>OZ018319.1:18034382-18639382 GCA_963969495.1 Ceratothoa steindachneri
ATCGCGACTCTATTTGATTAGCGTTAAACATTAAATTAACGTACTCTCGTCTACAAACACATATGACCTAGGTTCAAGAACAATGGTTTCTACTCTCCTTTAAAACTTGGGATGTACTAAACTTCTACTATCGCAATAGAGATATAAATGTTATTTTTAACTTACAGGTAGGTATTCAGGGATTGCCAGATGTCGCTGGAGGACTTATCTCTCGCTTTGCAGTGTTGTGGCCGCTGGTTGACTTTTAGTGGAGGGATTGCTTGTCGCCTGTGACGGGGGCTGATTCTTCGAAGTAATTAAAGAACGGGAGCTCGTTGGGGCTGGGTTCTTCTCCTCTCACTCTTACGGAGCTTGAGATGTGAGAGTCGCTCGAGCGTGAGCGGCTTTGCTTTTCTTCAGTCGGACTTCTTTGCAGACTGAAAAGGCTTCTTCGGTATGGCACCGATATAAAGCTTGACTATTTAGGTTAATACGGCCCTGAAAGGGGGGATCGATTTTCTCAATCTGATCCTATCGTTTCTCACGGAAATAGTCTTGTATGGCTGGAGGATCGATCTTCACGAACTTACCCTTCTTCTGGCGTATCGACTTCTAATCTTCTTGTCTGGCTGAAAGATCGATCTTCACAAACTAATCTTTTTTCTGGCGAATCGACTACTAATAATCTTCTTGTCTGGCCGATGGATCGATCTTCACGAACTAATCCTCCTCTGGCGTATCGACTTCTGATAATCTTCTTGTCTTGCCGATGGATCGATCTTCACGAACTAATCCTCCTCTGGCGTATCGACTTCTGATAATCTTCTTGTCTGGCCGATGGATCGATCTTCACGAACTAATCCTCCTCTGGCGTATCGACTTCTGTTAATTCATTCTCTTTCTTTGCGGGGCTTATTTATAGGTGGATTGCCGCCCCATCTAAAGGGGAAAGTGACCAGGCCACAGAGGCAAAGGGGAGGGGGCGAATAGTGAATTAGCATCTGGGGAGAGTGAGAATTCCTGAGGTGGCACTAGGGTGCCCAAGTCAGCTCGCAAATTAGAGGCTCGCAACCGCACCGCTACTTGGCGTGCCTTCTGACTCGCACCGCTTTTTTTTACATAACCACGGGTTTATGGGTCTCGTAGGTAATTCGCTCGTTAGGGCGTCGTTTAAGGACCTTAGGTGGTCGCCTTAAAACAGATGTTAGCTCCAACTGCCCACAGCGGCGGAGAGATCACACATGGTAAGCATTTTCGCCGGCTACCTTTCCCACGCTTCTCCTTATGAGGGGGGAGGCTTTAATGTACCTATACTCCTCCAGGATGCTTAAGGTAGCCATTTCTCTACAGGACTGAACGCGTCCTACTCCTCCCTCAAGGTTTCACTGTGGCAGTCTTTCACTACACTACCCACTTAGGTAGAAACCGCATACAGAGAGGAGGTTACGGTGGTCACTCTCTGACCCTGTTCACCTCTTCATCCTTCTCACTGTCTGCATCTCATTCATGTAAGTTGACTAATTGCATATCGGTCAAATTTGTATTATATTTTATAAGTGTGGTTACCTATTAAAAGTTTTATTTTTAAGGTTATTTTATCATAAACTACTTTAATGCTGAGTACTGACAAGATATGAATAGTCTTTGCATTATTTAGCCTATTGCGATACACACAAACTCGCCTTAGCTAATTCCACAGATGGTTTGTGAGGTAGTCAATGATATCATCACGAAACTATATTGGGAGTTAATCTTATGGGGAACTTATGTTATGATAATAATAGGTTGGCTTGTGTAGGATATATTATGAATTTGAGTTCAGATTTACTGTCATAAACTATAGCCAATTAAAGGAAATGTATGCGAATTAGGCTTGCCAGGGAGAAGGTTGTTTTCTTCTTCAGTATTCTCCTTTCCCATAAAATAAACGATTACGGAGGTGCCACGAGTGAAGAGTGATGTATGGAAGCATTTCGCTGCAGTGAATAAAAAAGTAAAAACTATTTATGTCTGTAAGCATTGTTCAGCGCAGTGTACTAAAAATGCTGCAAAGCAAGGAGCCTATTTAGAGAAATGTTTAAAAAAGAAACAAGTAGGCCAACCTGATTCCCATCAGCAGCCCAGCAACCAACAGTAAACTTACCAGTAGCAAAGGCTGATCAATCCGTCACTTCAGCCTTTGGTAATTATCAAGAAAATGTGAAAGGATACTTTGACAAGATTGAGTAGTAATGAAAGTCTAGCAAGAGCAATTTATGTATCTGGTTCATCACTTATGCTAACAGAAAAGGTCTACTGGAGAAAGTTTTTCAAAGAAATGCACCCATCGAACTAACTTCCTAAGAGATGCTTTAAGAACTGATCTTCTAGATTCAGAATAAAAGCGTGTTCAAGATAGAGTAACAGAATCGATTTGGGGTGCGGACTCTCTTTCTGTAGTATCAGATAGCTGGTCAAATGTGCAAAAAGGATCACTGACACCAAAGTGTATGTACATTGCTAGTGAAATCATTTCTGTTATTGAAAAGGTCGGCAGTCATAAGGTATTTGCCGTAGTTACAGATAATGCAGCCAACATGAAATCTGCTTGGAAGCTTATCAATGAAGATTTTACCCACATAACAGTAATTGGTTGTGCTGCACACGCCCTCAAACTTCTCCTTTCCGATGTAATGAAGCTGAAGACTATGGACAACTTAGATAAGCAAGCCAAAAGGATCATCAAGTATGTATGTCCAGCACAAACAAACAGTACTGGCCACTTTCTCATATATTATTGTAACTTGTATAGCATAGCCAGTGATAATAATTAATGATAAGTTTTGTTTTTTCTATTCTGCTTACATATTACGGTAAGGTACCAGTTTAGAGTGAAATTTTAATTTACAAACAAGGTTTTTAGCTCACATATTGAATACTGCCACAGCCACACATTTTAAAATAAGGTTATATAAAGCTTAGGAAGTTATATTTGGATTGAAATAAGGTATTTTCTTTATAAATGACTTTTAATTCTCCTCAGGAATAAGGGGCTATCCCTTTTCTTTAATATTCTTTTAAGGCGTTTACAACTTCATGAAAGTTCTCCAAAATTCCCGACTATTCCCTAAATTTCCAATAAATTCCCCAAACTCCCCTGGAAAGTTTCCAAGTGTAAAATTCCAGGGAATTTGTCCACCCTAGGTTTAAGAGTGCTGCTGAGATATCCCGCGAGTTCAGCTCCACCTCTGATGTCACCGTATCGTGCAAAACAGTTTCCCGAAGGTTACGAGGTTCTGGGTTGCTTGCTCGGACACCGACAAAGAAACCTCTAATTTACAAGAAGATCAAATAGCCCAACTTCGTTGCACTCACGAACTCGTCGTTTGGACAGAAGAACTGTGGGTGCAGGTTCATTTCAGCGATGAATCGAAGTTTAATGCGCTTGGTTCCGATGGCAGGATGTATGTCCAACGGAGATGTGACGAAAGGATATTTCGTGCATTTGTGAAGAAGACAGTGAAATATGGAGTAGGCAGCATAATGGAATGTCGAGTGATCTTCGCTGCTGGTCCTGGTCCACTTATTCGCCTACAAGAGACTGTCAATGGTGAAATCTACAAGCAGATTCTTATAGAGCATGCCCTTCTATATCTCGGATCCTCGTTAGTTCAACCTCCTATCTTCGTGCAGGACAATGCTCCCTGACACACTGCGAAGGGAATCAAAGATTTTTTGAGTAATAAAGGGGATGATTTCATGGACTGGCTACCTCAAAGTCCCGATCTCAACCCTATAGAAAATGTTTGTAAGATTATCAGAAAAACGAATGGAACAATATCACCCCATCATTTTTGCAAGAAATATAGTCTCAACATTTTGTTAAACTTCTATAATAAATATTTAAATACACTTGTTCTTACTGACCCTTATATTATGGCCGCTAGTGTATCCTTTCTCTCTCCCTATAGTTGGGTTTTAAGTTGTGAATGGGCAATTTAACTAAAGCTGACATCTAGAAGATTAAGTACCCGGCCCCAGTAACTCAAAACTCTTCTCTTCTGCTATCTTTTTATTCACAGAACGCCATCTGGTTTCCAAATTTTCCCTTTAGACTAATCGAAGTTGGAAACCTTGCAAACATTTTTCTTTACCCTAACTTCATTACTTCACCGTGAAACTCTCACGAACTTCCAATCGGAAATGTGCATATTGATTTTTCCGTATTAAAAAAAAAAAAAAAATTAGGCGCTTGGGGAGTATCATTTCTACATTTAGAAATATGCTTTTTGAATAGGACCGTAAAATTAAGAGCTAATAATTAATCAATTTCTATTCTACCAATAATATTGCAGATGTGACGAATATTAGCGGATTTGGGCGTAAAGTAGCAGATATGGTGAAAAGTAGCGGATTAGGCGAAAAATAGCGGATTGGGCAAAAAGTAGCGGATTGAGGTGATAAGTAGGTCGTTTTGACGATAAGAGGCGGTTTTAGGCTGAAAGTAGCGGATTGGGCGAAAGGTAGCGGATTATGCAAAACGTAGCGAATTGAGAAAAACACAGTGAATTCGGTGAAAAGTAGTGGATTGTGGCGAAAAGTAGGGCCGATTTAACTAAAAGTAGCGAGTTAGGCTGAAAGTAGCGGATGGGGCTATTTTTCGCTGCTCTTCCCTAGTAGGATTCTGAATCCGCTACTTGACACATTTTGGGATCTTTCTTCAAATCATTCTGAGCGATCTGCTGCTCTGCATGTAAAACACATTCATTAAGACAGATAAATGCACATAGCGCAAATTTATATATACGATATTTATATTCGATTTTAATGAATTTTACAAAAGATTGCCAATACCCAAAATTACATCCCATGTTCTATGTGTAAAGCTAACATAAAAAACATGTATGTATTTACATGCTTTTAATATGTAATAAAAGGGCTATTCTACTCGCCCCAATAATCTAGGCTGTTGACCAAGTTACTTAGATAAGAGGGTGATTACTGTTTCCGGATGGCGGTTCTTCGTTCAAATGCTGATTGCGATAAGCGTTTGAAGTTTCCGGTGTAGTTTGTGCTCCAAACTTGCCGTCTTTATTCTGTGAGGGCAGAATATAGTCTTATAGCACATTTGACCAGATGAAAGTGATGTTGCAACTGAATGCGTGGCGCTTAGCGTTAACTTCTTTGAAGGCGATGGAAATCTCGTACTCGATATAACCAAAAGGCCCTATCCGTGCGTTATCCATCCTTCGTAAAGCAAACTAATCTTGTGTAGTTGTTAATATGGACAAATATAAAACAGTAAAATGACCGTATTGATAAATGATCAATCCACTTATGAGCCCATATTCAGATATCCGAAAGAAGACAAGTGATTCTTATAAAAGTATTTGTTCATTATTTTAAAAATTTCCAGACATACTTGCTAAATTTAGTCAAGCAACACCACCTTTCTTTATCTGTGTAGCCTAGGTATAACTCGTGAAACGAATTATCTATCGCAGCTGATTATAAATTATGTTGGCTCCGTTTCTTATAATTTTCAAAATGGCTCACTTCATTTCTTACTTCACTTGTGGGTACTATTTGTCACTTTGATGTCACAAATAGTTAGGACCTTATTTCTAAACTAAATGCAATCACATTCTCTGAGGGGATGCCCCTCGAACGACCAGCGTGAGAGGAAGCCTCCACGGAATACCCATTTCAGCCCCTTCGCTCCAAACCACGTGCTCCTTGGCGTGGGAATATGAGAATCATCGAGAAGGAAGCAGTCCCGCGCTGATCGCTCGACCCGGCTGTATTTGCTTATGCGGGACTCACCTCTCCCTCCCTCCCCCGCGATAAAACCGAATTCTCGCCCCTATGACTCATAGGCATGTCCTTCCCAAACTTCGCTGTCCGATCCAACTCGTTACCTCGAAGTAAGTGTATATAGACTGACGTCGAGAATCCTCTGGGGACGGCCATGCCCTGGGACTATCTAATGGACCAGCCTCCTGGCTATTTAACCCTACGTACGCCATTCCTCGAGGAGATTGAGAATCTGCCAGTCCCTCCGTTCAGACCGTTTCGTCTGTTCCCCCGCAAAGTCTCGCAATCCCTGTTCGAGTCATATCTCGTCGTGAAGATCTCACCAGCAGATCCCTCTTCGTGAAGCTTTGGCCCCTAATCATAGGAAAGCTTATCGAGCCACCTTCTTCCCGGAGAACTGTGCGGCCCCCTCATCTCGCACCCCCCTTTAAGACTCCTGTTCCCCGTGTTTGAGACCCCCTGCCGAGACGCAGAACCTGCCCAGATTCCATCTCTTTGGAACAGAGAAAATCTCATTCTTCAACAAGAAGTACTCAAAACCCCCATCTACGAATCCTCGTCAGGACTCAAAGAATATCTCCTCCAAGACCCGTGCTGTTGGTCTTCCTCCCTCTGAACAACTCTAAGCTTCAAGGTAAAGCAATTTTCCGTTGTAATCCCCTCATTACATTCCCCGTCAATCGTCATCTACATCCCATTTTGAATTGACTTCTCGCTCAAACTTAAATAATATCCATTGGTCGAATTAACGATAATTTTCCACTCCCCGCTTAGGTCTGTCATATTGTAAACTGTCACGATTTAATTAACTATCCTTTGTAAGCAATTTTTTGCCCTTTTTGTATATATATATATATTAAAATTATATTTTTGGGTCTTGATCTTTATATATCCTTTGAATTGCAACTTGGCAAGCCATTAGATAAATCCCAGTCAATCGTAAACGCAGTCTAAAAATCAAGGAGACGACCTTCAAATCCTTTAATTGCTCCAAAGTATATCGCAGACTGCCTCGGGTCGGCTATCTACCCGTGCTTGTGTATGCGTCCTTGCTCCGAGCGGGTCTTCATAGGCATACCTCGACACTCTCTTAATATAGTAGCTTCACCGTCGTCAGTTTTAATGTCTTTTCTTTGATAGTCCCGGTTGCAGAGCTTTTCATTTTTTATAGACATAAATTGTTCAATGTTGATTTCCCTTTGCCTGTTAGTACTTTCATGAACCTTATTTCATTGTGTACCGAAAATTGTAAGTTTCCGTTTGATGGGTTATTTTACCTACAAAAAGTTGGTTTAGCCATTGGAAATTATCTTTCTCCTGCTCTTTCTAATGTATATATACATATAAGGTTCTTCTAAATAAGATTCCTTCCTTTGTTTGATATCGGTCCATTGATGATGTAATTCGTTTATGGCCAATTTCAAAAGAAATAAATTGTTTTTATTACCAAGCTTAATTTACTCGTTCTTTATCAAGTGTTTTTGATAGTGTGCACAAGAGTGAAATAGGGCGGTATGAGTTTTGTTGTGTTTGGGGTTTGCCTTGCTTGAGTATCAGTATGGTATGGGTTTTTATCCAAAAATGAAGCGAATGTTTTGTTTAGCCATGAGTGATGGAAGATAGGCGTGATAACGGAGATTGCCAAGTTGCCAATGTGTTTGAGGTTTTGTTAGATATGTTGTCTGGGCTTTCGAGTTTTTGAGTAATTTGATGGCTTGGAGTACAGTATCTGTCGTAATGGTCCTGCCATTTCTTTTGTTTTGTTTTTATTTTCTTGTAGATTTTTCTGTTTTTTTCTATGTATGGAAAGTGTATAAAGGAAGCTAATGCTGGAATAATGTTTCATGTGCATGTTGCAGTATTGCTTAGGTGTTCCAATATGGTTGATTCGGCGCAACAGTGAGTCGCCTGTGGAAGCGTGAGTTGTGTTTTTTGAGTGAATTTTCGATAGTGTTCTCCAGAGTTGTGTCACGTTAGTCTTGTGGTTTATTATATTTATACATTGATTGTACTTAGATTGTTTTTAGTGGTTAGATTAGTGATGTGAATATTGAGCTGTTGGATGTGGTGTAACTCTTCATAAAATCTGCTCTTTTTTGAGTGATTTAGGGGGTTGTAAGATCTTCTGTGCCCTTGAGTAAGGAATTTTTTCTTACTTATTTTATTGTGTTAGTGATGTGGTACAGTTACGCCACGGTTGCCGCAAGCCGGGTGGATGTCGAGATTATCTTCTCCTGGGTTCCTGGATCCGTATGAATTGCGGGGAATGAGGCGCCAAAGAGTCCGCGAGGGACTGTCAATATGGCCCATCAGAGAGGTAGACCTAAAGAACCCTAACTCCATTATCCTAGAAATCTAAAATTCGATGCATAGTTTACATTCTCCTAAATTCAAAAATATAATTTACACGAGTTTTTTATGGACATCATTTTAGCTAATACTTGATCATGCTCCCTTTTTACTTGATGACCATTTAAATTCATTTGGGCAGGGATTAAGTAGGTTTTGCTAAGTAGTAGGTGTCCATGGCAATCCATGCTTCGTTAGTGTCTCCTGCAGTTCCTTGATGTTGTTGGCCTATTGTGTTTATTGTCAGTTGCTTTAATACATAAATATTATGATAATTGAGGAACGGTGTCACTACCTGGGACCTGTGAACTGTGGTACCATTATGCATAAAAGTTACACTGATAAATGACCTAAAATGTCAGCATATGTTTCCTCAACACAGCAATGCAATTAGTCCCTTTTATGTTTACATTTTTGGGAAGGAGGTGCAGACAGCTACTGCTATGTGTTCACTAGGTGAACCCCGCACCATCACACCATCAGAGTGCTTTACTGTCTTAATGGTAAATTTCGAATCATACCGCAACACATTGCTGGGACGACTCCCAAGCTTTGAACATCCTATGACTTGCCTGAAGGTGCCCATGCATTAAACATCACCCTCTTCTAATCGTCAGATATACAATCTTTATGAATTTTGTAGAAATCAATCCTTTCCTTCTTCGTAGCTTTCGTGCCCCTAGGCTTCTTTGTTGCACTGTGAGTGTTCGTAAATCCAGCTTATTCTGCATTTGAGGCTAAATCGTCCTGAATCATCCTGGAGGAGATAAGAGTGCTTTTTATTGAGTGCAAAGGCGGTTGAGTGAAAGGATCTGAAATCACTTTACGCCTCAGGATCTTGTTAGTCCGTGATGTTGTCTTCTTAGGTGCGCCAGAGTCTCCTTCCTCTTGGTGTGATACCGGTCTGTAATAGCGCCGCTTCCCGCTGAGTTGATATATGGCTTGTCGTGAGACTATTAGATCTGCGGTTATACGCATCACAGCCATTCTCTGCCCCCACTAATTCAATTCACGTGCTTTTTCTTCCATAAAACCTTGTTTCGACACATTGAATATTGTATGACTGAACTTATAGGGTCTCTAAATTGGCCCTGTGGAGTGACGTACAATACCTTCCCTAAGAGATCACAAAACACACTGAAATCGGCTGATTTAGTGAACATTTCCAGAGGCCAGCTGATGCTCGTAAAAGAAAATATCTTTGCTCACTTTTCCTAACCTGATAACTGCAAGTTTAATCTCAACACGGATTTTCATGTAAATTCTATCTTTGCCCAAACACTATATACAACGCGTGAGTGCATTTCGAGGGCGAGGTCTGAAAGGTCCACCACAGCAACGTCGAGTAGCTGTAGTCCTCCGCCAACCGTGTGTAGGCCAACATGAGCAAGGCTTTCGTCCGTATTGTGTGCGCAGCCTTTTGGTTTCGCCTGGAGAGTATGCTCGCCGCCGAGGACTACCACATTGATTAATAATACATTTTACACATATATTTAATTGTTAAAGCAATCAAAAAATATCTAATTACATCAAAAGTATCATTGTGTCCTATCATTGAGACGTAATGAGCATAACAGGACTTTTGTAATACTCGGTATTGCTCTTGAGATGAATATCACAGCCAATGGATATAAAACATGTAAGAGAAAGAATACAAAACAGTATACTGGTTTAAAATTTTATATATGTATGTTAGTAAGCCAGATAGTAAAGTACATAAATAAATTTCACCTGGTATTTGCGAAGAGTTTGCTGATCTATCCAGCGGCAATGTTTGACAGTATATTGATAGCGCAAATGCGAGAAATTCAGACGATACGAAATAAGGAAGTTCACCCTGTTACAAACAAAAGAAGAAAGCAAATAAAGTGAAGCGCATCTCTGCATAGAAGTCTCAGCACACCACTGGTGAACAAGATCATTGAAATAAGAGCTAATAAAGTTAGCTCTAAAATCTATGAAGATCTAGTAGACAAGACTGAAAATCTTCTAGGAAACAAAAACGACAGAAAGACCTAGTGCGATATTCCTCCGTATTGAGTGAAATATTTGTAGAAAGATAAAAAAACATTATGTAGCCATAAGGTGATAAATCGTTAAGTCACCAACATTATATAAGGTAGTACCACCACTCTTGGATGTTAGAAGCCCCGACGGTGGGTTTGTTTTCTAGAAGTATATATACATACAAGGTGTAAAAAGTTTTGAGCACCCAGTAAATATTCGTTAAAAATAACGAATAACTAAAATAAACCTTTCAGCAATAATATTTAATGTACCAAATTGCAAAAGCTCTTTAACGTAATATTTAACATAATTTGTTTATACGTAGATAATTTAGAATTAATATTTAGTATGATCTATCCTCTAATTTATAACAGAGGCAATCATTTTTGAGATAACATTAATCAGTGTTTGAATATAATCATCTATTTTATTATTCCAGGCACCTGAAATAATATTCTAGAGCTTTTCTTAAGAGTTTGGTGAATATAAAGATCTAGATTCTGAGGAGACTATTCTGACCATGTCAAGAATAGCCAACCTAATACTTTTGGGTTCACTATTTTTAACATGAATAATTTGTGGGTTGCTAATTTTGATATGGCAAAATTGGGGGACATCACCGTCCAGTCTTTCTTTCTTCCTCTGTGGTGGACTTACTGAAAGTTGTGCTGAACAAATGAAACGATCCAAATATACAAGAAATTCCTGATAGGTCTGCCTGGAAATGCCAAAACAAAGATTGCAAGCGCTTTAAGAAGACAACCTCCCTAAGAATTGGAACATATTTTTGAAATTTATATATTAAGGCAATGGATTCATGTGATTTATTGCTGGATTGAGAAAATCAGAATAAGAGTTGCAAATCGGCACGTAAGATTTTTGGTTAGGTTTGATTCAATTAGGTTAGGTCCCGAACGTAACTTAACTGAAAGCTTGGGATGATAATGTTTAAGTGCCAAGATTTTGTTAGAAAGAAGTTAAAATGGATACATTAGGGGGTAAAATGTTAAAAGTGATGCATCTAACTTATTATTTCATCAATAAATTAAACACTGATTATGTTTATCGAAATTTACATAAGGTTTCGTATTCTTGACATGTGTAATTTACGGTTCTCTATTTTTCACATGTTAAAATGGTGTTCGCTATTTTTGGCAGGATTTTGTCATTCCATAAGTTCAAGTTCTCCTTGTAGTTTCTCTTTTAAAAGATAGCTTTAAATAATACTAACTGTAGGTTTTGAATCATTGTCATACTGGAAGATAAATTTTCTAGCGATTAGACGTTGACCAGAGGATATAGCATGATAAATTAAGACCTGCCTTTACCTGGCTGCAGTCCGAGCGCTGTCGATTCTGATCAAGTCGCCAAAACCATGGATACATACATCCCAAGACTTAGATATACCCAACTCCATGTTTAACTTTGTCTCTAAGTACATTTCCTGGAATTGTTCTCACTATCTCCGCTTCCCATATTGTCTTCTTTTGTATCTAAAATTTAAAGTTTTGAATCACCACTCAATAATATATTTTTCCATACTTTCCAATATATTTCTTATGTTTTTTAGCATATTTGTGTCCTTTTGTCTTGCCTCCTTTTCTTAGAACTCGTTTCTTAAATGTAACTCTTCCATGTGATAATTTCTCGCCAGAAAAATTCTGAGTGTAGAACTATACAAATCTACTTCAGGTAACAGGCCGATCTCTACTGCAAAGTCAGTTTTTATTTTGCGTTTATTTTTTAGTGTCACGATCTACCCCTTCGTTTTGTATTCAAAACATCGCCAGTTTTAAGGTGCTTCTTCATATTTACTTTAACTCCTTATCTTGGAATTTCGACGTCGTTCGATATTTGAACCTGTGTGTCCCTGGTCATGTAGAAATACTACCCAATGACATTGTTTAATTGATATTTTAGCCAAGGATTTTATTTTGCGAACAATTATAGGAGTATTTGTAAAATAAAGAGGAAACATTCTTGCTTTCTCTCTCTCTCTCTCTCTCTCTCTCTCTCTCTCTCTCTCTCTCTCTCTCTCTTTCTCTCTCTCTCTCTCTCTCTTTCTCTCTCTCTCTCTCTCTCTCTCTCTTTCTCTCTCTCTCTCTTTCTCTCTCTCTCTCTCTCTCTCTCTCTCTCTCTATATATATATATATATATATATATATATATATATATATATATATATATATCTTAAGAAGCAGAGGGGTTGCGCGTTGCCAGGCGCATACGTATTTTTAGGATATATAAGCAGGTTACATTTAGGAAGTTCATTATTATATTTTAGCTTCTTGGTACCGACGTTTCGAGGAGGAACCCATTTTCAAGGATATGACATTAGGAATATATACAAACAAGAAATTTTTTAGAGAAGTTATCAGATATTTATAAATTAAGTATATGTGGAAGGGGAAGCACCAGAGGTGGTAATATTCAAATTATAAAAATTCTGTGCTTTTAACTATTAGTGAATCGGAAATATGTTTTTGGTTTTCAAATAAAAACTGAGATTAATTAGTTTTGGGTGTCTTCGTTGTAAAGAATGGAATATAATGGAAAGATTAGAACAATATGGGTTGTTTTTTGGTGAAAGTGGTTTTCGTGTGTGTGATTCGTGGGTGTTTATAGTTGTAGTAAAAGTGGAAATGAGCTTGTGTCGGAGTTTGAAGTGGGGTTTGTAAATCTAATAAAAAGAGATTCCAGTGTACGTAGTTGGTTTTCGGTGTTTGCTGTATTTTTAATTGAAAAATTATTTAAATTGCTCACAGTAATTTAAAAGGTCATAATAAAAGGTAACCATAGCTCCATATCCCAACTAAGATTCAGTAACTAAAATGGAATTATACAAATAAACGACACAAATTTAATCACCAACGAAGACAGCGATTTCGAATTCCTATTATGATCAACGAAATTCGTGTGAAATTCTATGAATCTGAGCACACAATGACAGACATATAGTATATACAACGCATACTACACTCAGCTATACATGTAACTAATGCAACTGCTTCCCCCCCCCACTCACCCCCCAAATCTAACAAAATTAAATAATTATAGTTAACGATTATGGCAGATATTATCTTGTTCGCCAAGTAACTAAAATAGCTCAGTATTATTTGACACATGGGAAAAAAGAAGAGAAGAATATAAAATATTAAACGGATCACCTATTTACCTTTGATCAGGAAAAAAATGGAGCGAGTAGAAACTAAATAAAAACTATCATTAAAAAGGCGTGGTTCGGAACCCACGTTAAACACTAGGTCCACTAACAGTAAAAAAAGAGAGGAAAGGATATTGGTGGATACAAAACGTTATTCTTTATCACCTACATAACTCTTGAGCTAGACCAACTATCGCGCGCTATATCACTCTCAATATTTTTCACTTTCACATCCTTTCTCTGTTCCTCTTTCTCTCTCGTCTTCCACTGGCTGTACCTCTTTTCTCTCAGGACACTTTTGGACTTTAGAGAGGAAAGGAAGAACTACAGAAAAGGGATGAGTTTTCATCGTCGCGTTCATTTCCCTGCCCCTTGAAATCGTGAGGGTTCGAGGCTACAAGGAAGGTTGATCATTATTCCGCCTTTCTATCACTCCCCTCCCCATAAGTGTGACGATCGTTGCATTGACTAGAACCCAATTCTTACGAAAAGAACAGACCCATAAAAACTTTTGTGCGTGATTATTTAAATTATGTCTATTCTAGTACGCTTTTAACTTGAAGGCTCCTTTGCATATATTTCTTGAAGTTGCATTGTGCATAAAACAGCTGTTGTTAATAAGAAAAAAATCATTTTTGCATTCAATAGAGCTATAATCTCTATAAGCACCATTTAAGCACGTAGTTGCGAGTGCTTTCGCCAGAAATGCTTTTCCAAACTTTAATGAAAATGATCCCGCTCTCCTCTATTCTTTGGGAATAAAGATGAGTTTTCGACGAAAAGGCTACGATAATTTTCGCTGCATTATTTGGCGTTCAAAAGTTTGAAAGATCTTTCCATTGCATGCACTCATATTATGGACCATATTCTCCTTGTGATCTTCCTTTGAATTATATCAAACACTTATTTTCTCAAGGAATTCTAATCAGTGAAAATGCTTTGAATGCAGTGTAGTCGCATATTAGTGTTCCTGGTAGATTTGTAATTCAGCATCCATTTTTTGAATGGTTGAATGTGTGTTAAAAATAATTTGGGGCTATTTTTATTAACCCTTTCTTTAATTAAGCTTAATCTAACACCTTGATTATTACTTTATCTCTATTTTTTTAAATGGGGGAGTTGTAAGGAAAGGTGAAGCCCGGTGACTGTAGTTCAGCAATTAAAATAAAGTTGCCTGCAAACGACCAGATGTATCCATATAGTTAAATTACTTTAGGTGTTGCAAATTTGAATTTTATCTAGTAGCCACGATCTTATTTTGATGAAGATTCTTTTTAAATTGTCCGGAAAATAATTGTGAAAAAACTTTGAAAACCGTTTTAAAAAAAAAATAGTCGCAAGTGCTAAACAATTATTCGGATTTAGGATGGCATTTTATGGTTTTCATTTTCCCGAAATCACTTTTTGGTATTGTCCATCGGGATAGCAATTGCCATTAAATATATTTCACTGTAGCTCTACTAGATTGTTATAGAAATAAATCTATTTTAATATACCCTCGAAATGAATGGAGCAGAGGCCTTAAAGCTTATTGGTTTAAAAAGGGTAGATGTAAGTTAGAAAGTAAATACACAATGGACTCGAATTACAGGAATCGTCTCGTGTTCTCATGTTGGTGAGGTTTGCTCTGATGGATCTCTTGGCTTTTTTAAATTGGATTAATTTCATTTGTAAAACAATCTTACTTTCTTTGAAATAAATGTACTGAAGATGAGGCTACACTAATCTCTGGGCCTTGTAATGAACAGCTTATAGCTTAATGTCTTAATTAATTGACATCTTTAGGGAATCCTAAACACAAATTATTTACATGTCCCTGTATTGGCTGCAATGGTTTCATCACCTAGTGTATGTGAATGAACATAGAGGTAGTAGTAAGGGTTCGCCAACCTGTCGGATCCCTACCAGATAATGAAATAGACATAAAGGCGAATATGCCAATCGCTGGTGAGCCCGGGGGCACCAGGGACCGGTCCTCTTTGTGGAGAGGCGTATTATGTTTTGACACCAAACAGCCTTCAGGTGAAACCTTCATTGCTTGGGGACAGAGGGACCTGTTCCGCGTCAAAGGTATGTGGATATAGATACCCATCGGAAATATTCCTTGGAACAGAGCGTGCGTATGTGTGTTGTGCTGTGAAGGCAAGAGAGGAAAGAAAGCAGTGTTGTAATTGGCTATGTGTGTGGTGAGGAGTGTAAGATCTACCCACCCGACTAGAGGAGGGATCACAGCGGGTCTACCAATCGGTAACCAGATCTCTGACGTTTGTGTTCGCTCTTGCCGGGATCGAACCCGGTACCGCGACGTTAGCGGACCAACGCCGCATCTACCTGGTTAGCGATAGTTCTTGAATTTAAAGGTAGATGGATTGAATAAATTTCGAGGATGGTCACGAGATTATCTGGTCAAGAACTTGGTAAAGACATACTGAGTAAGAAAGGTAATTGTTTTAAGCTTACGCGCCCTTGTTAAGGTCTTTCTGTTGGGTTGCAACGGGTATGATTTAACTTGATTTGTAGAGTAGAACAAATACGCCACTGTTCTGATGATGATTCACTAATACAATAGGTTGAAGGTAGGTTAGAAATAGTAGCGTATACCAAGCTCATCTTTTTGGATGAAGAAACATGTGAATATAACCTCTAATAGCATGAGGATGGAGTAATTCTTTAAAATTCTTTCATACATCCACTGTATTGTTATGGCAATCTCCACATTGACATTTGAGTTCGAAATGTATTTTTTCGACATCTGAAAGTTAGTAGCCCTATGCTTTTCATGATACTCCACTCTAAAGCAAACAGAGAGAGAAAACCAGAATATTTAAACTCCACAGTCCGTTTTACATCATCATTTCACACTATTCACTGTCACTTATGACTCATTATCAAATCAATGCTGTTTGACTTTAATCTTTAGACTACTCTGCTCGTAACATTAGCAAAAGATTTTCTACTTATAATTAGTGTATACATATATCTTCCTCTTGAATACACTAGCAACATTTTATCTTCAGTCATCTTTTACACCCACTCGTCAGTTTTGGGTTTTATACATCTATCTCGAATTCTCATTGTCACAATTTAACTTGTTAGTTGTTATTATGTACACTAGTATGGTTGATTGTTAGCCCTTTGAAATAATTTTAAGAAATTGAGTTGGATAACGTCTACTCTGCTACTGTATGAAAACATCTTTGGATAATAAGAAGAATAAAATAAATGATGAATTATCACAGTAAAAAGAACGAGTGAAAAGATTATGGCACATAAATAGCTTTGAAACATTCCTATCCAGCTCTACACGATGGCATCAGTAAGGCGTTTCAAAGACTCGGGTAAAGATTCTTATAAAAAAGAGTAATGTGATTAATTAAAAACCATTTTGCAGAGATATCTTAAAAATGGTCTTTGGAATATATCCTAAAATTTAATCATAAGACATATTGCATAAGCGTTCTTCAACCATGCACACCTCTTCATTCTTTTTTCTGGCTTGTATAATACAGTACTTGTTACAAGGCATAAAGTTGGTACCAGGAGTTACACCAAACTATAGAATCAACTACTGCCCAGCCATATTATTGAATAAAGTCATCTTCAAAAATTTACTTTAGGTGTTAACTCCTTTATAGTTCAAAGGTGGATGTTTGTCCTTTTTAATTTTCCACTTTAGCTTATTTAAATATTTGTTATTGATATATTTATTAAAACATACTTTATAAATCGTTTCGCATTTGTTTTTCATTTCAGAATCGAACGTGGATGCTAGCCAAGGATTGACTCTGCGGTGACGCGGGAAGGGAGCGCGCCAGAAATGACGGGGCCGGGGTGGGATATAGATCCTAGTACGCGGGCTAATTAATCAAATTTGAGCGCCGTTGGCCTAAATAATAAATTCTTAGAGGATCTGGGTTTAGAGAAAAAGATTGTAGAAAAATATCTTTACTATATACAAAGAAAATATTATTAGCAAAAGTAAATAAATGGCAGGCAATAAATAAGATGAGACCCGGGGTACCAAACGGGGGTTGGGATACAATTAACTCGACAGGGACGAGAGTCCGAGAGAGGATATACAGTGATTGCTTCTAGGGAAAGGGTGGGAGAGTGCTAGTAACTGGGAGACTCACGTGAAGCCTAATTGATTGGAGGCTTTGGAAACGACGAGGAAGCGGAGCGCTGCAAAGTTTCACTTGCAAAATTCCTTCTTCTTTAACCTCGCTGATAAATAAGCGAGGGAGTACTCCAGACAGGAACGAAGTCGATTCCCGAGTGATAAATGCATGTCCGTGTCCATCGTCTGACGGGTGGGAACTCTGGTCTTAGGTACGAGCGAGGCAGGGTAGAGAGGTGACCCGTCGCGTTCGTAGTTGGAAGCCGTTGCGAGGCGGAGCAGGACGTACGGAACTGTACGTGGCTACTAACCAAGACGGGGCTGTATACTAATTTCTCAAAGCTTTTCCCGAAATATTTATACTGCCTCGGCGGAAGCGGGTCGCCACAGGCTTCCCAAATGGGGGCGGGGATCTCATTAGACTTGGCGTGCCAGGAGGAGGGGGATATTCTCGGCGAGCATCTCATGCTCGCGCGAAATTCCTCGACGCCGATCAGGGGATGTGACGAGGGAGAAGGGGAATCCAACACGGATCACACCGCCGCGCGAAATTCTGGCTGCTTCCTTGGTGCTATCAAGGGCGTGCAGGTGAATCTTTTCTCAGGTACCACGGGTAGACGTTGGGTTGGGTTAGGGGGGGGTTAACCTTCTTTATCTGACAATATTTGTTATTGATTTATTTATTAAAACATACTTTATAAATCGTTTCACATTTATTTTTAATTAAGGTTTTCTAGTCCAATGAACGATTAATGTTTAAAAAGAATATTTTACCAATTGTTTGTGTCGTGATATAACATTACATTATGTCAATACCATATTATATGTATGGGGGAAGGGACTAATAACTTAAAGTCGAACCGACAAGGGGTGGTGAGAGGGACGCTACGAGTTTCGATGAGCGGAGCAGCGAGAAAAGAGTGCAAAACGAGGTCAGGTAAAATTTGGGCAATGGCAAAGCTCAAGGTTATTTAAAGAGGCATGTAAAAAATATAATTTTATTTACATAAAATAAGAGAATCAATGGGAAAAAATTAAGTTGGTAAATGAGGGGGGAATTGCAGAGTTATGCATCAGACTCTGAACTTAGAAATTACTGCGTTACAGAAGGAGACTATTCCAATGGGGAGGATTAACTCAAATGGGTTGCTGAAGGGGAAGAGGGGTTGGCTTACGGAGGATTGTGGGTGAGATGTCAGGGTAAGGTTTCATGGATGTCTTCTGCAGGCATTAAACGTGAGGGCGAGGGCACTCGGAGCTTCTGAGCGGGAAGTTGACGTGATATCCGTTCTCCAAAAGGGATGGGGGCGGTAACGTCCAGCCCAAGGGAGAGTATTTCGGCCACCTGAAGACGAGGAGTGAACGAGGAGGGCTTCGACAGGAGTTGATGAGTGGACTCGGAAAAATCGCTCGGTGGCGATCGTCAAATGGAATTACCTCACCTGCTGGGCTAATTCCAACACACGAAAAGTTCAGCCGTCACTTTGCTTCGTTGTTAGCACCTGACTTGGAACTAGGAGAATGCTTCTTGGATCCTGGTGGGACTCCTCAACTCTGTGTCTCCCACCTGGAAGACGATCCCTATATATCCGAGGCTCCCCCCGCAGGGGTGGGTGAAACAGCGCTACTCTCGAATGGCCTCGAATCTTCACGCCCAGGCGATTCTAACCCGCGAAAAGGTGGTTCGAGGTGGACGTGGTTTGAGGCTACCGCTTGTGTATGTGTGTGGCGGGGGGAGGCTTACCAATTTAAGCCTAACAAAATTCTAGAATTTTCTTTAGCGCACGGACGTCACTTTCGTGCTGGCAAAGAAATTCCACGTGGAATTTGCCCACAGTTTGTACGTAGAAATGCTAGGGTTGAGAATGTATAGTCACACAGTCAAAACAACGAATATACTCGTTTATGAACAACTATTGTCAATAGTCATTGACCAATAATACATTGTGGCGAGAGGGAACGAAAACAATTTGCACCATACAGCAGGTGATATTCCTAATAAATTAGAAAGAACTCACTACTATAGAAATGATAAATTGCTTATGAGGAAATGTGTAACAATCGACTTCATAAAAGCTTGGGGAAAAGGTATTGCTGGCCGACTTGTTAGTCTGTTAGGAAATGTTTAAGGGAAACTAGGAATTGAATGCTAGGATTCAAGGCTTCATTTTTATCTATGTAAAAAAAGTATTTTTTATTTAGAATTGAATTAATGATGAAAATTATGTTAAATAAAAATTATTATTATTTATTATCACGCTAGATTATAGTGATCCGACAAAGGGACGCTGACTCAACCGAGAAAGAATGAGTGAGAGAAGATAATCAACATTAATGAAGAAATGAGGATAAAGAAAGAAATTAATAGTAAAAAGAGTCACAGCAATTCTTTAAATTATAGAAGCACTGAATAGATTGAGGCATAAAACCTACAGGTTTACTAGTTCCTTTGTAGTACCAATAAAGAGAAAGATACTTGAACGTGTGAATGGTATAAACCATCGTAGACACCTTGTCCTCATACGCTATATATAAAATATTTGAGTCCCATTCAATCGCTAGTTTGCATCGAACGAGAAAGGCCAAGACAGAAAAACAAACTAACAGGAGGCAATGAATAACCAGCATATTCCGTGGTGTCTAGCAGGAATGAAATTCTAGCACACAAGTGATATGCAGTAAGAATGAATAACGCGCTCATTAGGTGTTTTATAGAGAGGTTGAATAACCATTTCATTCAGTGATGTGTAGAATGAAAGCATTCAAGCACATCAGTGGTATGTAGATACAATTAATAGCCAGTATATTCAGTGTTATGTAGACGGAATCAATATAGAGCATATTAGTGGTATGTAGCGAAAATAAATCGCCAGCAGATTCAGTGGTATATAGAAGGATTCAGTATATCTATAGCATATCAGTGGAATGTAGAAGGAATAAATAACCAGCACATTCAGTGATAAGTAGAGGCAATAAAAATCTAGTACATCAGTAGTATGTAAAGAGAATTTATAAACTACTACTAGAGGGAATAAATATCTTGCACATCAGTGAAATGTAGAAAGAATGAATAACAATGCCATTCAGTGGTATGTGTAAAAGTCCCTGGACACGCTCACATCTTCCAAATTGAGTGGGGAATTCCTTAATTGTTTTCTTCTGAACAGGTGACGTTAGACTAAAGTTGAGTTCTCGATAGAAGGGTCGGAGTGATTTTAATGCGGACGCGGTGGTGTAAGGCTTCTCTTTAACAACTCCCCACAAACTTCTTTTATATGAATAAAAAAAACATGGAGTGATCTTACATTTATCAAATGGGATTAATTTTCTATTTCCATTGGCTATTTACCATACACGTAAAATTATGATTTTAAAAAAAAGAAGAATTGCTTAATTTTTGATTCTTCTTTCTTTAATTTTTCTACTAACGTGAGTTCTCAGCCCGCCAAAAATTGTTTGGCCTTTTCATTTTTTCTAATGCGAGTTTATGCCAGGTTGATGAATTAACCCTCTATTTGTGTTTTATCTTAAAACAAGCTTAAGTTTTTGCTTAGAATAATGTTCAATAAATATATAACAATGAAAATGCTTGGCTTTTCGTTTTGGGGCCAAAAATCAATTTTGTCAGATAATTGAATAAACATATTTTTTACATTAAAAATAAGCTTAATTTTTTATACCTATAGATAAATGTACAAACATCGATTTCACGGTATACAATTATAATATCTATCTATCTAACTATCTATCTTCCTATCTATCTATCTAACTATCTATCTTCCTATCTATCTATCTATCTATCTCTCTCTCTCTCTCTCTCTCTCTCTCTCTCTCTCTCTATATATATATATATATATATATATATATATATATATATATATATATATATATATATATATATATATATATACATATACAGGAGGTTGGGGCTAGTTTTGACGATTTTAATGTTTCCTCTTTACTAGAACAATTTGATATATCAGTGAACAGTTAAAGGCATTGAATACAATACAGAGTAACATTTTATGTTTTAGTTGAGAAAACTTTAGCTGCCAATAATGAATGGAAGCCATCTGAATATTGGAAAAGTGTTACCTGCATAAAAATGCTTCTCGCCAAGTATCAAACTGCCGCTATCATGACAGGTGCCCAATGCTCTGTTAACACTTTAAAGGACAAGATAATGGAAGGCCTGAGCGAAAGAAGCTGGCCTTTAGCGAAAGATACGAGTGTTAAAATCGCCACTATGAACCTGTCCTATCAAAAGAACTTTCGCTACCACTCATAAATAGATGCAGGATACAAATTCTGACAACAATGGCCAAATTGAGCCGTTTGATGAAAGAAAAGAAGCCTATGAACAAGCTGAAGTATCTGCCCAGACCTGTTGCGGTCAAATCCTGACTAGAGAAGGGTTTCTGCTATAAGAGCATACCTTCGAAAAGAGTCAGAAATGGTTGTCAGATAAATTCTCCGACTTCAGCATCCTCAATTTCTGGCCGCCTAGATTCTCTGATTTTAATTCCATCGATTAATATGTTTGGGGTTCAGTTGATAAATACACCAATCGCTCTGCTCTCTACCCCAAAGCCA
Organism: Ceratothoa steindachneri; assembly: GCA_963969495.1. Lineage (NCBI taxonomy): Eukaryota > Metazoa > Arthropoda > Malacostraca > Isopoda > Cymothoidae > Ceratothoa > Ceratothoa steindachneri. The sequence continues at coordinate 18,056,384 of OZ018319.1, forward strand.
AGCTGGTAGCTAAGATCAAGAAGGTGTTCAAAGACCTTCCCAGAAACACAGTATGGAAATCATGCGTCATGTTCCGGAGCTGTCTTGAAGCAGTGGTGGAAGATGAGGGCAGCTAATTTAAGTTAAATGTTATCTCCCAGACATAATCTAGTTAATACTTTTAAATTTTTAAAATACTTCTTTGTTTTACTGAAACATTGATGGAAATCTTTTTTCTTTTATGCAAAATGTAAAATTTAGCCCGAACATCCAGTATATGTATCTATTTCTTTGGGCACTACAACGCTAACCTATATAGAGGGATTAAATTCTAGCATATCTGGTATATGTAGATAGAATTAATAACCAACACATTTAGTAGTATGTAGAGGGAATAAATATTCAGGAAATCAGTGGTATGTAGAAATAATTAAGAACCAGTACATTCAATAGTATGTAGAGGGAATGAATATCCAGCACATCATTGCTACTCCTATGTAGATAGAATGGATAACCTTCTGCTTCAGTGGTATCTAGAAGGAATCAATATTCAGCACATCATTGGTATGTAGAGGGAATCAATATCCATCCCATTTAGTTATCTAAAAGGAACACTGAATTTCATAAAGAAATAGCCAAGATATCTCTACAGATAAACTCTTTTGGGATTCCAAGATCTAGACGAGAGAAAGGCATTGAAGAGGTTTATTTCAGCTGAATAAATATGCAATATATGTACATATACATGATTATAATAAAAACAAGAGGGAGAGTCACTTCAAAGACCTACGGTGTTTTGTGATAAGATGATAAATGGTTATTGCATTGATGGTTTCCAGAGTTTAAAATCACTTCCAAGTGCCGTTGAATGGCTAAATGAAGCATCTTCCACTAGATGGCGCCACCTAGCGCCAAATCCCATCGCAGATTTGAAATCTCCGGGGTGAATAACCCTATGTTCCTTGGTCATATGGGTCATTTCATGGCTCTAAATGGGTACAAGTGAACTTTACTCCTTTGGAAAAAAAACGCGACACCTTCACCTGGCGCTCCTCCGCAGGTAAAAATGAAAATCAAGATGGAACTCAGCGCCCCCAATTTAAAAAAACCCCAAACAATATACGTATGTATGATTTATGCATAATGATAAAATAAATAGTTAATGGAGAATTCACGTTAATAGAACTTTTAAATTAAATTTTTGTGTGTTTTTTAATGAGAAAACTTTATTTTGACAATAATTTAATTTAATTTCTCAAAAAAGTAAGCAAGCATAAAACGTAACAAGATGGAACAAAATCGTCGCGTTATTTTTCCCGCCCATTTTGGCCATCCAGATCTCCCATTCCTCTACAGGATTTGAGACTGAAGTGCATCGCAAGTCAACCTTTACAGGGCAAGGTCTTAATTTTTTTAGTCTTTGTTGTATACAAACGTTAATATTTCCCCCAACACTGGAGTTCATGAAGAGGTAAATTTTTTGTGCAGTTTTTTTAATTAAAATTAGTTTTCTGTTGCACTTGTTGGAAGTATCACAGCCTAATTTCTCAATAATATTTACCATCACAAAATAAAATTTCTAAATATTCCTAAAGATAAATGCTACGCAATACTTCCAGGTATGGGTTTTCTAAACCAAAGATTTCTTAATAGAAATTTTACAATAATATTTGCAAAAAACATCGTTTAGGGCAATATTTTTTAACTCGAAGAACAGAATTCTCCCTGAGGTGAAGTGCAGTATTGTGCGCTCGATTCGGGCCAGACTCTGCTCCCACATGGGATTTAGGCATAAGACAGGAATGATTTTTTCCAAAAGAGAGTTTTCTCCAATTTGGCTTCATTCCATAAATTTTATAGTCGAAGCCTCCATAGAAATTTTAAAATTTACAAAACCATTTCCAATCCGGTCTCATTAAGATTACATGAATCCATGTATATCAAATTACTTTTCCCTTCTATTAATTCCGATTTATCTTCCTACGCTCTTCTTCTACTGTAAAATAATAGCCACTACTTCATTATCTGATACTCCCTTTCGCACCTTCCCTCCAGTCTTCTGTTTACAAGTATCCGATAAGGTTAGTGTTCAATCAGTGTTTTTTTGTGTTTTAAACCAACTGTTCGCATCTCATTTTTTACTAATTTTAATTTATTTAATTTCAAACGTGATTTTTTTATGTAATTAAAGTTGAGCCATGCTGTATTTTAAATTTGTTTTACACTCTCGTTCTACCCCGCTCTTTTTTATTAACAAATTGATATTGTTCCTTAGTTTCTTGTTTGTTTAAAACTTAAAAGCTTCTTAGCTTAGTCTATATTTATTTATACACTCAAGGACCAAAAGTTGGGTAAAATCAAACCTGAAAAAATATACAAGATAAATGCCACTCTCCTTCTACGTCTTTTCTTTATCATGTACTTTAAATTGAATCTTTACAGCAGCGATCCAAACACACACACACACACATATATAAATATATATATATATATATATATATATATATATATATATATATAGTATATATATATATATATATATATATATATATATATATATATATATATATATATATATATAGTAGTCCAAAGGAGGACTACTAACATATTAATATAAAATTGGATTGGCCTTTGAGTGGACTAAGTAGTTGTTACTGGCTCCCTATAACTATGTAACTATGTTACTATACAAAGAATGTGGATCAAAAGTGAAATATACGAGTATTAAATTTAAATTATTTAAATTATGGTCGAGGAAAAGTAAAGTACATAAGAAACAATTTATATTAATGTAATAATTGAGAGGTTTGAAAGGAAAAATGGCTAAATGAATATTCAAAAAAGTTCTAGAATGTTCCACTAAATGTTTTCACCAAGTTATAACATTTGGAACTTAGACAGCCATTCATTGTCTTATCCTGATGTCGCAAAGTTGTCACCATGGCGAAAACGAAGTAGCTCTCTATTGAATGTAAGATGGAAATTGTTAACTTTTACAATGAAGGGTGAGTTACCGAGATAAATGGAAGAGGCTAAGTACTCCGTTTACTACCATTGGTTCCTTTATTTTGAAAATTTCAACTGTATCTTAGAGAAGATTATTAGAAGAGTTAAAAAGAACCCTACCACCAGACCTAAGTAGATCAAAGGAAGAATGCTTGCTGTCGAGACTTTGATATCGAAACAAATAATCAGTAAAGAGATGCACAACAATAATCTAAAGTTTCGATACCCAAGAAGAACTCCCTTTCCTCCCTAAAAACAAGGTCTGTTGACCAAACAATCGCATCCTCTCATTTATTATTATTTATGACCTTAGGTCCTTCAAAACCTTTAATAATTCCCGGACTAACCTCGGGATGACCTTGGCAATTATATCATTCGAAAGAGAATGTAAAACAATATCAGGGTTTCAAATTTTGTTCGAATCGGCCGAATGGTTATGATGTTACCATAAAATAATTCCCTGGCTAACTCGGGAGGACTTTGGTAATTTTATCCTTCGAAAGAGAATGTAAAAACAACATAAGGGTTGCAAATTTGTTAGAATCGGCCGAATAATTATGATGTTATTGTCAAAACAAAATAGTTCCCTGGCTAACCTTGGGAGGACTTTGAAAATTTTATCCTTCGAAAGAGAATGTAAAACAATATCGGGGTTTCAAATTTCGTTCGAATCGGTCGAATAGTTATGATGTTACCATAAAATAATTCCCTGGCTAACTCGGGAGGACTTTGGTAATTTTATCCTTCGAAAGAGAATGTAAAAACAACATAAGGGTTGCAAATTTGTTAGAATCGGCCGAATAATTATGATGTTATTGTCAAAACAAAATAATTCCCTGGCTAACCTTGGGAGGACTTTGGCAATTTTATCCTTCGAAAGAGAATGTAAAACAACATAAGGGTTCCAAATTTCTTAGAATCGGCCGAATAGTTATGATGTTATTCCAAAACAAAAAAAAAAGCAAAACGGGGACCGAAAGACCCATATAGTGAAATGTAGAGTTCTTCGCGACTAGACTTGCACGCGACTAAAAACACAGATGTGCGCCTAAATTTTGGCCGCGAGCCTTTGTAAAAGACGAAATAATTCTGTGAAAGTGTTTTATGATCCGATGAAGCAAAAAGTGAATTTTTTATGAGCTCTTCAACTCGTCATGTATGGAGGAAAGTGCAAAATGGTTATGATCCAAAGAACAGTATTTTTACTATAAAATTCGGCGGCGGAAAAATCATAGTAAGGGGTTGTTTTTTGACTAATAACACTGTCCAACAATGATTTTGCTACAGAAATGAAAAAGTAGTTTTTTATTGTAGTTTTTTTGCGTAGATTACAAAAATTACCTTTATCTTTCATGAAATGACTTCAGTTTTTTTGTAATCTGCACATTTAATTTATTATTAATATTAAATTATTCAGTGTATAGAGGTATGAAATATTTGTTATTATTTTTACTTTATTTGACAAAAAGTAAAAAGATAAGTGGAAACAAAAAGCTTAATCATCAAAAAAAATTAAAAAGTCCTTTTAATACATTTCGGAGTGTGCTGTTATAAAAATATATTTTAAAAAAATAATGAAGATTTAAGATTTTTTTCACAATTGCTGAAATCTATACAATAGTCATATATTTTTAGAATATTTAGGCTTCTTTTATGTACAACATCTTGTCTGTCTCTGTGAAGTGTCCAGCAGAAGTCAGCAAGCATTGCAGGACTCCATTTTCCTTTATAACGATTTTCTATAGTAGCAATATCTTGGTGGAATCTTTCACCATGATCATCGCTGACGTGTGCTGGATTCTCTGGAAAGAAAGACCCATGGAAATGCAAAAAAATGCACCTTTAGTGACATACTACATCCAAACTCATTATAAGACCTAATTAAATTTTAAACAAAAATGTGGTAATTTTCTGATTTGTGTCTTCCAAGGAAACAATTACATGCACCTTTGAAACTATGCCAGGCCTGAAATTCTGGCTTGCTGAATTTTGCCAATGGTAGTTTGTTTCCATTATGCAGAAGCACGGCTTTACTACTATATAAAGAAGCGTGAATGAAAAGTCTCCATTGACTGGGTTCATAATATATATATATATATATATATATATATATATATATATATATATATATATATATATATATATATATATAATTCTGTGACAAGGTTTCTGCTCTGATGAAAGACCCCTGCAAGCATTGCCTATAGAAGGCAGAAGAATGAAGGCTTTTCTTAGATTCAGCAAAGAATACTTTCTTCTGAACAATGGAAACCAGCCTAAGTTGGATCTTAGCGCAGATGCTTATGGATTAACTGAAAGCTATGGCAGCATGAAAACTCTCCTTGCTGATATCAAATGTAAAACTCACCAATGGAGGATTACCGCAGACCTGAAAGTCATTAGTCTACACCTCGGTATTCAAAGTGGTTATACGAAACATATTTGCTTCCTCTGCTTATGGAGTAGCAGAGCCTATAAAAACCAAGATCTATAGATATGTCAAGTAAATTTAACTGCATTCCTAAGCAGATAGTCGATCCACAGAAGGTCTTTATACCACCACTACTTCAGAAACTAGCCCTTTTAAAGAATTTTATCAGGGAATGAACCCAGCCCAAATCAGGAATTTCAAAACCTGACAGCGAAATTTAAAGGTTTGGTAACTGAAGCAAAATTGAAAGAAGGTTCATTGTATTCTCCTTAAGTTAGTTCACTTTTTGACAAAGGCGAATTCTTAGAAGCCCTAAATCACACTAAGAAGAATGCTTGGCTGAAAGTCATTAGTCTACACCTCGGTATTCAAAGTGGTTATACGAAACATATTTGCTTCCTCTGCTTATGGAGTAGCAGAGCCTATAAAAACCAAGATCTATAGATATCTCAAGTAAATTTAACTGCATTCCTAAGCAGATAGTCGATCCACAGAAGGTTTTTATACCACCACTACTTCAGAAACTAGACCTTATAAAGAATTTTATCAGGGAATGAACCCAGCCCAAATCAGGAATTTCAAAACCTGACAGCGAAATTTAAAGGTTTGGTAACTGAAGCAAAATTGAAAGAAGGTTCATTGTATTCTCCTTAAGTTAGTTCACTTTTTGACAAAGGCGAATTCTTAGAAGCCCTAAATCACACTAAGAAGAATGCTTGGCTTTCATTCGTTGATGTCGTATGTAACTTCTTGGGCAATCACCAGGCAGACAAATACCAAGACATCGCGCACTGCATGCTTATGTTACTAAGCTCCTGTAGCCAGGATGTCGCTGAAGTTATACGACGTTCACTTGTAACTAGGCTTTTTTCCAACAAACCTCGGAGATGTCAGTGACTAACACGGAAAAAGATTCCACTCAAACGTTACAAAGATGGAGTCACGTTATCAAGGCCGCTTCAGTACGAACATGATGGGTGATTACTGTCTGGGCGCGTAGGCGTGAACTTGAGGACAATAACAGACGTAAATGCAAAGTGAAGAAACACTTATGATTGAAATATTATCAAATTAAATTGAGATTCATGTCAAATGTAGTAAATTGCTTTATTTGTGAGATTTTCATGTCCAAAATAAATGTTTTTATACATTTGAATATTTTTTTTTTGACAATTGTTCAAGGTACAACCTTAATAAACACATCTTTGACAATGACAAGTAAATCTATAAAACTATATGTGATGGAGAAAAACTGATGTCAGATTTAAAATCAGCGCTATTGAATTAGTCAATAAAATGTCAAATCATTTCAGAACCATAATCACTAGTGACCAGTATTATTTGCCAAATTCTTCTTTTTTTGATATTTTTATTAACAGAATAAAACTTCGCTCATATCAACAAGTTTGTGACAATTAGTCTTCAGCTTGAGTTGACTAAAGATTGTAATTGATTTAGAAAGTTGTCATTTGAAGTGATGACGCGAGGGACACGACTGAAAAAAATTGAAGTGCGACTATATCTGTATCAAATTAAAAGTTCTGCTTTTGGTGCACGAGTTGGGGAGTGAAAACTTTGGAAAATAACGCACAGAGAGTCAGCAAATGAATCTAAACTTCCGAATCTAAATGTAGAAGATGGTCCCCCAAATTTGTCACACCCTCTAAATATTGTTTGAATTTCCCATTTCAAATATTGTTTTAATTTTATACTTTAGATGTGTTTGATATAATTATAGTCCCTCTATTGAAAGTGAATACACTAAAACTAGTACATGTGTTTGAAATTATTATATTGTTCCTCCATTGGTATTATTTTTCGGTGGGGAGTGACAAGACTTCCGGACCACCCTGTTCTCTGGTCACCTTAAAATCATAAATTTATATGACTAGACACATTGCATTACAGGGTCAGTGAATTTTTCATATAGCAAAAGATAATCGAGATGTGTATTTGTTTTTTGCTATATCTCATTTTTTTCCCAATATGTCAGTAGTAATTGGTGTCGGAGGCATTTCAGTAACCCCCTCATTGAATTAACTCGTCTGAAAATTTTTGATATTTGCCAACAAAGTGTCGCAAACTGAAAATATTTTCCATAAACTCGTCTTACCTCTTTAAAGTTTATCAACTTCCTTCACCCGACGTCTCCAAAATCCTGACCAAACTTTCCACCCCTCAAAACGGGCCATCAAATCTAAAAGGAGGACCGAACACAATATTTCCCTTTTGTGCGAACTAATGAAAAAGCCATTAAAATTTCAGTTGCAACTTTTTCCATTATTTAAAAATCATTAAAGGCTGAAAATTCTAAGGAATATTTATTATTTTCGAGAGTATTTTCCAAAACTTTTTGTGATTACTTTGAAAAATAATGGTGATGTATTACGTATGCTGTCCCTAGATAGGGTCCATCGCCTACGCTCGTAGCCGCGATGAACACCGACAAGACTAGCCTCTCCCAGGAGCCCTGGACTCTGTATATCTGGAGGTTTTTTCTCAGCTGTGCTTGTGTTGCATATGTTGGTAATCAGTGTTGAACATGTTGTGAATTAATGTTGAGTTGTGTCTTGTTCCTGTGGGATATGTCCGTGTCGGTGAGGTCGTGGCCATATTTATATGTGTTCAGTTTGGGGGTCCCCGCAACGGAGCCTTGCCAGAATGACTCGTTTGGGCCTTGGGAGGACTCTTTTCTTCGGGTTGATGGTCTGATGGAATGACATATAGTTGTTTGGATCCATAGAGTGTATTATGGTTATGGAGTGTTTTTTGGGTGGTGGGGCCCTGGTATCTCAGGGCACTACGTCCTTGAAGTTATGGGAAAGGTGCGTGGATGGTGATATGAGTCTTGTCTGTAAGTGTTACAAGATGGTATGGGGAGGGTTCGGAAGATGAAAGGATATCTTCGTTGGTCACCAGATAAATTTATATTCCACCTCGTTTTGTGATCCTCTTTACTATTGCGCTCCCCATAAGATTGTTGAGAAATGTTGATCATTAAACCGGATTTAGGTGATGCGATAACGTTCCGAGAAATCATTACCCGATTCCAAAAGGTAATGATGAATATTTTGGGCTGGGCGATGAGCAGAAATTCTGATATGATTTTGCCTTCGATCAAAATGGTGATGAAAACAAGAAAAATACAGTTCTATTTATCTAGTGGCTTTTGGTAGCAAATAGAGGAGAAGTTCTAATTAACTTGATTATCGATTTCACGAACTTATCCTTGATGATGCTTAAATACAACTCTCTTAATGTTCCTGCTTTGGTACGATGAATGAATAAGACTCGTCTTGATGTAAGATCAGTTGCGTAAATGCTATCTCCTAATGCAGAGTAAATGACTTGATTGTATGACCCACGAGTGATATGTGAAACTACTCCTCGAATCTCTCGAACGCCCTCTCTCGAATGATTTCTCTCGAATGATCCTCTCTCCTCCTCGATTTGCTCGCTTTATACTTGGACACATTTATGAACCTACAAATATATATACATATACAATACTTTTGAAAACCTTTTCCGTCGTGAGAAAATTTAGTGAAACGGTTAAATTTGGTCAAATTCTTTTTTTCGTCTTCCTTAACAAAAATAAAAATATAATATTGTGGTTGTAATTCGATGCTCACCGTGTTTCGTTAAGATAAAGCGAACCCATTTTAAGGTATCCTTTTCTTTTCCATTAATGTTTTTTTTCCAATTTTTTACCACATAATAACTAGTCTCATTCTCAGTTTACCTCTTCACCGCGACTTTGGTCTTCTCGGGATATCAAAATGGAAATGGTTCTAAAATATCCTGTTACATGTTACAATGTTTCATTTGAGTTTTTTTGTTCCGTACACATTACTACTTCATGGGTTTGTGTGTGCACATATTGTGTGCACCACAGCATGCACATGTATCGTGTGCACCATGTGCACCGCAATGTTGTTCGAATAGAGTGACCATTGTTTTATAGTGCATTTGTTTGACGAAGGGTGCAAGTAGTGTCCATGTTAAAGCCAAGTGCTTTGACTGGTATTCAAAAATAATCCTTGAAGGGTTAAGGGCATGCGGACTTTGACTGGTATTAAAAAAAAATCCTTGAAGGGTTAAAGGCATGCAGATTTGGATTGGTATTCCAAAAATTCCTTGAAGGGTTAAGGGCATGAGGACTTTGACTGGGATTCAAAAAATTCCTTGAAGGGTTAATGGCATGCAGATTTTCACTGGTATTCAAAAAATTCCTTCAATGGTTAAAGGCATGCGGATTTTGACTGGTATTAAAATAATTCCTTAAATGGTTAAAGGCATGCAGATTTGGATTGGTATTCCGAAAATTCCTTGAAGGGTTAAGGGCATGCGGATTTTGATTGGGATTCAAAAAAATCCTTGAAGGGTTAATGGCATGTGGATTTTGACTGGTATTCAAAAAATTCCTTGGATGGTTTAGGGCATATATAGATTCACAACCGACAAAAAACACAATGAACACATTTGACACTCGCATTTCTATTGACTTTTAAAAACAACTATATTCGATCATCCTGAAAGTTCTGATACCTCTCTGTATAAATGAAAAATGAATACTTTCAAGTAAATTCGATTTCTTATATACTTAGAATTTTGCTCCACAACCTTTTCCTCTTTTATCAGTTTCCAAAAAAGTGCAGCAAAGTTTTTCGAAAAGTAAAAATTATTTTACAACTTATTTTGAATCTTCAGATATTATAATGAGTGACCTATTTTGATTAGGCTAACTTAGTTAGACCATATTAAACCAATTGTTTTTTCCTGTCAAAGTTCCCTTATTTACTTCCACTATTAAGCGAGTCTAGTTGTAGTAAATAGTCTAACTAGACTAAACTATTAAGGAGAGGTGCATTGTACGTTCAAAATATTTTGCATAGAAATTCATATTTCATTCACGTAATTTTGTTTCATTTTTGTTAAACTATTAAGGAATGACGAAACTCATCGATTAAAAATGTAACTATATAATAAATTAACTTTACTTAAAAATATTAATTTTTATTTTTCCACAGCGTCACGAACTTTCCCGATGTTCTAATATATAATACTACATGACTTACTCAAATACAGTAATCATCCTTGAACAAAAGAGGTATTGCGAAACACTAAAAATACACAACCCAAACTTTTTAAGCACGCCTTAAACCAATGGTTTTCAATCTTTTTTTGATAGTGGCACCCTACTTGATATCTAGAAACAGCCGCAGCACCCCAATATAATATAATTTACGTATAAATATGTAATTACGTGTAAATCACTTCATAATTAACCACGACTGACATTTAACCTAATTTAATAGAAATAAGACATAAAAATTGAAATAAATAAATGTTACGCTTAGTCAGAGATCAAAGAGAGAGAGAGAGAGAGAGAGAGAGAGAGAGAGAGAGAGAGAGAGAGAGAGAGAGAGAAGATACGCACTGCCGAGCCTTTCAATGGAGAGAGACAACAGACCACTGGTCGACCCTTTTTGTCTGCGCTACTGGAAGTGCGAAATTATGAGACGCCGTGGTGGCCAAAACCCCGCCATCGCAAAAAGCCGCGACAAGCTTGATGGCCCGAAAAGGTCCCAGTGGGAGTCGGACAAGTTTCGCCTCGCTGACTTAGGAACCTTCTCGCGATCGTGCTAAACGGGCAAGACTACTCTCGCCTGCCGATGCGTCGGATCATGAAACACTTTCCTTCGGAAGGAGGGGGGGAAACCCCATTCGACCCCAGTATAAATCCTCCAGCGCCAGAGTTGTAAGGCAGTATCGCCATCTGCCCTCCACGGGAGTATCCGCCACCCGCCCTGCCCCGGGAGTATCCGCCGTCTACCCACCCCGTCAGTATCCTCTGCATGCCCCCCGTCAGTACCCGGTATACGCGTCCCGTTGGACTTTCCATAACTCTCGAGGAGCCCCTTAAGCTCCAGGTAGTCTCGATTAATTCGCGTGAGTCTACCCCATACTAGTTCTACTCGCTCCTTGAACGCAACGCGATCAGTCTCGATTTGTTTTATAACTCGAAGGCAAGATTTAAGTTCATCTCGTTAATAGTCATCGTCAAGAGACTATTATTTGAACTTTGTGCCAAGGCAAGAATTACTCCCACGGACCAAATCTTCGAGGTAACAGCAACGCGCAACTTTCCTGTGCAAGTGCTCTCTCTACTCCCTCCCACCCCCCTCCCAGTCTAAGCCTCCATCATCTGGTTCGTATACGCACAAGGTCATTCGAGCGACCCTCGGTCAATATTGTTCGTTTGTTTGTACGGTAACTGTCCCCGCCAAGTCTCTCCCTTTTAGCAGCTGAGACTTGTGTACGTCGAATGCGTATAAAGCTTATTTTAAAACTCCTCTTAACCTTGTAAAAAGAATATTAATTTGCATATTAGTAAAGTTATTTTTGTACCCGTTTTTCTATTTTCCCGGAAACTCCAAGATAGTCGACTCTTTGGCCAACCTTTATTTAGTTAATTCGCGCTCTGCTTGTATTATATGTAAATCTCCTACGCACATAGCAATCATCGGCCCCGGCTGAGAAACGCAGAAAGGGTTAACTTGACCCTATTCTACCACACGCTTAAAAGCTTAATGGGAAATTTAAACTTTATGAGTATCACATAATTCTTTAATATAGAGACGTATAGTTGACAAGGCAACTTTCATTTCTTTATTCACTGTCTACAATCTTTTCCTTTCGTTGCTTTTATGTTGCACAATTCAGAGAAGCTAGTTTTCAAAAAAATTTCAAGTGTCATTAGATATTTTTAAATGTTTGAAATTCATAAGTTTTCCAATTTAGGCATGTTAAAAATGAGTTCTTGTTTACTCTTGCGGCAATAACAGTCTACTCACCTTGTATTTTTCCCTAGGAACCTTTTCAGATCAGTGCAGTGATGGAAAATTTCCGGCTTATTTGAGTTACCATTTATTGCGTTAGGCAAATATCCTCGACCTTCTCCACAAAATGACCCTACGATATTAAGACAGAAATAGCTATAATTCGCTCCAATTTCAGGAAGTTTGGGGAGTGGAACAGCGATGATAAACCGCCCTTACTCACGGCATTCAGTCGAGGTTACCAAAATAATTCATCATTGGTGTTATGTAGGACCTACACTTAATACTAATTTCCCTCGCTCATTGGTCCATATTTTAAATAAATAATGTGTAATTTAGAAAATTTGAACTCTGTGAAACCTGACCTTTATTACTGTTTGGTATTTACATGTGTGAATGTCAAAGATACTCATTCACAGTAGAAAATAATCAATATACTCATGGGGGTCTACAATCGATGATGGTGAATATTCATTAATTATCGTCTTAATTTTATCAATTTTACCGACACGATGATGAAGATTCTGGAATGCTCGAAGGAATAGTTAATACAGCAGTGTATACAAAATAAAGTCGGATAAATAAACATTTATTCAAGAAAATTAAATTTAATTTAAATATAATGGTATAAAGTCCACCACACATGCCATGGCTGCAAATAGCATTAATTAAATCGACCAAATTTTCGTTGCGATGGAGATTACATAATTGCCTGATTATTTCTTTTGGGCTTAAAGCGCAATAGCAACGAAGCAGTATCCCGCAGTAATTTTTTAAAGAGCGATGATGTAAAGTAGTAAAGTTCGAGTAAGAGAAAATGTAGGGAAGAGATAGCCGCAGCTCCTCTTGCAGGCTTTGCTGCTGTTAGTGCTCAGATACATCCAAATATTACCTGACATCCCGTTGCTGGTTACTTACAAGAATATCTGCATTTTATTACCAGACAAAACTTTTAACTTACAAAAAATACCTTAAATATTTGTTAATTGCAACAAAATTACAATCAGTAAAGAAAAAGTACTTTTTCAAGAGGTTTCAGTTGTGTTTCACCCAAACTATCTGAGTAGACTAGCAGTAGTCTGCCTGCATGTTCACATTCTAGCGGCGGCTGGTATATCTCTTTGATCATTTCAACATCTTACTGGAAACACTCTCCTTCTACCTTGCGCTAATCACCGCAGTGGCCTGGAAATTAGTCTAGATGCGAACAAATAAAATTTATCATTACAGACATTTGTGTATCAAAGAGATTTCAACTTTTGGTATTAACTTGTCTACAATACTTTCATAGACAGGACTTTGTTGACTGGGCTTAAAGTTTGCGACAATAGATTTGAATGGAAGCCAAGCATGAATCTCATTGCACCTCATGCATTTGTCGAGGTGATCGTGTTATGTGCGGCCAATGAATTGAGTACAGTAAAATATACCTGCTTCCAGTTTCAGTAATGCGAAATTTGGTCTTATTTGTTGAGTGTCCGGCAAAATTCAACCTTAGTCCAAGTTTTATGCGCCCCGGTGTAATTAAAATCTTTTGGTCGGTGGATTCCATTATAGACCGACCGGGGTTGCACGAAATACAGATGTAGGGTGAGCTAAGGTCATTGCAACATGCAAGCATATTCCACGGAGGTGAAAACAAAATTTCCTTTATATGACGGCATGCGGCAACGGGTATTCTAAGCCGTCCTTGAAACGTGCGCTGCAGCGGGTTTCTGCCATCCAGTGAGCGCTGGGGCAACTGACCATTGTTTACATGACGATTACCAAAGCCGGCCACTCTAGGGGGTTGGTCTCCTAATTTTCGTGATTTTAACCATTTTTATTAATATTTCGGCCACATTATCCACATATTGCATGCCTAGTGCCTACGTCTTCAATTCAGTATGACATTTTCCTGATTTTATAGCCTTTAATTGAATTTATTATGACTCAAACTGTACTCGTGATGGATTAAACAATTTCATAAAGAATCCTGCTTTATTACCATATACATTTATAATCTTTCTGCTAAAGTTAGTAATTATTAAACTGACTTTTCTTCCTTAAATGAGTTTTCTATGGTCAATGGTCATACCGGAAAAAATGAAAAGAAAACGTCCAACCTTACTAAACAAAGATCCTACTGAACAAGTTCTTCTCAGCAGGCCGTGTTTGTTTCATAGGAGCTTTTGCTGTACTAAAAAAAGATAAGTAAAAGGCAAGCGTGTAAAATATTATCATATATATTTTTTTAGGTGTCTTTGACCTATCTTTTCAGCTGTCAGCACATGTATTCGAAACATTTAACTATTATTGATTACTGAGTGAATAGTTATTAGTCAGTCAAATTACAAAAAAACTATGGCTATAAAACGTCCGGCGTCAGCAGTGTAGGACTACTTTACGGTACTCCATGGACGAGAGGAAATTAAAAAATGCAATAATTGCAACAGTGATCTGAGCAAAGAATCTGCTGGAGTTAGTAGTAAATATTTTTATACTAAATCACTGTGGGGACACAAGGCAAAACATAAAGATGAACATTCTCTCTTAGAAGGAAAGCAAGTAAATGAAATGCATAAAAAAGAAAAGAAAAGAAAAGGGCAAGAAGATAGAGCTCAAGTTTATGATCTGCAAGAAAAAAGCCTCTAATCCAAACAGTTTACTGTTGTGTAGACGTTGGATATTGGAAATAAATGGGATTCAAAACACCCTGAACAGGTTGAAGGTGAAAATCTTCTCACTTATTGGCTCTGTGATGGATTGAAGGCCTATAAAACTGTAGAGAATGCACACTTCCAAAAATATTTTAGCTATCTCTCAAAAAAGTTAAAAGTTTCCTCTGACAAACTAATAAGGACTAAACTTGTGCCAGATTTAAATAAAAAAGTTCAATATACTGTCAAGTAGTCATTAATATCAAACTCCATTGGAAATGCAACTTACAGCAATATAACCACATTTGGTGATCTCCATGCAAGGCTTCATTTATCTCGATAAAGCTCACTGGATTGTAATAAATTTCAGTAGGAAACTTGCAGTAGTTAGATGCATTTGTTATAATACAGCTCATGCAGCGTAAAACCTTACCTCATCTCTGAAGAATATAGGCACTGACTGGGGATTAAGTAACGTGCATGTCATTGTGACAGACAATGCCAGTAACATCGTCTTAGTAGTAAAAAATGCAGGATAGCAAAGCATTGTATGCTTTTGCCACATCCTACACTTAGTCAACCATCATTCAGTGCTTAAACAAAGTGGAGTTAAGCTGAAGATTAACAGGGAATATGCATATGCTTTTGCAATAAACTGGCAGAACTGCATACAAAGCTTTTGGAAATTTGAATTATATTTATTGTCTCTTGTATTTGTTTTTTCTTAAACAATGGTCGAAACTCTTGTAAAGAAGTTGAGGCGACCAAAAATAAAAACAATCTTCACTAATATAAAAAAAGAAGCTGGTGTGCCTATGAACTGTGTGCTGTTGGACTGCGAAACTCCATGGGGAATTGTATACAAGATGGTCGAGCGTATCTTACAACAAAAACCAGCAATAAAACTTGCTGAAGATGACCCATAGCTCTGCGTGCACCTAATAAATAAGTATAAAAGTAGCTATAAGTCTATAACGTGAGATAGAAGAAAGCTAGGTATTAACTTATTTAAATCGAATGACATGGATGAAATATATAAATTGCTGTTAATTTATTCATTTTTTTCTAAAATAAAAATACAGGAAGGTAGAATAATTGCAATTGTACTATATATTAATTGTTCAGCACTCATATATAATTTATTTTTTATGAAATTTATAGTGAATTTTAAAATATGAAAAACGTACTTTTATACCTGATACTCCTTCAGATGACTCCAAATGGTTGGAGCGTCAATACTAAAACTATAGCCCTGCTTGGACCAATCAATGCAGCAACTAAGGCAGCAGAGAGTGACACTTTATCATGTCAGACATTCTCCCCCTCATGAAAAAGATAAAGTTTGAAATCACACAAGTTTCACAAGGCGGAATTGTAACTAGGGAAGAGACCCTGCTGAACCAAATTCACAGGTAACTAACTGTTTGCAAAAACTTGCAACAATTTTCATTTCAAACTTTCTAACCACAATTTATAATTCTTTTCATCATAAAAGTTAGTATACTTATCAAACATATAGCTGCAGCATAACTACTATGTATAATAGCTGTACTTTGTGACGTGATGTTTTCAATTCGGGTATCTGGAAGGAGCGGATTCAAGAATATATTTTGTCAATGTTGAACAAAATCCCTTGACTGCAGTAGCCACATTCCTAGACCCGAGGTACAAAACTGCTGCTTTCCAGAACAAATTTTACAGCCAAAAATCAAAGATAAAGTTGCCCTCCTTATTTATTTCAGAGATAAGTCAAGCAATATCAGAAGCATAGTCTGCAAAAACGGTAACAGAGAGAGCTGAATTAGCAGATAATACTCAGTCTGACGAGGTGAGAAAATTAAAATACCTAATGAATAAGTATTAAAGTATTCTGATATGACACTGTAGCTATAAGTCTATAACCTGAGATAAAAAAAGCTAGGTATTGAATGATTTAAATTGAATGACATGGAGTCAAAATGCAGAAGAGTATTATCTGTTAGGAACTATATAAATTGCTGTTGATTTATGCATTTTTTTCTAAAATAAGAAGACAGGAAGCTAGAATAATTATTTTAATTATACATTTTCACTTTTCCAGGAATGTACATCTTACATGTCATGCTCGTGGGATGTTGTTCTCAAGGACGACTCAGACAACTGAAGCGAAAGTTCAGGGGGAGGAAGCAACTACTGAGCTCAACAAATACATAAAAATGAAGAAAAATGACATAGCGATGATCCGCTCACGTTCTGGGCAGTGCACAGAGTTAGCTTGCAACGATGTTATCTTTAGCACGAAGTTAGCTGGGATCCCAACTGAGCTCAACAACTAGCGCAAGAGAATTTAAAGTTGGAAAAGCACTTAAGAAAGATCGTGCCAAATTATTGCCAAAGAATGTTGAAACGCTGCTGTTTCTGAAGTATAACTTGACAGCCAATTGCCTATAAAACTTCAATTGACAACTGTTCCGGAAGGGTTCATTGCACCAAACTCTAAAGAATACGATGTCGATATAGGCACAGACACTGATTCTGACCATGCAGATAATTTTTAATTATTGTTTCATCATTTTGAAGTAAATTTTTCCTTAAAAAGGAAATAATAAAAGAAAATAGTAAATCTCTTATTATATGAGTGATTAAAATGTTAAAAAAACCCTCTTGTTTCATACAATGATTTTTCTACTAATGATTAAGTTAGGAAAATACAAACCACAGCTCCACTCCCTGTTTTGGCACAATGGATAGCTGGTGTGGGGTGGGGCCCTGCTTGGTTTATTAATGCCATAAAATATTAACTTAACCCGTTTCAGTAGCAGGTCTTACTGACAGGTCGTTTGTAGTAATGTATGTCTATTCTGCAGTGCTGCAGAAAGAAGAAACGGATGTTTAGTGTAGCAACCTTCTAAATCAAGCAAAATGCGTATGACCTTTAAAAACTTTAGTTTAATAAATTTACTGATGCCAATGTTGAGTATGGTGTCTCAAATTGCTATGATTGCAAAAATTCAATATATAGGGCCTTTCATTAAGGTCACTCGATTTTTAAATGTAAATAAAACAAGTTGTGTGTGATATATGCACTCAATTTATTTTAAATTTTAAAGAACATTTTATGGCATTGGGTGTCGAATATGACGTTGTTTAAATGTCCGCCGCGGCTTTGCTTGGTGGGACGTATTCGGGAGGCCCAATTTTTGATGACTTTGTTGCATAAATCTGGCTGAATTTGCTGGATGGTGTTCGTTATGTTGACTTTGAGGACATCAACTGTTTGCGTATTATTCGGATAGACCTGCGATTCAAGGTAGCCCAAAATAAAGTAGTCTAATGGCGTTAAATCGCATGATCTCGCCCGGCCAGTTGACGTCGCCGCCGCGCGAGATGACCCTGCCCTGAAATCGCTGGTGCAAACTGTCTATCGTGGCGTGCGCAGTATGGCACGTAGCGCCGTCCTGTTGGAAACACATTTCGTCAGTATCCATATCAGGCATATAATCCAGTTGAGGCCACAAGAAGTTGCTTATCATCGATCTATAGGACTCGCCGTTGACGGTTATGGTAATCCTATCTTCGTTCTCAAAAAATTACGGACCGATGATTCCGTTAGACGAAAATCCTTACCAAACAGTGACTTTGTTTAGATGCAATTGGTGCTGTTGTATCTAATGTGGATTTTTCCTGTCCCAAATGCGACAATTTTGCTTGTTCACAAATCCATTCATCCAAAAATGGGCCTCGTCGCTGTGGCGATGATTTGCAGACGCTGTTCAACACTATAACCTTCCATCTTGACTTGCCAAGTACTACTGAACAGTTCACAGTGAGGTTGCCAGATGTCGCTTTAACAACATAGCCACTATCTCCTGACGAAGCTCAAGCGTCCTTGTCGAAAGACCCTTTATTATTTTAATTCAGCATGTAACAAGGTCTGCCAACCAAAGGGTCCCGTGCTCTCACAATAATTCCAGGACTAAACGTAGGAGGACTTTGGAAATTATAGAATTCGAAAGAGAATTTAAAACAAGATAAGGGTTTCAAATTTCGTTAGGATTTACAGAAGAATTGGGATTTTATTTGCCCAAACAACATAATTCCAGGGCTAACTTTGGGCGGATTTTGGCAATTATATCATTCGAAAGAGAATATAAAATAACATAAAGATTTCAAATTTAGTTAGAATTGGCCCAAAAGTTATGAAGTTATTGACAAAAAAAAATATTCTGGGCTAGTCTTGGAGGGATTTTAATAATTCTATCATTCGAAAGAGAATCTAAAACGAGAAAAGGTTTTTAAATTTCGTTATAATGGGCCGAATAGTTATAATGTTATTTCCAAAACAGAATAATTCGCGGGCTAACCTTGATATGACTTTGGCAATTATACAGTATAATTCGAAAGAGAATATAAAACAACATAAGGGTTTTAAACTTCGTTAAAATCTGACAAATAGTTATGATGTTATTGCCAAAACAAATTAATTCCCTAGATAACCTTGAAAGGACTTTGGAAATTATATCATTCGAAAGATAATGTAAAAGAACATAAGGCTTTCAAATTTCATAGAATCGGACGGATATTTATTATGTTATTGCCAAAACAAAAAAAATCCAGGGCTTAACTTGGGAGGACTTTGGAGATTATATATTCGAAATAGAATGTAAACCAACATAAACGTTTCAAATTTCTTTAGAATGGGCCGAATAGTTAGGATGTTATTCCCAACACAAAACGATTCCCTATCTAATCTTGGGAGGACTTTGACAATGATATCATTCGAAAGAGAATGTAAAACAACATAAGAGTTTAAAATTTCGCTAGAATGGGCCGAATAGTTATGATGCTATTCCCAAAACAATATAATTCCCGGGCTAACATTGGGAGGACTTTAGTAATTATATCATTCGAAAGGGAATTTAAAACAAAATATGGGTTCCGAATTTCGTTAGAATCAGCCTAATAATTACAATGTTATTACAAAATAATAAAAAGCAAAATGGGGACCGACCAACTGCCCGACATAGTGAGATGGAGAGTCGCCCGCGACTAAATATGAAATTATAAATAAAAATCACAAATAGTTTGTATGAATGGAAATGTGAACTTTCATAAAAAAATGAGACAGAAGAGCTTTAATATCAAAGAATTATTACACCAATGGTATTATCAGGCTACACACCAAGGAAAATCTTACACAGCCTCTGGTCTTGACGTATAGCGAATATACATCTAAAACTTTTTAGAATCAAAGGCATTAATGCCTTCATCAATTCTCTCTGTAATAAATCTATTCCAAACGTATGAAAATTTACCCACACAATACTTAACTTTCAGCCAAACAGATCAGCCACTGACCCCTAATGATATCGCACGCTCTCCCCACATTTTACCCCTCCTCAAACCTAGCACGTCTGGTGATAAAAAATTCAAACCACTCATTCAACTAGATGTATCTCAGTAGGGATTCTTCTCAGTGTACTGAGCAAGCACTACATATTCACCCAATATTAACTAGCTCACAAAAGGTTTCAACCAACTCATACCGCCAGTAGGCTAATTCTGTCAGCAACAGATAAGCAAAGCCTTCAACACAATACTCAGACATATCCTTATCAACAAAATACTAAACACCGCACTTAACTCCAACTGTGAAAAATGGATTGACAACTTCCTCATAGGTCGACAAGTACAAGTAATACACCACGGCATATTATCACAAAAATAACAAATAGCAAATGGTGCCCCGCAGGGATCCGTTCTGTGTGCTAGCATTTTATGTCTTTTCCTTTCGGAATACACCTCGCACAACCGAAATCAGAACGTTACCATTTATATATAAGCCGATGCCATCAACATCATCGCCCATTCCCCTAAGCACACCTAAGCAGTTCGTGATATACAACTATGTATGCATTTATCGCAGGATTGGAACGTTTGCTTAGAGAAACTACTGTAGTCACATATTCATAATTTCCAGCGCATAAGATGAAGCAAAACAAACATCCTTGAATCAAAACTACTCATAAAGCTACATGAAAGACACATACCATTCTTCATGAAACATGCGCCAAAAAATTTTTAAATCCACCAACGAGAGTTTCTAATGAGTTTCATTAGTCTGTAACCAGGCCTCCATTACCCAGAAATCAATTCAAACACGCGTAACAAAAAAGGCATCCGTTTTTTAGTCCAAATCACCTCCTCAAATCCAGTCCACCAGATATGAACACATAAGAAACGTTCCTCTCACGTCACACTCGGGTTCCTATGACAAGGCTTTTGTGCGAGCACAAGCCAAAATTAAACTCATACAGACCGATACAGACATTTTTTTACATTGACAACAGGGTGTCTATAAAGTAACAGGTGATCGAGTTCATGAGATAACCTGGCCTCGTCAGCTGAGGTGGATAGGAAAAAATCAGCAACGTAAGTTGAATGTTTTGGGTCAAACCAGGGTGGTGAAGTGATCATAGACATGAAAAATTCCAGGCTAATCAAAAGAAAAAGGCATGGAATATACCAGCCTCGGTAATTGTGTAGTCAAGGTCGTGAAACAAACCAGGTTCATCATGTGATCAAGGATATGAGACAACCCAATTGTTTTTTTTCCTATGCTCTTGATCACCTGACAAGCGTGGTTTGTTTAATGCCCTTGATCACAAGATTAGCCTGGGTTGTCCAATGCCTTTCTAAGCTGATGGCCCTGGTTTGTTCTATGCGCTCGATTACCTGATAAATTTGAAAGTTACAGAAATGGATGAAGCACACGTTGAGGGCTACCATTAAATTTTTTTAATGCATTTATAGTTTGTGTTAAAAAATATGCACTTAAATATGTTATCAATATTTTTTTTAAGTTGCCGTTTTTATCAAAATAAGCATTCTATAGAGACGATATATAAAGATTTTGTCAGACCTCACTTGGAATATGCAGCTCAATAATGGTCTCCTAACCTTAGAAAATATATCTCGACCTTCGAACGCGGTAACCGTAGAAGAATGAAATTAATTCCGAAACTTAGAAGTAAATCATATAGAACCATGAAGAGAAAAGTGAGTCTGCTTTCACTGGAAGATCCTCGTTTTGGCGAATATTTCATTGAGCTTCTTAAAACACTAAATGTATTCACCAATATAAATTTTCTATTCGAGTTAGATAACCAAGCGGTCATTAGAAATAACGGTTTCAAGCTTATGGAAATAATTTACCATCGTAAGATGATGAAAACACTTCGGTCAAGATATTAAAGAATTTAATTAATAAACATTAAGATAAAATTACTATAAAAAGTAACTTTCCCTATAATGTATAATTTATATTCGCTTTTCCTTAAATTCCTTTCTTCTCTTCATTCTTTCTCATTTTCTGCCTGATCTTGAATGGATCATGGGGTCTTTGTCGATATTTAAATCTGTAAAGAATTTTACTGCATAAAGGTACTGGCCAAAACAGAAAAATATAAACCAGAGGTAACAATTTGTTAATGAAAATTATCATTGGCATATAATTATCTTGGTGGATGGACTGTGTAATGAGATCAGTCTAGATTGGGTTTTAACGTAATCTAACCGGGTCAAATGTCAACTTGTCCTGGTCTTTAAAATGAGCTTTTCATTTAACTTATGAAAAAAACTCCGACTTAACTGTATGGGCAACTGAAATATGACCTATAATAGGAGATATTTATTTCCCTAATAAATTTGTTTAAACGCCGAGCACAGTAGTCCCTAACAAGGTACAATGCTGCTTATTAATGATCAAATGGAAAGACAACTGGAGTCGCTTCGATAAATGAAGATATAGGAAAGGGAAAAGAGAGATAATCCATATCTCAAATTATCATCTAGTTTACTGACGTTTCGGATTTTAAAATCATAGCATCGTTTGCTAATTAATTTTATCATAAGATGAAATTGATTTAGCCGAAAAGTGAGTTGACATCTACAATAAAGTTAGTCTTTAATAATAAAGCCTTTGAAAGTGAATTTGCACAAATGAGGGAATGAACTAAACACTTTTCACCAAGAAACCAAATCTAATCATAGTAAGTTATTAACCAAGTTAGCAAACAAGAAAGTACCCAACTTAGGTTTCCCTCATTCTCCCATTATATTTTCATTATTTTATGGTATTCGTTGAGGAAGTATTCCCCGAATCTTTATAGGTTTCTGATATTAACTCTTTTTTTTACCTTGAAAAGGAGACCGTAGTTATAGTTTATTCCTTTATACCTTCGATATATTTTACGATTGTAAGAATTAAGAACTCGATTAAAAAACACTCAAGTCTGTATAGGTGCAAAGTGCTATTAGCTTTTTCGCAAGTAATATCTCTCAATTTCTCTTTTATTCTCACTCTCTCTCTTTCTCTTTCATTCTCATATCCTTTCTTTCGCCTACTCGTCCTTTTTCTCCCTCTATATATATAGATATCTAGCTCCCTCCATCCTTCTCTCTCTCGCTCTCTTTTTATTTCTCTCTCTCTCGCTTCTTAGTCGAGATATCAACCGTTAGGTTCATAGGCGTGAAAACAAACTGTCTTGCTTTGATGATGTGATCATTAACCACTGGCAGCTGCTAAACACTTGCAAAAAAATCCTATTTCCTCTTCTTTAATGGTTAGTGGTATTCATCTCAACGCTTTTTACCCGCGGGGAAGCACCAGGTCTAGGTGTCGCTTTTTATCAAGAGGAGTAAAGTTCAATTGTACCATTTAGAGCCACGAAATGACCCATATAACCATGGGACATATGGTTATTCATTCTGAAGATTTCAAATCTGCCATCGGATTTGGCGCTGGGTGGTGTCATCTTGTGTCAGAAGCCATCTAGTGGCAGTAGCCATTCAAAGGAACTTTTAAGTGATTTGAACCATGGGAAACCATCAATGCGATAACCATTTATCATCTTATCACCAAACGCCACAGGTCATAGGAGGGACTTTCCCTCTTGTTATTTGTGACATTAATTCCACAGAGTGATTATTTAAATCATATTAAGGAATTTTTTCTCTTGGTTATAAGATCAAAAACCATTAAAAAAACATGCAATCGTATAACGTAAACACTAAACTCGTCAAACAGAGAGAATGCAGGAACCATCCAATTACCCTTCAAATTTCAAGGCCTTTATCAAATAATAGGTTATTTTAATCATATAATGACCTATTTTTATATTTTATTAAAAACACAAGTAAAGAAATTAGGTTATGTGGTTTTAATGAAATGTGGAATGTTTTAAACTTAACCAAGAACAACATCTGAAAGATCGCGCTGACAAGAGCGGGATTTATTCCATGATTTGTCTTCTTGTTAAAAGAAGAAAGTCCGATTCTAACCTTCTATTTCCGTCCTTTGCTATTTTTCATCCGTGTGTTGTTCCAATGTCCCTTTATCTTACCTATAAAAAACTCCTTCTTTTTGTCTCATTGCTCATTAGCGTCAAATTTCTATTTCTCTTCTATTATATTGTTATATGATCTGCAATACAACGTTTGTGCATCTCTCGTTCTGTCTTCAAAATGGTTTTGAAAAGCAGAAAATATAGATGGTGAAAGCTCTGTGGTGGTTGTTACCACCCGCAGAACCTGTATTTGCTCTTTCTCTCTCTTTTTCTCTCTCTTTTTCTCTCTCTCTCTCTCTCTACCGTGAAAAGATGCAGAAAAACAATATCGTGGTGATGAACCGCCCCCAAAAGTCAATGTGCACTTTTTAATTTTTATTTTTATTGTAAACAATC
This sequence comes from Ceratothoa steindachneri, assembly GCA_963969495.1. NCBI lineage: Eukaryota > Metazoa > Arthropoda > Malacostraca > Isopoda > Cymothoidae > Ceratothoa > Ceratothoa steindachneri. Next base: position 18,081,003 of record OZ018319.1, read on the forward strand.
AATGGCGGTTTTCAGAATTGAAATAAAAAGGATCCAAGCCTTTATTTATACTAACGGAGTCACTTTTCACGTTGTTTATGAACTTTATTCATTTTCATAATATTCTCTTGTTTGATTAATATTAAAACGTGTTTCTGTTAATAAAAATATAAGTGCACAGTGACTTTTTGATCACATTGTATTTTATAAGCCGTAATCTTATCAAGAATCTATAATAATAATACCCGCCGTGTATTTATTTATAAATTTCTTTTTTGTCAGTAACACTCTAATCTACTTATTTTGAAAAAGATTTGTAATTTATATATCAACGATTTGGTATTATTTATAATAATAATACTCGTGTATTTATTTATAATTTTTGTGTTAATAACACCTGAATCTACTTATTTTAAAAAGAAATTGTAATTTATATTTCAACGACTTGGTATTATCTATAAAACTTGTCAACAAATTTCAACCTTTTTTCTTCCCCCTTATTTGAGACCTGTTCTTGGGAAATTCGGGGTCACTGAGTTTTATTTATGGACTGGTCCATATTGGTCCCACTCATAGTAGCAGGCTATCTTACTACCAAGTAAACGGAAGTGGACGCGTTTGGTATTCTTCTTATTTTATCTTATCTATGTATTTAGACTTTTCTTTATGCACATCTAGATATATAAAACAATTGTGTATGATATAATTTTGTGTTTTTTTAAAGATTTTTTTATGAAACAACATTTAGTAGTATGGCCTCATTACGAAGGAAATATTCGAATTTCCCTGACTCTTTTTGCTATTTTTGCTATATATATGGTTGTTTTACTACACCAACTCAAAGAATGAACATTAGTATTTCTGTGAAAAGAGCATACTTGGCTTACTTTAAGATTAAATAAGGTGATCAGGATAAACAATGGGCCCCGCACGATTTTTGTAAACCATGTCTCGAAAATTTACACCAATGGACAAAGGACACAACGAAACAACTAGGATTTGGCATCCCTATGGTGTGGCGAGAGCTAAAAACCATGAAAACGAATGCTACCTTTGTCTCACAAAGACTTCTGGTTATAGAAAGAAAACGCCAAATAAAATAAGTTACCCAAATCTTGAGTCGGCAATTCATCCAGTGCTTCATTCAGATCAAATTCCAGGACCTGTATTCAAGGAACTTCACTGGACGATGTAAGTGATATACGTGAATCTGATGTGAGCAATGAACTTGAGAGTAATCCAGACTTTGTACATACATCGACCCAAGGACGTGGAAACTTCAGCCAATTAGAACTGAATGACTTAGTTAGAGACCTAGGCATGTCAAATAGTTAGCAGAAATGTTAGCTTCTAACCAAAGAGAAAAATTTGTTGCAGGAAAAAACAAATGGAACTTTTTATTGGAAAAGAGAGAGAGAGATCTCTTGGCATTCTTTAAAACTGAAGAAGATTTTGTTTACTCCTGTCACGTGGCGGGACTGTTAAACGCAATATTTTTCAATCTTTTTTGTTAGTAATACTCGCAACTACTTATTTTGAAAGATTTTTGTAATTTATATTTCAACGACTTGCTATTATCTATAATAATAATACCCATCGTGTATTTATTTATATTTATTTTATCAGTAACACTCGAATCTACTTACTTTGAAAAAAAAATTAATTTATATTTCAACGACTTTGTACTCGTATTATCTATAATAATAATACCTGTCGTGTATTTATTTATTTTTTTTGTTAGTAACACGAATCTATTTATTTTGAAAAAATTGTAATTTATATATCAACGACTTGGTATTATCTATAATAATAATACCCATCGTGTATTTATTCATATTTATTTTATCAGTAACACTCGAATCTACTTACTTTGAAAAGATTTTTTAATTTATATTTCAACGACTTTGTACTCGTATTATCTATAATAATAATACCCGTCGTGTATTTATTTCTAAATCTTTTTTGTCAAATACACTCGAATCTACTTATTTAAAAAAAAAATTGTAATTTATATTTCAACGACTTGGCATTATCTATAATAATGAAGTATAGTTCTAACTTAAAAATAATGCTGTCATTTTTGACGGCACTAGTACACTAGTTCCTAATAATTCCTACCAAAGGCAATCAAATTATAAAATCTAATAGCAATGCTAAATTATCTGAGAAGCAGAGAGGAAAAACAAATTAATGAAATAAGGAGAAAAATTCTAATGCCTTATTTCCGAATAATATTGCAGTCATAAAACGATTATTGGGAGTTTTATTCTTATAGGTTTCTCCAAATATAAATGGTAACAAAGCTTAAGATTAATAATATCCAAGGGTCGGGAAATCTTATAAAATAATTATTAATTTTTTTTATAAGAAATTGCAAAACTCTACAGATTTATCGAATTATTTGTAAATATTTGGAAAAACTTTAGAAACATCTCCAAATAATTATGGAATTAGGTTTTTGCAATTTCTTAAAAAAAATTAAGATAAATTTTGCGATAGTTTAGTTAAATATGTTAATTCATTCATGTTATTCATAATTCATGCAAAGATATATGAATTTTACTGCAGGCAAAATATATATATATATATATATATATATTTTTTTTTTTCAAAAATTCATGACAAAATTTTCACAAATTTTTAGCATTTATTTTAAGTCCAGCAGTTTTGATAAAAGTTCAAATCATTTAAATCGATGGTATTTTCTGTAAAAATAAGTGATTTATACTTTATTATACAAGAAATGAAATAAATTATAATAAGAACGCTTTATACCTATAATTACCACGTTCCAAATCCATCAACGCCAAGAAAAACCATTGAAACGCACCAACACCTTGATGCCATATCAAAAATAACGCCCACCATCGGTTATACTCTGCCGAATCGTCACTTCATACCACGGGAGAGTTATGAAAAGAGGTTTGTGTAAGGGGATCAATTTCATAGGATACAGAGAATCTTCGTAAAGGTCAGCCTTAAAGGGGAATAACCTGGCTTTATAAGGCCGGAGTTGAACGAAATTTGCTTTAATGCTTCTTCTGATATGAATAATACCTTAATAATCCAGATTTTGCGCTGTTATAGGCGGTTTGTGCTGTATTAAACGACAGACAAACGAATAAGCAAACAATCTCAGTATTAGTGGTAGACGGAAATGGATTTTAAATTAATTTATGGAAAAATTCCAATATATTTATGCGACTATGTGTGTATGTTGTAGAAGGTTGTTAATGCGAATACATGGTCTTGGCAGTGTCTCACACGGTAGATTGGACGGCAACATTGCATTACGAGTCATTTCATGGACCGTGTATAACCTTTTATTATTTCCTGGCGTGTTTCATTATGTCTGGCAAGCACGCACCATTCACTTATAACCTCATTGAGCCCCACATTTATTATATTATATATATATATATATATATATATATATATATATATATATATATATATATATATATATATATATATATATATATATATATATGAAAATTAACTCACAGGAAAATAAAAAGATGAATCCAAGCAAGTTCATTTTCAAGGAATAGCATGAAAATAGAGAAGACAACCTTATATAGGGTATAAAGGTACGAAAAGACGCCCATCACATAGTACAAACCAATAGAAAAAAAAAAAACAAGACAGAAAAATACCAAGAAAGAGAACAATAGGCATCTAGTAACAGACATATGCATCCCTAAAACGATATACACAAAATAACGTTAGGTATATAAATGGAGTATGGTGGGTGAAGAAAAAAAACAAAAACAAATATTTTAAAGGATTATCATTAGAGTGAAAACATTTAGGGCTAAGAGTTAATCCACAGTTACGACAGAGACGCGTGGTGGGGGAGGCAATGAAAATGATATGACACTAATAAAAAGTGACAACAGGCTGCATTATGAAGTTATTTCATTTAGTACAAGTTTTTTTTAAAACAGGGTCGATTTTAAATAAGCTAGGGGAAATATGTATATTGGGTAAGATGCCAATTAAGGAACACTCGACAATATTTCTTTTGTGAAATCGAGGGAATGATAAAGCAATTTTGCAGAATTTCAGTTAAAGGGGTGGTTAAGCAACTTCTGTATTTCACTTGTCCACCAGCGGCTGACAATGACAGATGTTTCCGTCGAAAACTGGTTTCGCATATAAAAATTAGCCCTATTACTGTGGTTTTATCCCTATAGTTACACGTACGCTACTGTACTTTTTTGGATATATATATATATATATATATATATATATATATATATATATATATATATATATATATATATATATATATGTATGTTTGTAGATTGTTGTAGCGACAATATTATATATGTAATGATTAATTTAATTTATATTGCTCTTATGACATTATAATTGTAAACCACACCAATGTAATTGTCTGAGTTGTATATAATTTTAACTCTGTTAAAATCAATCCTATGATCACTGTTTTGCATGTGCAAGAAAAGACTAGATAAGAGAGAACCTCTCTTGAATCTTGGTACTGTTCTTTAATCCACTTGATAAAGTGACCAGATTCGACAATGTAGGATTTCGCACAGTATAAACATGGAATCAGATAAACACCAGCGTCCTGGTTTATGGAATGAACTCTGGTCAACGATTTTCTTACGGTAGTTGAATATTGAAATGCTCTCTTAATGTTATTTTTATTAAGCATTTCCTTACGTCCGATTATTTCCTGCACGGGATTCATAAAATTATGGTTTCTTGTAAACAAGTATACAATCACGTTAGTCTTATATAAGATATTTTCCACTTAACAACTAACCATCGATATTTGGAAACTCAGTCAAAGAAGGAGACGCTAGACTAACACCAATGACACTCTAAGAAGAGTCACATTACCACACCTACTTGGCGAATACATCGGAATTAACAGCCATACTATTTCGTCCCCATGGCTTAGAAGTGGTACACAAACCCACTAACACACTTTGGAGCCAACTCACGAAAGTAAAGTACAAAGTGGAGGACAATGATACTACGGGCATAATAAACGAGATACTGTACAGCGATTGCCCTGCTAAATACATCAAGAAAACAGGGAAACAACTCCAGAACAGGACGGACGAACAAAGAAGAGCCCCTCCCCCCCTCCGAAAGAACGACATTCTCTCTGCTATTCTATTTCATTGTAATTCCGAGGCACATTATAAGGATGGGAGCGAAAGAGAGTTGTCAATAGAGGAACTAACAAGAAAAGCAGAATTAGTAGCAACCTGACTATCGGATGACTGCTGAATCAAGAGACATACAGATATAAGCTATGTACATATATAATTGTCTAAAGTAGGATTTGGCTGTATTCACTTTATTATCTATTGACTTCTATATGTCATTGTGGTATGATATATAGTTTTATCACAAGTATTTGTAACTCTGTTAGCAAGAATTTCCTATAATTTTCCCATTCTTGCCCTTCCCTCTTGTCCCTTGTTGTTTTGTTTTTCTCCTGGCACAGGATAAACAATCCATTTCCGAACGCAGGAATTTAAGGTTGAGTGATTCGAATGACAATCATTCTTGACTGCTCAGCTTCGGCCGTATACATCGACGAATATTAGCTCTCTTAGCGAAGGAGAATTTTCACGCAATTTATTTTACATTGGAATCTGGTAGTTCCGAGAGAGAAGAAGAAGGGAAGATCAGCGATTTGGAATGGCAATCGAGCGCATACACGACCCATTTGACCTCACTTCCTTTATTTAATCATACTTCCTCATTTCATTCATTCACCCTTCTTATACGCGATTCTTAAAAGAGAGACATTTTTACCCAGTTGGCCGCAATCAATATTATGGTGGCCTAAACTCATCTCTTTCCCCTCTCCTTCCTCTTTACGCATAGCTGAGTGTACTGCCAATCAGAAACTAGTTATAATTATTCATTTTATTTGATAGGTCATAATTTGAGGCGGTGTGAAAAACAGTTTTGTGGATTAACCCACTGTCGAATACATCTTCATAGATATCCTGAAAAGGAGGCGAAGCTGTAACCTTTAGAGAAGTGTTCATCCACTCTATCCCTAAGGGCCCGCTCAAGACCAAAGAGTGACACACAACCGTTTCTCAGTACGCTGGATACAGCTTCGATAACCAAACCCTGAGGGGACGGCAAACCTGGGTGGTGGTAGTTTATTCGATCACCAGTCATCATTAACTCTGCTATGAGTCATCCCTCAGAAGGGTCTTCCCGGTTCATCCACTTATCCTTTCATAATCTTCATCCGGGCAGTTACACTACCTGAGCCCGGGGTTGGGAGGGCGATACTATTCTCACCATAAAAGAAATAAACTAAATTATTCCATGGCAAAAATTCGGGTAGAGAAAAAGGAAAAGTAAATAAAGCTGGAAAATGGACACGCACGAACCAACACGGACAACCGCGAAGGTGTGAAGATAGTTCCTCTTTGTGTCCTCACTAGGAAAGAAAAATCGAACTGTGAAGAAACCCTAAAAACCATTTATTCAGTTATCAGCGTGATTTTACACATACTTAAGGAAGATTTCAACGGATATGTCGCACTCTGCGACACATAAAATGACTTGGATCTGTTATTAAGCGAAGATGCAAACAAAAAATTCACTGAGGTTGCCCTTGAACCTTGAACTCTCCGAGATGTCACGACAAAAAATCACTTATCTTCAGGCGCTTCGACCCTTGGAGAGGAACGCACAAGGCACAGGAAATTAAGACGGAAATCAAAAAACAGCAAAAATAGGCAACCGTCGAAGAAAGCATTTTGTTCAAGAACCAAAATGGAGAAGAACACAGTTATGTTTGTAAGGTTATATTCAAAGCGACCGAGATTGTGAAATAAACAACCAAAAAAAGGCCTCCTTGCTTTCTACACAAATATCTCACCAGAACAAATAAAACTTATTGTCTGCATTATGTATGGTCATTGTGTGAACATCGCGAAACCTGGATGTTTCGCGAAGGAACTAAATATAATGCTTGACAAAGGACTTAAAGCCAATATAATTCCCTGAGAACCCACCCTCATGTGAAATCTCCGACATAACCATGACACATAATACGAGAGGCAAAAACTCAAATGGAATCTGAACAGCAAGGTATTAAAATCGCCTCGCATACTGAAGTGGAATCAACATTGGGATTTGGCGAAATACTCAAAGTTACAAAGAAAATTTCGGAGAAACTCCAAAAGGAAAGACCGAAAGTTAACTCAAAACGAAATACACACCAACTAAATATAAGAATTTACCGTTCGTATACCCATTCCATCCCCAAAGCCAGAACAGAAAAAAAGTAAAGGAAAGAAAGAAACAAAAGTAAAACAAATAGAGAAGAGAAAAAAACTCCAAAATGTATACATCCCAGAATAAACTAAAAAGATTCACAATTTGCATAAATGGTTGGAAAGATAAAAAAAATCACTTACTCGAATATAATAAGAAAAACAGACACGGACATCGTTATATTAACAGAAAACGGAATAAATCTAGAACAAGGAACAATTATGATACCCAATTACAATATGATAACATCAAACCATACCCAAACCAGATACGACGGTGTAATGGTGGGAATGCTTACTTGCATATGGTAGTCCTTCGGTAACGAAGATGAAGTAGTTATCTTCTAAATAATTAGGAATTAGATTAGAATTATAGCAATAATAATAAAAATAGCAAGAGTAAAAATAAATTCAATAATAATTATGCTTCAATGCTTATTACATCTTTGGTATAATGGTTTGGCATCAGTTTGAGGGTCTAGTTCCTTTAAAGTGACTTCTTTGGTGACTTCTCAGGCCAAATTGGGAGGCACGGATCTCACTGCAAGTGGGACAGGGAATTCCATGTGCGGGGTTAACAGGACCTCGTGCCATACGTTCAGTTCTGCGGTTTTGTCGCTCTATTCTGGTATTCGTGCGAGCGGCTTCAAACACGTCGAAAGCCCGATGGACCGTTAATCTCCAACTTTCTCGATCAGAGGCCAAAACTTCAAGTTGATCAACAGGAATGTTACATTTTGTGAAGGTGGCCTATATTTAGTCTTTAACCGCTATTTTGGACCTCCCGGAGAGCGGTCGTCACCCCTCAGCTCGGAATAGGCTACACACTAATTAAAGGCTTAGAAGAATCCTATACTACCATTTAGATAACGATGACTACAGGAGATCTCATAGTAGCCGGGGCATACCAAGCTCCGAGGCGCGTTTATCTTCCCATCTCCAAATTAATTAGAATATTTTGCCATACAGCATTGTGAATAATGTGTGGTGCTCTTAACACCAGGTGCAGAGAAGCAGGTTAAACATTTGAGGCAAATCGAGTAGGAGGAACCATTCAAAGGAACCTCGTCCACGGAGAAGGACAAGACTTCCCAACTTTCATTACAGACAGATCATTAACCACTCCCATTATTGCTTTAGAGAACCCAAATTTCAACCCCAAACGCCACACAGAATTAGGACCTGTAACATTATCTGACTACCTGAGAAAGGTAACTACAAAATTCTCATCTCCAATCCAAATCAAGATTCAACAAAGAAAAGGTCTCGCAAGACAGACTGGAATAAATATAAGGAACACCTTCGTACAATTGAAATCAGATCATTAAACAACATTAAAAAAAAAATTCGTGTGCACTTAGAACGAATAATAAGGACCGATAGTAATCTGCTAACCAATAATGAACGTTCAATGGTATTCGGCTAAACAAAATTGAAGGTAAGTTGGTATCTGGATATATAATATTTAAAGTCCGATGATACTCGGCTAACCAATATAGATGGCCCGATATTATTCAGCTAACCAATAATAAAGGTCCGATGATATTCCGCTAACCACTAATGAAGGCCAGATAGTAGTCAGCTAGCCAATATTTAAAGTGCAATGGTATTTGGCTAACCAATATTGAAGGCCACAGGCTATTCAGATTACCAAGATTGAATCATGATGAGATTCTAATTTCCAATATTAGGGCCGGATGGTATTCTGCTAACCTATATAGAAATTCAGATATTATTCAGCTAAACAATAGTGAAAGTCCGATAGTATTCGGATAACAACGATTGAAGGTACTAATTTATTCGACGGACCAATAATGAAAGTTCGATTCTTTTCGGCTAAATTGTTCGATGGTAACAAATAATATTAAAGACCTGATGGTATTCGACTAACCAATATTTAATGTCCGATAGTATTCGGCTAACCAATATTGAAGGCCCAATGGTGTTTGGTTAAAAATATTAAATGTATGATAGTATTCAGCTAATCAATATTGGTTGCCCGATTGCAGTCGGCTAACCAATATTGAAGTTCCGATGTTATTAAGCCACCCAGAATTGATGGCTGATGGTATCCTGCTAAACAATAATTAAGGCCAGATGGTATTCGGCTATCCAATATGGAATGTCCGATGATATTAGGCTAATCAATGTTGAAAGTTCAATAGTATTCAGCTAAATAATATTGAAGGTTCGATGGTATTCGTCTAACTAATATTGAAATTCCGATTGTATTCGGCCAACAAGTATTCAAGGTCCAATGGTATGCAGCTAACCAATACTGAAGGCCAGATGGTATTTGGCTAATCACTATTTTAGGCCCGATGTTATTTGGTTAATCAATATTGTAGGCGAGATGGTATTCAGCTAGGAAATATTGAAGGGTTTGTTTGTTCTCAATTCTAAAATCATTTGGAATGGCTTCATCCGACTCAATTTTGATTTTGCTCTACCAATTTTGTAATATGAGATGGAATTAGGGCAGAATATTTTGCATGTTTTGAATCAATTATGTCCCTCATATTAAATTTTCAAAAGTATTATTTTCATTTCGAATTCTTTGTCTTAAGGAGATGTTAAGTGCATTATGTTCAATTATTTTCCACTTGACTTTGAAAGGATTGCCCGCTCTCCACCTCAGCTTTAGACTACTCGGTGATTGTGATCACCTATTCTCTTCCACCAACATCATTGCGACCCTCTCAGTTCAATTCTTTAGTTGAGTTGACCTGGTTGTTTTTCGCTCCTTATTTGTAATTAAAACACGTCACAAAGTATGAAGCACTTCCACCATTTATGAAAAATAGGGAAGACAATTTCCTCAATAAGAAGAATGAACTCATTTTAATCGAAGATAAAATCAGCTTATCTATAAAATAGAATAGAATATTAAAATGACTCACACTCATATATTAATTCTTTCCTCTAAAGAAAGTAGTAAAAATTGATATTTTCTTACCATCGAACTTCAATACATTAGGATAACACACGAGATGGGATTACGAAAACACTAACAAAAGGTCATAGGTTTTTAATAGGAAACTAAATCGTAAATCCATTATTCTAATATTTTCTTTAATTCAAATTTCCGTCCAATATCATTCTTCTAAATTTATAAGCGCCGTAGAAATATTTGACGCACTCTTGTGTTCCTCTCAAATTGTATCAGAATGTTAGCATAATCTAAGATTAAAAAGTCTTATTTAGGGTTAGAAATCAAAGCTAGATAAAACTTTATACTTATGTCCCTACGTGCAAACAGTCAATAGAGATTTAAAATCAGCAAGTTGGCGATTCCACAAATGGTTTTAGTGTCTTCGACAAATAAAAAATAACCTTCGATTTTGCATTTTACTCGCAAGGGTGAAGTCAATGACTTGTCAGCTCGCGTGAAACCATTCTTTTTATTGGAATGTGGAATAAAAATGGCTAAAGATAGATTTATGGAATTTATTGCATCTTATTATCGGTTTTTTAAAATTATTTTTAGCTCTTGTCGTGGTTTGTCAAATGGGATCTAGAGTTACATAGTGATAGCCAAATCAAGCACATCTAGACAAGCAAGAGAAGAGCGCTATTTAAGCATGGTATTCAGCTCTCACCGACCAGACCCTGGCTTCCCTTCAATTTCAGTCAGCTTGCATTCTATCTTATAAAAGATCAAGCAAACACTAAGTCACGCTGCTGGGAAAGTGAGAAAACGATTCACCCTCACTTTTGCCTTGCCGTGTAATAAAAGTAATGACACTAGAAAGAATACTAGATGCAACACCGTAGCCCAGGGAGCGAGCTTACAATGTGCTGATGCTCTTTCAAAAGCATTTTCGATATGTTGAGTGATTCTAACCAGGTAGAATACAAGTATTCATTGTGCTCGATTAGACTTCAATCTGTCTACGGCTTCGAACTAATAATTTTCAGGCCATTCGTTGCTCGCTGCCGTTCGATCTCTTGCCCCTTGATATGCTTGGTTTTGCAAAGAATTCCTTACGCGCTTGAAACCTTGCCATTACGAATTTTCGCTTGTTCAATACCATTTTCAAACGTTCGTCCTGACGATTTCCTTACGGCAAAGTCAATTTGTTGTTCTCTTCTCCGCTTTTCTGTCGTCGTTATACCACGTTGGAGGTGAGAGCAAACAGCAATATATAAACTACTACTGGCTCCATTCTCAGCTACAAGTCAAACCACCCAACTCTCCCTTAGCGACCTTTGGACAAGCTTAGTTCATTCTAGCATTGCGTCACCAACGACTTAATATATATATATATATATATATATTTAATTTATGATTTTGGACCTAATGAGTTAATTAATCATATTTTAATTTAAGTATTCCACTATTAAACTGGATTTGAGTTTAATCGTTCATTTTCTGTGTTATTGTGAATCTTGCGGATGAAATAATTTACTTCCTCAGATCCTATAAATTCCCTATTAATTGATCCCTGTATTTTTTTGTCTACAGCTGGTTAGTTGGTCAGCTATTAATTTATTAATTTTATTTCGTGCTATCTGGATAATTTTTTCCATTATTGTGAATATTTGACTGCGTGAGAGAGTGAAAGAGGCAGTGATTAGAGTTAGTTTTTGTAAAAGTTCGTTTATTAATACCCAGGTTGGCTCACACCCGGTTAGTTAGCGCCATAGAGGGGAAAATTAAATTTATGAATTTTTATTCCTAATTTTCCTTTCCTTTATTTTCTTAAGAAATGATGGACCCAACTTTTCATCCCTGGGTTAGCCTCTCATCTTCCAGTGTTTTCTATCCCCCTTGGATTGGTCTCGCGGCGCCCTAAGAAGATTTCCTAGTCTACGTTTTATCGTTTTTCCTCTATCACTTTGCTTTTGTCTCCCTTCTTTTTTTACTCTGCTTTGACAACGTACTGTACATCGTAAATTAGCAACCACTCCATCACTAAACGTCGATACTATCCCCCGCGATATAAATTTATTACATAATTCGATCAATTGCAAACTCGGTGCTTCTCCTTTGCAAAAGAAATTCTCTTCGCACGAGAGAGTTTTATTACCCGAAGTCTGAATCTGTTTTTGATTATTTTTGTGCTTATTATTTCTTCCAATTTAGCCATACATATTTTATGATGTGTTTCACCTGTATTATAACCACAGTGTTTATCTCTTTTCTCATTTTAATCTCACTATTCCTCTACTGATAAAAGAATAATCTTTCACTCTCATTTAACCTAAAATTGAAAACTAAGGAACTAAAGAGAAGATGCTAGAACTAATTTAAAGAGTAGAAAGGTTTACATTGAATCTAATGCTAATTTGGTAATTCATTTAGGTTATTTCAAGAAGAAGCATTCTCATTGATTTCTCTTACGAGGACGCAATGATTAATAAACACTGGCATTTAAAGGTAACAAATTGCATCCTTCGGGGGAAATTCATCTACTATTAACGGAGTGATTTTCATATGAAATGAGGTTGATTATTGGCAAAGTGCCAAAAATTCGTTACAAGAACTCAATAAAAGCATAAATAACCTTTGTTTAAAAGAGAATTTCCTATAAAAGCTTTTAATGATTGAAATGGTCTAACGCAAAGTTTATTAAAAGACCTCAATAAAATCAAATTTCGAAAGGATACATATTAAATGATTAAGCTATTTAAAAATAAAGCTATTCTCAGTAGAATAATATAAAAAAAAACACAATATCTGTAGGTATATATTCAAATAACTTGAAACCAAACGAATTTTAAAATGTTCTTATGGTTTCTTTTTTTTTAAACTACTAGGTAGTGATTAATTTTAATTGCAAAGATTACATTAAATTTATTATGATTCATCTTTGCTGTAACTAGTAAACGCAAGGAAATAATGAATGCCAGGGTGTTATTAGCTCGAAAATTGATGGAACTAAAACACAAAAATTATTGCTGTAATGACGCCATATGTCATAATTTGTGGCATAAATTATTACTGATAGGGTACTAATTCATGAATGTGAATAGCATTCAGGGACCAGCTGGTCGAATTTAATGCAGCGAGGTGTAAAACCCAATAAATCGATGCATTACTAATTCTCAGATTTGGCGAAGTTTGGTCCTAGACGTGATTGGCATCGCAATGCCCTGGTTTTGAAATGTCTGAAGGGAGAAGATGGGGACCAGACCACAGACCAAAAAAGACCCGATAGTGGGAAGAACGCGATATTGGAACGGATGGCTTCGGGAGAGAAGTGTGGCGTTTCCTGGCGGCGGGATGGTGGATTAAGACGACTTGACAGAATGAAAAGCGACAGATAAGAATAACTTGACTGCTCGAGGATCAGAAATGACGATGAGTCAGCCATATTGGATTCCAGGACATGAAAATTGGAAAGACGAAAAGGAGAAATGAAAATCATATCCGAAGTAAATGAAACGATAGAGAAATAAAAATAAATAAAAAGAGAGAATTAAAGGAAAAATGAAAGGATAATAAAGCTAAAATGTAATAAGATAACTAAAATGAAAATGAAAAGGGGGAAATAAAAGAAAATGAAAGTGAAAAGAGAAAAGGAGGGATAAAGATAAAATGAAAAATGGCCGATAAAAGAGAAAATGAAAATGAAATAGTAGAGAAATTAAAAAGGAAAAACGAGATACAATGAAGAGAAAAAATGAAAAGAGAGAAATCAAGGAGAGAATTAATACAGCGCAAAAAAGCGAAAGTTAAAAGAGAATTAAGAGAAAATGAAAAGTAAAATAAAATGAAAAAAATGAGAAGAGATATAAAAGATAAAATAAAAAGATGGAAACAAAGAGAAAATGATAGAAGAAAAGAAATTATAAATAAAATGACCGAAATAAAAGGGTAAATGAAGAGATAAAATAAAAATGAAAATAGTGAAATAAAAGAGAAAATAAAAGAGAAAAAGAATAGAGAAAATGAAATAAGGTAAATAAAAGAGATAATGAAGAGAACGAAATATAATAACAAAAGGAGAGAAGTAGCCAGATAATGAAAAGAGAAAATGAATACAGAGAAATAAAGGAGTAAATTAAAATAGCGGAAAAGGTGCAAGTGAAAAAGAGAAAAAGAAGAGAAAATGAAAGGTTAGCAATAAATAAAAAATGGTAGGATAAAAATATTCGAGAAAAAGAGTGAGATGAAACAGAAAATGCAAAACGATCAATGCAAGAGAAAATGAACAAATATCTAAAAGAAAATAAAGAAATATAGGGTTAAAATGATAGGAGAGAAATAAAAATGAAAATTGAGATAAAATGAGAGAGAAATAATGTAGAAAATGAAACCAGAGAAAGAAGAAAACAAGGAAGAGAGATGAATAAAAAATGAAAAGATAGAATTAGAGGAGAAAATGAGAAGATATCAATAAATAGAAAATGAAAGATGGAACTGAAAGAGAAATGAATATATATAAATAAAAAATGAAATGAGAGAAATAAAAGAGAAAATGAAAAGATATCAATAAAAGTGAAAATAAAAGATGGAACTAGGAATTGAAAGAAAAATAATGGGGAAGATGCGGGGAGAAAATAAAGGAGAATATGAAATGAGGGAAATAACTGCAAAAATGAAGCGAGGGAAATAAGAAGAAAAACAAAGGAGCGAAATTAAGAGAAAATGAAAAGAGAGAAAGCAAATGGAAATTGAAAAGCGTAAAATATAAGAAAAAAGTAAAAAGAAAATGAAGAGGTTGAATAAAAATGAAAAGAGAGATAAAAGACGATAAAAGAGAAAAATAATGGACAAAATCACAAGAGAGAAATAAAGGAAAATCAAAAGAGTGAAATAAATAGAAAATTAAGAAGAGAAATAAAGAGAAATTAAAAGAGAAATAAAGAGAAAATCAAAGACAGAAATACAAGAAAAAATGAACACAGAGAAAATAAAGAGAAAATAAGTGAGAAATATAAGATCAAATTAAGAGAGTGGAATAAAAGACATAAAGAGAAAATGAGATGAAAGAAATAACAGAGAAAATAAAATTAGAAGGGTGTGAAAGAAAACAAATAATAATGGAGATATACAGGAGAAAATCAAAAGAAAAAAATAAAGAGAAAAGGAAAATGAAAAAAAATAAAAATGAGACGAACGAAATAAAAGAAAAAGAAGATGGAAGAAAGAAAATACAAAAGGTGAAGAGAAAAAAATAAATAGAAAATCAATGGAAATAAATTAAAAGAGAAAAGAAAAATATTGAAGAGGATAAATGAAAATAGATATAAAAATTTGAAGAGAACAATAAAAGAGAAAATTAAAAAAGCGAAATAAAAGAGAAAATGAGGAGATACAAATAAACAAAGAAAAGAGAGAAATAAAGGACACAGTTAAAAGATACAAAAAAAATAAAAAATAAAAAGTGAGAAAAAGAGAAAATCAAATGAATAAATAAATGTAAAATTTAGAAAATGAAATCAAGAAAATAAGGAATAATGAAAAGAAGTTGAGAAAAGAAAAAAAGATAATGAGAGAAAAAGATAAAATGAAAAGGGAAATAAAAGAAAAATAGAGAAAATGAGATCAGAAAAATAAAAGAAAAATGAAAGAAGAGAAATCTAAGAAAAAATGAAGAAGAAAGAAAAGTGAAAATGGGAATATGCAAAGATAGAAAAATTAAATCAGAGAAATAAAAATAAAATGTTAGAGTGAAATAAAATAGAGAATGAATTGAGAAATAACATAGAACAGGAAAAGATAGAAATAAAAGAGAAAAACAGTATTAAAAGAGAAAATGAAGATGGTGTAATAAGAGAGAAAATGAAAAGAGAGAAATGAAAGAGAAAATAATGTGAAAATAAAAGAGGAAATTAATATAGCGGAAAACGCAAAAATCAAAAGAGAGAATTAAATGAGAAAATGAAATGTGAGCAATAAAAAAGAAAAAGATAAGAGATAAATTTAAGTGAAAATGCAAAAGGAAGAAATAAAAAGAAATATAAGTAAAATAAAATAGCGTAATAAGAGAGAAAATGGAAAGAGAGAGAGAAATTTTAAAATAAAAAAGCGAAATAAAATAAAAATGAGGAGAAATAAATGAGAAAATGAAAAGAGTAAAAAGGAAAACAGGAAAGTGAAATAAAAGATAAAATGAAAAGAGAAATAAATGAGAATGAAAAAGGCAAATTTAATTAGAAAATAAAAAGAGAGAAATAAAGGAGTAACCTTATAGCTTAAGCATTGCCCCCAAAGCCTACTTATAGTGTTAAATAAATACACCGTATATCCAAGCCTCAGAAACTGTGTAGCCTACCTATTTAAACCAAGCAAATTTCTGTAACCATGGAGATCCAAAGTCTACAAAGAGCTTCAGATATATTGAATAAATCAATTGAATTTTTGTAGGAATTTGCTACCTGTAGCATTTAAATGTAGAGAGTTTAAATTTTAACTTTGTCTCTTTTAACACAAATTGAAGCGTACAAGTGACGTCATGGACCCTTAAGATACTTAGTTCCTCTTAGCTCTATGCTTAAGTAAGAACGAGGGTTTTTTTAGCGTGACATAATTGTAAAGAAAGTTTTCTTTGATATAATAGGGGCTATTTCATGAAAATTCTTAGAGGTTTTTTTTTTTTAAATTTCCAAAATGATATATCAGTTTATTTTTGAATGACGTTTATTTGCTTTAAGTATATTCCTATCTTTTATTAAGGTTATTGTGGAATGGTACCTTATGAGAAAATATGTTTTGGAATAAGGTTTGCTTCATTAGTGCCAAATGGACGGTGCCAATTAGTGTTAGGATAAGTTATGAGAAGTCAGGACCTGCAGCCGCACGCTCCTGCCTCGTCTATTTAAGAAGCAGTAGCTGATCGCAGATCGTCAGTCACAAATTTTTCAACAATGGAGAAGGTTGAGCACCACGCAGTGATCAATTTTTTGACCAAGGAAGGCAAGAATGCAAAAGAGATCCATGAACGCATGGTTGCAGTGTACACCGACACCGCCCCTTCCTATGCAACCATTGCCCGCTGGAATAAGGAGTTCCGCCATGGTCGTGAGTCCCTTGAAGATGAGTCCCGTCCAGGATGACCGTCAGACGTGACCAACTAGGACAATGTGGCCCGTGTGGAGAGGATGATCCTCGAAAATCGACGGGTGAAAGTCGAAGAAATCGAGCGAGAACTTGGAATATCACATAGAAGTGTTTTCAACATGATCCACAAGCTCAAGGCTGCACTGCGTGGACGCCAGTTTGAGGACGATGAAGATGTCCAGCTCGCCGTCTAGAAGTGGATTGAACAGCAGTCGGAAGATTTCTGCTTGTCGGGAATTCGAAGCCTCAGGGACAGGTGGCGCAAGTGCCTTGAAGTCGAGGGTAGTTATATTGAAAAATAATAAAACACTTTTCCTCATATCTCGTTTCCTTATATCCGAATTGCAAAACTTATTGACCGCCCCTCGTATCAAAGGATTGAGGTCAAATTAAAGGACCTTTACTCTTTCTGGTCATAATTCTTTCCCAGCAAATGCTTTCACATCAAAGGCATATCTACCTATACCCTGCCATTGTAATTATTTTCTTAATATAATTTACACTGTAATTTGTTAGATAATGAAGATTTTGGCCTCGGAGAAAATCCTTTGAAGATTTAATTTTGACTTCATCAAGATTGATTGGCATTAGTTAGAAGCGGAAGGAGGATTTATGGTTTCTGGGTGTGACAAGGGACTAAAGATGACTATACTATAATATATATATTAGATTAGATTAGAACTTTAACAACCCTTAACAGATTTGTCTAATTTAAGAGTGTATAAATCTTTCATTCTAAAATTATATACCCATTATAAACCAATCTCTCTCTCTCTCTCTCTCTCTCTCTCTCTCTCTCTCTCTCTCTCTCTCTCTCTCTATATATATATATATATATATATATATATATATATATATATATATATATAAATATATAATGTAAAATAAATATTTTTGATGCTCAAAATAGTTTACTTAAATGATTTTCATTTATAATATTTAGTAAAATACAACTATATTATTAATTGACAGTACCTTATTACGTTTAAGAGAGACAATAAAGACATTCTTTGAATTTAAATTACATTACACAAACAAAACTAATATAAGGATGGAAATAAGTAATTAGATACTAGAAAGAAAGAGCTATAAATTTCGTTGTAGTACTTTTGATTGTTATAACTACTCTCAGGCGTTACTTATAAGGTTTTCTAAGTCTTGGTAACATTCTTGTGGAAAATCTGTCCACCTTTTCTCAGAAATGAGTTTCAATTGGTGGGGTTTGCAGGGTTTCTCTTGTCCACTTGTATCTTCAAAATTCGCCACAAATTTTCGATTGGATTCAAATCAGAGGATTGACTAGGCAACGCTAAATAATTAAAATTGTCATGTAAGGACTACTCACATTTTGATTTCACCGTGTTCTTCGGATCATTGTATTGTTGAAACATTTAATCATCCTGTATCCCCACCTTTTCCACAGTTGACGTTAAGTTATTGGCCAATATTAGCTGGTACTGGGAGACATTCATTTTTTATCAACTATGTAAAAAGAACCTGTCTAATCAATATAAAATCCATTGCACATCATAATGCTTGCGCCAACATGCTTGAATGAGGGGATTGTGTTCCTTCGATTATAATAGGCAGTTTCATCAGGGCGCCTTATGATAGAGATATAGGAGTTAATCTATCGCGCTCATCACTAATTTTCATTGTCTTAAGGGATATCACAGC
The DNA here is from genome assembly GCA_963969495.1 of Ceratothoa steindachneri. Classification (NCBI taxonomy): domain Eukaryota; kingdom Metazoa; phylum Arthropoda; class Malacostraca; order Isopoda; family Cymothoidae; genus Ceratothoa; species Ceratothoa steindachneri. The sequence goes on from OZ018319.1 coordinate 18,099,954, forward strand.
CTTAGGCAGATTGTCTTGCATTTTTGATTTAGGTATCATAGGGTTCTTCGGTACAATTCCATTCTCCGTCCACGAGCTTGTTGGCATGTTTTTCCTAGGGGAGTTTCTTCGAAGAATGTTTGTAATGGTATTGGTGCTCTTCCATATTTAGCAATCTAACCTACAGTGACGAGGGGAACACGTATGTCTATAGATAAACTTGTCTGACCTTTACATTCTCTGTAGTTCTCATCATGCCTATCAAATAGCTTGAACGCTTTTTAGTTTTAACCATGATGGATTGATGTTGTAGTAAGAAGGTCGTATGATATAATATGAGGTTATGTAAGACCTATTTAAAATTATTTTTCAGGAATGGTAAAATACTCATTTCTACCCTATTTTTTTTCGACAATACAATATAATACACTCGTTAGTATCACATTTTTATAATATTTTTTCGTTAACACATACTACGTTAGTTGTACAATTTCCATTAATGTTTAAAGGCTGACGTGTATATGATATAATTATTTTAATGTATCCAAATATTAGTTTTACGATCCCGAACCTAACTGCGGACTGCTTATAGGGACAGATTTAACTAAATGAGGTGACTAAGGATAGTGCCAACCTCGAAAGGTAGGATAAATACTATAAGGCTATATTATAGAACGGCTCTCCTACAATAGGAGAAGGGTAAACTTTTCCTTTCAGACGTAACTACTAAGAGCTCTACATGATATAAGGCACATAAGAACTCTGAGAAGAGAATATGGATCCCTTTGACAAACTAAGAAGACTGCCTCTCCGACTAAATCACAAGAGAAAAAGCTCAGACAATGACCTTGCATCTTGAAATTCCACTTATAAACTGCATCGGTATCCCAAATGGATTAAAGGTAATTTGCCGACAAGGAAAAGTTGTTGTGAGCTGTTGCTGTCGATGGCAGGAAGCATAATACTCAGAAAACTAGACCACGAATCAGTGACCCCACTTCAGAACGTTTCAAACTGGACCTTCGTATGTAGAAATATTGAAGAATGGTTAGAAACTCACTCATGCGAAGAAATTAGACACAAAATAATACAAAGGGCAAATTTGCCTTAAACTAAAATAGGTGATCAAATTTAGAGATCACACTCATGTATTTAAAGTAGTTTGTGAAAATACATCAATGGCCGCTGAAGCGCAAGCAAAAGGACTTCCTGCATTTAATAAGCTAATTTCCGCCGTAAACATACAGAGGGACGTATTTGTGAAAATACATATATGTTGTGAATGCGCCACACAAGGAAACACTTTCGGGAATTGCACGAGTTCTAGCCAATATGGGCATTAAGTGCGATGCACAATGCTCTGCCATCAAAGAAAAGAAGTTATCAAGAGAAAGAAAAGAGAACACTAAGAAAAGAAAAGCATCAGAAATAACACTTCCTACGTTGCTGCAACTAGAACGGAAATGTGAGCAAAAGCAGCACTAGAACTCCTAAGTATACCGAGACGCATGTATTAAATAAATATAAAACTGCGAAATTCACGCACATGTTCAGAATGCTCTACAGCCTTGGAAATATGAAAAAACTCTAAGCGCAATACTCAAGTCAACTCATTTGCAATATTAAAATGCAGAGGATATAAAGGAGCACAAATGCCAAGTATCAAGAAGAAGCACACATAACGGAAATAGAAGTAAACGACACCAAAAAGAGTGAAGCATTCTCGGAAGAAGAACTAAAGAAGAACCAACACGAAAAATGCAAAGGAGAAAGAAATCTAAGAATTCGACCGTGCGGCCGAATTCTCCTAGTCATGCTCACCCAGCCAAGGACAAAGACAGACAAGGAATAAGAAGCAAAAAAAAACAATCATAAAAAAGGAACTAATAACTATATAGTTTTACAGACAGATTAAAGGATCGGATGGACCAGCAGTGCCTAAAGGATTACCCCAATCACAATGGACAAGAAATATATTAGAACTGACTTAAAATTTCAACCATTTATTGGGTAATCCACTTTTAATTTTCGACATCAGAAATGAATCACCTTGCGTTTACAAACGTTCAAATTCATCGTCCGACTGTGGGTCAACAATGGCATGTAAAAACGGCTCTGTTGGATAGCCTCGTGGCTTCTTCGAATTCTGAGATACTACCAAGTTAATCCGTTCTCAATGTCACTTATGTAGATATAGACAAAGATAGGCCAAACACAGCCTAGAAGCAGTCTGCTTGTAACTAATTTGGTTACGATAGAACTCACTGTGAACGATTTAATAGTCAATTTTGAATCTAATTAAGAACTTTGCCTCTTATTCCGTGTAATTTCATTTTCAGTAAAAGCCTCTTATGTGAAAAAGAGGTTCTTACCGAACCAATATCCACTATACTATTTCTAATTATAATCAGCATTTTTACTAATTCTTCCTTGAAATCTTTTAGGCCAATTTGGCACATGCAACTATGCCTCGGTACCATCGATCGTATTATTTTATTTCTACAAATATGTAATTATTTCTCCCTCGTTTACGCTCCTATTGGAAAATAATAGTAGTTTCGTAAAATTGATAACTTCTTCTAGTGGGCTAACCGTGAAAATTTTATCTATGCGTTCGAGTTTGTCAGCGAGAGTTTCCATTCTATTGGATGACAATGAAAACGCCCGGAGAAATTACAATAATACAGCCCCCTCCCCAACTCTCTTTCATCCAGCAAACACAACAAATCACAAAGTCTCTCTAAAACTCCACAGTCCATAACACATTTCAAACTTATACTTGGAAAACTTACGCCTCAACAATATCTAAATCTTCACCTAAATATTCAACCGCCTTTGGATCAACAACAAAATTCATACAAACAGAAAAATCAAGCATAGTCCCAATTTTTAACCCCCAAACAAACAAACAAACAAACAAATTACAACAAACCTTAACATCAACTTACCACCGATGTCCTCCATACCTAGAATATCTGAAACTGTAGAAAAACTTTAAAAAAACTCCACCATACCACACCTCCCACGAGCCCCATCTCAATTTGCATCCAAAACAAAACCCCATCCCACTACTACCTTCTTCATAAACCTGACGTAAACATTTTAGAAGATTTCAATCAAAACCCAGTCGCGAAAAAAACATGGTTTTTATCAACATACCCAAGGCGTTCGACACATCCCCACGCTACACCCTGTCCCAGAAAATTCTAAACACTCACCTACACCACAGAGATAAAAAGGGTCTCATCAACTTTCATTAGAGCAGGAAAGCTAGAATAATTCACAATAAGAAACTCTCGACAGATATAATACTGTACAAAGTTATTCCTTAAAACTTAATTCATCACATTACCTTTCCTCTTCAACCAATTTATGCTCGACCTCCCTCCCTCTGGCGACCGCCTCATCACAATACAACCATACGGTAACGAACTTACAGTACACCACTCTAGCACAGCCTCTTGTAACTTGTAAATATTCATCGCCAATATAGTCATCCTAACTTCCCTTAAATTATATTTAACTCTGTTCACCTCTAACAAACAATGACTCAAACATCACACTAGACAACGTCTGCATCTCACTCAATAAAACTCTCGCAAGGCTCGGCCTTACCTTAGACAAACGCATGATCTCCTCACAGCACGATACCAATACCTGCAGCCAAGCATAAAAACAAATGTCTCACTACACGTACTATCTCCTCATTCGGACAAATAATTGAAGCAATCATTACACTCTATAAACAATTTATGGTATCACACTCAACTACGCTTATTCAGCCTGACACTCAGCTTGGGCCGCTTTGCATGTCAACAAACTCGAAATAACACAGGTTGCACTGAGCCCACCTCAATTTTTTACCTACGCGGAGAAAAAAAAAGAGAGTCCCCATCAATACTCCTAAACACGCTTGACACAATTATATGCTAGGAGAGACAAACACTGACACGGATCAGAAAGAATAATAAACAATAAATATTTCTGCGTATATTTTATCAATAATTAATATGATATGTCCTTCTTTTGCTTTTATAACCGCTTTTGTGCGTTTTTGCATATTTAAGACTAAGTTGGCACAAAGGGTTGGCTCAATTTTATGCCACTCTTCAGGAATTTTCGCTGTTAATTCACTTTTTGAGGAAAATTTGGACACCCTCACTCTTGTGCCTAAGTGCGACCGCAAATGTTCAATGGGGTTGAGGTCTTGAGATTGAGGAGTCCATTCCATATAGGTCACCCTTTTTTTTTCAAACCAACCCTTTTAGACTCTATGTATATATATATATATGTGTGGCATGGAGCATTGTCTTGTTAGAAGATTACACCATCTGGTATGTCATTACTGAAAAGTTTACCTAAGGAAGGTTGATAAACCTGGTCTAACATGCTAAGGTAAGTGTTGGAATCCATTCTGCCCTCACAAGTGAAAAATAATCCTGGACCTGGAAATGACATGCAGTCCCAATCCAAATTTGACTGTTGAAACAAGACATCTCGAATCATAAACTTCCTCAACTCTTCGACGAACATAAACAGCTCCAGGAGTTCCCAAGATCTCAGGAGAAATTAAAATTTTGCTGATCATTTCTGGAATCCAATAAAAATTTTGGTATCCAATAAAATTGTGTACAAACGTAATAACTTGGTGGAAACTAATATGGAGAACCTACCTCAAAGTTGCTTTCATCAGACTAAATAACTTTAGCTCAATCATCATCAGTCTAATCTTCATGTGCTTTTGTCCAAGACAATCGCTTCTTCTTGTTCACCTGAGAAAGCCACAGTTTCCTTCTAACCTTACATCATTTGAGCCCAGCTTCAAATCACCTTCTTCTCACTGTGCGTCTTGATTTCTCTTTGTTTGTTGCTGCCCTAAACTCAGCAGCTACAGCAGAAGAGGATTTTTTTCATATCAGCTAGAGATGCCCTTTTCAGCAACCTCTCTTCCCTTGGAGTTGTACACCTTTCGCGACCTTGACCATCACGTTTTTTGAAAGAATTGCTCTCATTTCAATTTTCTTGCAATTTTAATTTGGGATAATCTCTCTCTGGACAATGCAATCATTTAAGCTCTTTGAGTTTCAGGAATCTGTTTCTTCGGATACATTTCTAACATAAAATAACACTTATAAGTTAACAATAAGATAATCACTAAGAAAAATAAGAATAATCGTTAGTATCACACAAAAGGTTGACCCAACCACTTATGCACAATATGCAAAATCGCATAAAAGCGGTTATAAAAGCAAAAGGAGGACACATCAAATATTATTTATTGATAAAATATAGGCAAAAATGTTTATTTATATTATGTCAAGTATGAAATAAATGAGTTTCTATCATGTTCTTCACTTTTTCATACCTGCCCCATAATTTTGGCCAAGGCTGTATATGCATGTGCTTCTTCAACGATAGAAATGCCTTTTATTGACTTAATGTTACCGAAACATTCAACTAAATATGATCTTAAAATATTGCAAATAAATTTTCAATACGTAATCGATCCAATATATTTGACTGCTGTTTGTATCCTTCTCATATAGCTAAGTGCGTAGGTAATCACCATCGCAGGTTGTGTTCGGCGTCTGAGAATTAAGCATTTTTGTGCTCATAGAAAATTATACGTTCTGCTAAAAAGGCAAATGCTGGATGCTAAACTGTTAATCCAGTAAGTCTGATTAGTCTTATTACTTCTCATACCTAATTGAAGATTCCTTTTAACGATGCGGTCATTATATAGGGTGCTCCATAAATAACGCTGAATTTGAATTGGGTCACACTTTTGTGTTTTGAAATTTGAAGACATGTTTTATTCATGATTGCTCTCTCTCTCTCTCAACCCTGATTAATAGTTTTTGCTTGTTTTTCAGAATACTTGTGGGCGTGCGCCATAGAGCAGTTTACAAGAGAACAGCGCGTTCTCATCGTGAAGACAATTTACCAAAACGGAGAAAGTGTGACGCAAACAATACGAACACTTCGTACTATTTTGGGGAGAAATAAAGCACCCAACGAGTCTACGGTTTGCAGACTAATAACGAAGTTTAAAAAAACTGATTCAGTTGCAACGGCAAGTTCGCCTGGGCGGAATCGTTCTTGTCGGACAGAGCAACGAAATGCTGTTGTGCGAGACAGTTTCACTCTGATTCCGGGAAAATCGATTCACCGACGTCGGCAGCAGTTCGACATTCCAACCACTTCATTACGTCGAATTTTGCATAAAGATCTCTCTCTATATGGATTCGTACAAAATTCAACCTACGCAGCATCTTCAGTCACTTGACCAAGTTAGACGGAAGCAATTTTATGACTTGGTTGTGGAGAGACTTGCAGCTACGAAAATTTACCAAAGAAAATCATCTCCAGTGACGAGGTCCAGTTCCACTTGAGTAGATTTTTCAATAAACAGAACTGTCGGACTTTAGGAAATAAAAATCCTCAAATAATGCAAGAGCCTCAAATTCCTCCACTGAAAGCGAATGTGTGGTGTGATATTTGGGCAGGTGGAGTGCTTGGCCCGTTCTTCTTCGAAGATGATGAGGGGAATGTAGTTACCATTAATTGAGAACGTTACCGAGGCATGATATCCACTCAGTTATGGCCGAACTTGGAAGATACGGAGATTGACAACCTCTGGTTTCAGCAGGATGGAGCGACCTGCCACAATTCGTGCGAAATGCTTGCATTGCTCCACGAAAGTTTTCCGCAACGAGTGATATCCTTGCATGGTGACCAGAAGTCCTGCGATGTTACTCCTTGATTTATTATTAGGGATTTATGTGAAATCACAGGTATATGCCAACAAATCTCGCATAATTCCTGAACTCAAGGCTGAAATCAGGTGTGTGATTGAAGACACCAAGCCAAACATATGTGAGAGAGTTATCGGAAATTTCGAGGAGCGCAATATGCAGAAACGGTGCAAGTAGATGGCCAACACTGTTCATAATACCCAAACGGAGACATAACTCATTAGAAATATGCAGAATATAACCATACTTATAAATATTCGTTTTAATTATTCGCCTTTGAAATTAGGCGCTGTTTATGGAACACCCTCTACCAAACTGATACACCTAAGTTACTGGTCTTCTTTGTAAAATTGGTTTTCCTCTCCATTTTAAAGCGTTTAAAAAAAACTTTTTATTCGGTTACTATATCAATGCTGTCCCTTTCACATTGCACCGGACTCATTTTTATGACGCCATTCATTCACACCAAGTGACTCTATACAATAGGCCAGGTATCGGCAACCTTCAGCATTCAGAGAGCCATTTGAATCCGTTTCCCACTGTAAAGAACACATTGGAATCCACAAAACCCTTTGGACATATAAATGAAGATAACACCTGCACATATCGATTTTTACCTCTAGGTTCAATGTTAAAAATAATAGTCTGTTGCATTTATAAACTCAAAGAACTACTCCAGAGAAAAAGAAATTTTATTTGTGTATTCAAAAACATTTGAACTCCGAAACAAAGCTATTTGAACACTCCTTACAAATAAAATATTTACTGTCTATTTGAGTCCTTCTGGTAATCACGAAATAAGTACAGAGACAAATTTGGTCTTCAAGGCATATTCAACGAGGGATATGTTGCAATATATACAAAAATGAAGCGAATAATATTGAAAGGGCAGAGAATTAAAGGCAATTCGTTTGAGTAAGTAAATATAGATGCGCTTTTCTTCTTGCGTGTCTAAGTATCATGAGTAAACAAAAAACTAATTCCATCAAAAGTTAAAAAAAATATAAACGCATTAAACATGAGTGTTAAAGTAGAAAAAAACAGCAGTTTAAACAGCAATTTTACATTACTCTATGGAAGTTCGTGTTGCAAAACAATTGAGAGTTGGGGAAATTAGGAAAGTTCTGCGGAGGGGTGTTATATATGAATATGAAAAAAGTGGCTGAGCCGATTACATAAGCAGAATGAAATGTATTCTAGGAATTCGGGCAAATTCCATAACTTCGAAGTGGTAAATCGGTTTATGTGTTACATAACTCGCTTGTATTTTGGCAAAACATAATTTTATAAAGGTCGATTCGAAAACTTTGGGAAAATTATTTCCATTGAAATGCATAATTCTTCGACACGGAAAGTGGCAGGTGTTCGATATAGGAAAATTCCTTTTAATTACTGAACCAAGTCAGGTATTTAAGGAAAATTATTTTTCCCTCTTTGTTAACAAACAAGAATCGACTCTGCTCCATTTTGTAATGGCAGTTTAATTTCAACAGTGATTGTTTTTTCTAATTTTATTTTCAAAAATAGAAGTTTCACACACACATACCCTTGAATTTTTTTTCTGACATGTTGCCATTCACTTGCCACATCATTCATACCAATCAATAGAATACTCACCAGTACATTTTTCATAACAGTGACAACCACAATTTATCATTATACTTTTCAAAAAACACACAATCCATTTCATACATTTTAATACATATTCTCTTTATACCTTTCTTTAACTACGAAACCATAGATCACCCTTTTTGCTTTTCTACCCCACACCTGATGACCTTCGCCGGATATGTGTGCCTTGTTTGATGCTAACGATTGTACACCCAACACCAACTCACCTCTACCACCCTGTCTTAACCATTTTTGGCCTGAGGAAAATATCCTTCCAGCATCTATCTCATTGATAAAGAGAGATTGGGTTAGGTTAGGTTAGGTTAGGTTTCATCGCTTTGCCTTTGCATTCTCGCGTCACTCGTCTCTATCTGTATTTATGCGTATGTATACCTGGAAGGCATAAATCTGAAAAAACAAGCAAAACTTGTAGTGTGTAGACGTGCCATTAAACAAGTGGATATCGGACTAAAAAATTCCAATTCCAACAACACACAAAATATTCAGATATAAATTGTCTGATTCCGATAAACAAATGGGAGATGATAAAATAACTGGTAGATATCTATCTACGACAGAAGCAAGTTAACCAAAACTCTAATGTAGAGCTAAGTTAAATGATTTACCTAGAGATTTGTGCGTATTTAAAGAATCCTCTCGGTTGTTAATGCTATAGCAAAAAATGTGTGGTAAGCTCGTGGTACCGCCAACGTGAAGTTGAGGTTTTGAGAATATTTAACTCGGATCATGAAGTATCACTGGATTAAAGTAGGAACATGTCGGGCTCCAATGTAGGTATGGGCAAAATCTATGGTCTTATAAAGGGTGTTCCAATAACTTGGACCGATTATAAATGTGAGTTAAGTTTAAGCGGCTAATGATTTTTTGCTTGCTCTTTCAGTTTTAACAACTTCAGTCTTTGGCAATTTCAACCATGGAAAGATTAACAATCGAACAACGTGTTAAAGTTATCGAAGACTATTACGAGAATGGACGTTCAAACAGAAACGCATTTCGGGCACTTCGTGATTTTTTTGGTCAACATAATTGACCAACCGAGAGTGCAATTGGGAAAATTGTTTGTAAATTCAAACAAACGGGGTCGGTGGCAGAAAAGAAAACGCCATTGCGTGCTCGTTTACGCCGTTCAGCTGAAAACATTGCTGCAATGTGCGAGAATGTGGCCGAAGATCCAGACACCTCTATTCGTCATCGCGCGCAGGAATTGAACGTCTCCACAACAACGTTACATTGAATTTTGACAAAAGATTTGTCTCTGCACGCTTACAAAATTCAATTGACACAAGAACTGAAGACTGCTGACCATTTGAAGCGCTGTACATTCGTCAATTGGGTTCACGAACAAAGACAAGCCGATGATAATTTTTCACAAAAAATCATCTTTAGTGATGAAGCCCATTTTCATCTTGGTGGATTCGTTAGTAAGCAAAATTGTCGCATTTGAGCTGATGAAAATACCAGGAAGATTGTTGAAAAGCCACTGCATCCACAAAAGGTCACTGTTTGGTGTGAAATTTTTTTCTAGTGGAATCATTGGGCCGTAATTCTTCGAAAATAATGCCGGGAATTCTGTCATGGTTACAGGCGAGCGATACCGTGCCATGATAACCAACTTTTTAGGGCCTGAATTGAATTCTATGGATGTCGAGGATTTGTGGTTTCAAGAGGGCGGCGCCACATGCCACAGAGCCAATGCAACAATGGCTTTATTGAATGAGAAGTTCCCAGGTCGCATCATCTTTCGAAACAGCTAGATTAATTGGACACCAGGATTGTGTGACTTGACGCCTTTAGATTTCTTCCTTTGGGGTCATTTCAAAAGTAAGGTCTATGCCAACAAGCCAACAACAATTCAACAGCTGAAGGATGAGATAATAAGGCATATTGGTGAGATCGAAGAGCAACTATGCAGAGACTTCATCAAAAATTTTGACTATCGAGTGAAAGTGTGCCGCCGAAGCCTTGGCGGACATTTAGGCGATCTTATTTTTCACACATAATTGCCATGACTAGAATAACATGATTCAATAGTGAAATCAATAAATTTTCACCAATAACACTGTTTTCTTTACTGATCACTTCGATCCGTCTTAATGGAACACCCTTTACAAAGAAAGGTTTTCATCGACTCCTCAAACAAAGGTTTTCAAGCAGTGCTGCACGGCAATGGCCTTAAAATCGCCTCTATTCGGGTTACTCGGCGCAGATGCCTGAAAACGATAGTAACATGGAACATTTACTAACTACTTTGAAGCACAAGCAACACAATTGGATGGTTTGCACATACAAAAAGATATGATGGTGGAAAGGCAGTTATATTTCTTTTTCTACTTTACTAATTAAAATATTCTTAACATGATTAAAAGATGAATTTATTCTTAATACGATAATAAATATGAATGTTGTTTTTTCTCTGAGTCGTTCTTTACTAAGCCTTTTCAGTTAATTATATTCAATTCTTTGTACAAAGGCGAGAATTCTTAAAAGTGTCTACCAAATAAATTTGATTTAAGCGATAATAATTTTTCCTGCACTGTGGTTACAGAAAGCTGCTTCTCGACGCCAGTGATAAACATCACATCCTCGTGAATTAAAGTTAGCACCCAATACATTCCCATTTATCGGCATAATGCTACATAATATGTTGCTTGTGCGATTCTGTTAATCTTCTGTGCCATGTGACCCAAGAATCAGAGTCAGAAAAAGAAGGCAGCAAAAAGAGATACCAAAGAAAGCACAATCAAATGATAACATAATTAAACAGTAATAAAAATCAGAAGGTCATGAATAAAGTAAGAAACAGACACAATTTAGTCTAGTGGCATTATGTACATAAAGGTTTCTTTGTGTGTTTGCTTAAATCTTTTGTTTCATTGTGATCCAGAGAACAAAGACCAAAATAAAAAACTAAAATAAAGAGACAAACAATGTCACAAAAAGACAACATAAACACAAATATGACAAATTCCCTCTCTGATGGTGAGGTAAATATCACACACTACAATTCTAGCGTATATTTGATATATTTTCCAACGTCCTACTTCATAGCTTTTGACTACTAATGAAGAAATCCAAGTAGTGCACAAAGATTAGTAGTGGAATTTCTCTTTGTAAGATGAAGATGAATTTCCGTCATATTTATGTTCTATTTTCCAAACTCTACTACTACATCTATTGAGAAAAAACGAGTGAGGTTAATAAGAGTAAAGATAATGTTTAAAGTTTGAGATTGCCAAAAATCCCCTCACGCACTGAGAGGAACAAAATAAATGAATGTACTGAACATAAATGAATGACATAATCGCTCATGTCACAGTAGGCAAAAAAAAGACCAATGGAATAGAGACTAATCGCGATGGTTTAAGTTGACTGGAAATTAGATTGATTAATCAAGGTTATCGTTGATCACGATAGAGTTATGATTACTTTCTGTCGTTCCGGATAATTAAGACCAACACTTTAGGAAAAGATCACTGTGTTTAAAGTCGGTGAAATTTATTTTCGCACGTTGTACAACCGTGGAGTCAAATCTCTTGACCCTTAACACTTGGGGATTAGGCATGTGCTAAATAGGAAGCGCTTTACAACACCAATATTGTACCTTTCTTTTAAAAACCTACCTTTTATATTTGATTAAGATTCTGCTTCAATATTCTACAAAAAATTTCCTTACTAACGAAAATAATTTAAAATTAATTGTGGTTCTTTATTAGTGCATACCATATCATTATATTCTGATATGTCATACTTTTATATAGGAGAAAATCCAAAGAGATAACAAATAACAATAAGTCATGTGAAAGTAGAATTTCCTTCACTTAAAGCTCAACTCAATTAAAGATACGTATAAAATGCTATGAGAACCTATGTCGTTGGCAATGAAATGGTTTAGATATCCTTTCGAGATTTGTGTTTTAGTAAAGCAATTTCAAATCTAACATCTTTCTCAGAATACAGTAGAAACAAATAAATTTAATAGCAATGTAAGCTATAATCGATATATTACCATATATTCTAGGCAAACATGTGAGTCAATCACAGATTTGAATTCAAATGTTGGTAAAGAGATGCAGCAATGCACATGAGTCAGTTTCTCCAGGTCATAGATTTGAAATTATTAATCACAGTATGTTAAAGAAATAATTGGCACAGCCAGCGATTTCTAGGAATCCCAAGATGGCGACAACATGCAACCTCACCCCAATCAACCTATTTAGTAGCAGAGAAGAAATGCGAATCATCTTGTCTTCATGGCCACACCCTCCGATCAAATCACAGGCTCGCTGCACGCCAAGTACCAGTCTCATCGCCAACCTCCAAGCTGTCCATTCACGCGAGTTGCAGCCACTTGACTTGAGCAATCAAGCAAACGTTATTTTAAATTAATTTTAAAATTATACGATAAGTGATGTAATTACAATCCCACGTATGTTTTAGTGGGAAAGACACTAATTTAGGTTATTTCCGTTAAGATTGAGCATGTTTGATAAATTACTCTTTGATTCTAGTCTCTTCTGACTGTGCTATATTTTATATCCCTCTTTGTAGCCTTCCTTTTTTGCCTTTTATTCTTTGGTACATGACACATATGTATGATTAAATATTAGTAAGATTATATTTATTTTAACTAGAGATAATCTATATTTTCTAATTATATTAAAATTAAAACTTTTGTACTGAGGGTACAAATTGATTAGAAAAAGATAAATTTTAAATTCCGTGTTCGAAATATTTGATTTCCTCTCCTTGATCAGAAATTTGACAAAGATTTACACTTAGAAAAAGTACTATTAGTAGAATTTTTCAGCTTTGAAAATAAAAAATGTAGACAAAGAATAGAGAACTGGCTGCAAAGAATATGGTACAACCCTTTCCTTGAATGTGTAACAGAAATAAGAACAAAAAATTGAACACAATTTATTCTTTGCTAGAAATTCAAGAACTCAAATTTATACCAAATTTCTCTTAAAATATGAGACATCGTTTTCAAAATAAAGTTATCGCATGGAAATTCTTTGGATCTTTATTCAGTTTTAATTTAATGAATTCCCCCCTAAATTACAACGTAAGAAAAATTAAAATTCATTGTTACAGCAAGACCCTATTTTTTTAGAGTAATTAAAGAAAATCTTGAGTAATTTACTACGCGCATTACTTTTCGGAAATTTATTACAAGGATATGTGAATAAATTACAAAAGACCTATTGAAATATGAGATTTTATGTTAAGTTTGTCTCCTGAATAAATTCAGATATCCTTGTAATTATGGTTTCCATGGCTACCGTAATTCGGTCGCTTTAGTTAACGCTATGCTTAGGCAAGGAACTGCATATAGAGTTTCTAGCAGTGAAAATTAATTAATTGTTTGTTTTTCTCACACAAACAGGTCTGGTGATATTGTTTTTATTTAGGATTTAAATCTCATTGTTTTTTGCAATTGTTTTTTTAAGAATTCATATTCATATGCAGCAGTGAATCGAAAAGATTGAAGTCTTCCAAGGTAGGCTGGGGCTTGGGGTCCCTTCTCGTGTTCTCGCAAAGAAAACAAAGAAAATATAAACAAAGGACAAGGAAAATATACACAAGGATAGGATTATATTCTCAGAACTCAAATTATGTTGTCCAAGAGTTGGCCGCTTTAGGCATTCATTGAATTATGTAATCAGAACATTATGTGCGCTTAGAATGGTCACCTCGGGGAAACTATGACGCTCGGTTGCCATAATGTAATTCATGAGCCGCTAGTAAAAGATAAAATTATTTTGCCACCGCTGCATATAAAACTAGGCCTAATGAAGCAATTTACCAAAGCATTACAACATAACAAGCCATGTTTCCAGTATCTCAAAGCGATCTTCCCTAAAATAAGTGATGCCAAGATTAAAGAAGGCATACTTGTAGGCTCTCAGATTCGTTAACTTATAGCTTATGAGGACTTCGAGGCGACAATGGATGAAACTGAGTTAGCGGCCTGGCATGCATTCAAAGATGTATGCAAAGGGCTTCTGGGAAAGCACCAAAGGGCCGAGCGAGAGCGTATAGTGGAGAGCCTAATCAAGTGCTACCAAGATCTCGGATGCAATATGTCACTAAAGTAACACTTTATTTATTCTCTTCCGTTCTTCTTCCCAGAGAATGCAGAAGATGTGAGTGATAAACATGGAGAGAGGTTCCATCCAAATATAGCGTTAATGGAAATAGGCATAAGGGAAAATGGATCCATGCTATGTTGGCTGACTTCTGCTTGAACCTGAAGCGTGACACACCCAAGACGTCTTGCAAACCAAGAAGTAAATACTAAAATATAGGTTAATAATATATTATATAATGCTACAAACATGCTGATTCATTATATATTCATGAATTAGTTACAATGGACACATTTAATCTGACTTTGGGAGCTAAATACATTTATGGTATCGTGTAAATCGGTATCAATTGCATGAGTATAAATCGGTAATTTACAACAAAATGTTACGTGATGTGAAAATTTTGTTATCAAATTTGAATTCAACATACTCAACTTCATAACAAAATGCACATGAGATCAATGTTTCTTTTTTGACACTGAATCTTTTTGTACAGTGTAATCAGGTCTTTAATTAGGAAAGTATAATCAATTGCTGACATCGAGCAAGGAAGCTGATTTAAATTAACAAAATGCGTTACCCACATAGGATTTTTGGTGCCTTTCATTCTTATTAATTGATTTTTCCTAATTATTTTAATTAGTTTGATATCTAGACAGCGTAAATATTTATTTAATCATAATTACGAGTATTACACTGATTTTTAGCTGAAAAAAAAAATTGAGATATGCTTCCCTATTAAGAAAAATCGAATATTTATCCATTTAAAGAAAATCTTTCTATTATACAAGATTTCAGTGAAAACAAGATTGATAAATTTATTAAAGAAAGTATTGGTTATTATTAAAACGATTTGGGATGGGAAAAAGACCAATGATTACCGTAGCAAAACCACAGCTTTAATACTAGATGGTGGTGCAACCATAAGAAGTGAATTAAGTAGGGGAGTAAAAATAGGGGGAAAAGTAATGGATTTTACAATCTAGACACTGTTCTTACAATTGCAAAAGCGGGTGTTTGTGCAAGTGTGTGTTAGCATATTTGTTGTGTGTTTGGTTAGTTATTAGGATGGTACTTTTTACGCGCGGTAATTTTAATTAAGTAGGATAATTTTTAGGTACGGTAATTTGAGGTATGGTAATATTTATATACGATAATTTAAGTAGGGTAATTTTGAGTATGGTCATTTTAATTTACGGTAATGTCTAGGTACGATAATTGTAGGTAGGGTAATTTTTAGGTAAAGTAATTTTAGATGTGTTGCTCCGGACGCTCCATAGCGTGAGTTTTCCGTTGTAGTGGAGGTGCTTAGAATTTCCTATTGCCCCGAGGCCTTCCTAGTTCGAATCCCACTCGAAGCGATCCCAAAAGTAGATGTCAGGTGTAGCATGGGCAACATTGATGCAGTTAACATCTCGAAATTGTGTGACGGGAAAACTCAAGACCCGCCCTTTATATTCTCGCCACCTGTGTCTGCAGGAAAATTTGCATCTATATATATATATATCTTTAAAACATTTTCACTTTCTCTACATTCATCTCCTTACAAAATTCCAACATCACGCCTGTATATTTATCCATTATAATCAACTCCATTAGAGGAAAATATTACAGCTTCCCTCGACTTTGACAGAACGAAATATAAATTAAATTAAATGAATTTATCCTTAACAAATTTAAATTTACATATGTATACACATCATAATTTGTTTAAGTCCATATCAATGCTTGCATTCATAAATCCACAATGTCTATGTATATATATACACACATTATTTCCTCTCTAATTTCTGTCGACTGTGAGCGATCAACCGGATCATAGCTAATCCTCATGTCGTCCTCTATCTTCGTTAATCGAATTGGCATACGCTTCCTCCAATCATATCTATTTTAAGACTTATTTTACCATAGTTACGATAAAATATAATTATCAAAAATATATGTTTAGATATCTAATAAATATATACTGCAAATATTGCTTACAAAAAAACACAGGAAGGATTTCATTTATCGATATTGCCAACGATCTAAAAGTGGATGAAAGAAGTGACACTCTGCTCTGAGAGGAAAAATTGGGCTTAGTCACAAAACGACGCTTAGAAATCGCCTGAGATCCCATAAGTTGAACGAAAGGGTATCTCGTGATACTAGCACCCCGTTTAGATTTAGGGTAAAGACCTCCTAGATCAACTTTTTAACTTCCTCTTCATTTCCTACTATACTATCTTCTTTTCTTCCTCTTCCTCTTCCTCTTCCTCTTCCTATCTCCTTACACTCCGCATAAACCTCTCCATCTGTACCCAAAGGTAGCACAGGGCTTAGGGAGATTGGGAAGCAAGGGAGTCCTAGCACCTTCCAAAGTCGTCTCACATTCTCTTTGGCTCCTCGGAGTAAGGGAGGAGTTACAAGGAAAGAGAGTACCCTAGGAGACCTTACGGTCCATTCAAAGAGGGTACCTTTTGACTAGCAATCGAGCAGGCACATGACTGCTCAATTGTTTAGCGTCCCTAAACGGCCAATTTTCAAGACTTTGTCTAGTCTTGACTTGAACTGGTCAACAGATTCACTGTTGACAACTTCCACTAGAAGTGCGTTCCACTTACCGCAGATACTGTAGGTGAAAAAAATTCCACACAGATTGTGGTTGTAACGCTTCAGTTCAAGTTTGAAGCCGTGATTGCGCGTTCTGTTCTCACTCAGTGTAAAAATATCCCGGTAGTCAACATTGTCGAACCCTCGAAGTATTTTGAAAACTTCCATGAGCTGACCACGCAGTCTATGGGTTTCCAGGGAGAACAGATCTAATTCCCTTAGTCTATCCTCATAACTTGGTTGTCGGATAGAAGGAATCAGTTTGGTTGCCCTAGCTTGTACGCGTTCCAACCTTGCGATGTCCTTTCGAAACGAAGGACTCCAAAATTGTACGGCATACTCAGGGTGCGACCGAACCAGGGAGTTGTACAGACAAAGTACTATCTCCTTGTTACGGTATCCAAACTGGCGCTTTATTTAGCCTAACATCCTTTGGGCTTTCTTCTCTGCCTCGATGCACTGTTTCGAAAAACTTGAGGTCGCTAGTGATAGTAACAGCCAAGTCCTTCTCAGTGTTACTCGATTCAAGAGCAGTGCCCTTAAGAATATAATGAGATTGGGGGTTTCTGTGGCCGATATGCATTACTTCCCAAGATCTTCCTGCAGGCGGGCAGTATTTCCATCCTTTGCAACGTTCATACCAAGCTTGGTATCTTCGGCAAATTTGGAAATCTTGGCAACCATGTCACCGTCCATGTCGTTGACGTAGATGATGAATAGTAGTGGTCCCAGGACAGAACCTTGAGGCACACCGCTAGTAACGGGCACCCACTCAGAAGACTGTCCATTCACCACCACCCGTTGCCGTCTGCCACTTAGCCAGTTCTCGATCCAGCTGGCTACTTTTCCGTCTATGCCAAGCGCTCGCACTTTCCGGAGAAGGCGGCGGTGTGGTACCTTATCAAAGGCTTTCTGAAAGTCTAGGTAGACCACATCCACCGCCTTGTCCCGATCGTGCTCACTGAACACGAAGTGGAAGAATTTCACAAGGTTCGTCACACACTCTAGTATTTATTTCTCTCACACTTTTTCCATTCCCTTTTCAAATCTTTCTCACTTTCATAATTTTTATATAGAAATTGGCATTTTGATCCGACTATAAGCTTATAGGTTGGTCAGGTCTTCGCACATATTCGTAATCTGTGAAATAAGAAGTAGAAAATATCTATGACGTAAATATCTTGTATTTTATAAGAGAAATTTCATCGCTTAATTAAATGATAGAAAAAGATTTTGGGGGGTAGATTGTCAAGGGGCAGGGCTTTATTGACCTTAATGAGGATCTAATTTCTTTTTGTCTTTTAGAATTAGGGAAGTGTAGAAGAAACAATATTTTGAAGTAAGGAAGACGAGAAGGTAATATAGAAAATGCTTAGTTAAGCAAGGTTTTGGTAAGCAAGGTAGGAAAATAAATGGAAATTAATTTATTTAAGGAAATAAATTTCCTTAATTACAGGAATAAGCTCAAAACAAATGATTATTTGCTCATTAGTGGAAACAGTATTTTGGAAGGCAAGAAAGGAGATTAATACGCCAAACAAAGAATATAGTTGAATTTTTAATTTTAGGGAAAGGTTTTCTTATAGCTTCTTTAATTTATTAATTCGAGGCATTTCTGCTTCTAATGTTAAACTAAAAGCAGTCATTATTCTTCTTTCAAAACTTCTTGACAAAAGAGTCTTTGTACCTTAAATTGTTAATTATAATTCCTCGCTAATGTATTCATGGTAAAGTTTTCCGTTTTTTATAACACATTTTGGCTCAGTTTATGGATACAAAGAGCAATCAATGCTCGTTTAACTTTTATTCATTAAATATATTTACTATTTTTTTATTCTATCGAATTGAAAATAATAACGCTGTCGTGGAATGGCGAGACTCTCTCTCTCTCTCTCTCTCTCTCTCTCTCTCTCTCTCTCTCTCTCTCTCTCTCTCTCTCTCTCTCTCTCTCTCTCTCTCTCTCTCTCTCTCTCTCTCTCTCTTCGAGGGTTCGACAATGTTGACTACCGGGATATTTTCACACTGAGTGAGAACAGAACGCGCAATCACGGCTTCAAACTTGAACTGAAGCGTTACAACCGCAATCTGTGTGGAAATTTTTTCACTTACAGTATCTGCGGTAATTGGAACGCACTTCCAGTGGAAGTTGTCAACAATGAATCTGTTGACCAGTTCAAGTCAAGACTAGACAAAGTCTTGAAAAGTGGCCGTTTATGGACGCAAAACAATTGAGCAGCCAAGTGCCCGCTCGATTGCTAGCCTAAAGGTACCCTCTTTGAATGGACCGTAAGGTCTCCTAGGGTACTAACTTTCCTTGTTACTCCTTGTTACTCTCTCTCTCTCTCTCTCTCTCTCTCTCTCTCTCTCTATATATATATATATATATATATATATATATATATATATATATATATATATATATATATATATATATATATATATATAGGTACTTTTGCGCTTTGGGCCGAAATTGGTTGAAGACCGTTAGTGAATGGAGAAATTGTTATGAGTCCAGTAAAAATGGTTTATTATTAACTTTGCGGGGTCCTTTTAAAACAAATATTTTAGAGTGCAAGTTGGCCAAAGATTAACAGGTAGCTAGTACGCGTTGGGGTTGTAAAGAAAAGACAATAACGAAAATATATCTATACTAACAACAAAATAATATTTAAATATACACAAATATTGGGTTTAACGGGAATAGTCGTACAGACTGAGTTAAATGTCCGCGCGAGATACAGGTGGGTTAATTAGGAGATTACGGAGGTCGGATTCAGGTCGGTGATTTAAAGGGGGATTTTAAATCGGGGCGCACACACAAACAATGGATTGATTGGGTAAGCTAGATTCTAGATCAATCTGCAGTCGGCAAAGGTTACAATTGCTTACCTGATCGTTGCAGAAAAGGGGCCAGTTGTGATACGATGACTGTGAAGGGGGAAGTCGGGTTACCTCTTGCTTCAGATGAGGGGGCACTCGTAGTGGCGATACTCCTCATATCCTCACGATTGAATATGGCAGAGTTCACGGATGTCGATTTAGCCTTCGTCCTCGAAACGAACTCACCGATGGGGGGCAGGCGAAAGTCCTTCAGCTCTTTCGCCGTAGTTGGTGGGAAGTCTATTAGTGCTACTTACTAAACTGAGTCGAAGGATTATATAGACGCCTGGTGAGGTGGCTTGTGGTGGCTTTGGTGGCCCTCCACACACACGTGTGATTTTGAGGAAAAGTTGGCAACTCCTTCGGGGGCGGGGGATTGTGATTGTGATAACGTTGGCTTGGAATGTTCAGCAGACTTAGATCTTATGACGGAAGGCAAGAATGTTGGCTGAAAGGTGGCCGTGGGAGACGATGAAATCGGTCCTTAAGCAAATACAGCTGAGGCGTGATAACGGCCTAGGCTGCAGAAGGGCATGTGGTCGCCCTATAGGGGTGCGAAGATGTATCAGAGAAAAATTCCTTCCAAATCAATAATATAAATAGCCCATTAAATTACCAACTCAAAACGGACTCGCCGTAGCGTGATGGCTAGAGTGCTGGCATTTGGATTCAAAGACCCGCGATCGAAACTCCAATAGTCCACAATTTTTACGAAGAAAATTCCCGAAAAAACGGAAATCAAGGAAAACGATTTCAAGGGCTAACTCATTTCTAACTCATCAAGAATCAAGAAGAAATCATCACATCGTCAAGAATTAAGAAGAAATCATCACGTCATCAAGAATCAAGGAGAAATCATCACTTCATCAAGCAGCAAGAAGAAATCATCTCGTGATCAAGAATTAAGAAGGAATCATCACATCAAGATAAATGCAAGTTAATATGAAGATACATCAACAAGGGTACGAAGATCAAGAACTATTTAAAATATTAGTTTTCTTTTTTGTTTTAAACTATTAAAATGGAAAAAGGTTGTAGCAAAAAATGCTAACTAGAAAATTGGGTAAATATACTTAGGAATATATATTTTTAATTTTTTAAAACGCCAAGAAACTTCCAGTTGACCCAATATCCACACTAAATAAGTGATTCTAAATCCGAGATAAGTGGGAAGTGAGACAGGAAAAGGAGGCTATTGAAGAAAATTGAATATAAAAATCGATTTGGAAAATATGAAATGCCACGGGACAAAGCGAGTGAATGCAAATTATAGATATGGAGGTTTTGAGTCACGCGAGTGTGTTAAATGAAGAATAGTTTGTGTGCGTTTGATGAGCACGAATCATTAATTAAGACAATAAATTTCCCGTTCTGGTCAGAATTCATGATATAATGGGTAGTTAAACCCTAGGAATTGATCACAAACGTTTCGGTTGATACCCGAAAATGCAGCTTAACTTTCTCTCAAGAATTTAACCATCTGCTTCCTTAGCATATAATAATCTAGTTTTGAGTATTCTTCAATGTTTGAAATTATTGCGATGAACATTAACATCACGTATCATAAAAATAATGAAAAATCTGATTAATTTGACTTTTACCACTGGATTTCAAGCATTAGAGAATTCAGAGATGATGCATACTAAACATATTTAAAACCTGTTTTAAAATACCTTGGATAAATATCTATACGTTTCCCTTCATATATATGGGCCAAGACTTTGATAAATACAGACAAGAAGTAAATAGAAAAGGAGTCTTATGAAAAAATTATTAGATTCCAATTTATTGTCATAAATAGGTCTAGTATTTGTTTCCATTATTTTAAAATATAATATTGTAATTGTTAAAAATGCTAAGAAAGCGAAATTCTAAAGAAATTTCAGATTTCAAAGAAGTCGTATCGTTGGTAAATCTGAGACAAATTGTTGGGAATCTTGGAATATCCATTTCTTCCGCTACCAGAATTCTGGTTAAATTAAAAATTGGTAAATTATCACTGGAGTAATAACCTGGCCGTGCTGGGAACTCTGTGGCCTTGTGTGGTTCAAAGATCCATTAAGAACAACCCTGGATTACAATTATAAAGTTTAAGTAAGAATCCAAATCAGTCTGAGAACAAGAGTAAATTACATGTACTCTCTTGAATATTATAAACTTGGCGCCAGAGAAAAGCCTCTTCTAACTATGACTTAAAAAAATGAGTGATTTTGCAAAAGAGACGAAAAATCAAGATTTGCTCAGAAAAGGGAGGGGGGGATATGGGTTTGAACAGTTTACAACCACCGGTGAAACTTGTTGGTTTTTCCTTATGGTGTCAGAAGCAATTTGTGAGGAGGGAAGATAAATCAGGATTAGTTGAGTGTGTTGGCAATATTAACTAGAAAAAAATACAGTTCCATTCTCAAAGAGTGACTTCTACCAGTCTTTCCAAATTGTTAGATTGCAAAAGAAACTGATTTATTTATTTCAGATGGGACTCCTTGGCAGAGCCGTAGCAATATCTAGTGCCCCCTTTCCACAAATCAAGATTGTGGGGCATCATAACAATATTCCTTTAATACAAATATTCAGGTCTATCATTACTGACACAGTTGAAAGAGAAGAGATAAATCAGATAATTACAGAAAATGTGTATTCGAAATTTGTTATTATTTCATTAATAAAATCAAAGAATTTGGCCACAGTTGGGGCCCTTCAAGAGTCGGGGTCCCCGCTGGCCGGGGATAAGGGGGTGGTTGCTACGGCTCTGCTCATTGGCATACTACAAAATGGACAGGAGACAATATAAGGTGTGTGAGGAAGACTCGAAAAGAATTTATTAAAAGAGTAAAAATAAAAAAAATGTTCAGAATTGCTGAATGTCCTATGCCAAAGAGGGGGAAATACTGCAAACTGTAATCTTACAACTTATTAAATCTATGCTTAGGCGGATTGCAGCTGTAAAAGCTGCCAAAGGAAAGAACACAATGTATTAATAATGTACACACTTTCATTGTTCGGTAATTATTTCATTATTTACATTTACTTTTAAAGATGTCACTGAATTTCTCTGTAATTTACCGCATACAGCTGCGGCCAAAATATTTCAGACAACTCCGAAATTTTAGGAAATTAAAAAAATGAAAAGTAGTAAAAGTATTTATTTGCAAATCAATATATGTATATATATTTAATGGTGAAATAAGGAAGAATAAATAGCACCAATTTATATATTCTAAAAAACAAGAATTAACAAAATGTATAAGGTGGTAAAACATATAACATCAATAACATATATAAGAAGAGCAGATTAAGCAGTGATAATAATAGTTATTGTTCAAGAGAGGCTCTCCACGAGAGTGCCAAAGCTAAGGGGTATGATGATGGCTCACTCCCAGTGGTGATAGTCTTCAGTTGCTCATTGGAGTATTATGGTCTCTATAAGTTATTAGTAGAGGTTTTCCAGTGGATCCATATCCGGAGACTGAGGATAGCATTCAATCACTGTGGTATCTTTTCTCGGAACCACTCTATGATGGACGCAGACTGGTGACATGGGGAATTTTTCTCCTGGAAAAATCACATTCAGGGCATTTCTGGTGAGGTGTCGCGCCGAGAGCTCTGTATTATCTCAGGACAGCTTTGGTTTTGACCTGAATTAATCGCGCTATAACAAATAATGAAACCACCCACCCCTGAATTAGAAATGGAATCCAGTACCATTAAATAGCAGCCAAACGCACTCTAGAATACTCTGCTCCCCTGGCCTACTGCGGACTCTAAATTTGCCTGGGGTCGAGAACAACTGAAGCGTGCAGTCGTCAGACCAAAGGATACCTCCCCTACTAACACATTGTCCAGTTGCGGTGAGCACGTGCCCAAGAGACATTATACGTTGCTTCCACTGAAGGTTTATAAGCGGATTCTGGAGGGCTTTGCATACATTCAGGCGCTGTGCAAAAGCAGTCTGAAACGGACTGTTTGCATGGATGCATTAATATAGTCGCCCTCTGTACATTCGTGTTGTAGCTTGACTGCGGTTTTTCTAGGACCCAGAAGGATCATGCAAGGCAGAGACCTAGTGTTCCATTTTGTGCTGATCCTGAGTTGTCCATAACGAGGTCGGTATTGGATGTTTTTAGTTTCTCGCTTCCTCGACAACACCTCAGCAACACAGGAATTTGATCTACTGACACTCCGGCCGATTTGTCGACAGCTGAGAACCTCCTGGTAGAGTGTGCGTATCGGACTTATATTCGGACATTTGGAATGTAACATACTGCATCTGATACCAGTTTTCATAGATTTCAATAGCATCACCATTTTATATATTTAAATAAAGTTTTGTGAAAGCTGGTGCCTTTATTTTGCTGTCTCTAGATGTATTGGATACATACAAGCTAACCGACACCAAAATATTCATGGACATACCCAAGTATGTCCTACACCAACATATTCATGGACATACCAAAGTAGTCCTATATTTTAATATTTATCATTTTTGTTTGAACATTAACACTTAAATGGTACTCTTTGGTTGGAATTTAATCAGCAATTTTATTTCCATTGACTATGTGCTATTGATTATATTTTTAGTTATAATTTTGTATTAGATAATATTAATTTTTCATTAATTCTTATGATGGTGATAGAAAAGTGTAAAATAAAAAAATTCATTACTCATAGCTGGAAGGTATGAAAGATCGAGAGCAAAAATGAATAGAGAGTAGTGTAAATAAGGAAAGATAAGTAATAACAAAATAGATAGATAGAGTAAGCATTATTAACTTCAAGTCTAGTCTTGGTAGACAAATGATCTTTTCTTTTGAAATTCTTTAAAAGAATACATAAACTAAATAATTACAACACAAGAATAATCGGCCATATAGCTTGAATTAAAAGTTAGTAATTAAATAAAAAAATGTTTCTAATTAAGAAAACATTGAGGAGAAACACAAAAATAGTATTAAATTGGGGCACGATATATTCGAATAAATATTAATTTCATAACTGAACTCGACCTTGTATAACTTTATGAATTAAAACAAAGCAAAGCAAATATCACAAGTGATTGAATTTTGTAATTTATGATTGGGTTTACATTAAATTAACACATCTCACATGTTCAAGAGGAGGAATCTTTAAAATGCCCTCATCAGCTAAAAAGATAAACAAAGCCTCATCTTTCACTCTCTTTACCTACCCTCGAGCAAGCCCGTTCTCCAATGTGGGAGCAGAAGTAGCTGTCTTTCTCATTTTACCGAAAAGTTTGGGATATTTGAACAAAGATAGAAATAATGGAGCGGAAAAAGCAAATAAGACGAAGAAATAGAAAGATTATTACTCGGATTGAAGAATCTTGAGATCGTTATGGAAAAATATCAAATTTAATGAGATGGGAGAGTCTTATATTACTGTTTCAGACTAATCAGCCTACTTCCTTATCTGGCGAAGGAATAGATGATGATAAATATTTAATAAGAAAGAGCGAAGGTATATATGGTAAGGAGAGAATAAAAGCTATTTAAGTGTATCTTCCAGATGATTTTAATAATAAAAAAAATTAGTACATTTTAGGGGGATATAACTACAGAAGATGGTAGAAAAGTATTTCCTTTGAAGATCTATCCCTCAAATAAAACCTGTAAGCAGCATGGATTAGAGAGATCTTGACCCTCCTATATGAAAATATTCAAATCTCAGCGCTCAGACATAACTGGTAATTTAATAACTTGTCGCTCAAACTGTTATCGGTAATTGTAACTTTAAATATTAAATGACTTATTAAGTCTTAAAAGAAGCTGTTAAATATTAACACCTTAATATCGGTTAGATCCCAAATCTCATGGGAAAGATCAACGTCCACAGAGGATTAAACAGCGAAATCGGAAAGAAACTAAGAATTTGAAAAGACTCCTCTGAGATAGTTCGACCAAATTCTCTTTGTTGAAACAGAGATTATAAATGAGGCGGTTAGGAAGGCCATTATTTTCATTTAAATTAACAGAGCAGAGGATAAGATAAATTAACAGGGCGGCGGATAAGAAATGACCTTGTTTTCGTTTAAATTAAAACGTTCGTGGATAATGAAGGCCTTATATTAGAAAAGTAGTGGATAAGGAAGACTCATATTTTGGATTAAATTTGATAGGAGAAGATAAAAAAGGAAGGCTAGTTTTCGCTTATGTTTTAGGGTGGTGTATAAAAAATGACCTTGTTTTCATCAAAATCTGATTAGTGCTATATAAGGAAGTCCATTAAATTATTTTAAATTATTAAGGAAGTCCATTAAATTATTTTAAATTATATGGGTAGTGGATAAAAAAGGCCTTGCTTTCAATTAAACTTGAAGGGTAGTGGATCGGGAAGGCCTGATTTTCGATTTAATTATAAGGCTGGTGGATAAGAGATCCTTTGCTTACTATTAAATTAGACGGGTGGTGTATAAAGAAGGCGATTGATTTCTTTTAAATTAGAAGGTGGGAGGATAAGCAAGGCTACGTTTTCCATTAATATTAAATGGGTGATGGATATGGAATGCCCTTGTTTATATTTAAATTAGATGGGGTGTGGGTAAGGAAAGCCCTTGTTTTTCAAATATGAAAGGTAGGCGTTAATAATTGCCCTTGTTTTCGTTTAAATTAGAAGCATATGATTTCTTATAAACCAACTCATCTACTTTAATAGTTCAGGTACCCCCTACTTTCGACAGTAAGATGTACGGTTAGTCACAGTGCTCACATGGCTATGGCCATCATAACCCTGTATCGTAATCATTATGGAATTTTTAGTGGCTTTAATGTCCTTTGAATTAAAAATTACAAAATTAGTTGTTGAAGAATTATGAACAGAGAACAGAATATTTGGGCATAGAACCAAGTGATTAGTATTTAAATCAAAAGATATGATTGATTTCCATTATATGAAGCATTTTTACTTCTTCTCTTAAAATAGTAATATTAACATTGTGATGCCTCATTCGCGAAAAGACACCTTAACATTAGAACGCGTTCAAAGGAATGGCGAAACATCTCGCCAAACTTAGAAATCAATTATATGATTCAGACTGAGCGATATTGATTTTCTTTCTCCAAAAAATGGGGGTTTGAGCCGTCAACTCATAGAAGCGTTTAAAATATGAAATGTTTTACTAATACTGTCGAAGTATAGCCTATACATATATATCTATGGAGGGGATTTGATTAGCCGAGTGGTGTGAAAGAGAGCGGAAGGACGCTGGGTTGACCTGTCCTCGGCTCCATTACCAGATAATGGGATTAAGATAATGACGGGGGGGGGGGGGGAGGAAACCGTTTCCCTGAGTACGCAGGCAAATAACAAAAAGCGAGTGCAGATTGGCTGTAGATTACTTAGCTATGGCTGAATGCTGTTCTGGGTTATTTAAAAGAGTAATACAAAAATAATATTTAATAACACAACAAAAACAAGATAAATATTTACACAAATAAAATGAAATTTGAATATCCATGTCTATGGGGTGCTCGATAGTCTTGCAAAAAGGGACAAGCTAATGAGCTTAAGGCAGGTAAATGAGTAAACTCGGATTGAGTCTTCAAAGGCTGCGTTAAGCAAAAATACAAAAAAAAATCTTTATGGGATGACCGGATTAAGAGATCCGCACGCGTCGACCCCTTGCAGAAGTAAATGCTTGGGCCATGAAGGGAAGGGAAAATTCAAGGAGGAGAATTGCAGAAGGTTGAGATTTACTTCGGAATACTTTGACGAAGGAGTACTTGCGCTGGTGAATGAGAACGACCGTTTTGGGGGAAATCGCCAATCAACTTGGGCGGAGTTTCAACGGGAGAATTTCTTGCCTTTGCGCTCGAGTAGACGAAAATGGAGCCAAATCGAGGAGAGTTGTGCCTCGTGCGTGATAGCGAGGCGGTACTGACTTGACCCGGCCAAGCTTAGCGTTAAATACCGGCTGACGATGGGATGAAATCGCCTCTGGCCACGGAGGGGATTCTCCCAAGGTAAACACACGGCTGTGGGATGGATGTCTTCTAGCCAGGAATTTGCGATAACAGATGTCCTTCCTTGCTCGTGCATGCTTCCAGATGGTAGGCAGGAGGCAAAATTGCCTCAAAACTTGGGGAGAAATCTCCATGAATAAACACAGCTGCTTTCCCAAGGCCTCTTCGCTTGGTTCTTAGGCCCGTTTCTCTCGTCCTTTGATCTTGTGTTGAAATAACCACCTGAGTTTTTAGGGTCGTCGTAGGGCTCCTTGACTCTATTCTTTCACATATTCAAATTATTTCTTGGATAATAAAGTTGTTTGGAGAGTGGAATATTTATTTATTACAATATCTACCAGTTTCTGTATTTGGGGCACTATCAGTAGTACATTGTTCGTTTGCTTTAACAACATAAACGTATTTAGTGCATTTCTCCAGTATTCAGGTGCTAGGTCCTTTTTGAGTTATATAACAGAGCTGGTACTACAAATGACGGCTTCAACAAAAAGAAAATTAACGGCGATGGCCAAAACCTCTCGTACAAAAACAAATGAAATAATTTCAGTGCTCAGTCGTTGAAAGAACTTCATTAAATGAGTTTATGAATGAAATTGACAAATATTATTTTAAAATATAAATTTAGTATTATAAACTGATAGTACATATAACTGATTCTCGATTTATATCCCATTTTTCATGTGTCCTTCCATCCACTATGATCTTTTGTCGTTTATTTGTCTTGTTTAATCCTGGAAACGATTTTATGGTTTTCACTGGTTCTTAATTCTAGAATTTTGAAAATGATTTTTATCTAAGAGAGTAATTCCCGACAAAAGACTTCGAGTAGCAGCCATAAACCTACAAACTTGTTGGGGTTAAGTAAACCTGAAACGATCTATGAACATATCTTGAGAAAGAATAGATGATGTTTAATGTCATAAATTACAGATGAACAAAATATTATCTGTTTTACCTAGAAAATCATAACATAGGGGCCTAAGTTTTCCTGGCCTATTTCTTTTTAGAAATTGCTTTCTTTAAATAAATATAATCTTTATAATCTTGTAACATACCTTCATTTACAAGCCCTTTTACTTCACATCTTCCCTGATATTGATCTTTTCACATTTCGTCCTTAATATTTATTCTCTTAAAAAAACTAATCGAACGGAGCAAATTTCATGCTTTGTCTTTTCTTTCATTAACCAGGATTTAAAATATCACCAGTTTGTTTTCGATTTTTTTCTTTAAAAGTTATCTAAGCCCTGTCTTTCATAACAGTTCGTTCTGTCGACCTTGATCATGTTTACATGATGTAAAATTGAATTTACTCCTGGTCTTGTTTATCCGGAGCATAAATGTAATTTTACCTTTTCAGTAAAAGAGCTTATGGTTAAATTTTTACAGTTAGTTATTCATATTGAACCATTGGTGGAAATTGCCTTATTTTAATGCATTCTGTATAAATAATCCTTTATGGTATCAATTCCATTAACATAAGGTGTCAATAAGGTCGTTTTAAAATTTAAATAAATGTCAACGTTATTAATAAAAGTTTTTTCTTTAATAAAACAACCTAAGAATGCGAAATGTTAACCAGAATTTCTTTTTTTCCGGGTAATATTTGGCCAAGAATACGAGTATCTTTTATAAAAGAATACTTTTTATTCTATTTGAAAACGTTTATTGGTTCAAAGAATTGTATTAATTCAGAAAATGATTTTCTTTCAATGCATTGTCAATCAAAAGGAATATTAACACCACATATTCGTTTTTACGCTACTTTTGTGAATCGTTGAACTTTTATAAAACATTTATAATAAAGAAAAATACTATGAACAATCTGAATCTGTTTCTGTCTATGGAAAAAAAATTGTGAACACATAGAAAAACCCTTGCCACCCGAATAAATCTATGATAACTGAAAGAAAAACGAGAATTTCTGATAATTATAACTTACTTTTTAATTGTGCATTGATATACTTATAAAACCGTTGCAAACATCACGTAGATAGAAAGGAAAACAAGTTAAGATTCGTGGGTAACAGAAATCAGTGGATAAAACTTTCTTTGCAGTAGAGAGGGCTTTTGGGGGCTTTTGGGAGAGGCTCAAGCCATTCCATAGGAGGAGATCACAGACAATGAGAGGTAGTCTTAGTTGATCTTATATCAATAACAGAAAATTAGAGATCATGTTGGCGATTTTATGAGCTTTTGGATCTGCCAAAGTGTTTGGGGAGATCAACTATTACATAAATTGGGGCTGACATTTTGTGTTGATAAGATTTATTACATTTGTCTATAATATTTGCATTGTACTTCCAATTTCAATAATATTTTCTTCCCTCTGGAATTTAGCCTTAAATTTGTTTTCATTGTAGTTTCGTCAATTTATATTTGCCATTTTCAGGCATAATAAAAAATTTAGGATAGCCACTTCGTCTAATTATATAGGCAATGAAAAGGTAGAAATGGTGTTTTTTCTATCAAAAATGCAGAAAGTTTAAAAATAGAGCCTGGGTGGATTTTAATATGATTTCTAAGATTTCCAATGTAAATTGAGTAAACGTTACAATAAAATACAAATTGAAGCTAAATTCCAATGAGGAAAAAACATTCTGGAAACTGCAAGTAATTTGTCTTTCATAAGTAATGCGGTATTTTTTCTTCATGTTTATCATTATTTTATGGATAGAAATCGATAAAATCATGCAAGTTATTTACATTTAAATAAGTATTTATTTCTTAATTTATTAATATAATTTCCAATAGTTTGTATCACTACTCTACATATTTCTACTAATTTTTCAATATCGTTCAACTTTGATTTAAAAAAAGGTTATTTAAAGCTATTTCGACCTCTTCTGCTGATGGCATATTCATTCTCTTCAGCTGAGTCGCTAAACGACTAAAAAGATAGCAATCTAATGGGCCGAAGTCGGGTAAGTATGGAGGTTGACCGATTATTTTTCATTCGAAATTGTTAACCATTTCCTTGTGGCGATAGGTATTTTCTCTGAATATAGGAGAATAAAACCTTTTATTGTTGTTATTTGAGAAAGAAGGAAAAAACAGCCCTGCTCATTTCTTATTCAGAACTATACAGACTATATGGTCAGTCACCAAACTTTAAAAAACAATCAAATCTTAAGAAAAAATGCCGTACTTAGAGTGTTACTGATAATATACGAGGGGCAGTCAATAAGTTTTGCAATTCGGATATAAGGAAACGAGATATGAGGAAAAGTGTTTTATTATTTTTCAATATAACTACCCTCGACTTCAATGCACTTGCGCCACTTGTCCCTGAGGCTTCGAATTCCCGAAAACCAGAAATCTCCCGACTGCTGTTCAATCCACTCCTGGACGGCGAGCTGGACATCTTCATCGTCTCCAAACCGGCGTCCACGCAGTGCAGCCTTGAGCTGGCGGAATAAAATGTAGTCGCTAGGGGCCAGATCTGGACTGTAGGGGGGGATGGTTGAGCTCCTCGAATCCGCACTCGCGCACGGCAGCTTGTGCAACTCTGGCCTTGTGGACTTTGACGACGTTGAAGTCGGTCATGTGGCGTGAGGTTTCTAGGGACCCAACGGGCAGAGATCTTGGTCATGGCCAAATTGTCGTGGATGATGTTCATAACACTTCCATATGATATTCCAAGTTCTCGCTCGATTTCTTCGACCTTCACCCGTCGATTTTCGAGGATCATCCTCTCCACACGGGCCACATTGTACTCATTGGTCACATCTGACGGACGTCTTGGATGGGGGTCATCTTCAAGGGACTCACGACCATGGCGGAACTCCCTATTCCAGCGGGCAATGGTTGCATAGGAAGGGGTGGTGTCGGTGTACACTGCAACCATGCGTTCATGGATCTCTTTTGCATTCTTGCCTTCCTTGGTCAAAAATTCGATCACTGCGTGGTGCTCAACCTTCTCCATTGTTGAAAAAGTTGTGACTGACGATCTGCGTTTAGCTACTGCTTTTTAAATAGACGAGGGAGGCAGGAGCGTGCGGCTGCAGGTCCTGACTTGTCATAACTTGTCCTAACGCCCCCACAAACAGCCATCCCCCTTCCTCTGTTTTTCCCTACAGATTCGCAAAACTTATTGACCGCCCCTAATACCTAAATAAAAATCAACTTAAACTTTTTATACTTGGAATTAGCTATTATCGTCTTAATTTAGCTCTCCCTTTCGTTTCTTTCCTCCCACTCTTTTACCTATACTCATTTTCGCCTTAATGGTATTTGTTTGTGTGCAATGTCTGTTATTCATTCTTCACTAATTAACCAAAGGGCTAATGGCAACCAGGTTAAATTCATAGTTCGCATGCTCTCAATGGAGGAGTGAATTGATAATTTTTTCTATTTCACTCTCTATAACGTAAAATATGATGGATGAAACCCTATATGATCATACCCCTTCCATTTGGCATCGGAATTACTCCGAAATTTCCATTTCAATAACATACACTACCTTCGGCCTTAAATTCCTCTCAACGGGATAACAATGAGTCAGGTGGTTAATTATGTGTCCACTTCGTCTACTAGGTCAAATTAGAATTTCCCTCTTTCCTAACAAAGCCTAGTTTCAGACTCCGAATATTTTTTCCCATCTCCACCTCTGGAATATGAGGACCTTTTAAATTCTCTTTCACAACCAACTCACTTTCTTTCATGGTCGGGAACTACCATTTTCTTTCTTAAATGCGACCAACAGAGAAATATCATTGGGTCTGGCCAAGTTTCACCTTGGTCTTCATCCCATTCACTTCTTATTTTTCACGCATTTTAACTTACCATTCCTTTCTTACCGGATTTTAAACATATGCTGCGTATGGTACAGAATGGTAGGAAAATGGGTAACGTCTTATTTAGGATCACCTTTAAAGTCCTTTAATTAGACCGTGGCTTCGTGTCTACTTGCGTGAGACTATCATTTTACCAAGAAATGCGGTGGTGAATTTCGAGTAGGAGTAATTCATTAGAGAGATGTTAGGATAATATGAATTATTTAATGGTTAGAGCTATATTTCCAGTATAATATGATAATTTGTGGTAATCAACTGGGTAGGACGAAATTTGAGTGAGAGATGGAAAATTATACTGCAGAGGCTTAATGAGTTTCGAATAGCAAGAAAGAAAAATATAAAAGATGAGCGAAATGAGAAAAACAAGAAAAAATTAATATGGCACATGATCTCCTGTTCATTTATGGTCGTTTTAATTCAGGTAAATTCCTCCTTGGGATGTAATTCTTGTTTTACAGCGTTTAGTTGTATCATTAGAGAATAATTAGCCAAACTTAATATTTAGACTTGATTAAAACAAACATAATAAGAAAAAAGACCAAACCTATGAGAAGCAAAAATAAAGAGTACGCTCTGGCCTCTGAGATCCACCTCTTCTGTAGTACCTGAGAATATACCCAACACTAAAGTACTAAATAAAATGAAGTAAGCCAGCTTACATTCAAAGGTCTAACAAACCACAGTCGGGAGTATACGAACCCGTCCCAATAAAGAGACACAAGTGGTAGCAACCTCGCTTACCCCGGTATCAAGATAGGTAAGTTGATTTATATTTAGGTATATTATCAGTAACGCTCTAAAAACGGCATTTTTTCTTAAGATTTTGGCATTATTCGCGGTCACGCATGGGTACCTTGGTTTTATCCGTGGTCGATCTTGAGCTCATGAAAACACCAGTACTACCAGTGATGCGCCCGAGAGGGTAGAACATACTGAAGTATTTCGAAAGTGTGCGAAAGCTACCGCGCTCGTAGTACTGAAGAGGCAGTAAAAGAAGGTTATTTTTTTAACTTGAGGGCCGTATCGTAACCCAGTTTGTACATCATTTGCCTTTCAGAAAGATTAAATCATACTAGATGTCTGGCCAAGTAGACCTTATATAGACGCTGCAAAAACGCCACTGCGCGAAGGTATGTCAGGTGAATACGAAGGAGGCTAAACTCCCGGGTCCCCCTGGCAAACTAGGTTTTGTTCAAACAGACACCTTGGCTTCCGTGCCCTCTTCATTCCTAGAATCGTTTATGAAGTTGGTGATTCCTGGCAGTCTTAAGCTCCCCATCAGCAGATTGATAGATGAATTCTATGGTATCCGTTAAACTGGTTACCAACGTTATAAAGCGTTTGTTCTTCGATTCGATGTTCAAACCAAGGATCAAAACTATGAGAAAGTTTGGTTCTTGGTACTGGAGGAATATTGCTCTTATATCATTCTTGGGATACCATTTCTCCTTCAGCATTCGTTGCTTAGGCTTGAATTTGGCGGCCCTTATTTTAACTTGTGGGTTTACTCTTTGTCCATAATGTCAATGTCTGACTGGCTTCTCGCATCTATCTCCCGTTTGTCATCACATTGCTACCAAGTACCGGCGGTTCGTGGAGTCCGATCGCGAGTTCATTTGATCGGAGATTGCTCGCATGTTCGAAGACTCCTCTCCTTGACATATCAATCCCATCTGATAGATAATAATCTTTGTCTTGGCTGCTTTAGTGGACGCCTCATTCCGCATAACAAATGTGTCTAAGACAGCCATTGTAAACGAAAAGACTGCCATTCATCTCAGAACTCAGAGTGAAGGCCAATGAAAATGGATAGTTCACTGTTAAAACTAATGCCTCCTAGATGGCGATCGGAGCTACTTTCAACCATAATGACCAGCCTGTTGTATTCTTCTCTCGAACCTTGGCTTTGTCTGATAGAAGGTAGTTCGCAGCAGAGTAAGATGCTTATGCAATTATTGAATGAGTTAAACGATGGCAACACTTCCTTCTCGGATGCCAGTTTACCATAATCAAAGATGAGCGTTTGGTCTCTTAAATGTTTGACGCCCAACACAAGAGCAAAGTCAAGAACCAGAAAATTACCCGGTGGCGTTTGGAACTTATGCCTTTCTGATACGAGGTTGCGTACAGGCCTGACTCTCAGAACTCAGCCCCCAACGCTCTTTCGAGTGGATTTTACTCATTTGTCATTCCCGCTGCTGGATGTTATCTCACCTAGTTAAATCGGTCTCTTTGTCATCCAGGTGTTGAACGATTGATGCATTTTGTGCGGACAAGAAAATTTCCCTTCTTTCTAAAAGCTAGTAGTATTGAATTGACGCGCGACATATACCGTTCTTTTCTCTACACTTCTAACAATGCCACTCCTTGCGAGAGACTATTTTCCTACCAAAGGAGAACTTTGTCGGGACAAAGTATGCCCACTTGGCTTTCTTCTCAGGGTGGGGTTCTCCTCCGCAGGCATTTCCGCCTCAAGCGGGAACTTTTGGTGTAAGAGGTGAGCTCATTGAGGCTAACCTCGAATAAACCCACATTCGTTTTTCCAACGGTCGCGAGGATATAGTCGCGCTTGATGACTTAGGCCTGGCTAGAGAGAAGGAACGGAGCAAATGTTAGACAGCCTAGGGAGCGATATTATGGAGACCCTCTCCTCGGACGGCCAGTATTTTGAGATCGGCCCAAAAGATTAAGAAACTGACTCCCCAAAATGACCTCCAGCCAGGATGGCTTGGAAACCTTCGACTCAGTCTCCTTCCGTACCGATTGAGCCTACTTCTGAACCTCCTCACTCTGAAGCCTTCTTCCTTTGCTCGGCACGCGTTCTAAAGCCCATCGAGTATTTCCATGCCACCTTAATGCTCACTATGCATATCCTTTAATCGAGAAGGGGAGAGTGCCGTGATTTGTTGTTACTAACTCACTTTCTTTATTATTCCAGAAATTATATAGACTTAAATTTAAATGTTGCTGTACCATAATTTAAGCCTTAAGC
This sequence comes from Ceratothoa steindachneri, assembly GCA_963969495.1. NCBI lineage: Eukaryota > Metazoa > Arthropoda > Malacostraca > Isopoda > Cymothoidae > Ceratothoa > Ceratothoa steindachneri. The sequence goes on from OZ018319.1 coordinate 18,135,645, forward strand.
CACTTGCATAATTTTAGCTGTGTAAAATACAGCACCTGCTCTTCTTGAAAGGTAAAATGCCTATCATTTATACCAAATTATTAAATTATTAGTTTCATATCTAACCTCATTTTATCAGGGTGTAATTCTGAATCTTGCTTTATTGTAATTTGTTTTATTTCTTTATCTTTCCACTCAATTAAAGGAAAAATGTTGTATGGAGTTTCTTTAACCTCATGACGGTAGCCACAAACACTTTATTACTACAAAACGGTAGAGGATTTCGGCAGATTTACCCTTGTTCCTCTCTCTCTATAGCTCATTTCTTTTCACTCAAACAGGAATTCCGACAAAGATTTTGAATATCCAATAAAAATCTGTGCCAAAAATGAGAAATTCACATTAAACAAATAGATCATTCACTATTACCCTTCAATTTGGGAGACCTGAACTAGGTAAAATTCTTCTCATTTTAATGTTTAACTGCATACCTTTTTCTTATGGGTTTATGGTAGATGTTGAGGAATCTTTTAAAAGAATTTATACTATACCAAATTTGAATTTTCCATTCCTGTCACCATCCAAAAACGATTTTTCGCTTGCAAACTGAATCTAAACTTAAAATAACCAATAAAATTCCCAATTATGACGGCTTATTATAAGTTTTTTTTTCCTATAAAATTTTCGGTCAAAATAGCAATAGTTTGCCTCCTCGACTCATCACTACATTGAGTATGACTGGAGGGCGTTTCTCATCAACTCTAAGCAAGAAGCCGTATCAAATAAACCAATCTAAAAGCCACTGTGGTGTAAAGAGCGTCCTCCAGGAATGACTGATGCAGTTGCTAGGAGGAAAACCATTGTAGTTCTGATTGCATCTGCGCCATTGCTGTTTGATTTAAAAATAACGCTCCCATTTATTTTACGAAAATAAATATTGAGAGGCGTAACAAAAAAAATCCAAGATCACTTCTCTTTAAAAATATTCAATTAATGACCTAAAATTAGGTTCTTTATCGAGAAATTACTACAAATTTGGGGAACAGGCCGAGTTTTCTACAATTTAGAGCGTTTGACCTACATCTTTCATTCACCCGTTTGACGAAAATATTCTAAATAAATATGAAATTATTTGCCCGCATATTGATGGGTATCTTTGAGAACAAGTGGTACAAGGTTCTATATCACTGACGTTTCGCTCCCCTGTAGATTCTTAGAGTAACACGAAACTAAGACAAGGTTCTTTATTACTGACGTTTCGCTCCTCTGTAGCTTTCCACAGTTTCGTGTTGATTTGAGGAAGCTCCAGAGTCGCGAAGCGTCAGTAATACAGAACTTTATACCACTTGTGGTTTCTCCTATTCTCCCTCTCTATTTATGCCTACATTTGTGGGTAACTTAAAGTGAAACATGAGCTTGGATAAGTTTTGAAAGTTTATCCACCTTAATTTACATCTTCACTGGGCATCCTTAATAATTTCAGATTCAAACATATATTTTCGTTTCCTTTTTTTCTTAGGTATAAAACACTTTCGTACAGATATCTTAGAGCAAAAGAATTAATCACCAACATTGCTTACTTTCCAGGAATTGTGTTTTTCTCCTCAACATCCAGCCAGAATCGACAGATAAATCGATATTTTATTGAAATTGCGCAGAATTTATCGGGGGTAAACATTAAATGGAATGAGTCTAATTGTATTTCTTAGAATCATTGAAAATATAGAAATTATGATCTGTTTTAAATTGTGAAAGATAGTTCCAAAATATTTTGGACGTCGCGTACTTCATTTAACATTTTAATCGTAATTTTTTTCCAATAATAGATGCGATTCTTCATAAATCATTTTATTTTTCAAGAATTTTAAATTATAGATTAAATAAATAATAGTATAGGCCTCTTCTCAGAGAGAAAGAGAGAGATAAGTCATTTAATATCGAAATGACATAAAAACGAAAAGTCAATTGAACTATCGACTTGGAACCAAAATACTTCAATGTTAAAAAGTGAATCGAGACAAAAAATATTTATACTTCAATTCATTGAGACATAATTTGTGACAGAACTATGAGCAAGATACCTCATAGGTAGCTTCCGAATAATAAAATAAATGATTTCTAAAATAAAAAATACAGGTCCAGCTCTTTAAATATCGTAACTTTATAATGATTTCAATTTAAACAATGTTATTCATTACTAAATACATTTCCACGTACCTTTTTAATCAAGATTTTCCATTTGTAAAAGTTACGGAAAAGATTGATACGATCAATTTCCCCTTTTTCAAAACACTTGATGAGCTTCAGCAATGCAACGCACTGTCGCCACATACGTTGAAATTGATATTTTAGTTAATCCCTTTTTAACCGAGGATTTAAGCTGGAATTGATGTTTTCGAGTATGCACCGCCACCAAGGTATTTTTGCCAGTCGTTGAAGTTGAAAAGGGATTACACAACACAATTTCCTCTTCTATTCAATTTACGCTACAGTAACGGATATTTGTGGACAATAAATTGAGCAATGTTACTCACGTTCTAATAGAGATGCTTGTTCACAGCCACCTACTTAGTATGGAGTTATAGCCATCATCTTACGTTGCAATGGCATCAGTTAATATTTAATGGAGTTAAAACGTAGCTGTAGTCAAGGCGTTGAACTACTTGTGGCTTCGAGATTAAAGTTCAATGGTGCCAAAGTAGTGTACCCATGTGATAAAGTTGAATAGACGATGGGTCTCTTAAGAGGTACATACTGACCTAAGTGTCAACTAATATAAGATTTGGTTGCTGGAGTTATCAAACCTAGAAGGGACTCAAGCAAAAAATGATTTAATAAGTTGGAAAAAATCATTTTTTAGTCAGTCAGTCATAAAGTCTGCAATCGTGGTAAGTGGGAATACTTTGCTTATGCAACGTAGAGAATCAAAGGCACGAAGAAATAAATCGCCTTACTTTAAAAGGTTAACTAAAATACCCTTGCAGGGAGTACTTCCTAGGAAAATACCACTTAGTATTCATACCAAGATGAATCACGAAATGTTGAAGGAAAACAAAGAAGGAACTATGAACGAAATAAGTACTTAGAAAGAAAAATTGGTCTCCTTAAGGAAGATTGCTCTTGAAACTTATCTTCTTCGTGAAGTTAAATGTTACAACAAGAGACACTCAAGTAACTCTGAGAAGCATCTCGACAAGCAATCTAGTACCACCTTAAAACACATGAACTATCATAGGGGCTCAAATAAACACTAATCAGAAGAAGATAAAATTCGTAAGAAGCTTCCAACAAATAGAACAATTAGAATGGAAGACACATTATAAAGCAGGAAAATGCATAGACAAGATTAATAAAGGATACACAAAGAAAAGACAATTAACACATAGAAGAGCCATAAAATTCATAGACAAGATCAATAAAGGATACACAAGGAAAGGTCACTTGAAACATAAAGAAGAAAGAAAATTAGTAGACAACATAAATTAAAAATACATAAAGAAGAGTCATTTAAACTATAAACTAGCCTGAAATTTCATAGAAAACATTCATAAATAAAGGATACACAAGAAAGAGTGACATAACACATCTCCAGAAAGCGGAACTAAAGGGTCTTTCAATAAGGTCGCTCAATTTTTAAATGTAAATAAAACAAGTTGTGTGTAATATATGCACTTAATTTATTTGAAATTTGAAAGTAAATTTTATGGCATTAAGTTTGAAATATGACGTCGTTTAAATGTCCACCGTGGCTTCGTTTGGTGGAACGTATTCGGGAGGCCCAATTTTAGATGACTTTGTCGCATAAATCTGGCTGGATTTGCTGGATAGTGTTTGTTATGTTGACTTTGAGGAGATCGACTATTTGCGGATTATTCGCATAGAACTGCGATTTAAGGTAGCCCCAAAGAAAGTAGTCTAATGGTTTTAAATCGCATGATCTCGGTGGCCAGTTGACGTCGCCACCACGCGAGATGAACCTGCCCTGAAATCGCTGGTGTGAAATGTCTATTTTACACCAGCGCCGTCCTGTTGGAACTACAAGTCGTCAGTATCCATATAATCCAGTTGAGACCACAAGAAGTTGCTTATCGTTGATCTGTAGGTCTCACCGTTGACGGTTATGGCAATCCCATCTTTGTTTTCAAAAAAATACGGACCTATAATTCCGTTAGACGAAAGTCTGCACCAAACAGTGACTTTGTTGGGATGCAATTGGTGCTGGTGTATCTCATGTGGATTGTTTTCGTCCCGAATCTGACAATTTTGCTTGTTCACAAATCCATTCATCCAAAAGTGGGCCTTGTCACTGAAGATGATTTTTTGGGGGAAATTTGCGGCAACTTCCAACTGCTCTAGAGACAAATCAGCTCACACACGGCGTTGTCTATGGTCGTTTACCTTAAGTTCCTAGGTAAGTTGGATTTTCTACGGGTGCAGATCCAATTCCCTACGCATAATTCGCTAAACTGAAGTCGCAGAAATGCCAAGTTCTTGTGACGACGACAAATTGACTGCCTCGGATTTTCTTGTACACTCTAATTTACGGCAGCGATGTTTTCAGCAGACCTTGCGTTTCGGCGACGTATGGGTGTTGGCTGATGGTTGATCGACCTTTTTGCCTCAAATTTGGCCACGAAGCGTCGAACAGTGGACTCAGCAGGACGATTGTAATGCGCGGAACATTTGTTGAACGGAGCACTGATTTTGATAATAACATTTGATGATTTGCACACGCTGTTCAACGCTATAACCCTCTATCTTAACTTGCCAGATACTACTGAACAGTTCGTAATGAGGTTGCCAGATGTCGCTTTAACAACATGGCCACTATCGCCTGACCAAGCTCGAGCGTCCTTGTTGAAAGACCCTGTATAAGCTTAATGATGGATCCTTTATATTTATTATGACAGTTCCCATAATACTAGTGAAAACCGCCCGGGGGGGGGGCTAACTTTTCACACATCAAACTACAAGCAGTGAAAGGAACAATGTTTTTAAAAAGATATTAGGTTAAACCCACAGCTGAGTATGAGCCAAAGGATAAATTCACAGGTTGGTGGCATCGTTCCAATTTTAGTTATAATATGTGTTAAATCTATTTGCCAATTTCGTCTTTTATTTATTCTGACATTTGATGAGTATAACCACTACATTGTACTGAATTATAGATCAAATAGTTGGCATAAAGCAAATATGAAGTAATAATATATTTGCAGTATTTATAGAATAGCACTCTTTACTAGAAAGCTCCTTCTCAATGAAATTAATTTTAACCTAAAGCTAAGTAAGGAGTTCTTATATTGTCATTTTGTGTGATTAAAATTGCGCTTAGAAGAGATTTTATATTTATAACTATAAAAATTATCTATCAATATGATTAAACGCACTAAAATCCAACGTGGTTTATGTTCTTGAACTAGTACCCATCAGTAAACCTATCCATTTACTGCCACAGATTTCTTATTCACTCATGATCCAAAACACTTTATGATTACATCGAACATAGACTAAATGTGCAAACTATAACGGTACGAGTTGGTTGCTTGATTCACTCCAGTGATTTGGACGAGTGTGTGGTCGCAGAACCTAGAAGAACAACATTGGTGGCTTGGCTTCGCATGTGGTCGTAGTAAAATAAATAAATAAAAAAATTGGAAGACCATTTAATGGATTAATTCCAAATTTGTATCGAGAATTAAACATGGCATTGAACGATCTAAGACACGACCCTTTAGAAGCCGCTTGGACTGAAAAAACTTGACAGTTCCTTTTCAAGGAAAGATTTTGTAAAGGTCGGTAGTGAGTATTTAATTCTTGTATAATAATTAAAAAATACATTTCGAGGCATAATATTCGTGTGGGTCGGAGGAAACTTACTACTAGCGGTCACCTGCCCCCCAAAATAGGATGGATGATGCAGCTGGGGTAATGCCTCTGATAAAACTAAAACCTGGAGAAGCAGTACATAATCCTAACCCCATTGCCCTTAGCGACTAGTGTTCTCTCTCTCTCTCTCTCTCTCTCTCTCTCTCTCTCTTTCTCCCTCTCTCTCTCTTTCTCTCGCTTGGTGTGTCTTTTGATCTCTTTTAAATCTCACACTAGTTTATTTGCGCCGATATAGACCCAACAAAGAATGAAAGAGGGTGATATACTTTCTAAAATAAATCTAACATGTCAGCTGAACCAATTCGCAGAAGGAGAAAGGACAATGGGGTGGAAACTTGCTCATATGACTTTAATATCCTCGTTCCTAGAGTGGAGGATGTTATTAGGTTGAGGAATAAGTTCTTGCGTTTTTTTTTAAATGTTGTGTTGATTTAAGTTTTGTTGACGTGATTTGTGCACATATTAAGAAACAATAATAAATAATGCGAGCAAAATTTGCAAAGGTTAGGCTACGTCTCTTAACAGCGTAGACTATTAGGCTTTTGCTTAGGCTACGTCTTGAAGTTAAGTAATAAGTCATTGCGGTTTATTTAAAAGTTGCGTTAATTTAATCTTTGTTCTGTACCCTCAAAATGGAATGTCAAATTGAAAGGAAGGCGCATTTTCGACACTTGTTGTTATTCATTTTCAATCGAGACGGGAACAATGCAAACGCAGCCAAAGCTCCTCGCGATATTTGTGCTGTGTACGGAGAAAATGCCTTATCAGAAAGGACAGCTCAATGGTTGTTTTCACCTTTCAAAAACGGTCATTTTAATCTTAATGACGAAGAACGGTCTGGTCGCCCCATTAAGTTGGATGAAGATTGATTGAACGACCTTTTCATGAAAATCCTCGTCAATCGACTAGAGAATTGACTGTACAATTGGCGTGTGTTCCGAAAACTGTAGTGAATCACCTTCATTTGATGGGGAAAATTAAAAAACTCGGTGCATGGGTTCCGCACGCTTTGAGCGAAAGCAATAAACTTCAACGCTTGAAGATTGTCGCAGGTTTTCTTGCTCGTTACAAGGCTACTCGTGGATATAAGGACAGATTTCTTCACCGCATCATCACTGGCCACGAAAAGTGGTGTGTTTATTTCAACATGAACCATCAAAAACAATGGCTTAGCCCCAATAAAAAAAAAACACTTCCGCGATTAAAGCAAGGACTTCATCCACGAAAGACGATGCTGAGTGTGTGGTGAGATTGTGAGGGCATCATTCTTTATGAGTTCCTTGCGAACAACGGGATTGTCAATGCAGAACTCTACGTTCAACAAATGTATCGACCTGCCAAAGCTATTCGTGAAAAGCGACCTCATCGACGTTATGGAGTCCTTATGCAACACGACAATGCTCGTCCTCACCATGTTAATATGACAAAAGACGCATCCAAACGCTTAATTGGGAAATCCTGCCGCATCCTCCATATTTGCCAGACTTGGCTCCATTGGATTTCCATCTGTTCCGATCGCTCTCCAACAATTTGCGCGGCATTTCGTTCAATACTGATGTGGAATTAAGCACCTGGTCAGACGAATTCTTCGAGTCAAAATCCAGAGATTTTTATTGCAGAGGCATCAAAAAACTAGTTGAACGTTCGGTAGAAGTAAAAACAAACGAGAATACAATATCGATTAAATTGCATATTGCTATCAATTAAAAATGAAGTTCTTCTAAAATTGTTAATGGTAATGAATAAATTTGATAAAACGGCAAGAACTTATTCCTCAAGCCAATAAATTACGAAACCTAGATGATGTTAAATATCTAACTTCCACTATTAATATTTTATTTTATTATCAATAAATTCATTATTATTTTTTTATATTTGTTATTAAATTATACGCCATATTTAAATTTAGCCCAAGGGGTTTAGGGAAGAGGTTCATCATCCAAAACTAGGGCAAGGTGGATGCAAAAATGGCTGCATGTGTGGAAAGAAGTTTAAGTATGCACCAAATCTCTAATAAAATATTCCTAGGAATTTATTAAATAATCTCGATTAATGTAGTGTAATTTGAAGGTAAGGATTTGTCATACGGAGATCCATTCGATTTTCAAAATTTTATCTTTATCCCAAATTGGCGTTTGTCAACGCGGTCTTTGGGAGTCACGCTTATATTGAACCCGGAACGATGAATTTTAAAGGCTAGAGACTCACTTGCACTTTAACTCAATAAAAATAATTAATTTAGTAAGTTACTTAACTACTTCATTTGCCAAACGTTTGGGAATTAGGTAACCATATTTTTCCTCAACTGAATATGAATTTGATGATTCACAAAGCTCTAAGAAACATTGGTAACAACCGAAACCGATAAATCTCTTTAATACTACCGTATTTTCGTAATCCTTTAAAATAATCGCCCAGCAAGATTTAGAACTCCTAGTGTTCCATTGGACAACCTCTTTAGGTAACCTTTTTATTAACCGTTCTGTCCTAAATTTAGTGAAAGTAATGGATTGCGTATATCTGAGATTTAGAAGGAGAGTAATAAGAATAGTGGATGTTTTTCATACAGTGCTACTTACGTTATGAAAGTATAAACTTTAAGACGTAGAGAATATTTAAGAAAGACAGATACGAAGAGAGATTACCTTGAAATTCCAATGGGCAACTCGCACAGCGATTTAGTTGTTTGCTCTTTAGTGGTGAGATGTCGATTTAGAGTAAGTGAGTCAGGCTAAATACTAGACAGATACGTTTAGGTTGTTGTGATATCCGTAACGTTTTTTCTAAGGCCGTGCACGTGTCTTATCATTTATTTGTTCTTTAATCCAAATGGCAGATGATTAAGAAAGAATCAACATGTCAGCTGAAGATCCACCACATTCCCAAACCTCTAGAACATAAAATAATGTGCAGAGTACTTAAAAGGAATGCTTGGACGATCGCCAGCATACTATTGATGAGTAAAAAAAATCAATGGCATTTTCTGGAATTCAGTAGAAAAGTAATTGGCTGTCACCGAGTTTTTGCAAATTTGGTTTCTCGCTTTCCGACGGAGGATAAAAATACAGTAACGATACCGTGAGTCAATATTTAAATAAAAGCACAAAACATGATGTAAATTAAACAGAAAATTTGCGATCATTAAATTTTAAAAATTAAATGACTTGTTCATAATAACTTAATTTTCTCAGGCCACATTGTTCATCAGCCTTCTTACATTAAATTGCGTGGACAGCATTAAGAAAAGGAATCCCCAACGAAGTCGTGCACTCATCTTTCAGCATAAGAACGCACCCAAAAGCTTTGTGCTGTCAACCAAGAACCTTCTCAAAAGAAATAATGATTTTTCAATTTCTATTCACCATTCTCGCCAAATTTTCTACTCTCTACTTTCTTTTATTCCTAAAATTAAAAATAATACCAAATGGTAAAAATACACTCGGTCGAAAATTCCTCCAAAATCCTAGGCGGTTCGAGACACGGTAACAAATGGTGACGAGAGGAGTTTCTAAAAATGGATAAAAAGACTGAGACAAGTGGATGCCACCATAAGGTTAGTTTTTTGAGGAAGAGTGAAAGATAAATGATGGAATCTTTTCCAAAAGCCATTTTATTTAAAAATACCCTGTATTTTGGAGAAACTGCGAGTAATCCTATTTTCATAATACCGGTAATCATGGTACAACCACGTCCTTTTTAAGAACTTCGGCATTCAATATCGCCCTAATAGTATATTATCATATAAGTATGACTTTGGGGGAATAAGTGTCCCTTAACGGCAAAAATCTACCTTTGAAGGGACAAGAAAGGGGTGGCCATAGTCTTTGACATCTAAAAATTTAAATAACACAGCTGCATCAATAATATCCCCATTTAAAGCTTCCCTCCTTCTTTATTACCATATATCCATGTGCTTCAAAAATAAAGTTTTGCAAGTGTATTCTACTGATATCTATACACACTTGCTTACCAGGAACATTTGACCTAGACCCACTTGCTTCTTACAAACAACATAATAAAATAAGGAATCTGCAAAATGCTAATCAATGACCTTTACGAGGCAGCTCCTGTTCCCATCGCCAAGTTCAGTCCCACCTAGCAACCTATTCCATTCATCTACCACTCGATTTGTTAACCAATCTCGACCAGTTTCTTTCATAAAGCTAAACTTGTGCAGCTTAAGTATGAAAAGATTTCATAATTAGTTGTTGAAGAGTCTACATACAGTTGTTGAATTAAACCCAATAAATAAATATCCCTTTCATACGACCGTTCTTCTGAATTTTACTTAAATTAATCAACATGGCTCAATTTAATGAAAATTCGATTAAAGACGAAATAAGGGTATTAGATATAATTATTCGTTACTTATCAAATTTCCCTCGTACTCGTACATATCTAAGAAAAAGAAAGAGGGAAAAACTTTTCTAAAAATGAAAAAATTATCTATTTTTTTTTTAAAACGTATTCGGGGTCAATTTAACTTCTTACTTCCAAAGGTCCATTGGGAGGCAAAATGGAAAGGGATTTCAGATAAGAAGCAATATGTTAAATTGTTCGGATGTTGTAAAGATTAACAGCTCAGGATTCATCTTGTAAAGATCAGCAGACACTCAAAATAAGTTGGCAACGAGAAGTTACCCCGGGGGAATCTATTTTGTAGGAAAATTAGAAATGTGAATTTTTTAATATAGTTTTATATAATAAAAATACATTTATAAGAGATAGCACTCTTCAATGACACATAACTTGATGAAAAAAATAGTAAATTGATACTGAGCACCAACTCTCTGGCAGAATCCATAAAATCGGCGACATTGGCGGTGGAATCTTCTTCCTGGTAAGCAAATCCATAACCTTCACTGATACTAGGCGACACACTAGCTCCCTACTACCCACCAACAAGACTCCGTTTCAAAATTATAATTAATCAAACTGCGCACATTCAAATAACAACAATATTGTAGAACAGGAAAATATTACACTGGTAAATTTTGTCCAAACACTTGACCACAAACAAGCGCCCGTAAACCCTACCAAACACTAAATAGCAACATACTGTCCAACAGCAACACCACACAATCAGATGCAGCAATCAACACAACTGAGATTATAACTTTAAACAAATAACAACAATAACCTTAAACAAATAACCTTCAGCACCCCCTTATCTCACACGAGTAACTTAAACCACCACCCGGACGATCGACGAGTCATCCGAAAGAAACAGCTCTTCAACAACAACCGACGACGCACCTTTTACAAACAGCCCCAACAATCACATTATCTACAACCACTAGAACTCGGCTGTCTTTGGTCCAGACATCAGTAACATACAACTCAGACGCCTCGGACCGTAGGCAATACAAGCACTCACCAACATGGCAACCTATAATTACTCAAATGGCGCAATCATGACACTCCCTAAACTCAACCAAAGGCACTACACTACCTTTTAACATCCTCCCACCACTCTCCTCCCTTAAAGCCATAGAGCGCCTATTCCTAAAACACATCATTATACACATTCCTTTAGCACCTACATAACATGGTTTCAGAACACTACGGTTAAGAACCACTCGTTTCACTAATCTCACACAAAAAAGTACGATGACATGAAGCAAACAAAACCACACATAACACTCCTGGTGACATTTGATACTAACAAAGTTTTGTATTTAATCCCGTCACAACGTCCTAAACAAAATATAAAACCCTAACATGCACAACAGCACAAAACGTTGGTAGATCATTTATATTATAAGATTAAAGTCCTCAAGGTTAAGGATAACCTTGATATCAGAAGCACAAAAATACAAGCCACAGCCTCTACAAACTCAGAGTAGGCACTACACTATATACATGGGAGAACACCCAGTCACACAAAGAAACGACACATAATTCACAGTAAATTAGAAATAAACTGTAACCTCTCCCACCTTATCCACCCCAAACAAGCTTCTAGCACCATATCCATTCGCACTTAATTCACCACCCTATTGAGTGACTTTCAAACAGCACTGTTACACCGACGGCCCCCTGAACTTCACCCTTTTGAATTGTCCATCCCTCATGAGAACAAAGTCCACCTGAGCATGTTGCGGTGTGGACATCACCCAGCTCTCCTGAGCTGCTAGAGGAAGCTGGATGTGACCAACGCGGCGGTCTGTCGAGAATGCACCAGCCCCACACGCACGCAATTGAGCACATAATGAATGCCTGAGCTATACACAATCTTACACGCCAACAACACATCTTTTTTGAGGGGTCTGTCGATAACCAGGTACATGCAATATCTTCCTCGGGGTCTTTGAGCTCCTCGTCCGGACAGCCTGTGGCTCAGCGACAACTAAACAGGTTTCTATAATCACTAAAAAAATCGATTATTTTAAGCCTCTCAGTCTGCTTGTAAAGACCAAGGAAATCATAATTAAGCCTGTTCAGGTAATAACAAGGTCAATAGACCAAAGTCGGGTGCCCCAAATATTCAACTTATGACCTTACGACCTTCAAAACTTTTAATAATTCCCAGACTAACCTTGGGAGGATCTTAGAAATTCTATCATTCGAAAGAGAATGTAAAATAACATAAAGAGTTTCAGATTTTGTTAGAATCAGTTGAATAGTTTCTGCCCAAAAAACTCATTGAAAAGTGAAATGGTTACCATCCTACCCATCGAGATACGGATCGGCACAGTAAATTATAAAATCGTGTGAGCGCGAATAAAAAAAAATATAGATTAGGTTTGGTTTTGTATGCTCTAGATTATATATATGTTAATGTAAAAATTGAAGCAGTATTTAGAAACTAAAAAAAAAAATTTAAATCAATATGTTCAGTGTAGTTGTTTGAAATGCTGAAGTTAAAGTTTTTATGGTAGGAGTTGATCGTCGGAGAACCAGAATCAGATTTCCTTTTATTGTTCCTTAATAACGGATCATTAATAAAAAACAAGATCATTGTTCTTGTGTTTTATTCGTGTTTACAATCATATGTCAATGACAAGGGTTGGTATAAACCAAAGTTAAAAGGAAAAATATAAATAACCAAATTAAAACTTACCATTGTTTGATTTCCTTCTCTGAGACTGCATGAAAAGAAAGAAATGGCATTAAACAATACACCAAAGATTCCATTATGCTAAAAATATACACGATTATCTTTTTAAAGAGAGAATAGTACAGTGAAAATAGTGGCTTGGGGCTTTTGTTATTATCAGTAAAAGCAATTAACCAACTAACCACTTCCGTTGTTCTACATCAGTCTGAAAACAACGAAATAATCACATTACTTCTCTAACTTCGTGCAATAAAATGTTTATTAGGGAGAATTAATTTTTTATGGATTTCATTTATCAAATTTTGGCTGATATTTCTTTAAAAAAATAACTTTATTCTTAGTAGATATTTACACGACACATTTGGCAATTAAATCGGAAGGCCAGAGTGTGCAATTTTCTATTATACCGGGTGTCCAGAAATTGAGTGCGTATTTTGATGAAATTGAAAAATTTTATGAAATATTCTAGTTAAATTATGTTCATAATGTTCAAATTGTTCTCTGCACAAAATTGTAGTGTTCCATGTACAGGGTGTCCCAAAATTTTAATTTGTTTTTCAATCCTTTTCAGAGCCCTTTTAATAATGACTACAGAAGAGCGGATATTTTTTGTGATAGCTCGTATCGGAGGAGCGAAATTTAATGAAGTACGAAAAAAGTTCCAAAGAAAGTTTAGGAAACTAGGACCTACAGAAAACGGGATCCGTTCACTTGTGAACAAATTTTGTTTTTTTAATATCAATTAAGGGATTAAGAAAAGGATTGAAAAACAAATTAAAACTTTGCGACACCCTGTACATGGAACGCTACAATTTTTTGCAGAGCACAATTTGAACATGATGAACATAATTCAACAAGAATTTTCATAAAGTTTTCAATTTCGTCAAAATACGAACTCAATTTGGGACACTCGTTATATGGTTGGCCAGAAAGTCCTGACTCAATTATTATTTCTTGTAATATTAGCCTCAGTACGTATTGTAATATTAGTATTTTTAATAATAATCAAAATATCATGTGAGTGAAATACCCACACGATCCTTCGGGGGGTGTGGCAAAAAGGAACTTGCCCGGGAATCCGTTCCATGCTGCCCTAATAAGGCTCGAGATTCATATGTAGTTGGGCGAAGTCTGAAAGGAAAAAGTAATCTAGAGTCTCCTCATTCAGAGCAAAGCAGTAAATTTCACTGTCCAGACATGTTGAAAGGACGTAATTAATAATGATGTTTGAAATAGTGCAGAGACATGCCAGTTGGGGCTTACACAAAGGAAAAAACTGCGCAGGAGCAACATACAACAGCAGCGTATGGAGGCTGGTATTAATCTCATGTGTAGGTGCATCAACCCCATATGGATTACACTTACAGGAAGCGAAGGCTGGTAGTCGATTGAGTAAAGCTAACCTAACCTAATGTTGTTGTTGATCCATAAAATTTTGTTGTTTTCTTTCCTCTTCCTAAGTGAGTCAGAAATTTCTGGCCAGCCATTTAATTCTTCGATGGTTATAAATAGAAAAGTGATATGTAATTATTAATATTAAGTCAAGTCTTCATCATGTTGTTTTGGCATATTAATGAATGGACTCAAATTAAAGTTAATATTCAGAACTTAAGTTATTCTTGGTATAGGGTACAAGATACAAAATTAGGCCAGATAGAGAAATGGTCTCTTCCTTGAGTATTTGTGTTCGTAAGTTAGCTTCGGACAACCATCTAAAGAACGAAAAATAAATCCAGTGAAACATTTTTAATATGCTTGTCTTAGACTGCTGTAGCGCACAATTCGAGTTATCGACAACGTACTTAGGCCTGTTTATTTAGAGGTTAATAATAGATACGCTGAGATCCTATAATCTTCTTTCTTATATGGTGATCCATATTGAGCCTTATAATTATCAAGAAGCAAAGAATCACCAGAACTAATAGAAATTACACGCATATAACAGCTTTCCATTTTTTCCTTAATTTTTAAATGTATTTATTACTTATTACTCAATTTGATTTTAATAAAAATTATATCCATTAACTTAAACTAATTACGTTTAATTTTCCCATTTAATTTTTACTGTTTGTGCTATCTCCTGCAGATGGATTTAAATGCCACTCCTTTTGCTTACATATGTCCTAATTGCAACGAAGCTTATACAGAATTGTATGCAAGGTTCTGGTTTAATTTGATAAATAAATTCAGATATGCTTGTAATGATCAGGTTTCTATGGCAACATAAATTTGGTTGAATCGTATAATGCTATTCATAGACTATGATATCCCTATGGCAAGAGAAATTCGGTTGATTCATTTAACGCTATGCGTAGGATAGGTTGCCACTGAAGATGCAATTGTCTATTAAGGCAGTGTACAATGCCATTAAAACCCCAAACATGAAAATTCTCACAATCATCATATTACACTCCATACCAGAACATATGGACCAGAATTTTCTTGTAGAGATAGTGGACTTAATGGAAGGGAAAATATGAGTAGCGCACGTAGAAGGATTGATTAGAAGGAAAAGTTCTTCGGGTTTCTGGAGATCGGAAGGGAACATAACCTTCCTGATTATGTTCCTATTCTGCAACAAACGAAGTTTGCCTTCGTAGGTGAAATACAGATTAGGCTAGAGGCAAATATACGGTATTTCTTTCCTTTTTAAAAAAAACACAATAAATAAATAGGATAGGTTGAATTTTATGTGTTCCTTCACTTAGTGAATTTTTTTATATGTTTGAATATTGAGTATTAACTAGTTTAGACCAATTTAAGCTGCGTTAAGTTCGGTTTATTTGGTACTGAGCCATACTGGCCTAGCCTATCTTAAATGAGGCAAAAAGGCCTAAAAAATATAAATTGGTGATGAGATCCATGAAAAATAACTCATCTAAAAGATAAATCTATCGCTTACCTCCTTCCGGCTACCGCTGTAAATACGTAGAGATTTCTTACATTTAGACCTAAACTAAAATACAACGAATCCGCTGCCAACTCTTCCTAATGGCAAAAAACACCTGGCCAATTGGACAAGCGGAAACGATGTAGCAATTTAAAAAAATATAAAAATATAAGAATTATAAACAAATACGCACAATATGGTAAAGGCGAATACAACGTAGGTCTGAATGTTTTATACAAGGGTATTTCATAATGACGAAGTGTTTGCCATCAATTGTAATCTCAGAGAGTGTGAAAAATGTTTATATATAATTTGGTATCAGTAATTTGCAAATAACGGGTGTTCCAATAACTTAGACCGATTTTAAATGTGAGTTAAGTTTAAGCGTCTGATGATTTTTTCTTTTTCTTTCAGATTTAACAACTTTAGTCTATGGCAATTTCAACCCCAGGAAAGAACAATGTGTTAAAGTTATCGAAGCCTATTACGAAAATGGACGTTCAAACAGAAATAACAATACGGAAATATAAAAATTTTGCTCGAAAAGATAAAATATGATGACGACAAGTGGGACATATATGGAGATTTCAAGATGTTGGGATTCTTGCTCGGATTGCAGGGGGGGATATACTAACCCCCTTGTTTTTTGACAAGAAACCTCAGTCCTGCAACCAGGTAACCACAACGTAAAGCACAATGCTCTGGTGACCGTGAAAGAAAATCCTAGTACCCCTCGCTTCACATTAAACTGGTGCTAAAACAGGTGCAGATGCTTTCACCTGACACTTTGGAGATGGTTGTTAAATGCCATTTTAGCTGCATTGTTTGCAATATGTACAGGCCGCAAGAGAGAGAGAGAGACGATTCAATTTCACTTCTAAGCTTACTAATCTTTTTGATACACAATTGTAATTAGAAATTTTGATGTAGTTTTCTTATTTGCACGTTATATAATATTATATTAATACAATATGTTATATAGTGTAGGTAGTGCAATCAGTATTCTGTTTTTAGGATTAGTAGTAGTAATATTGCCATTATATTAGCGGTAAATTCGCTAAATTCCGCTCTTTATAAAGTTACAAGGAAATAATGATCATTTACAGTGTGAATTTTACGATTTTACAAAATCATTCGAGCTTCTAACACCATCTAATAGTTTACGTATAAATAATCCGTAAAATTCCCTGAGTAACTTTGAAATGTTAACGTTTTACTGTGCTAATTTATTCTTATCTGATTAAAGAGTATATGAGTTATGATTGCCAAAGTAGGACCAGAAATCATGGGTCTTCTAAAGTGAATACTTTTATGCGATGACCCAAGATTACTTGACTTTTATTGGTTGCGTCGCTCGTCGGTGTTCGTAGTTTACGTTATTTGGTTTAGCGTAGATTTGGTTAGGCAATGAACCATAGCAACCTGACGTTCATTAAATTATAGCAATAATTAAACATTTACACCCTTCATTAGATAGGGAATATGCCTGGGGACGTTCCTCAATAGGCCAATGAAACGGCCCAATTGGGTACAGGTCACTTGGCATGGATGACGACCCTTACCTATTCTTGCCTGATCCAGTGTCAAGGAAGCTTAAAATATCATCTATATGTAGTAACCACATAACATCAGTTTAACTGACGACTACATAAAATTAGCATAAAATACAAACACCTAAACTTCGTAATCAGCGAGAAGACCCATAAGATTCGATCCATGACGCTCATTTATTTTATTTGAGAAAAGAAATTGGCCTCATCGACAAGAACATTTTCACGCAAATGAGAGTGGTGGAAAAAATGACATAAAAGGAAGAAGAAAAGGACAAATAAAGGCATAACAAACAATAACAAATATGACGCACGTTAATCATAAACGTACAGAGCGTACATCACTAAAGTATGAAGGTAATCATTCTTTTCATGGTCATTTCAAAATGAGTTGATATAATTTAACAAATTTAATGACTTCATGACTTGCATTGACAGCCTTTGTTAAAAAAAAATATCACGATCGTTTTGCACATGTTAACAAGATATTATATCGGATGTAACCTTTTAACATGCTTATATTTTGGACATACATACATTAGAAAACCTACATATTATGTGGTTGCCGCAACAATTGTTATCCTATTTGGCTAGAATGACTCGTTCAATGTTATATTGTTACTATAGCAACGGCTAGTGCCCTTGACATTCATGATTTTCATACTCAGAAAATAGTAAACTTTAACTTCAAATTAACTTTGAAAGACAATTAGAATTTCTTTTTGTTCAGTTTACACAAGGAGCGTGACTGATTTATTCAGTGATTCGCCATGAATGTTGCATGAAACAGAGAAGCGTAATTCTTTGAAAAGATTGCTCTATAATTTGTGTCGGAAGCATTCATTTTTTTGTATGAAACATTAATTTTGTGTATGGAGGAAATGTTTGGTGTATGAAGCATTCATTTTGTGTATGATACATTCATTTTGTATATGAAGCATTCATTTTGTGTATGAAACATTCATTTTGTGGATGAAACATTGATTTTGTGTATAAAACATTGATTTTGTGTATGAAACATTGATTTTGTGAATGACACATTCGTTTTGTGTATAAACATTCATGTTTTGTATGAAATTCATTTTGTGTATGACTGATTCATATGTGTATGAAACATTCATTTTTTTGTATGAAAAATTCATTTTGTGTTTAAAACCTTCATTTTGTGTATGAAACCTTCATTTTGTGTATGAAACATTGATTTTGTGTATGAAACATTGATTTTGTGTATGAAACATTCGTTTTGTGTATAAACATTCATGTTTTGTATGAAATTCATTTTGTGTATGACTGATTCATATGTGTATGAAACATTCATTTTTTGTATAAAAATTCATTTTGTGTATGAAACATTCATTTTGTGTATAAAAATTAATTTTGTTTATGAAACATTCATTTTGTGTATAAAAATTAATTTTGTGTATGAAACATTCATTTTGTGTATAAAAATTAATTTTGTTTATGAAACATTCATTTTGTGTATAAAAATTCATTTTGTGTATGAAACATTCATTTTGTGTAGAAAAATTAATTTTGTTTATGAAACATTCATTTTTTGTATAAATATTCATTTTGTGTATGAAACATTCATTTTGTGTATAAAAATTAATTTTGTTTATGAAACATTCATTTTGTGTATAAAAATTCATTTTGTTTATGAAACATTCATTTTGTGTATAAAAATTCATTTTGTGTATGAAACATTCATTTTGTGCATAAAAATTCATTTTGTGTATGAAACATTCATTTTGTGTCTAAAAATTAATTTTGTGTATGAAACATTCATTTTGTGTATAAAAATTAATTTTGTTTATGAAACATTCATTTTGTGTATAAAAATTCATTTTGTGTATGAAACATTCATTTTGTGTATAAAAATTCATTTTGTGTATGAAACATTCATTTTGTGTATAAAAATTAATTTTGTTTATGAAACATTCATTTTGTGTATAAAAATTCATTTTGTGTATGAAACATTCATTTTGTGTATAAAAATTCATTTTGTGTATGAAACATTCATTTTGTCTATAAAAATTCATTTTGTGTATGAAACATTCATTTTGTGTATAAAAATTAATTTTGTGTATGAAACATTCATTTTGTGTATAAAAATTAATTTTGTTTATGAAACATTCATTTTGTGTATAAAAATTCATTTTGTGTATGAAACATTCATTTTGTGTATAAAAATTCATTTTGTGTATGAAACATTCATTTTGTCTATAAAAATTCATTTTGTGTATGAAACATTTATTTTGTGTATACAAATTCCTTTTGTGTATGAAACATTCCTTTTGTCTATAAAAATTCATTTTGCGTATGCAACATTCATTTTGTGTACGAACTATTACATGGATTGCATGTAAAATGATCTATTTATGTCGTATATGAATTTTTCTATGCTAACTTAGCTTTCACGAGAGTCTCAAAGGAGTCCGTAAATCAAAATTAAGAAATTAAGAACCACTGCTCTAGAGAGACCCATGAAAAAGAAAACCAATTTGTACATTTAAGTACCTGTATTTTGAACCCCCCCCTTCCCCTCCTTTCACCCCTATTATTTACTGTAGCTTAAGTTTGTTTATCTTTTTCTGTCCTAATATGTTCTATTGCTACGTATTTGCAGTTACTCAAATTAGTCTTGTCACACATTTCAAAATAGTTCGGCCAAAGATTAATTAACTACGATATAATTATTTACATATATACTTAATAAATACTCAAATTGTTTTGCGTGACTGCCGCTAGGTTTTAAGGTGCTCTGGTGCCAAGTAATAATATTTTTCTTAACGCGTTAAGTTGCCGAATTATTTTAAAGACAAATTTTAATAGCAATATTTTTGCAACAATTGCGTCAAAATGTTTCGACAGTATTACTTGGAATACAGCAATTACGTACATTTTTTATACTAAATTTAATTTATTTTATTGTTAAATGTCCTATCTAGTTTATTAATAAGTAAATATACCGCAAAGATTCCATCTCTCATTACCTAATAATAACAATAATTTGTCTTTTGCCGGGCCTAGATGAGAAGGATTTCCCAGAAATGCTAGGCGCAGGAAAAAGATGGCTAACGTTGCTATAGAAACTGCAAAACTATAAGCCAGTGACTGTATTTAAATAGTCCAAGCCTCACACAGTTATCCGGGATGCAGGGGGAAGATGGCTAAGCGTCGCCATAGAAACCGCAAAACTACAAGCGAGTGACTGTATTTAAATAGTCCAAGCCTCACACAGTTATCCGGGATGCAGGGGGAAGATGGCTAAGCGTTGCCATAGAAACCGCAAAACTACAAGCGAGTGACTGTATTTAAATAGTCCAAGCCTCACACAGTTATCCGGGATGCAGGAGGAAGATGGCTAAGCGTCGCCATAGAAACCGCAAAACTACAAGCGAGTGACTGTATTCAATTAGGCCAAGTGACACCCAGGCGTGTTTAATGCTGTTAACCAACGGTAGAGTATCGATATACCAAGGCTGCCTATATTTTTTTTTAATTGGTAAACGAATAGATTAACTTGGGGGAAGATTTTCTTTTGAATCCACTTCTAACAACATAGAACTTTCTAAGTTAATTTTTATTGGCGACTTTCCAACGGGTACATATAGAAATATATAATATGGTAAACAAAATTTAGCCCCTTGCAAAATAAGATACTTATCCTCAAATCTAAAAGTTTTGTTCCCAGCGGAAATAACTCGAATAAAGTTTCATATCCTGAGTAATTAGACAGGAGAAGGTTGGCAATATTTGTCCAGGATAGTCTGATTTAATCGCTTTATTAATGGTTTTGAAAATTATATAAAACACTGGGTTAAAAAAAAATTGTAAGTTGTCTAAGCTTTTTCAACGGATTTAGGACATTTTTGTAGCACTGAATCCGAAAATTGACATCCGTTTTCTCCGATCAGGTCAAGTTTTTGTGCTAAGTCAATTTTTTAAAATGAAATTTCAAATTGCCTTTGTCAACAAAATAAATATAAAATCTTTCTTTACAATAAAGGATCCGGTTCCAAAGAGTGTTCGGTATTCCCAAGGCAAATATATCGGAAGCTCCGTGAGAACTCTGAAGGCAAGATTCTCTTCCCATATGGGTATAAGTAATAGAACCGGTAAGATACTTGGAACCAAAGAAAATTCAGCGATAAGAGATCACGTAATAAAGTGTAAAAGTGATATCTCCTTAGAAAACTTTGAAATTCTGAATTCGCACAAACGCCCTATAACCCTTTGAATCTTAGAAAAACTTTATATAAAACAGCTCTCCCCGAATTTAAATAATGATCTCTCGTCGGTTACCCTCCTTGTTACCTGAATTCGTTTAGATGTGGGTTGCGGGGCGCAGTTTTGGTACTTTTGGGTCGGCCGGAGCACGTAACACGCTCGTTGGCAAGGTTTGTGATTTTATATATTAGGTTTGGCCAATTTTTCCTTTAATTATTCGTTTAAAATTCATTTTAAAACAGTTTTATATAATCATTAGATTCATAAATCAAATCTCCCCTCCCTTAATAGATTTTAGCAATTATACACTCGCTAACTAATTTAAATATTTAAAATCCTTCCCTAGTCTCTCTATTGTAAATTTGAGCCCCATTTCGAAATATTCCCTTTAACTCTAAATTTGCAATTCAAAGCTAATACTAGCTAGTAAAGTTCTAGATGTACATTTAGCAGTGTGCTCTCTTAATAGTGCAAAATATTTTGTTTCGTTTATTTGTATTTTAGGCCTAAGAAGATGACCGCATTGTGGTCGAAACGTCGCCGGTAAATAAAAAGGATGATACCAGCTATTTTCCTCGCCTTCGGATTTCTGTTAAACATTATATATATATATATATATATATATATATATATATATATATATATATATATATATATATATATATATATAATGTTTACAGAAATTATCGTGTTATTACTTCTCTACTAACGCGAAAACATTCATCAAATTTCCATACTCGTTTAGGTCTCTTAATATAACTCCAATCTAAAACCGAAGCTGCAAATTGAAGACTTAAAAAATTCTACTTTTTCCCAATCAATTCTTTTTCATTAGAATCCACGAGTACTCAAATAGGAGAGTTACAAATGAGTAGTAATTAGAAAAGTTACTTTAATCAGTCGCCTTCATTTCAAGCTTTATTATATTCACGTTCATTTTAAACTTTTAAAATGATGCTAGGAATACTTTCTAAGCTAAATTGAGCAATTTCTAGACTATCATTTTTTTTAAATAAAACTTTTTCACGCTTCAATTTCGCATTTAAAAACGTCGCTTTCCTCTGAGTCACTCCTATTGTTTGTGTTATTCAAGTGGAATAAGAAATTATCTCAACTTATTTGAAACAGGTGAATATAAATGTGAATACGTTTTTAGTATATTATTCATAAAATTAGACCTCTAAGTACGATTTAAGCCTCTTTTAATTCAATAAGAACACATTAAAGTCAATAAAATCTTTTTGATGCTAAAACCATAAATAAAATTTATGATTTTGTGAATTCTTCGAAAACGACCGTCCTCTCGGCAGCCCAAACCCACTTACGTCGTTTAATAAGTTAAGTCAAAATGAAGATATAAAAAGAAAAAGGTTGATTTAGGCAACTCTTTTTGTTTATAAACGTTTTAGCATTGAGCTAATAAGGGCTCTAAAATTTGCTATTTTTCCAATTTCTTTGCAGAACTAATTTCAATAAACATTATTGAATTCTTGGTCTGCGTTTCCAATTTGCAATATTTTAGACGTTTTATGTTTAATGTTGGCTGACATTGGTTGGAACAAAACTTTTTATCTATAAGAAATTAAGTTTTGACTCTCTTTACTTACTTCTTGGCTGATTTCAGGGGCATTTTAAAGTTAAGATAGGATGTTCATGATCGACGCGCAATAAGATAAGGGGAACTCTGAACGATTGTTTTCTCATAGCAGCTAAATCTTTCTCTCTGAGAAGGTATAATTAATATTTTGCTTTTATTTCCAGATTAGGCTTTTTAAACTGTAATTTCCATAGGATGTGTTTCCCTTATTTTTATTTCAGAAAGGGGTATGAAACGTGTTTGAACAGGTTTAGGGACACGGACCGTACATGGACAAGGACGGTACAAAAGGCATTTTTTGCCAAAATATGGGTTTGATTTAGTTTCCTTTTGCAAAATCTCATATCCCCTGATATTAAGCCTTTTCTTATATCAATACAAGTTCAAAGGTCAAACATCATAGCTCTAAAAGGTTTAGGCAAGAATTTATATTTGTGTCTATTGATTTCTTACGCTTTCGCGAAAAACTGCGGGACAATGCACATACCATCCATAAAAAAATGGATAAATTAGAGAAATAACATTTAAGTGGGCAAGTAGACTTGCCCATCTAAGGGCTTTAAAGCAATTTATACAAGAGTTTTTATACCTTCCTTTTATTTTTACCTATCACAACGCCTTTCACTATTTAGGCAAACAATTCTTTCTATCAAATGGATTCAAATTCCTATTGTAAAGGACTATAATACCTGTATGAATGTATTTCTAAGGTTCTTGAATGTCTTCTTCCAATCACAGAATTAAATAATCATTTGCTTTGTTATTGAACTTCTTTTTGTTCTTAATCTATTTTAGTATTCATATTTTTAGCATAGTTCTTTTTTTCTGTTTGCTTTTCAACTATTCCTTCTTATGGTTGGATAGACTAAATTCCCGACGAAAGAGTTAAGCAAACGATTCCAAACTTAAAAATAGCATTGTATGGTATTGATCGTGCGAGGGAGCCTTATTATCCATCTCTTCACGGCGACTGTTTTCATGAACGAACAATATCTTAAATGGGCCCGGCCATTTCTCTACTCTTCTATCGCCAAGTCTTTTTTCATTTATTTCTGGGTAGAGAAATATTTAACACCCTTTTCGACCTTCGCTCGCGTGCATTTAGGCATTGAAAAGGATGGTTAGAAAGGGAATATGATAAGAAAATAAATAAAGGAAAAAAACAAGAAAATATTGAAAAAAAATAATGAAGAAAATCATTACACATAAACTCATCCTCCCTAAATGTTAATCCGTGGGAATGTGTTAACACCCTCCAGTAACAAATTCATATAAAAAGTACAAGAGTAAGTTAAAATATAAACCAGACCTGCGTGTAAAGTGTGATGATATCTACCTTCACTTAGTTTGGAGGAAAGCAAATTGAAATAACAGAAATTCGACCCTTAGGCGCTAAATTGAGTAGATTACGATGTTCAACTTTTACGACACCAATCGCCATATTTTTATTAGTAATAAACTTGTCTCATTTTGGATGCGATCGATATCCCAATCTCTCGTTTGGGAGAAAAATGTCTCCAGGACTCATCTCTTTCAAACATTTTTTGCCACTTTTTGATTTTGTGAAAACATTGTTATCGGAAACAGATAATTTGAAAACTTTGTGTAGGTTTTGTAGAATTTTTGTATCAGTAAGAGTTACTGTGAGGGAACAAGCACGTGATGGGAGAAATAATGTCGCTTTTAAGCATTGCCTCCACGTGATGGGCCTCGTGTAGCTTACAAACAATTTTCGAAGCTCAAAAGCGTGAGAAAGTGTAGGAGCGGGTTCATGGAATGTAGCCCTTATCAAGGCGAGTATTTAAATAGACGGTAAGTATCCCCTCCCCCCCCCCTTCCAGCCACTCTGGAAGCGGTTGAGACAATCACCGCCCGGACCGCGTTCGCTATGACTCAAACGATTGATGATAGTCCGCCCCCCTCTTCTATGGGGTAAGCTCCCTCACTTCTGGTGTCCATATCTACTTGCGTAAGGAGAAAGGATCCGATTGGTGCGAGAGAAGCTAACGAGTGCAGACGATCTTACTCCTCCTCAATTCGGGTTGTCATATGCCGAAGGCAAGGAAACGTTGTGGGACAAAACCAAGCAGCCCTTCTTGGATAAAACAAATATCCACCCCCTAGAGTTAGTTAAGAACTCTTCTCTCCGTAAGAATAACCATCCAACTCCGCTTATCAACGCCATCTCCAAACAAGAACCAAGTCTTATCCCAAAAGGCTTCAGTGAAGATTCATCTTAGCGTAATACCCCCTTGATTACGCATATCCGACCAAACAAACCGTTGACGTCTCGGAGAAACTCACCCTCCGTTTTCTTCAAAGGAATTTACATCGGAAGAATTCCCAACCTCCATTTTCGAAGACTCTACTCCCCAGCCATCCCCCGTGATCTCCAAGGAATATTTCACTACAAGTAAGTTGACCTTGGACCCCGTCGAAGTGAACCAACCATCATCTCACTGCTTCGCTTGTAACGACCATCGTCTTCTCCAACCCCTCCATTTGTGTACAAGGTATCGTAACGAATATTTTATCTTCCCCAAATTTATAATTGCCGTCTATCGTTCCCCTTTATCACTTGTGTAACTCTTTGTCTTATATGTCTGTGTATTATTGTATCATATTTACTTTCCCACTCTCGAGCTCATCATAGCCGTATATCAACAGCCTGTAACTAAGTAAGATTTGGAACTCTCAGCTAATTCCAAGTTTTAAAGTAGTATCTATTGGACTAGCCCTCCCTTACGAGGATCTGCCCTTGTAATCCGACCTCAGCCTACCCAAACCTATTAAAAGGAAACCCCGCGCACTCTAAAATCAAATATAATAGATGTATGTATGATATATAGAGCTATACCACGAGAGTTACATTTCCTTCTTGAAAGGTTAATTACACATGAAGAGCTGACAGGAGGCTGCCATCTTTCAGGGGGTGCGTCGAGTCATGCGTCCAGACAGCTCAAGCCACAAACGCACCCACAGGCATAAACATACACAACGGCGCTTTCGTTTATACTCTGCCCTTCTCTTTCGGAACTTGCTGAATGGGTTACTTTATCCCCACTTCCCCAAAGCTGAACGGCTGGCTTTTCCTTGTACCGCGAGAGGTGCCTTGCTCACTAGTTGGCAGTAAAACATAGTACTATCACTATTACTGCACTTTATACCCCAACAGGTCCAGGATACTTGTACCTTTAGGCTTGACAGTGCTAGTCGTTCTTATCTTTATGTGAATTTCATTATACGGCGAAATGAAAAGAAAAATGCTATTATTGAAAGTTAACAATGAATTTTATTTGCTAACATTTTTTAAAATAAAGATGTCGGTTGAAATAATATTTATCCAGGAAATTTGGTGGAATCCTCGCATGCTCTGTAAATATTGAATTTAACTATACCCTTCGGGTAGATAATTAATTCAACTATACCATTTATGTAGATAATTAATTGACCATACCCTTTAGTTCTACATCTCGTTGCATACTCATTAGACCAATTCAATAGTCCTAATAAAAAATCCCATAAAAATAAATAAATTAATTAGTATAAGAAGAGATGATAATAATTATTAGGACTATATCCCAATCGCGCGCGCTCTCTCTCTCTTATGGTTTGTATGAATTGGAAGGTAATCGTTATCACATTATTTTACTCTATTCCATATCACAACTATTTCATATTTATAATAATTAACAAAAGCCTCTCCGCACACCTTCCAATTTCATTCTTCCACACAGGTGACTATCCGTTCCCGATGTAGCTTTTAACCTTAACTTCTGCGTTGTATTACCATAAAAAAACCTGAAGGTTAAAATAGTCATTTGAAAAATTTCCATTTAAGGGCACTTTATTTGACTGTCGAATAAAGTCACTTTCTTGGTATGGTTTCGGAGCTTTCTTAAGGCATACTCTATGCATAATGTTAGGGTAGATAATCAGCGTTATAGTAACTACATACCACCGTTACCAACATTACAGTATATTGGTTCTCTTGATATAATTTTCGCTTTTTCTTCATTTCTTTCATTTTTTCGATTTAGCTCGTTGTATTTATTCCCTATTTCGAAGTCCCAGCTTTTCTTTTACTCCTATTAAACAAAAGACAATTAATAATTAATTAGAATTAAATTCATTGAATGCGATAAATGATAGGGAACCGAATTCCAGATTTTAAATTCTGGAATGGTTGTGTACTGTTAAAATAAAGAGCTGCTAACTTCAATTAAACACAGCCAGCAAGATTGAAAGAAAGTGAGGGAGTAGGCACTAATTTAAGAGTGCAGGTAAAAAGATGTTAATAAAGTTTTAGTAACACTTAAATAACCATTTCTAAAGGTTGTATAGCAGTGGCGTACAGTCAATGGAAACAATGATTCCCCTATTTAATAAAAAAAGTAAAACAAATTACACCCCAACAATTATTATGACAGCATAATCAATTTTATTCTTATATTCATGCTTGCCTATACTTGTATAGTCTATAAGCTCCTGTTCCCTTTCAATTGAATTGGCGTTAGACCCTGATGAGCCCGACTGCAATTGAAGAAATGCATCCTATTCGTCAAGATTTCTACTCTTTTTTTTCTCTTAATTTCAATAATAGTTTTGCTCTATGGTGCTTTGGAATGCATAGTTTAAAAGATGTTTTGATTTTCTTAGCAATAATTTACAGTCATTAGAGTTTTATAATTTTTATCTAGATATTTCAACGCCGTGTTAGAATTAAGAAAAAATAACCTATTTGTATACGGAAAAGGAAGCCAACTTAGCTTTGCAGTCAGCGGCTTCCATCTGGCAACCAGGTAGGGTTGCTAGAATCTAGGAAAAAACAACAAAATGTCTAAGAAACAATGACGTAACTATTATTATGCTCTGAAGCTTAAACAATTTTTAGATTATATTTAAATACTGGTTCTGAGAATGAAAGCAGCTACATAGCATAAACTCTGTATGGTTTCGTTCTTGCCTCTTAAGCATTTTGTTAATTTTCTTGGATTCTGGCAGCCGTACCCGAGTCACACCTCGTATCTTTGAGATCAGTAGCTGCGAGGCAGTGTGATTGCATTGTTTACAAAATAAGTTTGGCGTATTGTTTATTTATTTTTTTAAGTAATAACCCCCTTTTAAACAAAATGGATGTAAATGAAGTTGAAAGAAAATACGATTGCATTATTAAAAAATTATTAAAATGATAGTTTAGTGCGATGACTTATAATGAAAGAGACCTATTTTTAAAACAGGTTGGCCTACGCCAACACTACATCTTTATCCAAAAATAACTACTTAAAGAAATAAAAAAAGAGGTTTCTAAAAAGAAGTCATCGATTTATTTAATGAACAAGATATAAGAATAGAATTAACATTTAAATAAAGTGAGTCGCTTACAATTTTATAGTTAATTTTAATGAACAACATATTTATTTCAATTAAAATATATATTTTTATAAAACTTGAATTGCTTCATCTTCAAAAGTCACCGAACGTCACTGTCGTATAGTATCTTACGATACGGTTGTACTAAGATGCACATACTTGTTATGTCTTATTTCTTATAATCCGATTATTTTCAATTTATATTGAGGAAAGAATCGTCTTTCTGCTCTGATGGTTAGGTATCAACATTCTGTCATTCATCTTTCACTCGCCTCTTTCCGAAAATTATCTGAGTGAAATTTTATTTTTACGTAGTTGGTGTTCTTGGTTATTTTTGAAAAGGAAGCGCCTTTATTAGACAAAGCAACTAAATATCGTTTTTTTTTAAACATTCAAAGGCCTTTTCCAAATACTGGATCATCGCCTTTTGTAATCATCAAGTCAACAGATCTAAATCTAGCGAATTCATGTTCTAGGTATCTCTTTTGAAATAATTTTGTTGTTCGAGAATTATAAGTTTTACCAGTGTTGAATTTTTAGTCCAAAAGAGAGTATTTTCAATTAATTAGTTCTACCAGGAATATATCACTGAATACAGAATAAAGGGGCTAATTTACATAATGAAACCAGAGAGAATATTAAATAATACAAGTTATTTCTTTTTACCATAACATTGAAATACCATCACTCCCTTTTTCTTATATTTGCTTCAGTAGCACCGCTTAAAAATTAAAAACAAAAGATTGCCTAAGTAGCATAATAAAAACCTTATAATATTTATGCATACACGGCTCTGATAGAAATCCTAGTTCAACATTTAACTAGATGCACTAGATTTAGATTCAAATGATGGAAGCGAGATATAAAGAAGAAGAAAGATAAATTTAGGTATAGTTGAGGAAGCATGGGAAAAAATTTCGATTTTGTCGAATAACCATAAGATATTATAAAGAAGAGTTACTGGATTGTGGAAATTTCATCCGTCCAATGGCACTTTGTCGCAAAAAATAGCACTAATAATGGTCTTGGCTGAAAATAACATCCAACTTTTGGGACCTTGCTCCAGCAATTCGCCAGACTTGAACGCAATAAAGAAATTTGTGGGCAATAATCAAATTAGCGGTGGATAAACAGAAGCAATCGAATTGTGAGTAATTGCGGGTGATTATCGAACCAAAATGGAGAAATATCATTCAAGTTATCCTCACAAATTTGGTCTCCATCATGCCCAAACGAATTGAAGTAGTCCTGAAGAACAGAGGAAATTATTGTAAATATTGACTGCGCGCATTAATTAACTGCATTTATTAATTAAATGTGTTTATATATTTCACTTTTAAATTAGGATACAAACACACTAAAACAAAATTAAACGTTTGAATAATTATATTGATTGTCTCAAACTTTTAGCCATAAATGTATATATATCGGCAGAGCAAGAGACAGAGAGATGTGTATGGGGGAGGGGGGGACAGTAACTTTTTGCATTCTAAGGATAAAAGTCACAAAAGAGACTCAAAATGCAAAATAGACAGGAATGTTTTATTTTTTGTCCCTGCCTATTAGCCTTATTGAACCCGGAGATACAAATAAAAATGTGTCACAGAAATGTTAAACAAAAGTCTTCCATACACTTTCATAATATAAATGAAAAAAAAGTTTTGCAATACACTTTACAAAAATTCATTCAGATATGTATTAAACATTGAATTGAAGAATACCGGCATTATTTTTTCGATTTTGTCCAATAGTTCATTGATGCAAACGAGGGGGTTTCTTGATTTGAAAGCCTTTGATCATTTTGAAATTCACTGCTTTTATTCATGATGGTCATTGGGTGAAGATATTTTAAAGACTTAGAATAGTTATTTCATTGTGGGATTTTAGTAAACCACGTGTAAGTCACTGGATTCGAAATTTAAATCTAGAATCTAAAGTTTAATGGCATTTATACTCTATTTTAACAGGCAGAGTTTGTTTGATATTTTCCCCCTTCAATTCGAGATTTGCTGTGTTGAGAAGAAGCGATTAAAGCAATGGCTCCATCAAGGCGTAACAATTCCGTCAATTTGACACTTGATCATGTGAGGCGATAATAGGGAGAGAAATATGAGATCCTCAGATGCAAAACAAGGAAAAGTTTCAACGTCAGTCGCATCAACTTATATAAAATTAGCATAGTTACCCGGCGTTTCTAGTGATAAAAAGCCGGGTCGCAAAAAATACATACGGGTATGCGTATTGCTTGAAATTTTTAGATTTTGGCACAAAAATATCTTTATTTGCTGATTATTATTATTAATATTATTTGTGAGGTGAAGGCAGATTCAGGAGAGTTGCGCACTCTTCTTATAATATTATAATGAGTAAACGTTTCACCGCCCACGTCCTGCAATTTTCCCGCATACGTGAATGACCGTTAGTTATGAGCGAACAACATTAGCCTGCAAGAGTCGATCGAGCGTCTTATAGATACAGATAATAAATACTTGGGAAAACTTATATAAATGTATATGGTTGTTAAAGACCAGGTAGTATTTTGACTTTACTAATTTTATTTTAGAACGTTCAAACTGGTGACAGCAGTTTTTGGTATCGGGCTGTAGATTTGGCTGTATTTAAAATTAAAAACTAATTCAAATTTTTCCGCGAACCTTCGCCTTTCTTCAGAGATCTTCAGACGGATGTCTTCTTTATTGTTGAGGCGAAATTGATGAAGAGGTTTTATTCGCGTTGCATCCTTCAGCGGCCAGATAGCTTCTTAGTGGAAACCTCAACATCAATTCTGACTCAACAATAACGAAACCTTCCGTCTGAAGATCCATGAAGAAAGGCGAAAGCTCACGGCAAAAATTTGAATTAGTTTTTAAATACGACCAAATAAAATGAATCTTCCTCAGCTGATATTTAATTTCCAGTCAAAAATCAAAAACTGCATTTGCCAGTTAGAACGTTCTAAAATATAATTAGAAAAGTCAAAATAAAACCTGGTCTTTAACAATGCATGTATTAAAGAGAAGATACTCCCGTCAAACACCAATTTTTTATATCAATATAACATTAATTAGCTATAATCATCTTATAATTTAGCATGTTCGTGATTGGAATAAGACACGTAGGCTACGGTGATTAAGTGCTAGTAGGCAATATTAGGACATAAGTGGCACTTAACAAAACTCAATTTACCAAAGCCTACAAAGACAAAAGCCACAATTATTCCTATGTGTTAAATTCCTTACCCTTCAGAATATGAATTTAATTCAGCTAATTTTATTTGATTCAACTAAATTATAATTATCAAGATCTGCCGATTGATAAATTTTTCATAGATTACTTATCAAAAATAAAACACTCTACATATTAAATATTATAAAATAGCGGAAAATAAATAGTTTGTCTTAATTATACAAAAATGATTTTTGATCGTGTATAAGTTCCTTAATGAAGGCAAACAAGTTTTCATTGGTAGATTTCAGTAATATATGTGTACATATTTATCATATTTCAATTGATTCGCTTTTTATGGTATTGTTTTGATGGTTAAACAAAATAAATGTTTTATCTTATTTTCTGGTCTGGCTGTGTTTCTTCTTAGCCATTACGAATTTTAAGGGTCTGAGGTTCCATCATCGCTTTGACTTGACAAATCTTGCTATTAGGAAAGTGCCTACTAGCTTTAACTTTCACTTTGACCATAAGTTTCCCTTTTTTATTATATTTCTTACTCTTATTTGGGTTCCTAAAATGGGAATCTGTACTTTCCTTTTCTCTATCGAGGATATCAAATCCAAGTTCATTGAGCGCCTTTGTCTTGGGATTATTTTGGCGCACCCAAGGCGATGGCGTCTCAAAAAGGCGCGATAATGGACTTCTTTGTCTTCTTTTGATCATCGTGACCTAAAGTTTCAACCTCTTTCTTTTATTTCATCTCCATTTCTTTTTATATCAGCTAATGAAGTATAAAATATGTTTTCCTTTTTCATATACCTAGTCTTTCTATTAGTGATTGTTCACAATTTATCATTTAAGTGAATACTTGTTTCACCTTTATTACATTTGCTGAAGGAGATTTGTTAATCATCTGAAGTTTATAGGACTATTTTGGTAATTTTGGAACGTATCTATCCGCTCTCATGCACTTGGACACGAGTTAAGGATTTCAACTTGTCTCCATGGTAGTTAGTCTTTATGTACCCTTTATGGTTAAATATATTCTTTCTATCATATAATTTGTTTAAACTTCCATTGCCCATAATTTTGTTTTTGATTAGCTGAGTTTTCTATTATGTAATGGATGGACCATTCCGATGTTTCGGGTGATGAAGAAAGAACGAGGCTGATCGTTTTCCCCACAATATACAGGAACTTTTCATATAAAGTTAATTTCTCTGACATTGTGCGTATGGGTGTGCGAAAGTAAGATAAAAGCACACAGACAGATCGGCAAAAGAGACTGTCTAGAAAATGTGGCTAATGAATTGGACCATCGAAACCAGATGTAGATTATGCTTGCGACAGGCAACATAATCCGTCCAGTAATCTCTCTGTTCTCTTACAAGCTTCAATTAATCTTAATTTTTATACATTTTGATTTTTATTCATTTCATTTTTATCTTTAAATATATTTTATCTGTGATCATATTTACTATTTATTACTTTTCACTCTCAAATAACACTGGTCTGCATGATTTTTTTTATTGACTGTTTAATAAATACTTGGGAAAACTTATATAAATGTATATAGTTGTTAAAGACCAGGTAGTATTTTGACTTTACTAATTTTATTTTGGAACGTTCAAACTGGTGAATGCAGTTTTTGGTATCGGGCTGTTGATTAAAAATCGTTTAAGGAAGATCCAATTTATTTGGCCGTATTTAAAATTAAAAACTAATTCAAATTTTTCCGCGAGCCTTCGCCTTTCTTCAGAGATCTTCAGACGGATGTCTTCTTTATTGTTGAGGCAAAATTGATGTAGAGTTTCTATTCGCGTTGCATCCTTCAGAGGCGAGATAGTTTCTTAGTGGAACCCTCAACATCAATTCCGACTCGACAATAACAAAATCTTCCGTCTGAAGATCCATGATGAAATGCGACATCACGTTGGCGAGTTATACGGAGACGTTACTTTTCTCATTTTGTATAACATAAGTAAATATTTATATATATTATAATATATATAGAGATTTATATAATATATATATATATATATATATATATATATATATTTATATAATATATATATATAATATATATCTTTACATTATATAATATTTCTATATATATATATTATAGATATATTTCTAATATTGGTAATATATTGTTCTTTATTTTTAGATTGTGAATATGTCTAGAGGCTGTATAAATTCAGCAGAAATATTTTGCTCTGTCTGCAGGCAATTCCCTCCTTCAGATTTCCGTAGCAATATTACTCCTTTGTTGGAGCGTTGTTATTTAGCTTATTTAGGCTGCAGCTTAAGAGACCAAGACAAGCCATTTGTCCCACACAAAGCTTGCAAGAGTTGCATCAGTAAGCTCCATATGTGTTCAGTTGGAAAACATAAATGGATACCCTTTAGAGTACAATGGTATGGCGAGAGCAGAAGAATCACCATGATGACTGCTACTTTTGTATGACTAAAGTAGCTGGATTCAACAAGAAGCCTGAAGATCGCATAATATACCCAAATATTCCTTCAGCAATAAGGCCTGTTCCACACTCAGATGATACATCTGTGCCTGTGCCACCTGAGATAAGCGAAATTTCATCAGGGTCTGATACTAGTGATACTAATCAGATGGAAGTAGACCATGAAACACCAACAAATGACGATCCCAAACTCTTTAACCAAGCTGAGTTCAACGACCTGGTGGGAGACCTTAACCTTCCAAAAGAAAGTGCACAGTTACATTCGATTGGTACCGTCATCGTGAAGCGGAATTCATTCAGTTCTTTAAGAAAGAGAATTCTTTAGCTTTCTGTTCAAATATTTCTGGCCTTATCGAAGATATGGGGATGCCGTACAAAGCAGATGAATAGCGGCTCTTCATTGATTCTTCTAATAGAAGTTTAAAGGCTGTTCTTCTCCACAATAGCAACACAGCTGCATATGTGCTTGTAGAGATATAAGAGTTTAACAAAATGTGTTGTGAACTAGCGAGTGTATATATCTATCGAGGCCTCCCTCTTGGAGAGGAGAACTAAGGTAATAATAACAAAGGACATCGGGGCTTAGCTTTGCCCCTCCGATGTTCTCCGGTAACTTAGGAGAACGGAAAAAAATTATAAAAACGAAAGTCAAAAGTGCCAACGGTCGACATCGTATTACGTGCTCCCCTAAGTTCAAAATGCTGAGTAGACAAACAACAGACACCAAAAAGGAAGACTTCATTTGCACCCCATTTGAGAGTCTCCTACACCTCCATTTACATCGCGGGGTTAATTGGGGTATAAAACAGGTCGACAGGAGAAAACGAGACTTTTTCGTTTTCACCAAGAGATAGAAAAGTCACCGGTAGAGAGAAGGCCCTTTCGCGTTCGAGATGAAACAGAAAAGTCACCGGTAGAAAGTTTTTCTGCAAGTTAAGAAAGACTTGCAGTTTCTTGGATAATACCACATTGTCGTCCGATGCCACATACAGTCGAAATAATGTTCAGACTAGACTGACGTAGTACCAGTGCCTATTAGATTCTGCTCTGTATTAATAGGCTAGAGCACGCAGCTCTCCACAAATCCGGTGGCTCTGCTACTAGTCACTTGGATGCCCACGAATAAGAGACCCACGGTCTCGACCCATTTTTTTCGTCCGAGAAACCCGTGGACGAAGGGGTGTGTTCCCGAGTCTTCAATACGGCACCGGATGTGGTGCCGACCCTTACGCTCCCGGAGGGGAAAGTAGCGAAGAAGGAGAATAAAGAAGAAGAGAAGAATAAATATAGGAAGAGAAGCAGAGAAAAGAAAAGTAAAGCATACGCCTAATAAGCAAGCTGTAACCAAGCAAGTTTCTCCTGATCAGAGTAAAATCAAAGAAACGTTTCAAGAAAAAGTTCTGACTGAGAAACCTTCATAGGATCAAAATAAAAGTGCGGAATCTCTGCTCGATCAAAACCATGGATAAAGAATTCTCAGAAGACAAAGATGGTGACAGAAAACTCAAGGTCAAATGCATTGATTGAAACAGAGGTACAAAACTACTTTCAAGAAAAGGACGGTTTTGAAGAGAGTTTAATCAAAGAAGAGATCAAAGAAGAATTTCGGGAAGAACAAACTCCAACTCCCTGATGAATATGAAAATCAACCCGATTCCCGAGATGAAAACTCAATAGCAAATAGATCAATAAAGATTAAAAGAGAAGTAGAGGTAAGCAGATGTGTAGATGGTTGGAAAGAGGCATCCTTCTATTTTGACAACGTGTACGTGCCTACTCCGACACGGGAAGGACACCTACATGCGCGCCACCCCGCCCTCCAGCGACTCCGCAAGCCCGGCTTAAATGTGCTAACGTTGAAATACCATTACGCTTATGAGGGCATATCTGATCTAAGAGTCAAAAGTGGGAAAAACGATCTATCCACTCAAAAGGATAAGGTAGACGCCATAATTAAGATTCCGATACCCCGAACCAAGAAGCAATTGCGTTAGTTCGTGGGGATCACCCCATGCTACCGAAGATTCGTTCCCCATAGCTTAGGCCAGTCGAAAACTCACGATGTGGGAAACAACGTATGAGACTGGAGTGCAGAAATCATTAACCAAAATGCAATACCAAGTTGATATAGTTTACATTTTTGGTTTTGGGGTTAGAATTTTTTGGTGTGTTTTGTACGTATGAGTGTATCTCTAATGGTATAGTTTTGGGGGTTTGTATTTCGTAAAATCGTTTATGATAAGTAGTAATTATGCGCATGGTGGAGATAATGAAGAGTTAATAAGAGTGACGCGAATGGAGCGTTCCCCCTATCGGTCGATTAGCTTTGGTAAAGATATTTTAGTAGGGCTCTTTGCGTAGAGCACAGGCGCCCTCCCCCCGGATCATCTTAAGGGTGGAGGAATGTAGAGATATAAGAGTTTAACAAAAACTGTTGTGAACAAGCGAGTGTATATATGTATAGAGGCCTCCCTCTTGGAGAGGAGAACTAAGGTAATAATAACAAAAGACATCTGGGTTTAGCTTTGCCCCTCCGATGTTCTCCGGTAACATAGGAGAACAGACAAAATTTATAAATACGAAAGTCAGAAGTGCCAACGGTCGACATCTTATTACGTGCTCCCGTAAGTTTAAAATGCCGAGTAGACAAACAACAGACACCAAAAATGAAGACTTCATTTGCGGCCCATCTGGGAGTCCCCTACACATGCATTTACCCCGCGGGGTTAATTGAAGTATAAAACAGGTCGACAGGAGAAAACGAGGCTTTTTCGTTTTCACCAAGAGATAGAAAAGTCACCGGTAGAAAGTTTTTTTGCAAGTTAAGAAAGACTTGCAGTTTCTTGGACAATACTAGATTGTTCCAAAGAGTCTCGACACAGTTCGAGCCCCAAGATCATCAAAGATCAAAAATACAAATACTCTCGACACAGCTTGAGTACCCAAATGTCACGCTATCTGAGTTTGACAAACCCCAAACTAGATAGAAGAAACCTCAACATTTTCTCCTCGTTCGGAAGAAAACTATGTCAAGGTCACGACGACCGCCGAAACCAGAAGAATCATCCGTTTTGTTTTGAACCTTCATTCGCTCATTCGACGTCACTCGTCCACCTTTATGTGAGCAACCAACGAACTGCTCGAGCTACGCGTCTCGGGACCAATTTCGAGTTGATTCTTTGGGGTAATCTCCATTACCTTATGTAAGTAAATAATCCTGTTGTTTATGTCCCCGTGCTTAAAAGTAGTTTATTTTGTGAATGCTTAATGACAAAGTGTATTAGAGTAAATTTTTCGCCCGTAAAATCTATTTAGAATCGAGCCTCGAGAGTTGGACAGTAAAACCCATTTTTTTATCTTTATATTATATGTGTATATAGTAAATTTGTTTGCTTTGATTAATGTTCAGTAAAAGTCTATTTTGGTTGAAGTTTTTAAATTATCCTTGAACGAGTTGCGTTGGCCGTATTTGGTAAAGTCAAGAAAGAAATCCCTTTTATTCATTCCTCTAGAATAAAATAAAGTTTAGCACTCTTAGAGAACGATCCTCAAGCGATCACTGAGGCACGAACCTCACCTCAAGTCAAATTTTATTTGGTTTATTAACCATAATAAAACAAATAAATATATATATATAATCTCGGCTAAACCACAACAGTGCGAATTGGCTATAGTATCCAAATGTCCGAAACCTACAAAAATATGAAAACACTAATAACTGCAATCAAGTACTATCTGCACAATTTTCTCATTTGTGGTGATTTAAAAGTTATTGCTCTCCTACTAGGTCTTCAAGGGGGATACACCAAGTATACGTTTTTTATGTATCTGGGATAGTAGGGCTGACAGCCAGCACTATGAAAAAGAGAAATGGTCACTAAGATCCAGCTTTTTACCCGTAAGTCACAACGTGATAGCTATGCCGCTAGTTGACCCCAAGAAAATTCTGCTACCACCACTCCACATCAAATTAGGGCTTATAAAAAATTATGTGAAGGCCTTGAACAAAAATGGAGCTTCTTTCAAGTACCTGGTGTCAAAGTTTCCTCGTGTAAGTGAAGGCAAGCTAAAGGCAGGAATCTTTGTTGGCCCTCAGATTCGAGAATTAATAAAAGACAAGCATTTTGAAGAAGCATTAGCAGGTTTCGAGGTAAATGACTTGTTTTCCTTCAAGCAGATTGTCCATAACTTCTTAGGAAACAACCGCTCCCCAGAAAATGAAAAAACTATCCGAGATCTGATTTCAAGTTTCCAGCAACTTGGGTCTAGAATGAGTGTGAAGATGCACTTTTTGCACTTTCATCTTGACTATTTTCCCACGAATTATTGTGGGAACTACAGTGAGGAACAAGGAGAGCGTTTTCATCAGGATATTTGCACCATGAACACTCGATACCAGGGCAAATGGAATGTCAACATGATGGTGGATTACTGCTTGTCATTTAAACATGATGTTTCCGATGCACAGCACAAGCGAAAGTCACAGCGGTGCGCCTTCTTTTGAATCAATATGTAGGCTAACCATGAGAGCATGTTATTTTTACATTCATTTGATTTGATGTTGATGATTTTGATTCATTTCATGATAACCGTGATTTATTTCATGTTGATTTGGTATACATACTCGTATGTTCTTAAAACTAAAATAATGTGCTTTTCCATGATTACTTATTCATTTTAAATAGGTAAAAATATATTAAAAATGCACATTTATTGTTATCATTAATTTATATTTTATTCAAAATCCTTACGTGATAGAAAAAAATGGTTGAGATATTTAAAATCAGCAACCCAAGAATATGTAAGATAACATCCATGAATAAAAATAAAAATTAAAAAATTCCAAAATGCAGACCAGTGTAATTTTTGATTAATTTAATATTTATTTATATACAGAATTTATACTTAGTAAAAGCCCTAAATTGAAAGTTTAAATATCATTATAGGTGTTCATTCACATCAAACTATCATCCAGACCCAAATTAAAAGAGTGTATTTTATAATGCATGTATAAGTATACAATATTTACTTCACTGCATTATATTATATTAATAGATATTGAAGTGTGGAAAAATGTCTGTACCCTTTTGCATGTTCATTTTACTCTAATTTATTGATTAAGGGAGAAAATGGTTTAGTGACTATTACCGAGTTTTGCAAAAGTTCTGTTAATTTAGGGTGTTTTATCTTTTCAAGAGGTTTACGTGTGTGATAAAAAGTTCCCTCACACAAACTTAGAGATCTAATTTTTCATCACGTGTCATTAAAAGTGATTTTCCATTGTGTGCAGGTGTTTCGAGATGAAAGTAAATAGAATCAAGATCTCTGCTCTTCTGTGCGCGGGCCCCAATAAGTCCGACTTAGCCAAGCGGCTCAAGATAAGCCGGATGACCTTTCATAAAGTCGTGGAGAGGCTCAATAATGTGGAAGACCTCAAAGATTGACTTCATTTAGGCAGACGTCAAGGTATCAACCATTTCGTTATGAGAAATGCCTTCGAAAGTGTTCCGAAGCTTAAAATGACTGTGCTTGCGAAGAAGAACATCTTGGTGGCCAAAGTGCCCATGGCCGTCAAGGAAGAAAGCTACAAGAGCTTTAAGCGCGTGAAAAGGCCTCTGTTTGCTGACCTTATGCGAGAACAACGTTGGGAGCGCTGTCGTTGCCTTCTCAACGACTTGAACAGTCATGGCAATCAAATTCTCGTTTTTCTGATGGAAAACCCTGCACCGTCGATCAGGTCACCATCAAGCAGAATGACTGCGCAGTAAGCTTCATCCAAGACATCTCCGTGATAGGCTACGTGTCCACGAACAAACACGCTTCCTCCGTGATGTTGTTCGGCGTCGTAGCTTCGAATGGCGAGAATATGCTGATGGTTGGTTCGAGGCAGATTAAAGACTCACTGCGGCCGATTACATGGACATATTGGCAACAACTTCGGCCCTGGATAAGAAAGATCACGGAGAAGGCGCAGTATGACTTTCATCTCGACGCTGACCCGACCCAGACGGCCAAGACCGTGAAAGAGTGGTTGGGGTCGAACATGAACTTCTGGTCGAAGTACTTTTGGCCACCGCAGTCGCCCGACCTTAATCCTCTCAACTACAGCGTGTGGGCACATATTGAGGGCAAGAACTGAAAGGTCCACCGCAGCAACGTCAACGAGTTTAAGTACTCTGTCAACCGCGTGTGTGTCAGCATGTTGAAGGACTTCGTCCGAAACGTGTGCACGGCATTCCGGAGCTCGTACTTGCCGCCAAGGGCGCCATATTTGGTTAATATTATATTGTAAATACATATTTATGTTTTAAAACAATAAAAACGTGTTTAACCGCATCAAAACTATCGTTGTGTCCTTAGTAAGGAGCATCGAAGGAATTGTAAAATGACTTTTGCAATACCCGGTATACATATTTACTTTTGTTTTGATACGATATGAAAACCAAATATTATCCTAAGGAGTAATGCTAACTAATCTATTGCATATTAATTTTTTCTCATAAATCTGTTTATTTTCTCAATTTCGTTAGGTAATATAAGTTTTGTGTCTAAATTTTTCGTCGTGTAAAAAGCATTAAAATAATATAAAAAATGAAATAGGCATCGTAAAAATAAATTTATTACTCAATTTTAAATTCAAACTATTTTAGTTTTTGTTATTAGTTCTACTTTGCCTTCGTATCTGACAACGATCACTGGAAAAATTAAGTTTTTCTGCTCTCAAAGATTCAAACCAAAAAATGAAGGTGACAGAAATGTTCATTTCAATATGGTAGATTTTTAAATAATTGGAAGAATTAAAATTAAAGCGATAAACAAGAGTTAAATTATTTCAAGAGTATTAAACAGCATTAAAGTCCCATAGAACATACTTTTATTTCTCTTTTCAACTATTTTTTGGAGAAATGAATGTCCACTCAAAAAGGTTCAACTATTTTATATCAGAGAAAACATAATATAAGAAGAATAAGAGAAAAATGGAATTAAAAATAAATCGCTTGTTGATAATAATTGCTATTCATACATGAAAAACACTATTATTTATTTTAAACTTTGCTTTGGTGTCCAGGATAATGATATTTATATGAAATTTACCTATTCTCTCTGGAAGGAAGTGGCGAATTGGAACTTTCATTTGCATGAAGTAGAAACAAAACGACATGATACAAAAATAGCATTAATTTATTCTAGAATTACATAAGTGAGGCAATTAAAATATTAGAATTGAGTAGTTTTCCGTGATTAACGCTTATACTGTAAATTACTTTCACGAATCAGCCCCCAAATATACTCTCCCAGCAGATTTCCATTATACGACCCTTGATAGTGGCGTTCAAAATCCAGTAGATAGTGGTGAAAGAGCTCGCCATGGTCCTCGGAGCATGCTCCCAATTCTCCTTAAATTTATCAAGATGAGGGTCGAGAATATGGACTTTCAGGGACATCCGGCAACCCAACTTGCCGTAGTTTCTCACCAAGTTCTTAACAAGCTCTAGATAGTTTTCGGCTTTGTGATTACCTACGAAGCCCAGAACCAATGCGATAAAGGTATCCTATGCTGCTTTTTTCGTCCAGATAAGCTTCTCGGGAAACTCCTTGCACTCCATCATCTTTTTTTATTTATGGACCGACGAAAAACCTGGCTTCCACCGTTGCTGCAGATAGCTTAGGAAAGAAATCTTGGAGATTCTTGAAAGCTGCAGACTCTTTATCTTAAGCTCTGACTAATTGTTTCATAAAGCCCAAATTTAAGTGCAGAGAAGGAAACAGTATGGACGTTGTTTATTCCCATACTAAACTCGGTCCGTTGTGGCTAATCTCGCTGATAAAAGTATGCCACGGTTTCTCTGTTGTCCCAAAGGCAAAGATAACAAAGAAACTTGGTAAAGCCGCCTTGGAAACTCATCAAGAAGGCCACCATTTTGAAGTCTCCAATAACCTCCCAACCGTACTCTTTATTTTTCAATGCATCTAGCAAGATCTTGACACTGCTGTATTCCTATTTGAGCTGGACCGAGTTAGCAAGGGGAAGAGATGGATACATGTTATCGTTATGAAGCAACACTGCTTCATGGCTCCTGGACGAGCTGTCAATGAAGAGGCGCTACTCGTTGGGGTTGCAGGCAATTCCGATTGCCTCAAACAGACCGGTCACATAGTGAAAAAAGCAAAGCTCATCTTGACGTGCAAAAAGGCTTAAAAAACACTGGTGACGCTTTCTCTGACCTGATATTTGCACACTGTCAT
Organism: Ceratothoa steindachneri; assembly: GCA_963969495.1. Taxonomy (NCBI): domain Eukaryota; kingdom Metazoa; phylum Arthropoda; class Malacostraca; order Isopoda; family Cymothoidae; genus Ceratothoa; species Ceratothoa steindachneri. The sequence goes on from OZ018319.1 coordinate 18,178,105, forward strand.
CTAACAAATCCCACTGCTTGAATCTGAAAGTTAAAAACTCGGCATTGCACTTTGTGAGACCAAGATCTTTGACAAGGTTGTTAAGATATTTTGGGTCAGGGAAGTATTGGTTTCTCTCCTTAGTTGCACCTCTGTAATCTGGAGCAATCAATGACTTCATCCTCTTCTGAACTGCTTTTCCTTTCTAAATCTCCTGCTCACTTTTTGGAGGAATAGGTACGGGGAGCTCAGAACTGCGTGGCACTGGCGCAATAGATGACTGAAGATTTGTATACATGATAACAGGCGCATTTTTGCCTGCTCGACGTATGGAAGGGTTCAGCATGCAAAGGAAACTATTGCTTGAGTGGTTAGTTGGTTCCCTCCAATTTCGTGGGATTGCGAAATTCAAAGCTCTTTTTTCTCCTCTGTACCATTCTGTAAAATAATAAAATGAAAACATAAGTATAAATATACAAATACTTTCAATTAGTGTTATTAGAAATGTAAAAAAAGAATAAAAATCATTATAGAAATAAGCAAAACACATTATATTTATATATATTACCTTCCAGAATTCTTTGGCAGAGCTCACAGGTGAAATGGAGTGCCCAAGGTTTGTCTTGATCTCCGACTAGCATGCCGAAATATGCCTTCTAGGCATCACACATTTTTAGCACATCTCTCTTCAGAGCACTTTTATTTTAATAAACTTGCCGCAGATATAGAAAAATACGTCTGTCGAAAGCTTAAAACCTCTTAATTCCATGTGTGACGAATGCTTCTATCAAGGACGAGTGACGATGTCTGCGCTGTGACGGTTAGAGTTAAACTTATCTGTTGAGTAGACATTCGTTGTATTTATACAGTAACCTAGATTGCCAGAATTTTCTAGAAATTCTTCAAACATAAAAAAAATTCTCGAAAGTTCTAGAAAGCTCTACAGTTTATTTTCCCCCAAATTAGAGCTGAATCTATGAGGAATGTAAGAGAACTGCCATTGCTGTCCAGATCGCAAAAAGACAAAATATAAGGGAAATAATAGCTATTACTATTGTATTACTGTTTCTATAACTTTTTAAACACACTATATCATGTTTATACCATAAGTGAAAAAAACATAATCTTTTAAACTTTTTATATATTTTTACTATTTGCATCAAAATAATGTTATTTACCAAAAATAGGCTAATTTAAAAATTCGATGTCCTAGCCACAAAAGCAAAATTTGGGGATTAAAATTGACTCTTTTTTATTTAATAGAGCCACAAAAAATTGGAAAATAACACTTTTAACCCAAGGATAAGACAAAAGTGAAATTTTGTACACAGTGTAATTCCAGTTGTAATAAAAAAAAGTGTTTACATCGACGTGGAGATTTAACAGATCGTCTTGTGTGCGGATTTTTTTCTCGAACGTTCGAACTTCTGATCTCTGAGCCAGAGATTTGGTGAACTAGTGTAGTTATTCACTAGTTCACGCGTTTTAGGCTACTAAAACCTTTAATACATTTCGTATCGTTGGTCTAGTCTCCTGAGAGTAATATTTCGATGACACTTTATAAATTTACTAAAGTACAATATTTCATCCTTATTCTACAACGCAAAAATTATTTAATATTACTTTGATTTTAATTTACTAATTTCAGAAAAAAAAAGAGGTCTGCAAAAATATTATCTCCAGTAATTATCAATAAATATTATGAATGGCGGCTGATTTTGGTAGACTCAACTTGCAATCACTTAGTTTATCTTGAATTTTAAAGATCTTGACTCTTATCAGAGGTCCAATAAGATTTCCGCTCTTTTCTAAGTTGCAGCATTTTGCATTGGCTGTTAAAGGTGATTTTCATTTATATGTTTTACTCTATGAAAAAGCTTAGTAGGTAATATGTATAATTTTACCCACGAACGTTGATAGTGGCTCATCCGGAAAGTTTGGGCCTCTTTGTAAATAACAAGGCCAACAGACCCAAGTCGCGTGCTCTGAATTATTCTGAGTTATGATAACCTTATGATCTTCTGACTTTACGACCTTCAAAGCTTTCAAAAACTCATTGAAAAGAAAAATGTTCACCGTCTGACCGACCCACCTACGGATCGATCATAGAGTCGTGTGCACGCGATTAAAAAGTAAATTTCATCAATTATGTAGTTACCATTTTGATATTAATTTCTATATACTTTTTCTGTATGAATATTTTGGCCTATGAATGAAGAAAGTAATTAAATAATGTTCCACGTCGTTAATATTATTGAACCCATTTATAGAGTGATAATACTGGTAATAGTAATAATTGGGGTAATATCGAACTTTGAAGGAACAAACACGTAAGGCCAGAGTGAACTTTCTATGTGAACTTTTCATCATGAATGGACAAACAGATTAGAACTTATGTTCATTTACTAATTAAAGCTTATGAAAACGTGCCTCATGCTGGGTGGATAGCGGTGTTATTACATCTCAATGGAGTGCCATAAAAAACGAGTGATTAAAAAAAAAAAGAGAGACAATTTTAAAGGAATACCACGAATACAACCTAATGAAACAACAATGCAAATAAATAAATTACCGAGTTGAAGTTGTACTCATGTACTCGGTTGACTGAGAGTAACAATTTTATTTCCATTTAACTTAAGTGAGATTTTTTTTCTCGACGGTTGTAACCAATAGTGAATATCAATTTGTAGAGTCCCCGATGAGTAAGACATCATTCAGAGGACACATCGAAGACACTAACACATCCTTCGATGTAAAAGGTTTTCAAGAAAGAAAAGATGAAGCGATTCAGGACAACTAACAATACAATAAAAATGAAAGAAATAAAAGAAAACATAGAAGGAATGGGGTCTTGCAATTGTTTTGAGAAAACATGGAACAATATAACAAAATAAGAGAAATAAATAAAACATAGAAGCAATCGGGTCTTGCAATTGTTTTGAGAAAACATGGAAACAATACAAACAGAAATGGAGAAATAGAAAACCCTCGAGGGAATCAAGGGTTGCAATTTTTTTGCGTAAACATCAAACAATGCAACTAAATAAGAGTAATAAAAAAACTTAGAGGGAACTAGAGCCTTGCAATTGTTTGGAGAAAACATAGAAACAATACAAACAGAAAAGGAGAAATAGCAAACCCTCGAGAGAATCGAGGCTTGCAATTGGTTTTCGAAAACAGAAATTGTCCATCTCAAAGAATACCCCCTGGTGGATTGCGTGGAATTTGCATGTAAATTCAAACCATGAAAACGACCATAAGTTTAAAGAATTGCGAGCCAGAAAAAATCCACTCGAGGGTAGTTCAAGAAAGAGAAATAGAGGAAGTCAGTAGTAAAGAGCATATAAAAGGAAGAGAATATATAAATAAAGAGGGAAGATAACTCCAGTAATGGATAAAAATAATTTAATAATTCTAGTATTTTAAATTGGATATTATTTTTGTATTTCTTTTATATCCCATTCCTTTGATAAGGTGTTTATGTTATGGTACGGAGTTGGATTTATGGTAGTTATTTTTTCCACTCATTCCTTTACAATCGTTGAAAAGGTACTCCGACCGGCACACGAAGTTTACATAAAGATCAATATGACAATCACTGGCACGCCCATGAGAACCTTGGGCTAGTCCTCATTGGAGAGGATTGTGCATACTGGGTATTAGTACCGTTTTTTGTCACCTACTAGAGAGAAGGAAACATTTCGTGGCACAAGTGAGAGCCATCCACGTCGCGTAGGAAAGTGTGGATAAGAATCACCCCTCACCTCGTTAATGGAATGAAGAGTGATATCTTGTGTGTGTGAAGAGACGTAGGGAGGGTGAGACACTAGCGTTTTGATTGGCTCTGCGTATGATGACGTGCGTGGCCTGAGTTTTCTGTACGTATGCTTAAACTTGACTCAACGCTTCAATGGAGGCTTCCGACTGCGAGCCCCCCAACTTTTTGTCTTCGCTCTGCCCGGCAAACAAACCCAGTAGACAGTTAGGGAAATCCACCATCATATTCATTTAACTATCGCTATCTGTATACGGTTTGTGTTTCTTTTTGGCTCCTTCGTTTTATCGCTCTTTTACCGCGTCATGTAAAGGTCATTTCGAAAACAGATACGCAAAGTGCCATAACTATAACAAAGAAACTGCCTTAAATATGTATTACAATGAAACCGCCTTAACTAAAGCAAATAAACTGTTTTACAAATTTATTATAAAGAAACTACTCTAACTATCCTAAGGCTACTTCCTTACTTATCGCAAAGTAACTATCTTAAATATTTATTAAAAAGAAATGTTTTTAACTATCGCAAATAAAATGCCTTAAATATTTATTACTCGAAATTGCCTTAAATATTTATTATAAAAAATCTGCTTTAACTATCGCAAAATAGAATAAGACATCTTAGATATACATATAATGATAGTATTTTTTTACACCAACGAAATTAATTTATTACTTCCATAACTCTTCTTAAGTTTAATATCATATACTATTTATTTCGACCAGTTATATGATGTAGGCCATTTCTTGAAAAATATTTGCCAATTGTTTTCCTCATCCTCCGTGGATTAAAAGTTTTCCGATCATTAACGTTAATGAACTTGAGTTGGATTGTAAATTACAATCAATTTTTAAAATTAGGCACTTGCAAATTTATGTTTCAAATTTTATCACTACTTTAAATATGTCCAGAGAAACTAAAGTTTCAAAATAGAAGAAATGACTAAGATTAATCAATTCGAAGCCTAACACTATTAAATGCTTTATTAACTTACCCGAGTTCATATCGAGTACATTAATATATTGAGGTATTTTAAAACTGTCCCGAGATTTTATGTTTAACTCTCAATATCTTTAAGAGTGTCACGAATGAACTAAAGGTAAAATTGTCCATTTTCTCACTTTTGTTGACAAATATAAACATTGGGGGTGGTGTCCTAATTCTGAAACAAAACATTCTGGTCTTACTTTGGAGCCTTTCTCTAAATAAACTTGTATGGAGGGCTGAATTAGTTTTTTTTGTAGTGTATGTATGTTTCGTGTACAATTTTCTTTGGGGGATACAATGGTAACCAGATTCCAAAATAGCATCATTAAGTATGATGATTTTAATGAGTTTTATTTGGTCTTGCTTTTTCCTTAACCGAGCGTGAATTTATTCAACGTATGAAGGGGCCAAATCGCTTACAAAATCAGAACGTCGCTTGAACCAACCTCCACATACTTAAACGGGAGTTGTCTCCCTGATATACTTAAAGGTAATTCGCCCCCCTCTTGCCGAACGGAATATATATTTTCCCCCAATTTATCACCATTGAAGCTAAAATCAATCTAATGATTTTTAAATAAGTTCAGCAATTGAGTCATAATGTGCGAATATATTTAGTATCTTCCGTAAATTATTAACCTTTGTTAGCTTGAGCCAAAGAGGGACTAATCCAATTTAGAAAATTATATAAATTGATGGGGTCATTGAAAGTTTAATGGTGTAGACACGTTCTCGAATATTTAAGAGCCCTTTCTTTTTTTTGACGACAACAGAGGGATTACAATTCATTTTTAACTTGCCTATAGCTCTCTCTCTCTCTCTCTATCTCTCTATTTATCTATCTTACCCTTGCTTACGTCTAGCAAGGGAGATTCAGTCCGTAAGCGGTGAATTCCTTCTCGTTTCTTCTGCTTGATTATTCACTTTTTTCTGGTTCTGTTTTGTTCATTCGTCGCTTTATTACGTGAATTTGCTATTTTTGATGATCCACATTTCATTTTTTTAGAAATTTAAGAAATAAATTAACTAGAATTGCTAAATTAATAGACAATATTATTTCTAAATGGAATAATTTAAAAAGTCTAAAATTTGTATAAGAAGGTAAATACTATCTAATATGAAAAATCAATGATTAATTCTTCTAAATGTATAGCGAATTGTAAAAAAAAAAATATGGCTGTTTATATAATGAAGATATATACTGATTTTAGTTGTCATTTCAAATACTGAATTTATTCACACAATCGATAGATAACAAAATGAAACTGTTCTATTCAATCTAACTCATACCTAGTTTATTCCATACAATAAATTACACAGCTAACAGATTTTAGAAACACCAAAAGTAAAATTACTTCCAAGTTTTCATGGTCGGAATATTTTTTAGAAAGTAAAGACAAAATGAATGACGCGTTAAGAATAGGATTTGATTATATTACAAAAGGTGCTTTTGGACTCTGGCATTTCTATTCCCCATAGAGCGAACACACACAGGTCACTGAAGAAATTGGGTTGTTAAACAACAATATAAAATTTTAACTCTAGTTTCAACACGAACAATGTTTGTTATCGTAGTTTTATACAGCATGCTATTCCAAAAAGTACAATAACAGTGTATAAAATTCAGTAACACAGGCTATTGTACTTTCTATACAGTATGTTAGTGTAAAATTACAGTAACATCGTATCACGATAAAGCAACATCCATATTTCGGGGGGTTTTATAGAGTTTGTTACCGTAATTCATTCAGTTATTCTACCGTATCATACTATAACAAGAAGAGGAGAGTACTGTGTAAAAATACAGTAACATGAATTTTTACTGTAAGACTCCAGTTGGTTACTGGTTTCTAAGCTACCAAGAGATTACTGTATGTACCCCTCCCCCCAATTTATCGGAGACCACGTGCTATGGTATCACGCCATGGACGTCATTTTTTGTTCGAAAATTCGACTCCTGAGCACGTTGGGAAAATATTTCCCCATCCTGTCCTGCGATCTCGTCCCAAGCCTCCCCCCCCTTCCCGGTGATGAGGTGTGAAAGAGCCGCTCTGTCTCGCTCCTTTCTGCTAAATTATAAATGATGAATCGACTCAGCCACCGGATTAAGATGTATGGAGCTTGTGACTCCTTTATCCAAACTCCCCCTTCCCCTACAGAATCGGGCATACAAATACTCGGGCTATTCTGTAATTCGAAGAGTCAGCCCGCACCTCAAGGCCGTCCTTTTCGTCTCGTCCTGTGAACGTTCATCAGACACCAGACTTCTTCAGCCGTGATTCTATACAAGTTAATTGGTTGCTTCTGTGCACGGCAAGCCTGTGAATTTGCGCAACAGTCCGCCTTTGTTTGATCGAACCGAAGAAAATCTCCATCGATTACCTTTGAGGAAAAATAAGATTCCTCTTCCAGTGGAATTACGAGAATTTCCACCTTCCTCGTCGACGTCATCTTCGAAGTTTGACTATTTTCATCGGAAGGTTAGTTCGGATAGTGCCCCATCTGCCTTATTCGGATAGTACCCCACCTGCCTCATCGGATCGTTCCCCACTCGCCTCATGGCAAGAAGGACCTTTCGAAGTCATCAACCCGGAAAACTGAAACCTCCTCCATTATTAGTATTGTCAAGTTCGCCCTCTTGATTTGAGCCTAGTTCCATTAATTAATTAATTCCATTTGAGAATCTCTCCTAATAATAATTATCAAAAGATTTTTGTTCAGTTTAAATAATTCTCTTTTGTCTATTATTATTCTTATTTTGATCTGTGTAAATAAAATTATATTTTTGTTGTTTCATCTTTAACTAACCTTGAACAATACTCATGGCCTACTCAAGTAAATCTGGCCATTTATGCACTCTGTCTGATTATTAAAAATTTGAAACCCAACGCCTCAAGTTTGACCTACTAGTCGATCGTTAATCCCTGCGAACATTCCTTCAACGGTTCGCGTTGCAGTAGGTGATTAAGTCACCCCCCACATAATATAGGAGTAGTGTATGGTATAGAGTGGCATACCTCGACACTGTAAAAATCTTAAAAAATATCTCCTTATATATGCATTACGGAATGCCACCACACCGGAATTTCTTCAAGAATGAGACGTAATGCAATTAAGTAGCGAAAGATTATGATAGTTTGCTCGGATTTTATCCTACTGATTGATAACAGTTGTAGAAGAATGGCTTTCTTTATCTATTTTTGCAAAAAACATATTTTTTACTTTACGGAATCCTCTTTTTAATTTAATCAATAATTCTAACTGCAGTGTAAATTATCTATTTATTATTTAGGCTAGTACTTAGGGCATTAAAACATTTCTAATAGTAGTATTAAATGGTAATAAATAATATGAATATTACTAAATTTACCATAACATTTTTAAAATCGTCTATTAGAAATATGTAATAATTGTGCCATTAGCCCCTTTCAAAGGCGCAATCACGTATTGGATAATGAATTTTGCATAATGGTCAGTAAGACAATCACTGGGAAGCCCGTGAGAACAGGAGGCTGGTCCTTATACGGGAGGGAGAGGAGAGAGAAAGCTCGTACTGTATTTTTCCACCATCCAGTAAGCTTGGAAGCGCCTTTGTGGAATCAAGTAAAGCCACCCAAACACATCTGGGGAGTGTGGATTTGAAACCCTTTCGAGGGCTTCCATAGACGGAAGAGTGATGTCCTGTGGTTGGTAGAAAGTAAAAGAGAAAGCAGTGATGGGATTGACCCTGTGTCTTCAGACGTGTGCATAACATTGTTCGAACACATGCAACAGACTCGCACCTGACACGATCGGCGGATACTTCTTACACACGCCAAAATATTTTCATGATTTACTGGGGATCGAACCAGCTACGAAGGCGTGGAAACACATCCATTAAGATACATGTTTACAGATTTATGTGTATTTATAAAAACCTCTATGGACGAGGGCTAAAATATTTTTAGTCATGATATTTATTAGAAATCTTAATAAAGGATAACTTACAAAATCCATGATAAAGGTGTATTAATCGTTAAGATCAGGTGTCTTACCTATCTTCTCACTTTATTTATAGCCATTAATTTTGGATCGGTTTAGATAAAATGTGTACACTTTAAATGAGGTAATCACAATTTAAGCAGATTTTTAAACATTTCAATTTGGTTGATAAATTTCTAAAGATTTCTTTCAATTGAGAGCTTGAATTTTCAAGTAGCTGGTTCTCATTTCAATGGTCTTTGAGGTTTAATGGTTCATCATAAAAAGTCATCACATCCCGATAGATCAGGAGAACGGGACGGCATGGCATGTTTGGTAGTATCTCTACCCGCCCCCCTTTTTTTATCTCTCTCTATGCTCCAAAATGTTTTCATACCCCTAATAACACAATTTGGGGCCATAGTTCATGATATAAACTATTCATTGAAAGATAATTAAATATGAAGGCATAAAAAGGAATGTTCTGATAGCCACATCTTCAAAAATCTTCCTACCCCATACCATTTGATCACTAATAGTGATAAGTAAAAAATTTTGATTACTGACACTCCAAAAGAGATTATTATTGTTTTTTACTAGGTTTAAACAAACGTGCGGAAATTTAACTGGTATTTGCATGCATCTGATTCCATGTGTATATATAACAATATGAATTACGATAAGTATAAATATATATTTAATGGGATCAAATAGATATAAACACAGGTAGCCCCACGTATCACTTGTCTTATAACCTATAAACCATATTTAAAACAATATTATGATAAGAACTGCTTATGAACCAACAACTATGTATATTGGACTATTAGTACTTTGTTTATTTTTTACTACAGATCCAAACTGTATCTTTAGATTATTTTTCGGTTTTCTACAATAATTAATTGTTTTTAATTTTGCTCGCATCAGTCTTACCTGGATTAACGTTCCATTTACATATAAAACCCCAACCCCTGTGTTGGTTATGAGGTCCCGCGTGATGGTTTTTGAAATTTTTGAGTATTCCAATAGAAGCCCACTAATTTGTGTCATTAAAACAAATTCGAATCTATTGTGCAAATTACACTCTCTGGTTTTTAAAATCCAAACATTCGCTTCAATTTGTATTACCACGGTAGAGTTAAAATCTACTACCAATTCAACGAGTTAGTAAAAAAGTAACAGGGAATAGAACAGCAACTTATAACACATTTAAAAAAAAAAGTTCTTCGGATAAAAATAAATCAATAAAACGTATAGATTTGTTGAAATCAAACAATAAGAATTCCATCTACAAACTACATTAACTTACATCGATTCCAAATATTATAATTTGCGTTTGAGAAATATTATTTTACATTAGAGCCAGAGAAGACAAAGCGAAACAGGGCAGATGCGGCAATTCCAACCTGTGCTGACAATACTATTTTTAGTCAAGTGCAAGTCTATGTTTTTGTAATTACATTGCAATTATTAGGCCGATTCTAACGAAATTTGAAACCCTTATGTTGTTTTACATTGTCTTCCGAATGATATAATTGCAAAGTTCTCCCAAGATTATACCTGAAATTATTTGGCAATAACATGATAACTATTCGGCCTATTCTAACAAAATTTGAAACCCTGATATTGTTTTACATTCTCTTTCGAATGATATAATGCCAAGGCCCTCACAACTTAGCTCTGGAATTAATATGTTTTGGCAATCCCATCATAACTATTCAGCCGGAGTCAAATAAAATTTAAAACCATTATATTGTTTAGCATTCTCTTTCGAATGATATGTTTTCCAAAGTGCTCCCAAGGTTAGTACGGGAATTATTTTGTTTTGACAATAAAATCATAACTATTCGGCCGATTCTAACGAAATTTAAAACTCTTATATTGTTTTAAGTTCTCTTTCGAATCATTAATTGCCAAAGTCCTCCAAAGTTTAGCCCTGGAGTTATTTTGTTTTGGCAATAACATTATAACTATTTGGCCAGTTCTAATAAAATTTGAAACCCTTATGTCGTTTTACATTCTCTTTCGAATGATATAATTGTCAAAGTCCTCCCAAGGTTAGACAGGAAATTATTTTGTTTTGGCAATAACATCATAAGTATTCGGCTCATCTAACTAAATTTGAAATACTTATGTTGTTTTACACTTTCCTTCGAATGATATAATTGCCAAAGTCCTCCCGAGGTTAGACCAGGAAATATATTGTTTTGCCAATAACATCATATTTATTTGGCTGATTCTACCCCCCCCCCTCCCGTGCAAACGAAAGCTTTGCGCCTCATGCATACTGACATAAAAAAATGTCAAAATCCGATTTAATGGTGTGAAACAAATAACACAATAATAATTATTTATAATATGAATTGAAAGGAAATAAAAGAAAAAAATTTTATGGCGAAAGGCACTACACCCTTTTAAATACTTGTGACAGGTTCACCAATCGTAATCGTTGCACAACATTCCGTGATGGGCCAATTTTAAATACCTTTGGTAGAAGGCTATTGGGAATTTTAGACGCTGTTGATGAAAAAATAGTTTAAAAAACTAAACTAACCTACCCTAACCAAAAATTTTAATTTTTAAGTGCAACTCTTTTGAATTATATCTATGGTACGGTATTTATGAAACTCCTTTGTTAAAACAATCCTTCGATATGCAATTCCTTTGAACGGTATTTATCTCACTCATTTGTTGTATCCCTCCTTCAATATGTCATTCTTTTGAACGAATCCCTACATTGTATGATAAACCCAAACATGAAAATATATTTAAACATTTATGTAGCTTATATTTAATATAGCAAGTCAGATTTTAATGGCTTAATCTATTAATGGAATTAATCTGCAATTGATTTTGATTTGATTCCCACATAAGTATGACCAAAATAAGGTATACTACCACACAGTTGGGAAACCAAGCAAACGAACGATCGCTTTTTTATCTTCTCAGTGGTAACCATAGTTCCAACTACTAGACTTTCTTGATCTGATAATCGTGTGGGTATTTTCTATTTTTTTTCGTGAATCCTCTACTTATTGCAAATATTTCTTGGTATGACGTGCGATTATCATCTGTTTAATTATTAACTGCGAACTTATTACAATAGTATTACACACTAATTACTCCCATAAAATTCAAACAAAGGAGAAAAGGAAGAAGTTGATAAGATTGTCTGTCTGAACAATATGGTGTTAGTGATAAGGTCGAGAAAGATTTTTTGCCATTTTTTGAAGTGAATCATTATTAGTAGAAGAAGGTGGAAAGTTTCAAAGACATTTTGAAACTATGTAAATACCAACGGTTTTTACAAGAGATATTTTCAAGATTGCAAAGAATACATAGGATGAACTCGCTAATTAAGACGCACTTGTCAGAATAAACTGCTCTGCAAAAACTTAATGCACACAATCAAAATCTTTTATGCTCAAAATGATCTAAAACCATCTAAAAGATTTTGATTGTGGTCAGTAAGTTTTTGTAGAGCAGTTTTTTTTCACAAGTGCGTCTTAATTGGCGAGCTTACCCTATTACCATAGAAAAACACACAATCAAAATTTAAAAAATTCGTTTGGACCTTCCAATTTAGTAGAGGAAAGTTTTATTATTTTAAATACTATAATTGATTTTAGGAAATCATATACTGATTGTTTCTTATTTTAAAAAAAGATTTAGTAGATGGAGAACCATTTTTGTTCGAGGGTTTTAATAATAAAAAGATAATTTAAAGTGCATGAATTAATTTTCAATAAGCAGAAATGCTTGTAAGAATAATTTTCAAAATTAATTCTAAGAAGAGAAGCAAATTCAACAAGACTTTTAAACGCCTGTGATTGTATTTTCTCTGTGTTTCTGTTTAGATTTGTTTTATACAATAGATCAATAAATGCAGTTAATTGATTTCGATCTGGCCTTTGTATTTAGAAGCGAACGGTCATTGCTCTTAGAAGTTAATTAAAAGAATTTGAAGGGAAACATGTGCAAGAAATCGCTCATAAAAATGAAGATTGGGAAATTCTAAGAGCGTGTAACAGCATTCTGACAATTTGGCGCTCTTAAATTCAGCCGAAAGTTCTTGTAAAACTTTCGTCTTTAAAGTAATTGTATAAAAAATAGTTTTTTGCCATGAATAAAGCAAAATTTAAATAGTTGAAATAGAATGAGGGAAGAATTAACCAGTTCCTGGGTAGGATTAAGAGATACAAACTATTGTTCATTATAATATAACTTTTTACTAGTGCTCAAGGTAACATAAAAATCATTAATATTAGTGTCTGTGTATATTAGGCTTGAACAAAAAACAAATATTTAGTATGTAAGATGTAGGATAGTGTTAAGGATAAAATAGATTGCCACCTAGAGGCATTTTACGAGATAAGGAAGATATAAAGGATAAGTTCTTTCAGGGAAATTATAAATGTTTCTGAGTTGGATCTAGTTGAATTGGGCGATAAATCTGGGAAAGAAAAGAATCAACATGACATAATTCAACGTAACCCAACTTAGCTTAGAATTCTACATAACATGTTTTCTCCATCTGTTATCATTGTTGTTATATTAACAAGCAAAAATTAATATAGCTTTTAAATTTAAATGAATTTAAAATATATTTAGATGCTATTTCTTAGCTTCATCTTCAAATATGTATTCATGAGTCCAATTTCAATGTATATATCCTCCTACTAATCCATCATATGGCAGTGCAGCTTATGCTTATTGTTAAAGGAAATGTGGGAAATTTAACTAATATTCATCTCTATCCAAGAATGGTGAATGCAGTTTAATTGCTGACAAGGAAACACCAGATGTTTGTTTACGTTTCCTCTGGTTATTAGCGGGAGAAGAAATCCTAGCTTTAGCGTCACGTAGATCAAGTTTCTACAATAAATGTGAATACATTTTACTTATTTTCACTTTTATTTTCAGCAAAAGATAAACCTCATTACTCAGTTTTAGTCATATTGGCTCGACTCTATTCCCCTCTTAGCTGTCTACCTGTGGGAGGAGAAATTTTTTGTGACGGTCTGGTCGATTAGGTTGAGAAAGAAATACGAACAGATCTAGCTCAGATTGAGGGTTTGACCGACCGAATCGAACATTCTTTGTTATTATTTTTTTAGCGCTAGTCATTTGCTATCACAACTCCAACAATACAGGTCATTCAGTCTCTCTTTGTAATTTGTTCCCATTTGCGTTTTTGTTCTTTGTTTATAATATAATGGGTTATTTTATTCTTAAATTCATTCAGTTTGTTTTTTATTTTAGTTTTTATTGATACTCAATTTAGTTTGCATTACAAGTTTTCGTCTTCCCCGTTTTTTTTCGCAAAATTACACTGGATATTGTTAAGTACTTTTTATGTAATGTTATTTTTGTTCTACATACCACTCAATATTTGTCTATTTTATTGAGTAAACTTTTATTTGACAGATTTTTAAAAATAAAAACCAATAATTAATGTTTTTGTAACTTTCAGTGTTAATATATTTTTCCCTTCTCTTGTTAGTCACTGATGATGGTCTCAGTTGAGGTGCAAAACGTTCGGACAGTAAATGTTTAGAGCCATTTCCTGGGTCTGTATATTCCTGCTATATATATATATATATATATATATATATATATATATATATTATTGTATTAATACCTGGACTTTCTTAGATAAACATTTCGTGAAGATGAATGGAGGAAGATAGATTTTTTTCCGAAAGGTAAATTAACATTATTTAGAGAAGCTTCTTGTCTCTAAAACAGAATTGTTTCACAATGGTAATCATTAACGTTAATTGCCCTTGACCATGCAGTTAGTTAAAAAGAATTCATTTTTACATGAAAATTAAAATCAGAAAAACGAGTACCCTTTATCCGAAATTACCTTGATTAATTTGGAATGAAAGACCCGCTCAGAGTGCGCCAATAGCGAGAAAAGACTATACTGTGCAATCAGCTTTTCATTCAATTGTTAATTCTGTCTCTGAAATGAACATTTAGTGATCATTTGGATATAACTTGGTTTAACTATACAATCACTACTTACCATTTAGTTTACATGACAGAAAATAACTCAATATAGAACCTTCATAGGAAATTCGAGCCAGAAGTATTCGTTTAAGACATGAGCCTTCGACGTGTATTTATAATTTGCTAAAAAAGGAAATGGCTCTTTGAGATCTAAAACTAATTCTTGGAGAAAAATATACCTCGTAACTCGTTTTGTGACTCGTCTTTAGAAAGTCAAGTATTGCATTTACGTAAGCCATAACAGTCTTAAATGAATTCATCCATTAATTCTTTATTAGTACTCTTGAAAAACAAAAGAGTTAGGAAGTTTAATAGGGGATATTAACCGTTGGCATAGTAAATATATGATACAATAAATGTCTCATTAAAATAGTGAAGTTATAAGAATTTAATACTAGAGGAAGTTTAACAAAAATGTACAGTAATTTGGACATGATAAAGTAAAACTTGCTTAACGATTGTGCTAGGTAAACATTGAATTTAATCGAAAAATAAATTGCAATATCAAACATATCTTTTTATGATGCTCTTACGGCATTAATCTTATATTTTATATTTTTGAAGTGTATACAATGTTTTCGTTTTCGCTTTAAGGATGGTAATCAGACCCACGCAAAACTAGTCTCAATTGAGAAGGAACTTTCGACACGAATGCTTTGCGCACTGGAGAAATTTGAAATATATCTGATGAATGGTGGTCATTGGTTGAGTTTGAAGCGACCATAATTTGTTGGCCTATTTGAGTTGATTTAAAACGAAGAATAAACGTATAATGCAATGTTCACTGGCGGTTAACCTTATAATTTGGCGGTGTAACACATAAGAGGTTAAAAGAGCGTTATGGCAAATAACTTGTTCCGCGTGCATTAATGTTGGATCAAATGTATTTTTCTATGTTTTTGTTCCCATTGTTGTAAGGAAGGATCTTACTTTGTTGTTTATTTACATGTTTGTAAAATGTATTTTTATGTATTTGCTCCCATTATTTTATGGGAGGGAGTTATTTAGTGGTATTTTAGATGCTTGTAAGAACTAATTTGATCTATTTCCAAATGCCTTGAAGGATTCCTTTTATTGAGATTCCTGGTTTTGGAAGTGTCTTATTTACAGGTTCTTTTGTTTTAGTGGATAAACTTACTAATTTTATGGGGTAGTCCTCTTATTTCTTGAGTGGTGTTGGGAAAGAGCCACATGGTTTTACGACCCGCGGCTGAGCATATACCTGTTGAAAGAGCCAACAGGGACTAGGTTTGCCTCAGGCTTCGGGGATAACAGAAAGAAAAGAGTTAGATACGCTCGAATATATGGACGCACTCGAAAACTGGGATCCTCCGTGGGATGGATAGCAGATGACGTGCAAATGGGCAGTGTTAATGAGGAGACAGAGCGAAGGGGCTTAATGCTAAGGTTCCTTATCAAGTAACTGCAGAGGAAAATTCACTTGGCTTAGCATTTCACTATCGAGATGACTCTCCATCTCTCTGGTCTTCCCGAGTCCGGGCTTAGAAGCATTTTCCAAACTAGGCTTTGAGGCATTATAGGAACTCAGGCTACTTTCGGGAAAAGATTTTTCCTGGTACGTAAAATTGTGTTATATTTTTAACGTGATCAGAGTCGTGATTACTTTGGCTGGTTTTCTACCTTTGGCTAAGTGTCTAAGTCTGTGTTTAAATTCCTTGCATATATGTTTTGCTGTGTAAGGTTCTAGGATAATTGTGCTAATAAATTAAATTTTGTAGCTAGTCTTTCATACCCTCCCCCACTTTCTTGCCACTAAAGAAGCAAGAAAGTAAGCCAACCGAAACCTTCTGAGTGAAGAATATATTCGATAACCTTGGATAAAACAAGACACATAATGGTCAGTTTTCAAATGCGTTTCGTTTGCATTCACTATGAGCTTCTGCTGAGCTCCTAGAGAGAGACAATTGGTATTGTTACAATATATAATATATATATATATATATATATATATATATATATATATATCAAAGTAGCGCGAGAGAATGATGAAAATGAATCCATTAAACCACATTGAAAGAGAAAACTGAATAATTTCTCCTTGCAGTCATATTTTTATTACATTTTCGCTTTCCTGCACGGATCTTTTCGAAAAAAGGTAATAAAAATATTGCTGCAAGGAAAAATTATTCCGTTTTCTCTTTCAATGTGGTTTAATGGATTAATATATATATATATATATATATATATATATATATATATATATATATATATATATAGAGAGAGAGAGAGAGAGAGAGAGAGAGAGGGGGGGAGGGAATACATATTTGAAACCCCCTATCACATTTTCTAGTCACGTTTTGCGATAAAAGCTTTCACCTCTAGCTCAATGACGGAGACTGAATGGCTTAGTACTCTTCCTCACAGTCTCTACTATCCGACACAAAGAAGCCACATATTTCCTTATGACATGGAAGACATTCACAAACTGCTTTATCCCGAACACACGCAGCCGAAATAATTGCACACTCATCTTCTGTTCGCATAAAAACAAACAATCTCGCTCTTCTTCAGAGTACAACAAGACTTCACATGAAAAGAAAAACCGAGTCTTCTTACTATTTGCGATCACAGTAACTTCTTCACGTTACGTCCACTGAGGAAGGAATTAAACTCACCTGCCTCTGCTCACATTACTCTTCCGAGCATCGAAATTCATTAGCAAATTATCTAGTTTTAATTTAAGTCTTGGCTTGTATAAACTCGATAAAAATATTTTAAATTACTTGTTATTCTTGTTTCCTGCTTACCTTTCTTCCTTTTTCCTTTCCCCCTCAACCTTTATATATGTATTTATGTATATATATATATATATATATATATATATATATATATATATATATATATATATATATATATATATATATTTATATATGGTACAAAAGAAAGAAAAAATTGGACGTGAATGAGCAATGAGACAAGAAACCGGAATTTTTTAGAGGCAAGAGAAAGGGACATGTGAAGAACCTAGAATCAAAGAGAGCAGAGGGCGGCACAATGAAGGCGATATATATATATTGATATATATATATATATATATATATATATATATATATATATATATATATATATATATATATATTTAATTTATTTTAGTGCAAAAACAATTTTGCAAAAATTTCATCTGAAAAAATTAATATTTAGAGGTGGCACCCAGCACTTGTCTATTGCTGATTTCCATGGCAATCAGGAGGTGCAGCAAGCACCACGTTACTTTTTTTTGTCGAAGTTCCACAGTAAAGCTACCATACCACTTTCTTTTTCACTTCTATTGGTAGTGGTTACTCCTTTGAAGGAGCTGTAATAATGGTCTTCTCGATTTGTTTGGGAACTTTTTTCTGTAGTTCGACACAACATATAACAAATACTATTTTTGATCCTCATCATTAGTTTGCTATTTGTTGTATTCCTCCATGAGCTAAACTCTTCTTTCTTTCATTAACAATTTTTTTATCATTAACTACGGTTTTAGCAATCCAAAAGCTTTCTGCTTGAGGCCAGTCCTCAACCGATTTGTTAAAATTTTGAGGACAGCCCAAGTGTTTTGAAGAAAAAGATTGTCGAGGTATGCCTGTGTAGAGTAGCTCGGCGCCCAAGGTCGTATACAAGCATGGGCAGACAGCTGACCACAGGCCGCTTGAAAATGTTCTGGGTCGATTAATAAAGAGTGCTATTTATGGTTGACCGGGTTTTGACTAATGGCTTGCCAAGTTGCAGTTCAAAGGATATATAAAGACAATACCCCAAAATATAATTTTAATATATAAAATAAAAGGGGGCAATTTTTATATATATATATATATATATATATATATATATAGTACAAGAAGAAAAATTGGACGCGAATGAGCAATGAGACAAGAAACAGGAGTTTTTTAGAGGTAAGAAAAAAGGACATTCGAAGAAGACTAGAATCAAAGAGAGCAGAGGGCAGCACAATTAAGGCAATCCTTTACCGAGGAGACAGAGATAACGCCAGAGGAAAAAAGTTTGATATTTCTGGCCGGGACTCGAACCCGGGTCTGCTGATTGCTGGTCAGATGCTCTACCACTAAGCTACCAGGCACAGTGACTCCAATTCGCCCAAAGCGTTACCCCATCAAACCCAGTATCTCTCTAAGCTAGGAACCTCCAAGGAATTTTTATACCATATCTTCTTACCCGCTTACAATTTAAAGGCTCATTCCCCATGTCACATACGAAGAGGAAGGAGCAAATGCAAGTTCTGCAGGTGATAACAACCACCACAGGGCTTTCGCCATATTTATTTTCTGCCTTTCAAAACAATTTTGAAGACAGAATTAAAGGTGCAGAACCTTGCATTGCAGACTATATAACAATACAGTAAAAGAAGAGAAATTGGACGCGAATGAGCAATGAGACATTTTTAGAGGTAAGAGAAAGATACATTAGGAGAAGACTAGAATCAAAGAGAGCAGAGGGCAGCACAATTAAGGCAATCCTTTCCTGAGAAGACAGAGATAACGCCAGAGGAAAAAAGTTTGATATTCCTGGCCGGGACTCGAACCCGGGTCTGCTGCTATCCGGTCAGATGCTCTACCGCTAAGCTACCAGGCACAATGACTCTACTTCGCCCAAAGCGTTACCCCATCAAACCCAGTATCTCTCTAAGCTAGTAACCTCCAAGGAATTTTTATACCATTTCTTCTTACCCGCTCACAATTTAAAGGCTCATCCCCATATATATATATATATATATATATATATATATATATATATATAAAAGGGGTGAACAAAATACTTATGTTAGTTAAATGAATTAAGTGAAGATTAACGAGGTAATCTGGGGATGACGATACAAGATCGCTTTACCTTCAAGCGCGGGTGAATTGGAGGGGGAGGGGGGAAGACAATGACGCCTGTCTTCAAGTAGATACTTCGGGGAGGCTTGACGAGGAGGACTCGAAGATGGGGTTTGATTACTTTGTGATAAAGAATGAGATTTTCTCTGCTCAAGAGAGACGTAATCTCAACTCGAAACGATTCTGCAGATCGGCAGGGAGTCTCGGTCTCGAAAGAACGGGAATCTTGAAGGGGTGGTGAAGGTGAGAGGGCCGCACAACTCCTTGAGAAGAAGAATGCTAGATAGCTTTTCTCTGAACAGGGACCAAAGCTTAACAAAGATATATCTGCTGGCAGGATCTTCGACGAAGTACGACGACGGGTTACAGGGATTCACGGAAAACAGACGGCAGTCTGAACGGAGTGGATGGCGGGCTTTTTGATCTACTCGAGAGATGGTTAGCTTTGGATTAAATACCCGGGTGGCTGATCCGATAGACGCCTCAGGGTTTTGCAGTTCCTAGGGGATTCTTAGTGCCAGTCTAAGCAAACACATTTCATGATAACTAGTCAGTTAAACTTGCCTCGTGATATGGAGGTAAGGTTAATGTGGCTGCGCATGGTGTTGTCGCCGGGGAGGGGTGTATGAGTGGTGTCCGAAAGCAAACACAGCTTTGAAGGGTGATTAAGTGAGGGACTGATTCTTTCTTGAACTTTCTAAAATTCTCACGCTAGGCGCACGTGGTCTTGAAAGAATAGAGGGGTATTTCCGAGGGGGCTTCCTCATACGGTGGTTCTTCGAGGGCATCCCCTCACAGACTGTGTTGTTGTCACGAAGTGCCAATGCTGCTTCTTGCCCTAATCTTTATCTTCTATTTGGGTTTTCTTGGGTGTATCTGAATCTGCTGGATTCTTGAACGAGACATAATCATCCAAGGTGGTATTGGCAAGCTTTCTATTTGTTCTTTTGTAGTAATGAAGTTCTTCAAGAATCAACAAATCATTCAGTGTGGCACTGGCTACCATTGGTTCAAAAAACTAGTGCCCCACAGAGATTGAAATGGCAAACATACTTATTTCTTCCAAATTTATACTTTTGGGGATTAAATTTTCAATTGACTTTTGAACATGCAAATTTTCATGGAGTATATAAGTTTTGCAATCCATCTAGCTCTGTGTTATGCTCCAGTTTTCTTTTTAAATTTCACCCCTAGGTGGATTTTCTCTCATTATTATTATCGTTAGCTCTCAGAGTTCTTTGTAATCGTCTCGAATTTGTCTTTCTTAGATCGGTTCTGTAGAAAATATCATCATTACATCTTTCTTTTATTGAGGAAAATATTCTAAGATGTCAAATTTGTCTTGGTTTATGTTATTCTTGTTTTTAATATTTTCAATAATGGAATATCAGGGCCATAAGAAGCTTAAAGAGCAGGCGCTAACACTGCCTCCAAAATAATTTAAAATATGTGATGTCGGTGAGGAAGCCATAACAATTCTCTCCCTAATCTTTGATCAATTATTGTTCAAGCTCCTTCTTTACTACCTGTATTCGAAGCGGTTGTGTCGAAACACATATCTTCCACTTTATGTGTGATTTCGCAGTAAAGCATCATTTAATGAACTATTTCAGCCATACGTTTGCCAGTGTCTTTGAGGAATTTTTGGCAGTCCAAGTAGCTGTTCTGTACCACTGCTTTATATCAAAATTAGCAGGCGATCCACGATTTCTCCTGATCTCCTGATATATCTTCAAGTAGTTTTCCATCACAATGAACTATCAGGGGTTTCTCAGTTTGAAAATGTATTTTCAAGTTCTCACTGAATGTCTTTCTCTATTTTGTTGAGCTCTACAGATAGTGGAGTAACTAACATTATAGTCCTCAGGGTTCTTCCCTACACTCTAAACGATAGGAATAGTAACGAGAGAGACTGAGTGGTTACTTATCTTGGAAACATCAAAGGAGGAAGGAATATTTGTGTTCAATATTTTAGCCTGTTTGTTTGGAGGACCTTTTGATGTTAAAGGATTTGGTTCATGGTATAAACCTTCTACTTCTGTTTCACTTAGAGAATTGCTGGCACTAGTGTTACTTGAAAGAATAATTTTCTTTGAATGCAGCTGCTTGTCGTCCCTTTTTTAGCTCCATTTTCTCTGCTTGCAATTGTACTTCAAGTTTACGCTGTTGTTCTTTCTTATCTATTCCAATAATTATTCCTTTCCCTTCCACTCTCCGTAGTCGAAGGAACTCTTTATCTTTTTCATTGGTCAATATTTCATTAGCATTTATATGAGCAATATCAAATAGCTCATCTAGCCTATCCTTCCATTTCCTTTCTTTTACTCTTGCATGCAAGGATATTTTGTCTTTGCTCTTTCTAAGGTGTTTCTAGTCATCATATAATCTATTAAATTTCTTTACTGAATTAAATTTATGAGTGGTTGGTATCCTAGCTTTTTGCCACACATCTAATGTATCATTGATAGCTACGTTTAAAGCTCCTCTCCCTTGTTTAGCACTTTTATGATTCATCAGTAAACAGATAACTTCTTTTATCGTGGTAACTTACTATTGGTTGCCCAAACAACCAAATTTCAGTTGAACTTCCGGTTGTCATAGTGAATCCAGTTGAAATTCTTGTAATTGGGTAAATCAGGAACATCGTCCCACAACATCTTGTTTAGACTGCAAGCAGCGCACTAAGTCATGTCACGTGCGTCTTTTTCCCTGCCTCAACATCATGCAACAATTGTTCAGCTTCAATTTATTTAGTCAAAAAGAAATAAAATTTATTTTATATAATCTATGTGGATTAAAATTTCTGTAGCACTTAAAATATAACTCACAAATATACCTGAAATGTAAGAATAAAATAATCAATGAGTAATTAATTATTAGAGAAGCATTGATAGTTTACGGCGTTTCAATCAATAAATCTAAAATAATCAAGTACTCGGCGTTTGCTTTAAACATTAATTATTTGACTCAAATTTTTGCTACAATTTTTTACATGTAAATAATAAAGATTTGATGGTCGTTTTTTTGTATCACCACAATATATATATATATATATATATATATATATATATACATATATATATATATATATGTATATATATATATATATATGTATATATATATATATATGTATATATATATATATATATATATATATATATATATATATATATATATATATATATATATATATATATTAATAGTGTTAGTTAATATGTGGCCGTTGGCAACTCTGAATTCCCCATAGCTATGGGGTCACCCTTAGAGCCACTTTCACCAACTATTACATGAGTCAACTTGAGGAGAGAATATTGGACATCATGACAAAATAAGCCACACACATATTGCCGATACGTAGATGACATCTACATCAACGTCCAAAACGAAGAACATCTCGTTAACATCAAGCAGCATTTTGAGGAGAACTCCGTGTTAAAATTCACTTATGAAATGAGCACGGGCAATAAACTCCCTTTTTTGGACATTGAAGTTCATAACATCAATGGCGGCTACATTACTAATGTACATAGAAAAAGTACCGACATGGGAAGATATCTCAATGCTGAAAGTGAATGTCCTGAAAGGTACAAAATAAGCGTAATCGGCTCATACATCCGCCGAGCTTACAAATGCTGCTCTATGTGGGAACTTTTCCACCAAGAGATTGCACGAGTAAGACAAATACTTATGAATAATGGTTTCTCAAACAGCATGATTGACAAACAACTCCAATCATTTTTAAATAACCATTACAAACATGCGGATACAACTGAAAGTAATCATGGAGAAGTCAATAACATCAAAGTGTATTACAGAAACCAGATGTCCACGGCCTAAAAAATATATGAAAAAAACATCAATGAGATTATTAACCTTAACATCAAGGTTAAAAATCAAACGGATAAAATTCAACTCATCATTTATTATAAAACAACAAAATCCAGCAATCTCCTGATGAAAAACAATACCTGCCTAAACTCCTCAAATCTCAAGTCAACCAACATAGTTTACGAGTTTATCTGCCCCGATAAAGACTGTAAGCTTTATAATAACTTAAGATATATTGGCATGACAACCACTGCACTTTCGAGACGTTTAACTATGCATCTACAAAGCGGAGGCCCTAAAAATCATATGGAGAGTGTCTATAATATTAACCTAACGAGAGATATGCTCGTTGATAACACCATTATTAAAAGAAAAGAGGTCAACAAAGCGAGGCTGAATATCTTAGAAGCCATATTAATAAATGAAGATAAGCCGGACATCAAGAGTCAAGCGACAAGCTGGAATCGCACGTTAAAATTATTTTAAAATTCCACTCACCGGACTGGCCCGTTTCCTTTAACGTTATGCTCAACCTAGGCAAAATAAATACCCCTTAAAAATCGCTTTCTTTCCCTCTGTCAGATCCTCATTCCACTCATTACATCCGTAAAGGAGGCAAGAACATTTCAAAACGGTCCGAAGATGATCGAATAAGATCGAAAGCTTAGCAATTTAGTTTTTTTTTTTACCAAATACATTCATTTAAAAAAAAGAGATGAATACTGTACAAGTAATACACCATCTACAAGATGGAATAAAATAGATAGTTAGAAGAAAAAGTTGCCAAAGGAAATTAATTAAGGCAAAATACACATTGGTCTTCAACAAAAATCGCATATATATATATATATATATATATATATATATATATATATATTTATGTATATAACACGGGGAAAGGGAAAAGGAATGAGTAAAAGGATTGACAGAACATTTTATGTATAGGGCAAAGATAGAAAGATCAATACTTGTGGATGAGTGTGTGGTAGCTCGTGCATTACTTAAATAAAATTAGTATTGTCTCTTATTGAAATACATGACAATGAGATTAGAAAAAATATTATATTAACAGTATCAACCAAACCATTACAGCGAAAAATACGATGCAATGTGAGCATGTTTCGAAACAAAGTGCTTTGTCATATATAATTGCGTACATTGGATTATGTTGTAACACACCACTCCACCAAATGTAGAGATTGAAGCATGTATATATAGTTCACTTTAACAGTCAATTCATTATATCTACTCTATAATGTTCACCGTGGCATAAATGCAATGAACGTCAATACTGATATATAATGTAATTTAACCCCTTTGAATGTTTTTGTCTTCTTATCAAATGAACAAATATTATATGTTGCTTCGGAAGGATTTTTGATTCCATACAAACCCCACAATTTCAATTACCCATTTTATCACAAACTCATTATCAAATTTTGTACATTACCTATTAAACCACCTCAACAATGTTAAATGCAATAAAATTAGTTCATTATTTTTACGTGTTCTTGCTATTCTCTTTGAAATTCACAAATGTCATTGATAACTAAATAATAATCCTAATAATAAATATTTTTAATTCAAGACTGAGTCTATTTAGCAGGTATGCTTTAAAGTTTTACTAAATAATAGCGAATGTGTACATATCCTCCAACGATAAATTTGTTGCTCCAACAACAAAAATAAGAAACAAAGAAACGACAATGACGTAATGTTAAAGAAAACGAAGCATGAGCAATTCTGATTCTTGTTATTCCAGTTCCCCTCATAGATTCCTTTAATTTCCCCTCTAGGACTTGATATGGGAAACCTCAAATTAAAGTGAGTTTTGGGCGGACACTCCGAGGATTTAGTGGAGCGCTAATTATCATGAATCGTATTTTGTCCGGCGGTCGATGAAGACTCATGACATCAGCACTCATTAAATTTCGAGAATTAGCTCGCCGCCTGAGCGAAGGAGTTTGCCTTAATACGTTTTGTTGTATAGCGATTATGCAGTAGGGGGTCTCAACTTTCTTGCTGCATGACAGCCTAAGTAATCGATCGTGAAGAGAAAAATAGCTCTCACTCTTTGGTACTTACATGATAATTATAAACAAGCACAAAAGTACATTCGCAAGAAATATAGCTATAAAGGTAAAATAAATTTCTTCTTCTTCTAGATATATATATATATATATATATATATATATATATATATATATATATATATATATATATATATATAATAGAAAAATTGCATGACATCGTCATATATAATAGATGTATTTAAAAGCCAAAAGAATTGAAAATTGGTAACACAACCCGGAAAAACGCTAAGGAAATTTATTACGTGGTCCATTGAAGATTAAGAAATAAAATGGGAGAATTATAGAAACGGACAATAGGGCAAACTATTTTAACCGTTATATGAAAAATGAATAAAAGAGTTGGATTTGAACCTGTGTCATTAAGCGCGCTTCGCTAAAATGACCGTGACGCTCATCGCCAGAGATGCCAGACTTTTTTTCTTAATGGATTTACTGATAATAGAAAGTCCACTTAATTACTGTCCTAATTTTAACCTTTGCAAAACATTCGCAGTAAGTCATTTACCACGTTTTTCTTCTATCAAATCTTTGGTTGGCTACTGAAATAATAAAACATCTTTTAATATAGGATAAATAAAATAATTAGATGATCAAATGTCAAAATATATATTTTAACTGTAACTTTTAAATCATTAATGGAAAATAAAAGTGATAACTTCTATATTTCAAAATGTTAATGTGTGAGCTATTATGAAATTTTAATCAATTGCTTGATAATAGAAGTAGAACGTAAAATTACTTGAAGAAGTGCGTGTAAATATAGAAATTATGATCTTAAATATAAACTAATCTTAATTAGAAACAGAAAATGATAAAGATAAATTTTTAAAAACCTTAAAGAGAATAAGGAGAGATCTTAGAATAGAATGGAAATTTAATTACCACAATAATCTTTCCTACTTGAAGTGATCGGTCAAAAGAGTCAATATTAAACCTTAAGGAGCAAACAGACTCCTGAGAGCCTCAAGGGCTCTAAGCCACGAAACACAAACCAGTCGACGCTGAAATCAATACTAAACTCATTGGAGCAAAAAATGTTTTTAGCAAACTCTTCAAAGAAACTCGTTGCATTCGAGTGAAAAGGTCGTAAACGGTGAATCTAATTGCAATAATTGTACGCAATTAGCGGTCTGATACTGATAATTATTCTGATATTTCAAGTGATGGGTAATTTTCAAGAAGATCATAATACTTCTATTTTTAAATTAGTGCTAGTTAACAACAAGGTATAACCGAAGGATTTATTCAAATTTCATATATATAAAAATATATATATATATATATATATATATATATATATATATATATATATATATATATATACATATATATATATATATATATACATATATATATATATATATATATATATATATATATATATACATATATATATATATATATATATATATATATATATATATATATATATATATATATATATATATATATTTATATATATATATATATATACCTATCTATATATATATATATATATATATATATATATATATATATATATACATATATATATATATATATAGTATGAGATTCTGGTTTTTCGATTTTGATGTAATTAAATGGCGAAAATTAATTACCTTTTTACGATATCATTTTTTGGGCTGCCTTAGTATATTAAAGAACCTGATTCTCCTCTCAATTTTGATTAAACCTTTTTCCCTTTAACCAACAAAGTTGCACATTTCGTTAATAAACTCTTGGATTCTTTGCTCATTCTTCCTCTCATACTCAATCATTTATTAACTCTACGTTCTTCCATTGAGCTAGTGTAAGTTTAATTGTTCTTATTCATGTTTTCAGGCCAAGTTTATATTTATTATCACTTACTTATGTCATATATTTGTGATCTTAGTTTAGATCTCTTTGTTCATAGTTTGTTTTCAGTACAAAAAATCTCTATTTCTGCCTCTAAATTAGTTCAGCTCCCTCCTCGATATAATTATATAGTGTGTCTCCAAAAATTGGATTTGTCTACCACACAAATGGTACCTCAAATATTAAAAGATTAAGGCAACTTTTAAGAATATGTACAAGTGAAACTCATGTTCAAATTCCAGATGGAAAACTTAACCGTCAACTTGACGGACTAGCTTGAGCTCCCCATTAGTCCCTACTTTTGAGAACTTCTACAGAAGAAACTTAGATGAAATGCTTTTAACATAAGTGACGAGCCTACCAAAATTTTACACCAGATTAGTTGATGACATGGGCAACTAACTACGAACATCAATTACTATAACTCCAAAGTACCTGAGAAGTTCATTCTTTTCTCAGATTCACATACGAGTTGAGTGTAAGCGGTTGTATTGCCTTCCTAGATGTAGACGTAAAACAGACCAGTGGCTGAAAATATTCCACCATTGGCTATCGAAAAGGAACAGACTTTGGTCGATGCCTTAACGCCAAAAATAAGTGCACCGAGAACTATAAAAAATTAGTAATGAGCTTATACATAAGAAGAGCTATCAAGAATTGCTCAACGTGGACCGACTTCGCGAAGGACTTCGACGGATCCAAACAGATGCGAATCAACAATAGCTACTCCAAAAGAAGAAAGTTCTGAACATAAAGTTTGAGGTACAGGACGAAAAAAAAGAAAAGAAATAATTACCACTCTAATACCACTCTACAAAAGACCCAAATAACACATGCCGACAAAACAGACGAAAGAATACTAAAGGATACCATAAATAAAACACTATCCAAGAAAATGACAATAAGCTATTTATAAGAATATAGCATAAAAACACAAAAGTCAGCAACTTTTTAAAGTGAAACAACCCCTGTGAAAAGCAATTCATTCCAAAGGCTACAAATATGATGTCCAAATTTAAATGGCCCATGACGACTGCAAGCCTTGTCCAAACAAGTAAAATATCAGTATGGCAACTAACACCTTCAGCCGACGCCTAACGATGCATTAGCAAGAAAGAGGAATCAAAGCACACTATAAAGAACAGCACAAATAACAAAGTACAATTCTGGTTAAGAACACTACCATTCACAAAGGAAACTGGAATCGTCACCGACGAGGAGATTCTAAAGGCTCTTGTCATCAGAGAGATGGACCCAAAACTTAACACCCATTGCATCAGCTCGGAGTGAGTACTACACTTTTTTTTTTATTAGAAGTGAACTATATTCTGTCTCCAACCCATAAAAGCATCAAAGAAGGAAAACGAACATCATTATTTGCTGCTGGAAAAAGTATGCATCTGTTCTCTGATCGACCGAAAGCTATCGACCTGTGTGGTTGGCGCGCAAACTAGCATGCATCCACCTCCAAGCTTAAAGGCTTGATAATGGTATGTGTGAGAAGAGGTGATACACAGAAATAAGAGAGAAGACATTTAAAGGATAAAAGCAAAGAGAAAAAAAAACACGTCGCCCTGTAAGGACTCGAAACTCAGAACTCTGGTTTTCCAGTCCGGTGCTCTGCTGACTGAGCCAACGGGATAAATATGCCTTGACGACATATTTCATCAATATAACTTTTCGTTTGCACCTCCAAAGACCACCACCCTGAAACTGTGCCTGTAAGGATGGAGAGGATGAACATGTTGAATAAATATATCCAGTAGTTGTTGAGTTAGGAATTTGAGAGTGTATATATATATATATATATATATATATATATATATATATATATATATGAATCCATTATAGAGAGAGAGAGAGAGAGAAACGAGTGATCAGTAAGAAAAGATACAAAAAGGACAAAAATGAGACATGAACAAAATTTGGATGAAAAGAAAAGAAGTAATAACAACAACAACACAACAGTGAAGAAACGAAAAGGATTTTATGGAAATTCGTTTTTAAGGAGATTCCCTCATACTGGTTTCTGGTCTCGTGTAATACTCGATTTAGATTCCTATTTACTTTGCCATTTGGCTCCACTCTGATCCTCTATTTCCTTTTTTTCAACTTTCTTTCTTGATCTAAAATGTGCAACCTTCTCTGGTTGGTTCTTTTTTACTTCTTTTCTTGGACTTGCCGCTGCCTCAGTAGGCTCTTGGAATCTTCCCTGAGCTTTCGTTCTCTAATTCTGACCCGTGAAGTTCATATAATTTAACACAATTACAACAACGAGACGAATTAGTAAACCCAAATAGAGTCAAAGGTATAATCAGCTATTCATCGATAACTAGAGTCCAGAAACGAGAATGAACGGTAATAAGAGAGAAAAACATATACCAGGAGTAGTGAATTAACTAATAGCAACGGTTTGAACGCCTAAAACAAATGAATAATTCCAAAGATACTGAGAAATACAGCACTTTTTCAAAATTCTGCGACTGTGTGTGAGCTGACTGAATGAAATTTAAAAATTTGTAACTAGGAAAGATTTGATTTAGTGTTAGTTTTTTTTTCTATGGAATTGGTTGGTAGGAAAATATAGTGTTAGATACCAACCAATTTCATAGAATAAAAAGCAACTAACAGTAAATCAAAGCTTTCCTAGTTACAAATTTTAAATTTCATTCAGTCAGCTCACTGCATTCTCCGAATCAGGTAATATTTTATACTCTATTTATTGTGTTTACCTCTTCTTCTACTTCTACCCACATTAATGTCATTTGAATTTATTTTGTATTTTGTATATTTAATTTTTACTCAAAATACAGAAATGTGTCCTTCATATTAAATTTTTCAGTATTTTTATTTCATTTCGAGGTATTTTTCCTTTTTTGTACCTTTTGTATCGTTTGTAAAAATAATTATTTTTTATATATTTTCATTGTTTTAGCCCGGAAGATGCGCGAGAACCCGAAACGTTGGCGTCAATACATTTTAAATTCAGTGGTTGCATTTCTTTTTCTGCTGAAGATACGACTTGCTAGATGCAGAGACATTCATAATTTTATATATATATATATATATATATATATATATATATATATATATATATATATATATATATATATAATGAAAAAACTCACAAGGTTGCACGTGAGGAAAGCAATAATATGAAAATTAACCCAAAGGAAAATGAAAAGATGAATCCAAGCACTTTCGAACTATATTTGCAAGTCCATTTTCAGGGAATAGCATGAAAATGGAGAAGACAACCTTATATAGTGTACCAAGATACGAGGGGAACGCCCATCACATAGTAAAAACCAATGGAAAACACAAAAACAAGACAGAAAAATACCAATAAAAAGAACAATAGGCAACTAATAACAGACATATATAAAGTTATCTAGATATAAACACACGAATTATGCAAGGCAGTTATCAAATATCCCAAACTTCCCATTCTTGATTAGCATGTAGATGTTGGTCACGGCCAATTTCACTGTTTCCTTTCAAAAAGCCTGACGATTTTAAGAATTCGCGTCCGGATCGCATGAAATTCAAAAATAATTTGATTCAAATTTTGTTTTTGATACGTGGGGGCATCTTATGGTTTCAACTTGGGTTGAGAAATGAAGACTTGTGTTATTTTAGTTTAATAAAATTGCACAACAATGGAAAAGACCGGAAATGAGAATAACCTTTTCTAGAGGTAGTTTATGCGTAAACCACGAATATAACATCCGTCTCTTTCTGCGACCCTCCAGTTTCTCGTAAATTACCATCTTACTTACGTTAAATAGACTGATTGTCCATAGGAATTCAATGCAAACAGGATTGATCAGAAACTGATAACTCTAAAAGTTTCAAATGGATTTTAATATAATTTTAATAGAGTGTTCCTAAGGTATTTTTCAACTTAACCAATGAAAATTATGAAAGTATACTCAATAAATCTTTCGTTATATGGGTCCAAATACGAGGTAACTCTTACATACCGCTATATCATTTTGTAACTTACTATAAATGCTACCTATTTTTACTTTTCTTATTTAATATTTGTTGCTGTTACTATTTATATTATTTTTCACATACTACAGTGTTTTTACTTTTCTTTACAGGATACAGAGATAAAATGCACAGATAAAGTAAAAATTCCACAGACAGTTTCTGTGGATCAGTTACATTAAGACAATACAAGAGACAGTTGATTAAACATGTGAAGAAACCTTATAAACTGTACCACTGCATATAAAATTAAGAATAATGAAGCAATTTACCAAATCACTGCAACATAACAAGCCATGTTCCCAGTACCTCAAAGCGAACTTCCGTAAAATAATTGATGCCAAGATAAAAGAAGGCATATTCGTAGGCCTTCAGATTCGTCAACTTATAGCTGATGTGGACTTCGAGGCGACAAGGGATGAAAGTGAGGTAGCGGCCTGGCGTGCACTCAAAGATGTATGCAAAGGACTTCTGGAAAAGCACCAAAGGGCCCAGCGAGTGAATATAGTGGAGAGCCTAATGAAGTACTACCAACATCTCGGATTCAATATGTCACTGAAGATACACTTTCTTCATTCTCATCTGTTCTTCTTCCCACCTGAGAAGTCTTACAAACGAAGAAGTAAATACTAAAATGTAGCTTAATACATAATTATATAATGGTACCAAACATGTTGATTCATCATATTTTCATAAATTAATTACAATGGACACATTTAATCTTACTTTGTAAGCGAAATACATTTATGGTATCGTGGAAATCGGTATCAATTGCATAATTATTTAATTGGCATTTTACAAGAAAGTGTTACGTGGTGAGAAATTTGGTTAGCAAATTTGAATTTAGCACACTCAACTTCATATAAAATGCACATGAGATCTATGTTTTTTTCTTGACACTGAAATTTGTTGTACAGTGTAATTAATATCAGAGCTCATATTACGTGCGACTGTGTGTAAGTTAGATGGAGTGGTGATCAGTTTAATGGAAGAGATGTGTGGAAGAAGCCCCATCCCATTACCCAACATAGCTCTTAAAAGAACATCACGGATTTCGCTTTAGTTATGTCGAGTTCTTAACTCCAAGTAGTTGGGAATTCTTTCTTAATTGAGGGACGGATAATGTAAGTGTCTTCTCTGTTTGTACGAACACTGATCTAGTGTTTCCAAAGACTCACCCCTGTCTGATAGATTAAAGGTTAACTAGTTTTAATATTGAGCTACATCTGTACTTCTCGCGTTCTCCTTTATTTTTTTTTATATTTCCTCTTTCTTCCATCTGTTACTCTGTTCTATTTTTGCCCTCTCTATGATCAGGTCATCATTGGATTACAACACTTGCCATCAATAGTAATGAAAATCAATGTTGTATCCGTATTAAGATCGGAAAATAATGACCACAGTGAACAGAAGGTTGGAAACCCCTGATTTCAGGAGCATATGAGGATTTTCCTTCGTTGTTCAGGATATGTGCGCATGGCCCCACCCACCTCAAAACAACTTTGGGGTAGAATATGTATCTTTCACATATTTTCGCACTATTTTTACACTTTTTATGCTAATATTTCTTAAATCCTTTCCCGTCTTCGTTGGTTTTCACTTTATTTATTTTAAATAGATAGAAAATACAATTAGCCGTGTCTTACGAAATTTCAACGAATTAGAAAAAAGAGTAGCCCTCAAAACATTGTCCTAAAATTTATTTACAAACTTCGAATCGTTCGTAATTACAAAGAAGTCAGTTAATTCTCCCAAAATAATTCCTAAAATTTATTTACAAACATTCGCCCAAACTAAATAATTTCACTTGAACGAACAGGGGGTAATAACAGCGCGTCTCCCATTTCTGGTTGGAATTTGAAATCGATTTGTTTGTTGCAAGAAGCCTTGCGGATATTCATCCAGGTAAGTGTGAAACTTCCCAGGGGGATGGTAAAAGTTTGGATTTATATTACTTAACTAACTGCATTACTAATTAGCCAGTAGTTGGTTATAAACGAGCCAACATCCGTTAATGGTTTGTGGTAATTTTGATGAAAATTTCCTGTCCTGTCTGAAGTTTGCCATTTTATGTGTCACGGAGGAATTCTTGGGGAATACTCAACTAATAAATGTCTTGTCTAATTTTTTATGAATAAGAATAGAGTACAAGTTTGCAATCCTCAAATTATCTCATAATTAGCGATCCGACATAGGTGTCTAAGAATCGAGGATCATTTGGGGGCAGGAGGAATGGTTTCGTTGGATTTCATCAAAGAAACCTCAGAGTGCAACTCAAATTATGTTGCTTTCGTTTCTCTCTGGGTATTTATTTTATGTGCGACTTAAATAATAACGTAATATCCTTAGAACATGCACTTTCGTGTCTGAAAGACAGCAGCACCCAGTGCATTGCGTGTTTGAAAAGTAACCATGTTCTATAATATGATAACCAAGTACGCACACACATAGAGTAGGATGCAAAAGTATTCGAAGAAGTTATTTTGCAATATCTTAAGTGTAATCTAAAATTATATCTTCTAAATAAATTTCAAATGTAAGAAAGTGTTTATTATTTTCATTTAGGCAACAAAAATAATTTTGGTTAAATAATCCCAGCCAAAATAGGAAGAAAATAAATATTTGGTATGAGATCTTCTTGATTTAATCACAGTTATTATTCTATCTAGCAATGATGAGACTAAGTTATTTAGAGTTTCAGGAATTCGAAGCCAAGCAACTTGTATTAGTTCCCAAAGCATTTCTTCTGAGGTATTTTTTACTAATCACATTCCTGATCTATATAATTGCACAGGTTTTAAAAAAGATTAAAGACTGGACTTTGTGATGGCCAATGAAAGATGTTAAGTTTTCTATCTTCTACCTTTTTTCTTAGATTCCTTTTTCAGAGCTTTGAAATGTGTTTAAGATCATTGTCTTGTTGATAGTAGAACCCTTGGCATACAAAACGAATCCCACTTGGTACACCATGTCGAATAGTAATTTAATGGTACATTTCTGGTCGATTTTCCCTTGATTATTTTGGCAGATCTCCAATTCCTTGAGCATTAAAGTAAATCCAAACAACAATATTTCCATCTCAATCAGTCATGGGTGGAAAGATGCACTCTGAATTGCATCTTTCATTTGGTCATGTTTGACATACTGCCTTTATTTTGAGCCAAAATGTTTAAATTCAAACCCATCTAAAGAAACTTCATCTACTGCTCGTCTGAGCAATCTTTGTATTTTTTTCATAATTGCAAGCGCTTAATTATGTTTATCTTTCGTGGTAAAGATTTCCTGACAACGGCTTTTCCATACAAACCATTATTACAGTCATCTCGTAAGACCGGATCTCGAGACCTTCATTATCTGGAAGTATTTTGTTGACCTCGTGCTTTAATTGACAGGGTGTTTATCTTCTAGTTCGAAGACTATTTAATATAGGATATTTAAGGTCTTTCTCTGAAGACCTTTTGGAGTGTCCTTTCCTATTCCTTTTTTGAAAATTTCTAGTTTCATTTTCTCTATCAAGAGGCTAAATGGAGTACTCGTGTGCATCAGGCTGAAAGGCTATCATACCTATGAGGTGTCTTCACGAGCTATAGTCAACGTCCACTATGAATTCCACATTCACAGAAAACTCATCAGTTAAAATTTGAAATAGAGTTGATTCTAATTTTTTTAATATCATATTATTTTATATTTGTTTATCAGGTTGTTAGATTTTTTTTCCATTTCGTATCAGGATCTTATTTAAAAAAAATTGTATATTAATTTTATATAGTTTACAATCCCATCAACTTGCCAGCTCAAATAAGGTGTGCAGCCCACAACCTTATCCCTGTGACCAGTAAGGATACCAAGGCTGCCCTATGGAGTGAATTATCAAATGTACCATACTTTGCTACCAAAATCGCATCATAGTGTCAGCAGACAGCACCTATGCTGAGGTGGTAAAGAGGCTGGTTGTCTACTACACAACATCCGGTAGACTAAGAGACCTGCTCTCTAAAAACCTTTGAAACAATTTTATGTCTTGTTTATCATCTTGGAAGTAAAATAATCTTTTATCACAGATTACAAAAAAAAACTACATCATTGAAAACAAGACAAATATGATTTAAATCCTAGTCAAATATCCATTTTCCTCTAAAATAGCAGTGTTGTTTTTGTATTCAATTCTTGTGAAAGATTAATTTCAAATTTGGTTAAAAAATATTTTGAACTGATACTTTGATCTCAGGAGATCAAATCCAAATTTGGAGATTTTCTTGTTCCCAAGCCCAAGTGAATATATTATTCATTGATTACTTTGAAACAAGTCTTTATATTTTATATCTCTCTAGTAGATTGATTCCTCGAATTATTTTACAATTATTTTAAATCTAATACATCAGAAGTTCTAGAGGTATAAAATTTTTCTCGCTATCAAATGGAATATAGCTATAATATGCTGTCTTAATTTCTCGTTAATAAGAGCGTTCTAGTTTTTCACTGATAAGGTTTTTTATCCTTTCTATTCAATTTAACACCTAGTGCCTATGACGCTGGACCTACGGTTTAACGCACGAGAGTAACCACGGGTTGCTCCAACAAATGGCAGCAGCAGCAAGACCCAATTCTTTACGCCATCCGGTGACTAACCTAACTCAAAGTGACTTAGCTTTGCTCAAACTAAAACCAGTCGATCTAATTAGCTAACCCATAAAATGTTAAAAATATGAATAAAATCGTGATATATATCAAATAACTTATGTTGTTAAGCTGGAGCGTGTGCATCCAAGCTATGAAGTGCGAAATTCATTCAGATAAGATCGTTAAGCATCTGGAGAAAAATTACCTAATAAGTGACATACAATACACGCTTTTCTTCGGGGACGCTCATGTTTAATTATTATGCTTAATTTTACACATGAAATGATAACGTTTAACACCGTTCCACATAAAAGACAATAAAGCTTAAATCGCATGGAATAAAGGAAAGCGTACTAAAATGGTTGATAAGGCGCATTCAGAGTGTTGTCAATGGAAATAGTTCATATGGGTATTATTTCCTAACGTCTTTCCTCAAGGGTATGTTATCGGACCCTTGTCGTTTTTTAATTCATATTAAAAAACTTGACACAAAATTAATGTGTAAAGTATTAAGATTTTGTGATGAAAATAAGATTAGTACTAGGACAAAATGTCAGTGACTGAAAACTGGCAAAAAGGCGTGGATAAACAATTAAATTGTTTTGAAAATGTAGATGCAATTCAAAGTCGACAAGTGTAAGTTAATACCACTAAGATATCTCAATTTCTCAAGAAATTATAATATGGGTGGTCAAATTTAAAATAAAATTAATACGTCAAACGGTTAAAGCGTCTTAATCTCAAATGATTTAAAATTTTCGAAATAATGAACTGGACCTTCACAAAATTTCATTATAGTTCTAGGATACACAGCTAAATATTTCGCATTAAAATCGAAATATTATAATATTTCCTTTTCTAAAGCGCTTGAAAGACCTCATCTGAGTATTCAAGTACAATTCTTGTCTCCTAAACGCAAAGGAACATTTTAATTTGCGCTGCGTCGAGCGTCGATCGAATAAATTAATGGCTGAACTTAGAAATAGATCATACGAAGAAAGACTAATTTAATTTCACTAAAAGATCACAATATGCAAGGCCAACATATTTAACTCTTTAAAAATACTAACCGAGTTAAATAACATTAATTATGACTCAATATTTCAGCTACATAGCCTAAAAGTCCATGAAATAATGGTTTGAAACTAGTAAACCAAAGATTTAAAACTCTCATAACACAAAGTTTTTTTTACTTATAAAATAACACAGACTTAGAATGAATGGTAAATATAGGAATGTCATCGAAAGCCATAGAGTAAATATGTTTGATATTATAAGCGATAAATATAACTTTAAAATATAATAATACCAGGCAATGACTTCGCCACTCCCCCCTAGGGGGGAAGCTTGCGCTTCGCTACTAATATTATAATTTAAAATCTTAAAAAAAGCAGCGATGGTTAAATTTTTATAAATTTTCTGAACTTCGCCAATTATAATAATTTTAAAAGGAACTCTAAACTAAATTTCCCCCCTTTCAAAATATCACGTTGATAAAATATAATTATAGAAGAAGATATATAAAAATAAATTTTCTGAACTTCACCATTTGTAATTCTTTGGGTTTTAAAAAAAAATCACAAAATTTTGATACTTATATTTATTTCTGATCTTTGATAAAAAAATACAAGTCATAGCCAAACTAAGATGAAATTATTATTCAAATACTCAAAAAAATCCCCTTCTTAAATTATAGAGTTAGTGATGATGATAATGATGATGATGATTATACCAATTTTATTCAAATATATGCGATAAATTCACTTGTGGATTCCCCTCTACATATAGACTACACTTAATTTTATATTAACTTTCAAGCGCATGGCTTCAAATAAGGCTCCGCGCACATATCTCTAGCACTAATAGTCCACCGTGGTACTTAATCTACCGAAATAGTTATGAGAAGCTTTTTTTTCCAGTCTGTATATGATGTTTTTTTGTGATTCCATCTCCAAACATTTTAACATCCGGAACGCAAATCTTTCAGGACATTTCATAACAATAAACTATAAATCATCACAGTACAAATATCAAACGTTCTTCAGGAGTTACTGCGTGAAAAATGAATTAAATTCGTCAAAGAGGTTTATGAAATAGAATAAAATTATTCCTTACATCATTTTTTTTTTTAAATTAAGACTTTTTTTTTATACATAGAGAATATTTTCCAACCTTCTCGATTTTACACGCTCTTCCAAATCTCATTTTTACATTTCTTCTATTTGCTGTAGCATAATTCAAACACTCAGGCCACCGTCATTAAAGGAAAGACGAACAAAGAGATGATGAACTTCCTTTAGCATCCATATATTATAAAACCGAAGGATCACACACAAAGAGAAGAGTGGCTTCTTTCATCTTTTGCCGTGTGCACCTTCGGAACATATCACCTCTATCCACCTCGCAATATACCCCTGAGCAGGCCAGAGCGGCTTCTTAATTCTTGATCAGTTGTTCTACTGAGTTATCTTCAGTAAGTTGTAGATCTTACCAGCTTCTTTTGCCTTTCTCTTTACTTCATCATCGTGTCAAATTACCTCATGTACGTTTTCGTTAGTCATGCTCGTTTAACGCTGCGCACCTAGGTCATTTGTGTACATCGCGAGGTGGGGTTTTCTCTACATTTGATGTCTCCGTCATGATTATTAGACCACAATGTTAGAATTTATTTCACCTCGCTTGGCTGGCATGGAGCAGTTAGCTAATTTCATCAACAGACGTTTCTTGCACTCATTCCTTCCATTCTCTTCCCCTCCTCTGTCTTTCTCTGGCAGTCATCGGTATAAAATCGTTGTGTGAGGATAAACACTAAATCCAAAGTTAGTTAAATTCCTAGAAAATATTCATGTAGACCAGTATCAACCTTCATAATTTTCCAAATTATATTTATTGACGTTTCATATTTAAGGACTAAACTAAATAGGTGACTCATTTCAAATGCTAGCATAGTCTCGTCGAGCTATTATTTCATGACCTTGAATCAAAACAAGTTATTGATATTATTTTATTAGAATTCCATTATATGGTATTAACAAATCAAAATCGATGTAATGCAAAAGCTCCCCTATATGACAAAATAAACCAGACACATTTTTCTCGTGTTTTAAAAGTAATTATTAAAATGCTTACACTTATACCTCTAAGAACGCACCCCCACCCAAAAAAAAATGTTTTACATAATAATAGAAACTAACACCTAAATAACTTCCACTCAAAAAATATTTCCATAAAATCCAAACTCTTCCTTACGGGTGGAAATTGTGCTTTCAGACTTCAAGCTGCATGTCATAGACAACTAGTTGTTCTGGCGCCATAAAACTATTACATCCCTCGTGTCCTAAAGAACTTTCTCAACCATTGTCCATGACATCAAATTAACTGAGAAGGAATTCGACCAGAAGTCATAAAACTTTCATTACTCGAATTCACCCAAAGCAATTTAGGCAGGGAATGTGCAATATGCAAAGTGGAGCGCTACTCAAATGGCAGAATTGCATTCTCAACAGTTTAGATACTTCAGACTTTTCAAAATGTTGCTCCATCCAATAGTAACATATCTTTAAAAATTACAAAACCAACATACAATATCAAAAGCTATCCGAATCATTCAAGAAGACACTACACCACTGCCTAAACGTACAGTGTGATCCCAACTCCTGTCACTCCTACCGAAAAGTGATAAGAACAATAGAGAACCAATATAATAATATCATCACACCTGAAATATAGAATTAAAGCAAGGGGGTGACAAGACTTTCCGACCACCCTGTATATAAGCATCCATACAAATGCCTCCAAAACACCAATACAAATTTACCACCAATAAAATCATGGCAAAATATGTAATTATACTATTCAAATACATACATGTGGCTGGTATGATTTGTTTGTTGTTTTTTTTTTAAATGAGGATTGTAATGAGAAAAAGAGGATAAGAAACGAGAGGTAGCAATATAAATTATATGTTCTTAGGATAAAGAGAGTGGGGTAACGTGGAAGAACAAGGAAGACAAACACAAGTAAAGACTCAAGATCAAGAATTTGATTTTAGCGATCGGCGAGGGGAGAGGAAAGGGGAGGCCAATGTGAAGAATATTTAACGCAATTTTACCATGTTAAAAGTAGCAAACCCAAACTTTTAAGGTTTGTTATTCTTTACCTGTTTCCGAGAGTTGAATTTATCACATTAGTTCAAAAATAGCTTCATAAGGAAAAGTGGTGAAGTTAGGGGAATGACAATATATGGATGTTCATAGCTAGATAAATCAAAAGAAGACACTACTTTGGATGTAAGAGGCTTGGAGGGCACTCAACCTTACAAACCGTTCCCACTCCATAATGTTGGATATCCTTATAAGGAAGCAGTGGTGAACAGGGCATGTTCAAGCTGAAAAGCAACCCCATTTTGCCAGTTGAGATAAGCCACATGAGCTGTTGGTTTCGGTAGTTAGACACCAGATTTTGGCAACTTAGTGGGGCCTGACATAATCTGTACAGTCACGTGGGGGCGAATCAAACTTTTAATTAAAGTTCTAGGTCATTATATGCAGCAGACGGTCTATGCAAAAGATAAAAGCCTTATAAAAATTAACCATAAGAAATTTAGCTACAATTCCCCTATTGGCTTTTAAAACAACCTTTCTTAAATGTAAAAATTTAAGGCAAAATAGAAAAAAAATTCCCTTTTGCTAGCCCAAATTAGCTAAAACCTCTTTGCCCACGTAAATGCGCTTAAAATTGTTTGAACCACTTGTGGCCGAATTAGTTTCGTCATCCACAATATTGTTATACTCTTTCATTTTGTCTATAATCACTGGTCTGCGTCAAAAATGTACCTTAGGTTTTCTATAGTGTTTCTTAATAAAATTGACCTCCTAAATCCGAATCTGTCATCCGTTTTTCTCTATCACCTCCAGTTTTTGCGATACAGGGGGTGATAATAATTTTATAGTTTATACATCTCCTATATTACATCAAATTTCAATAGTTTTTGCACTGCTCTATTCGCAGTAAATTTTGTGTACATTTTAAGTAATTATGCAAATAGGTTAATATTTTGCAGGTTAAAAATTGCTTAGCATTATAATAATAAGAATAATAATAATAATGGTTGAGTTAAAAATGAACAGAAAATGTAAGAATAGCTCCGACAGATTTTGCTATGTTTGCGGCAAAGTGACTTTTCCCGAGCAGCAAAGTACAATCCCTCCTGTAATTTATTCTTTGTATCATGCATATTTTGGAGTAAGGCTAAGAGATCAAGATAAAAGTTTTGCACCACATATCTGCTGCAAGGGATGCTACATAAGTTTAAGACGCTGGAGTAAGGGCGAACAGAAGTCCCTCTCTTTTGGTGTTCCCATGGTGTGCAGAGATGGCAAGGACCACACTACGGACTGCTATTTTTGCATGACAAATCTTAAAGGTGAGCATTGTATTAAGTATTTAAGCTTTCTGTATTATACTGGCTCCTGAAAATGTCATTATTATGCAAAGACTTAGCATAAAATTAAAAACTAACATAGTTCACTTTAGCATGAACATATCCTTTACTAAACATTTATGTACTATTTGCAACTCCAAATCAATTCCTTTATGTAATATGCAATTATATTTTCCACAGGTATAAATAAGAAGAATATACATAGTGTGGCATATCCGGATGTTCCTTCTGCCATCAAACCCCTGCCCCATGGCCCAAAAATTCCTATACCTTCTCCTTCTGAACATATAGAGATACATGAAGAGATTAATATGGAAGTTGACCAAGATTATGACACATCTGAGTCTTATCAGGTTTCCACACATGATATGGTCGCAAGACCATTCACTCAAGTTCAGTTAAATGACCTGACCAATGATCTGGGGGTTTGAAAGGCGAATACACAACTTCTTGGCTCTCGACTTCGTGAAAGTAATCTTCTCACTTAAGAAACAACATTTAGGGGGGCACAGAAATAGAGAACAAGAGTTTCGAAGCTATTTTTTACAGCATTCTTTCAGCTCTTTAGTATACTGCGCCAATATTAAAGGACTTGTTGAGGCCCTTGGAATTCC
This sequence comes from Ceratothoa steindachneri, assembly GCA_963969495.1. NCBI lineage: Eukaryota > Metazoa > Arthropoda > Malacostraca > Isopoda > Cymothoidae > Ceratothoa > Ceratothoa steindachneri. The sequence continues at coordinate 18,220,090 of OZ018319.1, forward strand.
CTACAACCCATTAGAATGGAGACTGTTCATAGATTCCTCCAGTAGAAGTTTAAAAGCTGTGTTACTGAATATTGGTAACAAGATAGCTTCCGTTCCTAGAGGCCATTCAATCCAACTTACTGAAAGTTATGAAAATATGAAAAAAATGCTGGATGCAATAAATTACTCTAGCTATAAGTGGAGGATATGTGGTGACTTAAAGGTATGATCATTTTACACTTGGCATTTCTAAGCTTTTTGATATTGAGCTTTTCATTTTTAATTGTTAATACTTGTATACACCTTTTGGTCAACTTACATTTTACAAGAATGCAAATATGGAAATCATGAGTCATTTTTGAGTTATATGTTTTGTTGAAGTGTGTCCCTATAGGTTAATGCATCCTATTGGGTTAATGGGGAACTTATCCTAATTGAGAAGGTATACAACACAACTCAATAAACTCAAAATAAGATGTACATTTATCCAGTTAGTTCCAATATGATGATTTAATGCATCGGCATACAGGATTTTTCAGTACATATTCATATTCGTATTGTTTTAAGGAATATTACTTTGAATTTGTTTTTAGAAATATTACACTGAATTTACATACCGTGCTAAATTTTTTTCAGATAGTGTCTCTTACGCTTGGGACGCAAACAGGCTACACGAAGCATCCCTGTTTCCTATGTTTATGGGACAGTCGTGCAGATAGTATGCACTATGAGAAGAAGGTTTGGCCTCCAGTAGAAGCATTTAGAATTAAATCAAACAATGTGATAGCTGAACCTTTAGTGCCTCCTCAAAAAATACTCCTCCCTCCACTTCATATAAAGCTTGGCATAATGAAAAATATGTCAAAACCCTTAATAAAGTAGGCCAAGTATTTAAATTTCTTCTTCAAAAATTTCCACAAATCAGTGACGCTAAGCTCCATGGGGGAATTTTTGATGGACTTCAAATCAGGAACTTGATCAGCAATTTGATGCATCAATGAAGGACATAGAAAAAGATGCCTGGGAAGCTTTCAAAGCTCTAGTTAACAATTTTCTAGGCAATAAAAGAAGCCTAGAAAAATATGTTGCCCTGGTAAATCAGCTCTTAACAAGTCTCAAACATTTGGGAGTTTGAATGTCTATAAAGATACACTTTTTACAGTCCCATCTGGATTATTTTCCCGACAACTGCGGGGATTACAGTAAAGAACAGGGGCAAAGATTCCACCAGGACATAAAAACAATGGAATCCAGGTACCAGTGTAAATGGAACGGAAACATGCTTGCTGACTACTGTTGGTGTTTGAAGCGTGATGCACCAGATGACAGGCACAAACGAAAATCGTCAAGGGCGTCTGTTCTTCGAAATTATAATTATTTTCTTTAATATGTTGCATTCTTTTATTTTTTGTTTATTAAAAGATTTATAGTTTATATACGTGTATTCCTGTTTATATGATATAACAGTAATAATACATTATTAGATAGAGAAAGTTTTTTTTTTTTTTTAATTCAGAAAAAATGAGGTAAGCTCAATGAAAATGGTGTATGCTGTACTCAGAAAATCTGACCTGATTGAACAAATATACATTCATTTTTAAGCTCAGGAGGTTGGATTCATTAAGAAACCACAAAGAAATCCTGGGGAACATAAAATTTTTTTTCAAACGCAGGCCTGTGTAATTAATACTCTATTTTGAAATATGGTGTTAGGTTATCTTGTAAACAGTTTTAAAACATATTTAAGACTCTAAAAGTCTTTTTTGACTACATTTAAACTCACTTTAATAGCTACAATTTATTTCAGTTACACCGAGTTCCTTGACGTCCGCGCATCCGTTTCTTTCAAGACAATAAAATTTCCCAGTTCAAAATATTTAGACTGGAAGGAAACAGTTTTAAGAAGAAAAGCAGTAAAACTTTTGTCCGGTCGGTAGCCAAGAGAATCCATTAAATGACACAGCCGATAATCACGCCATTTACCAGACCTTTAAACGAGAATTGAAACTCGAAATTATATCGGAATATAGAAGAAGGCATAAAGTACGCTTCCGCTGCTTGACTATTGGAGGTATGAAAAGAATTGCCGTCAGGATATTTTTAGTCGTTTTTATAGGCGTTTTTCTCGCTTTTATCGCCGTTCAAATTGGTTTTATTCTGGCTTTTGAAGGTTGTTTTTACTTGCTTTTCTTCTTGCTATTTTGTTGTTGTTAGTTGCATTTATTCTAACTATTTTGGCTTTTTTTACTTGCTTATATTCTCGCTTTTTTTTCCCCTGGATTTTATTTTCGCTATACGACTGTTTTTAGAAACTTTTATTCTTATTATTGGGTTCTTTGCTTGCTTTTATTCTCGCCTTTTGCCTGTCTATACCTGCTTATATTCTCGCTTTTTCGCTGTTTTTCTTCCTTCTATTCTTTCTTTTTACTGTTTACTTGCTTTTATTCTTTCTTTTTGACTGTTTTTACTTGATTCTATTTTAACTTTTTGAAGATTAATATTCCTTCTCATCTGAACATAAAACAGGTAAAACTAACTTTACAGGCACTATATCTCACATGCAAGCTAAACAGATGACTTTCTTATTGCCTTTACTAAAACGTACATATCTTTCACTGCCTTACGCTATCTATAAATAATCTTATTTCTTTAAGGGTTTCTGAGATTTATGTTGCTACACTTATAAAACTAAGAACTATAAAAAAAAAATTAGGTAATATAGGTGCCATGCAATATAAAGTTTTTTTCCTTGCTTCATGAATTAAGTACATTTACTGTGGAGTATCTCTTTTATAATTATATATATATATATATATATATATATATATAGGTACAAATCTAATGACACGTGATATACAATAGATGTATTTAAAGGCCCAATGAAATAAAAACTGGTATCACAACCCGGAAAAACCATAAGAAAGATATTACGTGAACCCATTAAAGGCTTAAGAAAGAAAATCGGAGAAAAGAAACGGATAAAATAGGAAAAAACTATTTTAACCGCTATATGAAGGTGAATAAAGGAGTTGGATTTGAACCTGTGTTATCAAGCGCTCATCGCTATTAGAACCACGATGGTCATTGTTCTGATAGTGATGAACGCTTGGTGACACAGGAACGAATTCAACTTCTTTATTCACCTTCATATAGTGGTTAAAATAGTTTCCCCTATTTTCTCCGTTTCTATTTCTCCCATTTTCTTTTTCAAGCTTTTATTGTTTCACGTAATATCCTTCTTAGCCTTTTTCCGGGTTGTGATACCAGTTTTCATTGCTTTGGGCCTTCAAATATATATATATATATATACAATTTCGGCTTGTACATAAGGGTCATAGGGGCCAACAAAATGAATAGAAAATTAAAAGTATACAAAATAAATTCCATATTAAAATTTGTTAATGCATGCAAAGCCTGCATTGGGCGTATAAAAGAAAAATTTCTTCAAAGCTTCTTTCAAAAAGATGCCAAAGAGCCCAAATCTTGAGGCCCATTTAAGCTTATATCTTCTCTTTCTTGGAGCGACTCACCGGCCACTTCATAGCATCTATTTTACAATGTGACTCAATAACTCAAAATATAGGCGGGGCAAGTCTGACCCGAGACACCTGACGATGAGTTGGTCACTCATTCCGTTCATTGCTACGCACACCAATTAAACTTAATCATTAAGAAAATAATTTCCTGTCATAGAAGGATCAATTTGTTTTTTTTCAAATTTGAATGAAATTAGAGTGTATTTTGCTACTTTATCAAAGCGTCAAAGTTAACTTCAGAAATTTTGTATTGGTTAGATTCCAAGAGTGTGTGAGACACGTTGGAATTTTTAATCTAGAATAATTATTGCAGTACATGAAAACAGAAAACAAATAATAGAGTGCTTTACGAGTATTCAAAATGAAGAAAAGTGGGATCAGAAAAGCATTTGTGAATCTATTGCATTCGAGAAAATTTTGGAAGATGAAGATTTTATTTTATCTTTAGAATTACTTTATGATGTGTACAAACATGTAAATATTCTTATTGGAATATTACAGTTCAAAAAAACAAACAGCATTACTTCTGAAGAAGCTCTCAAGAATTTGAAATGGCTATTATCCACCTACGTGAAAATGGGTCCGAATATTCCAAAATAGTGACCAATCAAAACCAATAACAGAAAATTTAACATCTCAGCAAAGAAATAAGCGTAAAATAGGAAAACATCCGATCCTTTTTTTTCTTATTGGGAATTATGTGCAGCAGAAGCGTGCAATAAAATTACAGATGAATTAAAAGCAAACTTCCAAAGTTCAGCAAAATCCAGTTGATTTTAAATTCTACAGAAACTCTTTTCCTACCCATCATATCGAGGCAATTTCTGCGAATTCTTGAATGCTTAATAAAGAGAAATTAAAATGTGAATTATTTGTTTTGTATAAAAATGATACTTTAACTAAAATTCTAATCATTATTAATTTACTGAAATTTATAAATGAGAAAAACTTTAATGAAACATTCTCTGGTGTATCAAAATTGCTCGAAATTGTCCCTGTGACACCAAATTCAAATGCTGTTTCAGAGTGATGCTTTAGCACAATAAAGCGAATAAAGACCTTTCTGCGAAGTACCATGTCACAAGATCGGTTGAACAGTCTCGCGTGTCTCTCCATTCAGAAGGAATATATCAGCGGAATCAGAGATTACAACAGCAGAGTAATTAATACCTGTGCTCAGATGGAGAACCGAAGAGCTGATTATTTATACAAATAAATAAAGTTTAGTGTGTGAGATTTATTTAAAAAGTTGAATTATATAACTAACTAATAATATCGTTTCCCACGACTGTATATATATATATATATATATATATATATATATATATATATATATATATATATATATATATATATATAAAGAGAGAGAGAGAGGAAAGAAAATATTTGTAAAAAAATTTGATTTAACAACTTCAGACTCTTATTGAGTCAGTTTATTTCCATAACGAAAATAATATTTAAGAATTTTCATTGCGCCTTCGAAAAATTTAAAGTAGAAGGAAGAAAATAAATTTAAAACTGAGCTATTTAAAGTTTATTGTCATTGGCATTGATAAAGTCGTCAGGGATAAGAACCATTTGGTTCATGTATTTTGTGTCTACCTCTTTAAAAAACAAAAACAAGCCTCCTTCCTTTTATGAGCTTAAAATAATACCATTACACGTAACTTCGAATGTCCAATGAAGATTTTCGCCTCATAAAATTGACTTGGTACATTTTAGTTCTGCTTCTATATCACAATCTTACATTTAAACGATTTGAGCCAACGCGTTACAGAAACTCAAACCAGAACATTTATTTTCCTTTCTATCTTCCAGGACTCTATGTCAGTACTAAATTTTAACCTAATCTAATTGTTACACAATAAATACTTTCATTACATTTCAAATATCGATATTACTGGAATGAAAAGTAAACAAAATCTTCACCGTTTTAATAATTTTTCAATTCACCACCTTGATTACCTGATCTGCAGACACAAACAAGGCAGTTCTGTGCAAGGTCGTGTATTTTCTTCATTATTCCCTTTCACATTATGTCAGAGATAAGAGATAGAGAGAGATATATAAAGATACGCGCTTCCGCGCCCTTTAAGGGAGAGGGAAACAACAGACACCTAGGCGACCCTTTTTATCTGCGCTAATAGAAGTGCGAAGTGTCAATAAGGCGAGACTACCATCACCTTCCGATGCGTCGAACCCTGGAACCATCGCCTTAGGACAGAGGAGGGAAAACGCCCTTTTACCCCCACCCCACCGTCGGTCCTCGCTATTCGCGTCCCGCTGGACTTCGATTAATTCGCGTGAGTCTATACCCCACCCTTTCCACGCGCTTTCGAACGCAGTGCGCACTGTCTCGATTCGTGTCTAGCTCGAAAGCAAGATGTAAGTTCATCCCGTAATAGTCATTGTCAAGAGACTATTGTTTGAACTTTGCGCCAGGGCAATGATTACTTCCTCGGACAAATCTTCGAGGTAACAGCAATGCACAACTCTCCTGTGCAAGTGCTCTCTCTACCCTCCTCCCTTCCCCCAGTGTAAGCCTTAAGCGTAGGCTTCGTATACGCTCATTCTAGCAACCCTTGGTAAATATTGTTCGTTTGTTTGTACGGCGACCGTCTCCGCCAAGTCTCTCTCACTTTTAGCCTCTGAGACTCGTGTACGTCTAAAATGTATATAGCTTGTTTTAAAACCCTTTAACCTTTTAAAAGAATATTAATTTACATATTAGTAAAGTTATTTTCGTACCCGTTTTTCTATTGTCCCGGAACATCCAAGAGAGTCGAATAAACGTTTGGCCAACATACGTTTAGTTAATTCGCCCTCTGCTTGTATTATAAATCTCCCACGCACATAACCATTCGACCACGACTGAGAAACACAGAAAAGGCTAACTTGACCCTATTCTACACATTCCTCCTCTCATTGCTTTTAACACTTACTAACGCAAGTAGAAGTTGAAGTGATAGGGAAACAAGATGACCCTGCTAGAGAATCAAACTATACACAAAGTCTCAATCTCGTATTTACTCATTTATTTTTGCCTTAATTGCAAGAATATAATAAACTTTCGAATCTTTCTATGCAAAAATTTTGACACTAATTCTATATGCTAGGTCCTGGTCAATCTATATTCCATTGTTTTTCAAGTACTCATAAGGATCTTTTATACTAGTTATTTATTAGAGTTCAGACACATAATCTCCCCATTTTCTTGCTTTCTTCAGTAAAGATAACCCCTTTTCGATACTAACTTTCGTATCAGATAAGCCAGTCACACCAACCATTAAACCAACTCATCACAACGTCATAAACGTCACTTACTTTATATGTACATCTATAGCATTTTCAGATTAAAAAAATTTTCATCTTATATCTACATTGATTTTCTTAAATTTCTACGAGCCACTGGAGTAACTTTTGAAATCACAGTATTTCTGAATCCGTTATAAAATATAGAACAAAAAGTATGCCGCATACCATTTACTCTATTACCTCCTGATTACAAACAAAACTCATGTTCACATCTAAGTTTACCCCATATTTCGATGGTGCAAAAATGAATTCACCGCAAGGCCTTAATAAATAAATCAAATTACTGAGGTTATCAATCCGAACGGAGTGATTGATAGAAAAAGAAAAAAAAAAGGCCTCACTTTCAAATGAATTAGGATACTGTTACACATCTTGAAGAACCAACTATTTCTTCACAATTTGCTAATAATAAGGTCTGATGTTGGAGGCAAAGATAACGTGTTGATTACATTTATATCTTACACCCATGGAAAATGTCTACTGTTTTTAGAAAAGATTGAAACTTAATGATAATATAATGTAAATACTAAATTAATAAGGATATTAATACCTGGCCAATTTTCAATTTGGCTATGATTTGAAAATTTATCAGTTTATTTGAATTAAATTGTAGAATAAAATTACTATAACATTAGAAGAGGGTTAAAATAAATTTCAATTGATTTTTATCAAAAATAAGGTTAAAATGAGTTAGATATGGTAATAATATTTATAAATAATGAAGTCGAAATGAGTGGACTTAGTAGATTTTATTCCCCCAAACTTATACAACCCAATATTTTGTCATAATTTCATTAACTAAAATTTTCGATAAAATCTTCTGACCTAAATTATATATAAGTATGTATTACTTTCGATCACGCGAATTTATTGTTGAAAAAATAATTTCAAATAAAGTTCAGATATAGTAATTATCATTGAAAGTAATAAATAATATCTTTTTAGACCGTAGCGAAGGAATTTGCAATTAGTTTGCTACAGATCTTTTATAAACGTAGGTTTTGAATTTTATTTTTTTAAATATTATGACTTAAAATGACCGCTCTCTAAGTTGTAGAATTTAAATTCCTTTACCTTTTTTAAAAATAAGAATTACCTGAAAAAAACAGCTGTGCCATAAATTCGAGTAGACGTAAACATTCTCGTGGAAATCTTTTTTCAAGCGAAAAATATTTTTATTTTTAAATTAAAGTGCAGATAAAATTTTAAAGAAATGGGGAAGGCTTACTAAATTAATATTTATTTATTCTATACTTCCAAAAAAGTGCAGAATAAAATATTATTACGTTTTGTGATTTCATCAGAATGTAAAATACATGAAAATAAAATTTAATAATAAAAATAGCCCCCTCGTCAACCAAAAATATAGTTGTATTCCTAGTATTCAAATTTTAAATATAATTCCCTTCATTTCATAGAGATTATAATCTCAACAAGAAAATAAGGTCATGCTGGATTGGGGAACTTTCGTCTAAAGATCTTTAATCTAAAGGAACTTTGGTCTAAAGGAACTTTGGTCTAAAGGAACTCTAGTCTAAAAGAAATTTAGTCTAAAGGAAATTTAGTTTAAAGGGAATTTGATCTAAAGGAACTTTAGTCTAAAAGAACTTTCGTCTAAAGGAACTTTCGTCTAAAAGGTCTTCTAGCTAGGTATTTTATAAAAAATTAGCAATATCTAGTTAAAACAAGGTATGTTGAACAAAAAGTCGCGTGCTCTCACTTATTCTGATTTATGACCTTTCGACTTAAAAAACTTTCAATAATTCCCTGACTAACCTTAGGAGGACCTTGGCAATTCTATGATCGAAACAGCAGAAGTGTTTCAAATTTCATTAGAATCGGCCGAATAGTTATGATGTTATGTCCAAAACAAAATTACTCTTGGGGTAACATTAGGAGGACTTTGGCAATTATATCATTAAAAAGAGAATATACCTTAACATATGTGTTTCAAATTTCGTTAGAATTGGCCGAATAGTTACAATGTTATTACAAAAATAAAATAAAAGCAAAACGGGGACCGACCAATATATAGTGAGATGTAGAGTCACTCGCGACTAAAAAAAAAAACATTCAGAAAGAAACCAGGTTATAAACAAAACTCCGACGATTGCTGTAGTCTGTCACAATATTCATGATTCGTCTCTCTTTTCTTTCAGCATTGGAGTTTTTCTTACTCGGGCTTACTCCTTTTCAAGCTGCGAAATTCTTGTTCTAATTACATACATTCTCTTCTTTCTTCAGACCATCAATAACATAATATATATTTGACTTAGGTCCAACTAAAACACTAAATCTCATATGCCAAGTTTCAACAAAGTTAGTTGTACGAGGTGAACCCTCTAGAGTCAATTCATAAACATTCCATTCGAGTAGGGGGAACAAAGGTTTAGGGCGCCTTCCATTTGTTCTAAGCTTGCCAAAAATATAAGTTTCTTCAATATATTTAATGAAAGGAAGAGCTTCGTCAGGTACATTTTGTTGCAAAAGCTCAAGTGTTTTACATACATCATCAACAGGCAGAAATCCTAAAGCGTTAAACATTTTGAGAAATAGGGAAAATTCCTCATCATTATTATAAACGCTAGAAAGACCCAACTGTTGACGTTTTTTCCAAGTAGTTTGGAAAAAATGAAAACCCCCAGAAATGTATGGTATTTTACTAAGAACATGCAAAAAAGCATTTCGTGCAGCTATTTAAAAATCGATACTTACATCTGATACTTTAATTTGAAATCCATAACGTTCAACACAATTAACAAGGGCTGAGAACATTGTAAAGAAAATTGCTTCCATTTTGTTTGGTAAAAAAATAAAAATAAAAATTTCCTGATGGATTTTTCCCCTGCAGGGAGGAGGACCCTTGCTTTATTGTAAATACAAAAAGGAAAGCTAGAAAGCTTTCTTAACAAGAAAAATTTCAAGGTAAATGTACAAAGTTGAAAGACAGGAACAGTGATACAAACACAGAGAAGTTATATAATGGCAAAGGGGAGAGACGGGTGGGTAGCCGGAGATGTAGCAGGGACGAGACGTTAAACGTCAGTGACGCCTCACGGCTGGGACCCCTCATTAAGTAGCTAAGGCTACAAGGAGGAGTCCCTTGGCAATATTAATTTACTTAGAGGTCCGTGAGGGGGTATCTGCAAGGTTTCTTCGACTTCTTACGTAGGTGAGATGGCGGGAGCTTATTGAGAAAGCTCGAGCGAGAGCTTCAAGGAAGTCGGTGGAGATGGCGGGAATCAAGGAGGTAGGGAGCTTTTCTCGGTGGGTGTTAGTGAGAGCAGGAATATTATCGGAAAGCAGGAGGTCCTTTGGCCACATAAGGAGGGCCAGGAGCAGGACAATGGACTTAAGCTCGAATATATTTCGGGACCAGTACCGACCGTCCCAGGCCAGGGAGAAGGGGCCACTGACGAGGCCTATGCCCTACAGGGAAGCGTCAACAGCGACGCGGGGGCTACGTGTCTTCGGGAGTTTCCATTTGACCCATTTACGAGTGATGAAACATGGGAGCGAGGTGAAGAAGTAGGCTCGATCCTCTCGCAGCTTATTAAGCACAGCTGCATCCATTCGAAGGGGAGACGAATGACGGGTGCGAGGAAGTTCAGGAGCCCTGCCATGCGAAGCCAGCATTTTCTTGGCACTGGATGAGAAGCGACGTGTTCGAGGGCTTTTACGGTTTTTTCTTTTGAAGTGCCGCGGTAAGGCGCGCGGCAGTACGGAGGAGGTCTACATCCATGCCTAAGTAGGTTATTTTCTTGGGGGGAGCCAGGCCACACTTCGACAGATTAAGGGTGATTGAGCTGCTGCTCAACAGGGAGAGGAAACGTCAGAGGGCGGGTTTAGTACCGATGGCCAATATGTCGTCGGGTACGTATGGGCGGTGACGCCTGTCATTGAGGCCCACTGGTTTAAAACAGATGACAAAGCCATCTGCATAATAAAGGGCGCTCCTGAGAAGCCCATGGGAGGCGCTTAAAGTGGTATCGAGCGCCATTTACGACGAATACGAAATGGTGCCTGGCTGAAAGATGGAGTCTGATGTGGTAAAAACCATCCTTCAGATCAAGCTTAATCGCGAGGTGAGCCGGCGATGCAGAGTCGAACACCTATGATATGTCCGGGCATTGGACATATCATAGGTGTTCGACTCGACTATCCCGTGTTGCAAGAGGTGGTCCACGAATGGTTGGATAGCCGAGGATGAGGGGCGCGAATTTCTATATTGACGCTTGAAGAAGATCTTGACGCTCTGCTGCTTGTTTGTCTTTATGATATGGCAATTAGGTTCCACCGAGTCGAAGGATCCCGGGGACTGGAGGTCAAGTCGGGCGTCCGGACTTAATGTAAATTTTTTTTGAGCCAGAGAGTCAAGGCCTGGGCTGACCCACTGCTGGTCTTGGTTGCCTTCTCGGGCGTTGTTCTCGTAGTTGTCGTTTTCATGGTCGTTTTGGTCGCGGTTTCCTTGGCCTGCGATGATGTCCGGGGGTCCGCTCATTATATCCCGGAGGATATCTCCCATCTCAGAGGGATGGGTGGAAGACGACGCTGTTACCACGGAGTCCGCGGGGAGAGCTCGAAGAACAGTGGGTACCGCGATGCCGGGAAGAGGGATCACAGTAATGGAATGAGGGTCTGAAATATTAAGGGCGTTTAGTTCCGTGGCTGTCTCTTGAAAGAAATCATGAAGGTGGTCATTAAGAGGGTACACTGTTATCACGAGGTCGATGAGTTCCACGACGGGAGGAACTAACACGTGAGAAGGCACATTCATGGGCACATGGAGAACACTAGGGGCACTGGAGGGAGAGAGCGAAGGAGGGGGTTCATCACCAAAGAGGTCCCGACGTGGGACAGAGTGAGGGCCTTAGTCCGAGCTCGCCGATGAGATGCTTATTGCGTCGGAATCCAGGGAGAAGTAGGGGGTGGGCAAGTAAGGCGGTCAGATAGAGGAGGGGGATCGAATTCCACAGAGGTGTCCGATAGAGATCGGGTATCAAGGCCGAGTGGGCGACGTGCCCGGGCGATGCGCAGTTTCCATCTCCAATCTGCGTTATCACGGACATCTTGAAGGAATGCGCGTGCCCGGGCGAGACCTCGCTGGAGGTCGCCTTGTTCCGCCTCCACGGACCATTGGGGCTATCCACGATCCATAAGCAGGCGGAGAAGGAAGACGACCTTGAGGAGGGGCCAATAGAACATGTTTTAAACGTTCCAGCAGCATACCAGTTTTAGCGGAAGCTAATATTTGCAAAGCGGAAGATGCTGCAATAATTGGAAATCGTTCCTCATCATATTTTCCGCTATCATGACTTAGCCAGTTTTCACCTTGAATAGTTGTGCTAAATCTACTTTGTAGGTCCACTTCATTCAATGTTGTAGGAAGTTTAGGGAGCATTTTGTTTCTTAATTTCCTAATATTTCTGGTTATACTTGTACTTGAAGGAAGAATACTTTGGGAACACTCAGGCACTTTGCTTATTACTTCAGAAATAATTGCAGCCGGAGGTTCAGACGTGTTGTTTTAGCGTTTTGTTAAATAGTGTTCATTGCTCTGAAAACATGAATTTTTTTAGTATGATCTGAACATTTAATTACTTTATTTTGGCTTATTAGAAGAGGACTAGAATACTTACGATCTTCACAACGCCAATAGCTTATACATTTTGTTGAAATGTTTTTTGTGTAATAATACCATTTGGCCAATTTATCCTTTTCTCTTTTGGTTTTCACAAAACTAAAATCACAATCCATTATGGGTTAAAGAGATAATTAAATCTAGAAATCAACTATTTGTGCGAGTGAACACAAGATTCAGATGTTTGAGTGAGTCTGCTACTGGTGTGGACTTCGAGTGGCACTCGACAAGATAATAATGACACTATTTATGAACAGGCAGGTCATTAAGCGTGCTGAACTTCCGGAGAAAGAATTTTGACCGACTATACCCTTATGCTAATTACCCACTAAGTGGTAATATTCTCATATTTGCCCTCTGATCTGGAAACGGATCAGTAGCCCCGTTTCACTAATCTTTTGATTGTCATCTCATGTCTTTTAAATTGACTTGGAAATTTTTCCGGAAGGAAGTTGGATTAAAACCCTATTTGGAAAGACTGCTTTCTCGTGAGTCCATTTCCCCTATAGAAGGGCAAAAAAAAGTCTTGTTTACAATTCACATAAACCTTCTATTTAAAATAATCAACAAATCCTCCTCCCCACTTTCAGAACTCCCCATGGTAGAAACCTATAAGGGGATAGTGAGGAAAGGGATGGGGTTTTATGCCCTTCAAACTTATATTACGTTGATGAGACATCTATATACATGTACACATGTGCAGGTGCATTGCACATATGCTGTACTTACATGTATTTCACAATACATGTAAGTAGAGCATGTGTATAGAATACTTGTTGGCGTTAATAATAATTTATAAAAATATCTAAATAATTTGGCTGCCTATTTGATTTTAATAAATTTATTGCTTTTTCTACGGATTGTGTAGTAGATATGATACTATCCATAACATAGTATTTTAACACCCTGAACACCCTTTCAAAGTTCTTCTTCTTCGTCTTCTTCTTCTTCTTCTTCTTCTTTTTCTTCTTCTTCTTCTTCATCTTCATCTTCTTCATCTTCATCTTCTTCTTCTTCATCTTCATCTTTATCTCCATCTTCTTCTTCTTATTCTTGTTCTTCTTCTTCATCATCATCTTCATCTTCATTTTCATCATCTTCATCTTCATCATCTTCATCTTCATCATCTTCATCTTCATCTCCATCTTAATCTTCATCTTCATTATCTTCATCATCTTAATCTTAATCATCTTCATCTTCATCATCATCTTCATCATCTTCATCATCTTCTTCTTCCTCTTATAAAGGAATTATTAGAAATAACTTTGATAAAAAAATTAAATCTACTTAGGTTACAACCGAACTAAAAGAAAAAATCTTATTCAAACCTTCAAAAAATCTCGTTCTTAAAATAGAGGGTTATGGATGTCTATATACATTATGCAGAATACATATATGCAGAAATTGACAGCTCAAGGAATGTACTTTTTGACAAAAGTCCCTTTAGACCAAAGTTCCTTTTGACCAAAGTTACTTTAGACCAAAGTTCTTTAAGAAAAAAAGTTATTTAGACAAAAGTTGTTTAGATCAAAGGGCTTTAGACGAAAGTGCTGTATCCCTGCTGAATGAGTAACGAAGACAGCATTAGCCAGTATTACAAATTCTTCCATCATAGGTAAAAGATTTTTAAAATAAAACAACTTCTAATATACAAGGTAGTTTTAAGCTTTAAATTGTTAGATTGATGGTTTGGATCAAGATGAATTATTATGCATAATAATAAAGCCACTCTAATAACATGAGTAGCCAAAGACCCAAATTGGAGATTTCTCACTCATCTTTTATACTTTACACCATTTGATTATCACTTATTTCAATCAGTAAAACATCATTTCAATGTAAAAAGGTATGGCAGAGGTGGAGAGTGATAATACTGCTTATATTTCATTGAAACCAGCTGAATTTTCAAGTTAGGCATCAATTGAATAGATAAACAGTTTGAGACTGTTGTAAATAATAATTATATAAATTTTTTATAGCCTTCACTTTAATATATTTTCTAGATTTATTTTACCTCTACTTTTTGAAAGTTTTTTTAATGTTTACCGAGTTTCTTTAGTTCGTGATAAAAACCTAAGATTCTTTTAATATATATTTATTCACACGAATCACCTCTGCCGATTGTGACAGAATAAGTTTCACTTACATATAGATATATGCATCAAATATGGGCGGTTACATTATCAAATTAAATATTTTAAGAGTTTAAGTCGGCTAATGGTATTAAATTGTCAACAGTTTAAACAGTGGAAACTAGTTAATCTGTCGTAGGTTAACCCTGCACACCTTACACCAGATTAATATAGATTTTGTAGGTTAACCCTACACACCTTACACTAGTTTAATATAGATGTCGTACAATACGGTTAAGTTTACCCTTTCTGCTTTACGAGTGCGTGGGAATTTTACAATATAAGCAGAGCGCATATTAACTGTAACTAGGTTGGCCAATAGTCGACTATCTTGGAGTTCCGGGATAACAGAAAAACGGGTACAAAAATAACTTACTAATATGCAAATTACTATTATTTTACAAGGTTAAAAGGAGTTTTAGAATGAGATATACACATATTAGGTTTACACGGGTCGTCAGCAGCCAAGCGGGGGCAAAAGACGTATTGAGGACGGTCACCGTACAAACAAACGGACAATATTGACCGAGGGAAGCTCAAACAACCTTGAGCGTAAACCAAGCCAATGATACGGCTTACACTGGAGGAGGGGGGGGGGGCAGAGAGAGCACTTGACAGGGGAGTTGCGCGTTGCTGTTACTTCGAAGATTTGGTTCGAGGGACTAATCCTTGCCTTGGCGCAAAGTTCAAACAATAGTCTCGGCCTTTTAGCGCGAGGGCAAGAAGGTTCTTAAGCCGGCGAGGCAAACTTTGTCCGACTTCAGATGGGACCTTCTGGGCTCTCACACTTGTCGCAGGTTTCCTAATGGCGGCATTTCAGGTCATCGCGGCGTCTCACGGCGTCTCATAATTTTGCACCTCCATTAGCGCTGACAAAAAGTTCATATTTAACGTGACTACTTCTCCCTGCTGTTGACGTCGTAAACGTCGATGACGCTCATCTCTGAAATAGACTCAACCATTTGCCCAACCGTCAGGTCAGGCAAGGTTTGCCCTGCTCTTGTTAGTGAGGAGAACAAAACTCATGTCCAACATCATGTACTTCCGGGCACTTTGAAACCTTAAAGTGTTGTGATAGGGCGTTAAAGGAGGCAGTTTAAGTGGAGCTTGCATGGAAGCGATTGTCATTTAAGATACCTTACTGGTGGTTTTGGTACATGGGGACAACCGGCCGCGGTGAAAATTATTTTGCTTGTTTGTCCTGGCTTTCCAGTAACTGTCGGTTAATATTCCTCAAATCCCTAGCTGTCTTAGTCTTGAAGGTCTCACAATCGGATTGCTTTTTCCTTATAGAAGGGTCCTTCAGAAATCGTAAAACCTTGTCCCCATGTTCAACTCACATGAGCAGACGTACCTTCAGCCCTTTTCTTGATGATGAAAGACTTTTATTCATTGATGAGACCTTTGCAATCTTCCATTATTCTCAAAGAGGGTAGATGCTATTAGCGTGGTTCACCCCCAAAACAACCTAACTGAAATAAAAAATGAAGAACATATCACAGAATAATGAAAACATAACATTAGTGTTATATATTGTCCAAACCATCTGGGTAGAGACTCGTCATAATTGATTTGCGGGGAACCGAGAAATATTAACTTCCCCTACCAAGCTAGTAGCGTGGTTCAGGATGTATGGTATATGGCAGTCGCCGTAAAGTCGAGCTTGATCCTGACTCCATCTGGCAACAAAATGCAACCAATGTGCCTTAACCTCACGAAATTCGAAGCAAGTTTTCAGCTCAGTTAGGCTGTAGTCGCAATATTTATTAATGAAAAGACTATGTTCAATAAAAATTTCCAGAAGATTTCGTAGAGAAGGGTTATGATAAGGTATGCAATGACAGAATTAGTGGGGTTGGACCAAAGCAAGATTGCTTCAAAGAGGAAAAGTTTGTGGTTAATTGGAAGGAAGGACGTTTTTAGAGCCTAAAGAAACGCCGCTGCCCTTGTTGCCTTGTCTATTGATCACACGCTACTGCCATTAATGAAACAGCATTGCCCTTCTTGCCATGTCCATTGATGAGACGACGCTGCCTTTGTTGATATGTCCATTGCTGACACGCCGCTGTTCTTTCTGCTATATCCATTCATGAGAGGCCTCTGAGCATGTTGTTATATCCATTGATCAGACACCGCTGCTCTGGTTGTCATGTCCATTGATGAGACGCAGTTGCCCTTGTTACCATGTCCATTGTTCAAACGACGGTGTCCTTGCTGCAATATCCATTCATGAGACGCAGCTGCCCTTGTTGCCATGTCCATTGATAAGACATCGCTGCCATTTTTACCATGTCTATTGATATGACGATGCTGCCTTTGTTATCGTGTCCATTGCTGAGACGTAGCTGCCCTTGTTGCCATATCCATTGGTGAGACACTGCTGCCCTTGTAGCCTTATCCATTGATGAGACGACGCTGCCATTTTTGCCATATACATTGATGAGACTTCGCTGCTAAGATGCCCATTACTTGTTGTCATGTCCATTTTGCCTCCCAACTCGCATTACTGCGGCCCCTTCGGCTTCTTTGTGTGGGATGCTGTGGAACGAGAGACTAACAAATCCAGCTGCCACATGAAGAACGAGCTGAGGGTCAGGATTACTAGGAATTTCAGTGGCATAAAAAGAAAAGGAGTGGTTAAGGTCTATGGCCGCTTCGATGTCGCCTAGAGGCTGTCATCAAAGCCACATACAGTCTCAACGGGTCGGATTGACAGAACCTGTCATGATGAAAACCTGAAGAAAATTTGACAAATATATTTGAAAATGATAAAACCTGTTTTTGTCTTGTAAACGAATATTGCCCACACTCTGTACTATTGAATATTTTAAATATGCATATGATTGATGAGGTATAATGGGCGAGAAAGTGGTATTTTAGTGGCAATGATTTGAGTTGACCCCACTAGGAAAATAAAATGGCTATAGATAGAAATATCTTATTGATAAATGATTGAATAATACATTTTTGTATTTTGAATTTTGACCAAAATAACTGGATCTCTCACAGACTGGTAGGTTCAGAATCCGATTCCTTTCTTCAATATCTTTATTGACTTTTATTAAAACCTCTATTGAATCACTTCGCCTATTCCTTCTTTTAGTATGTAGTTAAGTATTGTTATTATGTTTAGTTTTTATGTGAAGTTTATGTTCATGTCTTTCCGTTAGGTAATTTTTACCGGCGCTTTTTATAATCTTTTTTCGAGGAAATTTTTATTTATGTTAAAAGTTAGACAAAACTGTGAATATAATACCATCTTATTTTGTTAAATGGGTGAGAGTCTAGGTCGCCAACGTGAGTGGGCCCGTAATTTCTTGTTTAATCTTTAAAATGTTGTGGTTTCAGTACTGGTTTGCGCAATGGTTCTTGGCGATACGAATGGAAGCCTCACCCAATGGTGCCTTACTGAATTATGACTCAGTTATGGTGACGGCAGGCAGTCAAGCAGTAACAAATGTATTTTCTAAGGAGGTTCTCACCAATAGGTAAGGACCTAACAGGAGCGTTTTTTTCTCAAGTTCTATTATCACCTTAGCTGAACCTCTTTGAAAATTTTACACATTCCGAAAGGTCCGATATCAAGTAAATATATGGTCAGCTTTTGGAGAACTCTAAGCTAAGCCAACATTTACAACATTGTCCTAGGTATAAATATGACAAATCCTAAAGTAGGTGGAGGTAAAATAAAAAAAAATAAATTATTACAAAAAGAGTGTCTTTTCTTAATCCTATTTTCCTGCACATGCGCGGGAAAGCTTTTAAATATAAAATCCAATTAAGACATACGAGTGTGATACACGGACAGTTTTCTTAAGATCTTCTCAATCGTCCCTTTGGGGTAAAGTAAGGTCGGACAGAATTCGTTGGTATGATTCTTAGAACGGAGGAGAACATAAGTTGAAGGGGATCTCTTAGCGAGCGGGAGAGACCGAAAGAAGGGTACATAACTTTAAATGATTGGGCTTGCCGCCTATAGGGGCTTCTTATTCAGCAGTGGGGGTTCCTAAATTCTGATCAATTTAAATATAAAAAAAATGTCTTTAAGAGACTGAATTCCTCTGGCTTCTTAGTAAGACTGAATTATGCATATATATACTTTACATACATATATTTAGGTATATTTTATATTCATCTAAGGACGGCCATTTCAAGTATATAGTTATAATGAATACCTTAAAAGGTCTGGCTGTTCACTTGCTATATTTCATTAATAATAAATTATCCGATTTTTATTAATGCCTCCTATATTAATGTAAAACATTAATACTTTTATAAAAGAGCATACTAATTATTTAAACTTAACTTTAAAACTTGAAAACATTACTACTGTTTCTTATTATGAAGGTCTAAAATATTGTAATTTATTAAATTAAAACTTTGCTTTTCAAGAAAAAATAACTTTATAATAGATTTGTTAGATTTTAAAATATAATTCGAAGATTTTATAACCTCTTGTCTCACGAGTAGCACCAAAGCAAAACACAAATTTGCATTTAATCTAATTCTATTTGATTTACGAATTAAAGTTTATAATTCCTCTCTTCTAACTGTGCTTTATTAAGTTTAATGAGCTAACTAAGAGCCTCGATTAATCTCTTATGTGAGAACGAAGACGCAGTTTTACGAAAACTCTTTTTTTTATAACAAAAAGATGTATGTAATTCTTTACTTCTAAAAGGCTGTACGTAGCCCTGCGTCTTACTTTTCACTTTATAGCTCGATAGTAGATTAAAATAATTATCTTTACTCTTTTATTTGGTTATTTCTTCTGCGTGCTGTTCGTGTGCTTATATCGGCAGAAAATTGAACTTAATATGGCACAAAATGACCGTGTTATCTTATAATATAGGGTGAACAG
The DNA here is from genome assembly GCA_963969495.1 of Ceratothoa steindachneri. Taxonomy (NCBI): domain Eukaryota; kingdom Metazoa; phylum Arthropoda; class Malacostraca; order Isopoda; family Cymothoidae; genus Ceratothoa; species Ceratothoa steindachneri. Next base: position 18,239,554 of record OZ018319.1, read on the forward strand.
AGATTTAGCGAAGATAAAAGTTAATTGTTGCCCTATCGTTAGTAATTGTCAGCAAAAATGTCAGACTCTCGCATTAGGTCGCATAGACATAAGTCATGACAGGTAATGGATATTAACATAGTTAAAGTCCAATTAAAGATTTATCGTTATTTTATCTATTTTGAGCAAAGTTTCTAACCTTTGTTAGCAGTTTCGTGAATTTTATTGGGGGCTAATTCGTCGCCTGTAAAACGTAGTGCGAAGATTGCATTTGTACGAAAATACGTACATAACTGATGTTTAAGTACCTCTTAAAAGAGAAATAATAAGTAAGAATGAGTGAAGAGAGAATTAATCGATAATCGACAAGGAGAGAAGAAGACTTAGACATTTGCACCAATGAATTTGAGGTTAAAAATGGTTCAGTGACAAATTCCTCCTTCCTGACCGGTTAAGGGTAGTTCGTCTCAACAAATTGCTTTTGGGGGTTTTCTGTAAAACTTTGATTTTGGCAAAGGAAATTCGGTTGATTTAATTAACGATTTGCATAAACTATGAGGTCTGTGTGGTTACGAACTTTCGGTTGATATAGGTACCGTTATGCGTAGTCTATGTGATATCTATGTTAACTCAATGCATAACCTATGGACTGTAAATATGGATATTCTACCACTGATTATTATTCCACATTTAAAAGAATATGATATTTCATAATGTGTTTACATGTTAAAAAATATCCATTTCCCGCCAATAGAATTTTAAGTAAAAGAAATTTCTAGCCAAGAACAAGTACTTGTAATTACGCTCTCAAACACAAACAATCTTTTCATAACATAACTGAATAAATGCTTCCAAATTTCTGCGTGAGGGGCAGAAATCATAGCCCAATTCGGTCAATTTTATATTAAAATGTCTATGTCCTAAGTGGTATACAATATTACATGAACACCCTAGTTCAAATGCGTCTCAGTACGCCTCCCCTCTCCTCAGATAAAAATAAATCCAAAAATCCCTCTTTGTCAAGCGGTCTATGTATATCAACCGCTTTCGAATGATAGTTTCAAAATTAAGAAACCCCCAATTTTAATTGAAATCAACGGAAAGACAAACTGTATAGTTAAATGTAGATCGTAACCGCTCTATTTATAATAATTGATTTGAATATCATTGCACATATAAGGCTGCTCTCTAGAAAAGTTTATTTAGAGGCCTTTGAAATAAATTATCAAATATAAAGATGGTTGATGAAATTACATTTTTCTTCCTGAATGTTTTCTTCATTGAAGAAAAACTTAATCAAATTATGGCTTCCCTTGGAAAGCGGGAACAAGAAAGAATCAAATGTTTAGAAAATACTAAATGTTTTCTTGCTAAAGATTAATCATAGCTCTCTCTCCTTCTATCTGTCTGTTTGTAAGTCTCTCTCTGAATTTAATTCTAAGCATTTTAATATATTTACACCCTTTGCTTTCTTTCCTTAAATCAAATCAATTTTAAGACTTGCTAAAGGGCAGTGTATATTAATTCAACCTCAACTTTGACCATAATAACCAAAAATAACTATTAATCTTTAGATTATAATAATAGTGAGTGCTTTAGGAATTATCCGAATCAAAAGTTCTGAATTAGCTGATACATCAATAGATTGTCATAAATACAAACAAAATTTCAGAATTATTAAATATTAAGACAGAGTTAGATGCCAAAGAATATCATCTACACCTTAGTGATATTTGTGTTGTTGTTTAGAGTTCGTTTACCAGTGTTTCCATAATAAAGGGACTTTATAATTACTGGAATAGTCTTTTAATTTTCTTGTTAATTTTAAAGATTTTAAGAAGTGTACAGATGTTAAAGAAATTTCAAGGCTTTAAAGTTTGTCGATATTTTATGTTCATGACGGCTTTAGATAATATAACACTAATTTCGCTTAAGCTATTTCAGTACTATTGATATTTCGGTCTATTTGTCTTTCCTTTCTTTCTCCTATTTATTTAGTTTCCACTCTGTATGAATAAATGATTCAAATATATTTATTTAAAATGAAAAAAAAGTTATATGAGCGTCAATTGACTTCAAGTTGATCAAAATTGCTTTAACTCGTAATTGTAATTCCTCACCTGTTTACAAAATGCTATTACAAACATTAAATTTTTCATTGACTTACAAATGCTGATGTTTAATTAGTGTAAACAATCTTATAGAATCAAAGTCAAATTCGGGTTAATAAGATATACTTTTAAATTCCTTTAAGTACATTCATGAGTCATTATAGAGCCAAGTGGAAACACCATTTCTGATTTAAACAAAGTTAAGCTACCAGGGTGTGATTAGTCCCTGGATGGGCTACCTAGTCGGGTCGATTTAGGATGGCTTCCATACGCTGTATAGATCCACTTTTTAGAATTGTAGGTGGCATTTGAGAAATAAAAAGCTTCAAAATGAATGTAGATCCATAGTAAAACCAGTAACTATTATTTACATTTTTCTAACATGAAATATATTTATTTTGAGAGAGAGCTTCGAGTCGTCTGCGAAGTTTATTCTGATAAAATTCATAAGATTTATCAAAAATACTTTGCGTATATTCCGTAGTATTTAAGCAAGATTATTTATTTCCTTAAAATGTAATCATCACTTAAACTATATTTTAAGAACGAGATATTGGGATGATTGAATAATAATAATAACCAGGGAATGGTTTCGCCATGGTTAAATTTATAGAAATTTTCTGAACTTCGCCAATTGTAATTCATTTTCTATTAAAACATTATAAAGCATTGGATAATTCTATTTATTTTTTCTGAACTAAACTATTTTGTTTTTTCAAACTCTAAAGAAATTCTTTAAAATTACCTTGATAAAAATTTAAAATATACTTAAGTCATAACCAAACTAAGATGAAATTATTATTCAAATACTCACAAAAATCCCGTTCTTAAATTAAGGAGTTTGTGATGATGATGATGAAGTGTAAAGTAAAGCGCAGGGCTGGTTTTGGGAAATTCAAAGGTTTTATTAAAGTTAGTTCTAAGATTTGACCGAATGATATTACTAATTGCTGTAAAAAATAGCCTTGGTTGATGATAAACTCAATTTAAAATCGGTTTCTTTGTCGTGTATTTGATATAAATTATCTTTACAGTAAATTTTACCAAATATTTCTAACGTCATCCATCCCTGACAACTTAATTTGTGCTATTTATAATAGACATGAATATTGATCACTTCTATAATTACTGATGGCTTTAATAATGCACACACGGTGTCCAGTAAAATCGTGGACTCATTAATTAATATATGATAATGGAATAAATTTTCTAACAATTCTCTCTATTTCAGTAGATAAAATACGTTCGTCTTGTCTTAAATGGTTTCCCTAATACTGAAACTGGATTTTAAGATTTATTTAAAGTGCGATAACATTTAATTTATTCTAAAGACTTTATAGCGTATTTCCTATCTTCTAAGGTGTTAAATTAACCCAACTCTTTGAGTTTGTTTGAGTACTCCAGATTGTTTCTACCTTACATGAACATTTATATGATTCATTATCATTCTGAGCAATAATTAATATATCGCTAATATTTGCATTCTTTTCTCTCAATAAAGATTAATTCATGTCCATTCCAGATTCCTAAATTCTTATTTATCTTATAAAACTCCAGTTTCATTCCTACATTAATTTTTTTAATTCATATTTGCATATTGCCAAAGACTGTTCTTACCACAATTTTGACGTACAACCTTCGTTCATCTTACATTATTTATCTCTTCAGCACTTACAGACCATATCCGAGACGACAAACTGAATCTCCAATAATGGCAGAATACCTCTTTAAATGCGTTTTCTTACTGTTAAGGGGAAACTAAATTAAATTTTATTAACGGCACAATTATGTGAAAGAAACATTTCCTTGTAGGTACTGACTCGAAAATTATTTTCCACCCAAAATTTAATTTGGTCATAAGCTAAAATTATGACTTTATCTCTTTTTATGCCAGGAGTCTTCTTGTGATTTGTAAGGTAAATTGTAGTAATTTATGTCTTTCGTGGTAAAAACTATAGTAAAATTAAGAATATATGCGGAATACTAATGAGAAACTCTCTTACATTATAATAATGAGATTTTAAGAATTATCATTATTATTAGAGATAATTCAATATTTATACGACCTTCAGAAGGAGAATAACTTCTTCAAGTATGACTTTCATTTGGCACCTAAGAAAAAATCGATATTTATAACCCAATTTAACTTAACTAGAACGAATCTAACCAAATCCAACCAAAGCTAAATTAGTTTAATCTAGGTGTGCCTATTCAACTTAACTGACCTGAATCTAAACCTAATCAAATGCAATTTAACCGAAGCTAACCTAAACTAACTCAATCTAAAGATGCAAAACCTATAGTCTAACCAAACCAAAATAATCTAACCTAACATAGCCTAATAAATCCGAGACTAATTTTATCTAACTTAACTTAACCCTTCCTAAGCTAGCCCGACCTAATAAAACCTAACATAATAGAACGGAACTGCACCTAAACTAACGCAACTAAACCCTAACTTACCAAACTTTACCCAGCCTAATATAACATAAATTAGTCCAGACTAATACATTTAAATTACTTTAACCTAACCCAACCAAACCTACCCTCCCTAGCTAACCTTACCTTATCTACTGCACATAAACCTAAGCTAACTTAACCTAATTCAAGATAATCTAATCTCCTCTAGCATTGCGGGATTGATTTCTATGGGCAATATAAAGGCTTGTAATGTTTGGTAGGTAATAGTCTCATTAGGATTACATCTAGAATTAATATCTAACCTTAATTAATATACCGCACCTAAACTTAACCTAACTTAACCTAATATAAGATAATTTAATTTCCTTTAAAATTGAGTGGTTGATTTCTATGAGCAATGTAAAGGCCGGTAAATTTTGGTAGTTAATATTCACATTAAGCTTACCTTTAGAATTAATATTACTTTGAAAATTACCGCTAAATGTATATATAATTTTGCAATCTAGTTCGATTCAAATCTGTTATGATTATTGCCTTAAAAAAAAGATACCTTAACGCTAACGGTTGCTTTAATAGGGAGCTTAAATCGAATTATTATCAGAACAAAAGAGTTGCGTTATGAAAAGTTATGAAAGATATTCGAATACGTCACAGTACATTAATTTTCTTTGTCTTACTGCTCAAGGTCTAAATTTGACTATCTGAAAAGTTGCCTTAAATTAATTATGGTTACCCCGTAAACTACCAATATTTTAAAAAGATATCGTCAATTTCTGGGTGGATTTAGGTTGCAATCTTTAAAGGCAAATTAGCAGACAACTTCAAAGTATGTAGATGATGATGTCAAAATGGATTTAAAGAAGTAGTGCGATTTCCTGTAGAAAAAATATCTACCTTGATTAAAGAGGCAGCCATTGAGAAGGAGGAATTCATGTGTCATCATGCAGAGTAACGCGCTTAGTCATACCCACAAGTTCTCTGAAAATTCGTTAGAGTCGAAGTGATTTGTAGGAGACTTAATCATGGACTGTCCTCACAACATTTGCGAACTAAATCCTATAGAAAACTTTTGGAACATCCTGAAGAGTGACATTTATGCGGATAGCAGGATATTTAACAGCAAAAATGACCTTTGAGAAGTCATCTAATTTGCTGTAAAGAATGTTACTGTTGGTTGAAGCAAAACTTTGACAAGATCATTAGCAACAGACTGTCCAAAGTTATTCAGAAGAAAGGTTACTTTGTTCCATGGCTCCTTAAACAGTTCTTATTTAAAACTATGTTTCAACAAATTTCCCTTCATTTATTTATATTGAAATATGTTTATTTATTTATTTAATAAATAATACAATTCCCACCGTTTCTACCACTTTTCAATACCCTTTTTGTAAAAATCGTTTGGTTTTATTTAATTCACTTGAGATGATTCACTAAACTCCTAAAAAGATAAAAAGCTGATAGGTCGTGGTCATGTGAGTATGAAGGATTCTCATTATTTCAATTTGATTCACCTCACTAACATTATTTTTCACTAATAAGGTTTACCAGTTATCTTAACTAACTCTAGATAGTATAATGTTTACTACAATCAAATCAAATATTTTCTAAAATCATCCATATATGTATGCAGTAAATACTGCTTGATTTAATTTTATCCAATTATATATATATATATATATATATATATATATATATATATATATATATATATATATATATATATATATATATATATATATATATATATATATATTCATTGAGAGAGAGAGAGAGATAGAGAGAAAGCGTGTCCCTCCTTAAAGTGTACTAAAAATTTGAATGAAAATAAATGCAGTTTCTATTAACATAGATATATAAGTTTAATGGTTTAAATTAAAGAATATTTAATAAAATTAAAGAAAAGTTGCGTCCTTTCCCTAGTCTGGTTTCCCCTCACATGTTCGCAAAGGTCTAAACTGATGACTACCGTTTTCCAAGCCCAGCTGATAACGGGGACTAATGGATTCGACCACGTTAAGAAACATCGAATTTGGAATTGCGAAACACTCTTTCAATTTCCTCCTTTAACTCATTGACTGTTTTGCCCCGTAACCATTATCTCTGAGGTATCCCTGTATAAATATCCATTAGCCTGAGTTATCGAGAACACGCAGGTAATAAAACGCTACCTTTTTGCATTTTCCATGTGTTTTGATCAAGAGAGGATCTTACATCAGGATGGTAATGGGGGAAGGCTCGATTTTGCCTGTAGTAAATATCTTCGTTACCAATAATCATCTCTTTAATGCAATATTAAATAAACGTCCCCGGTGATATACTAAGGAGAAAAGAATGGTCCTAAGAGGCATAATGTACCACAGTGTACCCCCAGGTAATTTTAATCGTTGTTACATAGGCACATTTTGAATTATTTAGAGGATATTAGGTGCAATTGTGTCGATTAATTTAGCCATTTAACTTAAAGATGGCATCATCACTTCAGACAATTGTGTATGTTATCCCTGCATCTTCTGCAAATTTGTCCATGTACCATTCACAAAATTCAACTTGCCGGTCAGAATCATCTTCAGTGAGAGCGTGGATTAATGTTTGAATGTAACTTTTCCAACTAGATAACTTTAAATTGCGATGGACGCTCAATTTAACATTCCTGTCTCAGAGCCGTTTTTCGGACAAATTTTTGTTAGGATTCCAGAAGACTTTCCGGCACATGTTCTCATGCGGGGAGGCTGGATGTCCATGATCTTTTTGAACGTTGCTTATGGAAGTCCTGAATAGATGGATCTGGTTCAAATTTAAATGCTTATACGAGCAATGATTTGTCGCGTGAGTCCCTTGAAGATGACCACCATCCAGGACGCCTGTCAGACGTGACCAACGAGGACAATGTGGCCCAGGTAGAGAAGATGATCCTCGAAAATCGACGGGTGAAGGTCAAAGAAATCGAGCGACAACTTGGAATATCACATGGAAGTGTTATCAACATCATCCACGACAATTTTCCCATGACCAAGGTCCATTGGGTCTCTAGAAACCTCACGCCACATGATCGACTTCAACGTCGTCAAAGTCCACAAGGCCAGAGTTGCACAAGCTGCCCTGCGCGGGTGCAGATTCGAGGAGCTCAACCATCCTCCATACAGTCCAGATCTGGCCCCTAGCGACTACTTTTTATTCCTCAAACTCAAGGCTTCACTGCGTGGCCGCCGGTTTAGGGATGATGAAGATGTCCAGCTCACCGTCCAGGAGTGGATTGAACAGCAGTCGGGAGATTTCTGGTTGTCGAGAATTCGAAGCCTCAGGGACAAGTGGCGCAAGTGCATTGAAGTCGAGGGTAGATATATTGAAAAATAATAAAACACTTTTCCTCATATCTCGTGTCCTTATATCTGAATTGCAAAACTTACTGACCGCCCCTCGTATATATATATATATATATATATATATATATATATATATGCGATTATGAAGGCAATTTATGGCTTAATAGCTCTTCATCAAAGCCCTCAGAAGTAGCTCTTTTCACATATACAGAAAGGTAACGCATAAAATTACCTTTTCTAAGACAGCCAAACAACTGTCTTTTCGATTGGCTTTTTTAATTGTCACTCCTGCTTGTCAAAGAGAATGGAAAATTGAGAGAAGTATTTACAATAACGCAATCATAATTATGCGGTTATTAAGGCAATTTATGGTTTAATAGCTCTTCATTAAGCCGTCGAAAGGAGCTCTTCTCACATGCAAGATAAGGTAAGGCATAAAATAAGCTTTTCTAAGACAGCCAAAAAATTATCTTTCGATCGGCCCTTTTAATTGTCACCCCTCTTCGACATCAGGGGTGACAAACATTACCTTCATAACCGCATAATTATGATCGCGTTATTGCAAATAATTCTATATATATATATATATATATATATATATATATATATATACTCGTATATGTATAATATATATATGCGATTAATATGTATTGTAAAACTGCAGCGAAATAAGCTAGGAAGACGTTCTTCTCATTTATATATGAGAGATTGAGTCATTTTAGAAATATCCAATTATCAAATTAATTATGAAGATCTTTCATAAGTTAATTTATGGGAAGAAAGTTTCTCTGAAATTTGAAATTTGGGTATAACCTTTGTTTGTTTGCGGATTGTTATTGTATACCTGTTTTTTGCCCTGGTTGTTTTCAGAAAACATAAAGGAAGTACCATCCTTTACATACATTTGAGGTGCAATGTTCACTTTAGTTAGGACATTCTCCAGGAAAGAAGTCTCGCCCTTCAAATACCGTATGTATTATAAAATTTAAAGTCAATGCAAGTATATAAAGTTCTGAGCTCTTTGAGATCAAGGATACTCGGATTCGATTCCGGGTCAGAATATCTTAATTTTTTTCCCTGTCATTATTGTTGTCTTCTCAGTATCGATTGCCTTCATTGACCCAACCTTTGCTCTGCTTGATTCTTGTCTTCCAATGTCCCTCCTTCTGTGCTCACATTGCTCATTTACGTCAAATTTCTTTTTCTCTTCTACTCTATGGTTATAGAGTCTGCAATACAATGTCTTGCATCTACCTTTCTCTTTTCAAAAAGCATAATTGAAAGCGATAAATTGAATATGTTGTGAGAGAAGGACGAAATAATCCCTACAATATTGGACTAAAATAGATTTTCCTAATTTTTTCCTTGACTTTTCTCTCCTGTGAGATATTTTCTCCTCTGTTTTGAAAATGCATTTTAGTTTCTTCGGGAGATCTTTCATACTAAAATGGAAAAATCTATCTCACAATTGCCCTGAAAACCATCACTGGCCCATGCTGATTACATCAGCCTTCCCCTCCATCCTACAATGGGTCATAGCCATAAATTAGTCATAAAGAGACATATGGGCCCCGTAAATAGCAATACTAATGCAAAAGTTTCAACATTTTGTTTTTCATTAAGCTTTTATTTACATGGAGTGCGATTTTCGATTCGTATAAAGATAAACCTATTTTTTTTGCATTAAGCGAAGACGCAACGAGGGCATCTTTGTATGATTAGTTTTTAATTAGATTTCGTCAATAGTTGAGTCAGTGGGTATCAAAGGCACCCACAACTCTCTTTAAACTTCATGTTTTTTTAACGCCAAAATGGCACCTTATATGGGTCATAAAAGGTTCTAGTAAATGCAATAATACTTATAATTACGTTTCCTCCCGGGGTTTGTTCGGTCCTGAAAATCATGACTTTCCTCCATTAGAAAATTAGTTCATAATTGTGGCCAATATATGGATATATTTAACTACTGTTAATAGTAGCTTGTTGTGTTTATTGTACATTGATTCTAGATAAGGAAACAACCAGTCCATTCACGGGCTATATATTTTGGCTCGTTGAAATTGTCTTCTACCCGTTACTTTTTGAATAGCGAGAAATTAACTTTTTATCGAATTCCTTCGACCTTTCGTGAAAGCGGATTCTCCTTAAAGTATCTAAAATCTATTGAACATCTTGAACATATGTGCTATTAAATATTCTTTTAATACAAACGGTAATGTAGCAACATACTAAATATTAAGATATAAAATATGAAAGCGAAATCGTGAGGTTAAACATAAGAAATTGGAGGAAAAGCTAATCTCTCATTCTTCAAGGTACGTCGAGTAAAATAATTTAATGAGGCAAAAATCACAATCCAAAATCTCCCTCAATGCACGGTGCTAATCTAGAATCCATCTAGATTATACATTATAAGATATTCAAGATCAGTAGCCAAAATCCTCATTATATACATGATAATTTAAGCACACGAGATAAGGAGTGATATCCTGTATAGTTTAAATAGTTTGGTTCCTTCTCGATAAGGGATCACAAAATTGGACGGAATATCTTTTCTCCTTCAAATCATCTTTTCCTTTGTGATAGATTCAAGTCGAGTATTTTGAATTATGCAATTCAAAAAAGATATTCTATATTTGGGATCCTTTATAACTCTCCTTTTGTTTCGTTATAGCCTTCATTTATCGGAAAAGGGCATTTCAAAGGTGCTTTTCGAAAGGTGGATCCGAGGAAAATTCATTTTCGAAATAAAAGCTTTCATGACAGAAAATATCTTTGCATTTTTATAAATATATTAAAAATATAACGTGTTTAGTTTGATGCTCGTTCTTGAAATACAACAATGGTGTATTGAAAATAATAGGGAATGTGTGTGCGTGGCGAGTTTCAAGGCCATTAGCCTGAGAAAAGAGGTGAATCTTCATGACTCGCTTAAATACACCAAAGTAGGGCGATGAGAATATGGCAACGGAAGATCATTCTCCATTCTCAGGTAAAATTTAGCGAAAAGACAATCACCCATGTGACGTAGACGACGACAAGGAAGAATCAGTAGTGGAGCAGAGCGTAGGTTTTTCTAGGGCTGTGAAATGCTCATTGAGCGAAATATAAATACCGTTATGCTGTATTCGTGTGTTGGCCTGTCAGAGAGAGAAGGTTACCCCCCATCCTCTAGAACCGAACGTCTACCCGTGGCGCCTGATAAAGATGCACCTGCACTCCTAGACAGCCCCAAGGGAGCAGCGACAATTTCGCGCGGTCATGTGATCTGGGTTGGGTTCCCCCGTCGCATCGCCTGATCAGCGCCGGATCTACGGCGTTGAAAACTTTACGCCAGCCTGTGATACTCGGCGAGAATATCCCCTCTCCCCTGACGCGCAAAGTCTAATTAGATCCCCGTCCCCCTTTGAGGGGTCTCTGGCGACCCGCTTCCGCCGAGGCAGTATAAATACTTCAGGAAAAGCTTTTAGAAATTAATACCATACAGCCCGTCTTGGTTATCAGCCAAGTACAATCTCGTACGCCCTACTCCGCCTCCCAACGGCTTCCAGCTTTGAACGCGACGTGTCACCTCTCTACCCGCCCTCGCTGGTACCTAAAGCCAGAGTTTCCCCCCGACAGACGATAGACATGAACAGGCATCAATCACTCGGGTATCGACTTAGTTCCTGTCTGGAGTACTCCCTTGCCCATTTATCAGCGAGGTTAAAGAAGAAAGAATTTTGCAAGTGGAACTTTGCAGCGCCCCGCTTCCTCGTCGTCTTCAAAGCCTCCGGTCAATTAGGCTTTACGTGAGTCTCCCAGTTACTAGCACTCTCCCCCTTTTTCCTAGGAGCAATCACTGTACATCCTCTCTCAGGTTCTCGTCCCCATCCAGTCAGTTGTATCCCCCTCCCCCCCGTTTTGTACCCCGGGTCTCATCTTATTTATTGTCATTTATGTACTTTTACTAATAATATTTTCTTTGTATATAGTAAAGTTATTTTTCTACAATCACTTTCGCTAAACCTAGAACCTCTAAGAATTCATTATTTTTACGCCAACCGCACTTGATTTTAATTATTTAACCCTCGCACTGGGATCTATATCTCAATTTCTGTTGTACTCCCTTCCCGCGTCACTTCAGAGTCAATCCTCGGCTAACATCACGTTCGACTCTACGACAAACATTATATAATTCTGGTGTCAGGTGTGAGGTCAGCCTACTACATGGCCAAATAGACATTTACTGACTGGTCATTTTTTACCACCAACAAACAAGTATAATCAACTTTAGAATCTGCGCATGAAAATCGCTAATTGGCTTTGTAATAAAAATGGTAATTTCGTGGAAGTTCGCTAATCCTATATAGGCATCAACTTGAGTGTAATCAATACCAACATAAAGCACAGTTCAGCAAACCCTGTCCAGCAAAAATGAGTAAAATTAAGCTTGACATATTTCAATATCTATACGCTCACGCGTTGTTATTTAGGTTGTCCCAGGTATCGAAACAATAAAAATATAATATTGAGATCCCATCTCCGTCGCTGATTACAAAAGTACTTAAGGAAATTTTCAGAACATTGGATTGCGAACATAATGGCTTGAAATTAAAAGCAGATAGGTAATTCATCTTTACTCTGCTAATAAAAATGGTAATTTCGTGGAAGTTCGCTAATCCTATATAGGCATCAACTTGAGTGTAATCAATACCAACATAAAGCACAGTTCAGCAAACCCTGTCCAGCAAAAATGAGTAAAATTAAGCTTGACATATTTCAATATCTATACGCTCACGCGTTGTTATTTAGGTTGTCCCAGGTATCGAAACAATAAAAATATAATATTGAGATCCCATCTCCGTCGCTGATTACAAAAGTACTTAAGGAAATTTTCAGAACATTGGATTGCGAACATAATGGCTTGAAATTAAAAGCAGATAGGTAATTCATCTTTACTCTGCTAATACCAGTATTTGCCTTAAATCTAAACGAATCACAATTATGATAACAAAATTATCACAAACCAGGCTCGCAGTTTGGCTTAATATTAACTTTTCAAAGATAAAAATAATGACCAATAGTTTGACAGAGCGAATAGAATTGAGGATAAAATTTTAGAGAAACTCGTTTCCTTTCGACATCCAATGACAACAAAGTAAATTGAGAGAAGAACGAAATTAGGCAGAAGAGTGATAGGAATACTTAGCTTTACATTCAAACTTAACATATTTCTTTTCTTAAGACAATTAATTTACCAGTAACCCCCCCCCCCCTAATTGATCTTTCGCCTTTATGGTATCCAGAAAGCACTAAATTACTGTAAAAGGTTTTCGCAATTAATCATTATTAGTGACCAGGAAATGGTTGTAATCCAACAGAAAATTGGTTTTCAGGTGAGATAATAATGCACAAAACATGAAAATCACATATGTATTTTCGAAAGTCTGTTTGTATGTATATATATATATATGACCGCTATAGAAGGCCACTTAGAGCAACCTTGAAGGCTAACAAAGGTCGTCATTGGGGATAACTTGACCCAGGGAGTATCATTTGTTACCCAGATTTAGAAAAATGTGGCGCCAACTGATTGTAAAAATGCAAACTACTACTTGATAATGCTTAGAAATGCTTAGAGATATTTAGAAATAAATCTGTTACACCAGAGATTTGTCAATAGGGTTCTTCTCTACATACAAATAAAATAAAATGAAAATGAAAATGAGAGACGATGGCCAAATCGTCCCAACCTTCCCCCTTTCCCCCTGAGCCTGCTGAGGTCGGCAAACGCGAAGGGAGGGAGAGAGGCTTAGTGCTCATTTTTAGTCCTTCTCACCCTCATTGTCCAGATACGGTGTGGATACGGTAGGTAGGAGTGAGATGGAGGAGAAGAGGGAGGTTTCAGGATAGGAGAGCGAAGAAGTATGAGTAGTAATAGAGGACAAAGTAGGGTTAGGTAGTCATGAGACCTACGCCTTAATCTAAATTCCAAACCAGGATGTGTAGTATGTTAACTATTTTACTTAATTGCTCTTTCTTTACTCCTCTCCATCGTGTCTGTTTTGAGTTCTATGTGTGAGTATGATATGGGAGAATATAAATGATGAAATTTGATTAAAACTAGAGATTTTAAAAGAGATTAATCTGTGTTTGTTTGCGACAGGTTTTTTTTATCCCTGGCAACGCCTGGTACCTATGCTAGTACTAAATAGAGCAAATTTCGAAGAATAATAAAAAATAATGGACAAGTACGAGTATCTCACTCTCTATTTATCTCTTTCTATTAACGACGCTGCATATCTACTAGTCCATCATGGTCAAATCTGAGGAAATGTCATCATGATCATGTAAGTTCTCATTCAGGCACTCCTGGGTTGTGTAAACTTGACACACTTTGTTTAGCAAATCGATATAAGAGATCCCATTGGCCCTACCACATTTTGCTCGCTGCTTACAATACCGAGGAGCGTCACTGTCTACGGAGGCAATTTATGGTGTATAACTGAGTCGGGTTTTCGCACAAACCACCTCTGTCATTCCCTTTGATAATCTGTTTGTCCTGGTCGTGGAAGAACCAGAGCATGCCAGGTTGTGTGGAGTGCTTAAGCTTGTGAGGCAAGCGTTCTTCGGATCATAAATCTCCTGGGTCTAATTTGACATGACCCACTCTACTCCCATTACATAGGACCAATGAGTTAATGGACTCCAAATAAGATCATAGACTCCATCACTCTGACCTGACTGACACTACCATTACCAAACTCCTGAAGACGTCGTGGATGATAATCTGAACCTACGGGAATAATTTGGCTGTCCTTATGAATCCTATTCACTGAGGCTGATTCTTTTTAGTCGCGTGCACACGACTCTATAAAATACTATGTAGGTCAGTCGAATGGTAACCATTTTACCTTTCAATATTCTTTTGGCAATAACATCGTAACTATTCGGCCGATTCCAACGAAATTTGAAACCCTTATGTTGTTTTACATTTTGTTTCAAAGTATATAATTGCCAATATTCACCCAAGGTTAGTCCGGGAATTAGTCAAAGTTTTGTTGGTTAGAATAATTGAGAGCACGCGACTTAGGTCTGTTACCGTATTAACATGGATGTAACGTGCAAGCTAGGAGCTACTAGCTCTTTTATGGCTTTTTTTAGAACGAAAGTATTTATCAAACAAGAGGAGCGGCTCCGATACTTCTTACAGAAGGAGCTTGCGCTCTGCAGGCAGACCTTCGGTCCATGGTCTACGGTCTATCTAGTTCTATCAACGGGGTTTTGGTCTAAATTTTTAAAAGGTTTCTAACAAATATCTTCAAATAATTTACTCTTTATTTTTGCCTATCCATGGTTATTTTCTAGGCCTAAAGACATTTTGTATTGGAATTCTTTTTATATACGAAGAATAACAATCCTCAAAGCTTTTTCCATCTATTTTGCGAATATTTCCGAAAAGAATTACATAAAAAAAACAGTCATACCTTAATTTGAATACATTTTCTGGACCACACGATTTGTAATTCTTTTTTTTTAATTTCAAAACATTTGATAACTATATTTGTTTTTTCCAACCTTAAAGGAACTATTAGAAAAACAACCCCTGCCTACTGTTAATTCGAGCTCTAAAGGTAAAAAACTCCAAAACATTGAATAAGAGTTTTTCTCTTCAAAAAGGTTCATTAAATATAGTTTTAAATAAAATTACTGAACATACATAGGTGACACTTGAGCTAAGAGAAAAAAGTTCAAATTGTTCAAAATATTGTCTTCCTAAAATATTTTGTTAGGGTCGAAAAAACCCAAGCATAACCTGGCAAACTGAAACTTGGATTCAACCCCAAATATTCTCAATGTAACCTAGGAGCATTATGAGAACTCATGAACGTATTTTGATAAGGATATCTTAACATAATAGAAAAAGAACCACTTTGGTATATACACAGACCAAACTTTATAATATAGTGCAAATAATTGAGTCTAAAGCAAAACTTGGCTAGACAAGATTACAAGAATACAGAAAAACCTGAAAGATCACAGATTGGATCCTACTTGATGACAGACAGCCTGTTGATCGACCAGTAAAATTCTGAATGTATGAACTGCAAAATGTACAAAAGATTGATAAAAAATAGCAAGATAGACTACGGGAAATGGAGCCATTAAAGATGCATGCAAATATAATTAAACTTGTCGCAGCATCTCTAATGGATGTGTACATGTCCGCAGTTTCACAAAATTGAATCTCCCACTGCGATTATCTTACTTCGTAATGTTAACTCATTAGTTAATCTTTTTATAGTTCGAAAGAATGAAATTACGCCTGAAAACTTCATGTTCTTAAATTTATCATTTAGGATCTGAAACTTTGGTGGTAACTTCTAAATGCCTTTGAGATGCTAGTATTTTATGTAGAACAATTTAATGGTAATCACCAAAGTTACATAATTTGATGAAATAGCAATAAACTTTATTGTTTATAATTATTGTCCATGATTATCTATCTTCCAAATTCCATTTTTACTCTCTCTTCCCATCCTTTTTTTACATCATCCGATAATTATTAAATTTGATAGTTCTAAATTTTATGATTTAATATAAGAAACATAACTAGTGTTAGATTATAGTGTTTAATATTTTTTCACTGATCAATCAACGATCCTTCCAGATTTTTTATAAGTTTACCACATTAAACTATAACAAGTTATAATCGATGCATCTACCGATATCGATCTTGGGGAAATCTCCTCTTCTCTCAAGCTATAGATTTGTCATGAAAATTTGTGTATCCGAAGACGTATTTCTTCACATTATCTAAATATGCCAGTCAAGAATTCCTCGAGTATATAGTTACCAGGAAATTAAGGAATCACTTAGGAAAGCGGAAGCTTGAGAACAGTGTTTTTTATTCAAAGCCAGCTGACTAGTATATGAGATAGATTCGGATGCTGGTTGATCGCTGGAAGAAAATCGTATAGAATGATGAACTTTATTTTGAAGAATAAAAGTTGGTGTTGCTCAATAAAATTTTGTTTTTTCTATTCTTCCTAAGTGAGTCAGCACTTTCTGTCCAACTTAATATATTACATGATAATTTAAACGAGATTCATCAACTTCATAAGTTTTATCATTCCCGCAATTCAAATTAAATGACACAAATTCTTGATTCATTCTGGCTGGGTATCAACTTGAGGTGCTAATCCTTACCGATGGCTCACCATTCACGGCTGGTCGTAGGATGTCATAATTTGAACACTTCCACTTGTAAACACGTCTTTTTAAGGATCGCCTATTGGCTCTCGATCGGATTAAAATCTATGGCGTTTCCAGGACATGAGCTCACCTTAGTGGTGCTGTATATAAACCACTCCGATATTTGTGCATATTTACAAATGGTTATCCACTTATTTAAAAAAAAAACGGATTGCTCACAACCTACTTATAGACTTAAGACTTACTTTTAGCAGACATTTTGGCATATTTTTTCTGTTGAATGGATGTTTTAGGGATTGAATTTGGCTCTGCCAAAATATTGGCTATAATCGTATTATTCGAGCAATTACAAATATCACAGGAATAAATTAATTCCTAGTATCAAGTAAACGCTACGAAATCCTTTTAATTACAAGTATACAGATATGTGATAAGCTGTAATTGAGAATTTAATGTTATATTTTATTAAAATAATTAATTTACTAATATTTTCACTCACTATTGTCTCAAACAACGAATTTGATTATAGTAATTGTGTTATTAAAATATATGAGGTCATCCCATAAATAAAGCAGAATTCTTGTATATTTATATCATTATTTAATGAATATAAATCAAACAACTCTTTGAAGTTATTTAGATTTTGATATATAATTTAAAAACAGTTTCTACCACTAGTCTCTATCTTTCTACTAACAAATCAATACCATATTTGTAAAAATCGAAAAATCCTTTGACTTTGCTTTAAAAAATTCCTTTCAGGTTGGTTCAGCTTCTTCTGCTTTTAACATCTTCATTCTTTTCAGTTGATTAGCTAAATTCTAAATGATTGTGATCTAGTGGGGCTAAGTGAGTTAAGTATGGAAGATAACGCATTAGTTTCCAACTCAAATTGTTATGTTTTTGTACTGTATACTGAAACTCTTGAAATATGAAGTTGCGCGTTGCCTTTATGAAAAATCGCTATATCTCTTTAAATATGAAGTTGCGCGTTGCCTTTATGAAAAATCGCTATATCTCTTGAAATATGAAGTTGCGCGTTGCCTTTATGAAAAATCGCTATATCTCTTGAAATATGAAGTTGCGCGTTGCCTTTATGAAAAATCGCTATATCTCTTTAAATATGAAGTTGCGCGTTGCCTTTATGAAAAATCGCTATATCTCTTTAAATATGAAGTTGCGCGTTGCCTTTATGAAAAATCACTATATCTCTTTAAATATGAAGTTGCGCGTTGCCTTTATGAAAAATCGCTATATATCTTGAAATATGAAGTTGTGCGTTGCCTTTATAAAAAATTACTTTTTCTTTTGATTATGATGGCCTTTTCTCTTCAGGTATTGCATAAAACGATCCAAATGAACATAATAAACTTTAGATAAGGATCCTTTTTCGGGTGGGCTTTTGTTTTTTCCATTAGATAATCCATTGTCTAGAACATTTAATTTTATTGTACATAACCTATCTTATCTCCTTTTAAAATCATAATATAAAATAGTTCACTTTTTAGTCGAGAAAGGAGAGCTGAACAAATGTTGATGCTAGGTTGCAAGTGTACCTCTGGCAGGTCGTGATGAATCCATGGCCTGAATGTTGGAACCCTACCTATCTCCTTTATATGATGATGCACAATGAAATGAGTTGGATGTAGTTTTTTAAAGCCATTTCTCAACAGTTACAATAAGATTTTATTCCACCCTTTTAGTCGCGTGCAAGTCTAGTTGCGGGCAACTCTACATCTCACTATGTCGGTCGGTCGGTCGTTTGGCTAACGTTTGTTTTTGTTTTGGCTATAACATCATAAATATTTGGCAGATTCTAACAAAATTTGAAACCTTTATGTTGTTTTAGATTTACTTTCGAATGATATAATTGATAAAGTTCTCCCAAGGTTAGCCAGGGAATAGTTTTGTTTTGGCAATAAAATCATAACTATTCGGCTGATTCTAACGAAATATGAAACCTTTATATTGTTTTACATTCTCTTTTGAATAATATAATTGCTCAAGTCCTCCCAAGGTTATTCCGGGAATTATTGGAAGTTTTGAAGGTCGTAAGGTCATAAATCAAAATAAGTTGGAGCACGCAACTTTTTGGTCAGCAGACCTTGTTTAAAGATAATCAATCTCCACTGGTTGTCCCAAACTGGGCTCATCTTTGAGTCTGACGTATCCAAAACTTGAATTCTGAAGCCATCTTTTGCACTGCTTCACCCTAATTGTTCCTTGACCGTAAATTTGACACAAACTTTAAGTTATTAACTTAGAATTGTTGCCTTATCTAAATTACCAAAGCATAATTTTACGAATGTGTTCTTTTGGAATTTTTTTAATATTTATCATTAAACGATAAGGACATTAAATCAACATTATGATACAAAAATTAATAGCCCCGAAAATTATGTCGAAATCTTAGACTTAGATTAGGTTAAGATATACAAGTACCAAGGCTTTGAGTTTAGTAAACTAGGCTAGCGTAAAAAAAATCTCCTTTCGCTTATTTCTATCCTTAAAAAGAAATGAGGAAAAAAAATTCAAATTTTATTACATCCGATGGAATTTAACATGGAATATTCGCTTGTTATTATGAAATAACATTTTCATATTTATTTCAGACGAGCAAAGAAAAATATAAAATGTATGGCTGAAATATTATTCACTTTTAAAAATATATACAATCAAAAGCAACGAAGAGCATTTGATAAGCTCTATTTATAGTTGTGAAAGAGTGGGGAAGGTAGGATACGTAGGGTTTGAAATGGCCTTTAAAAGTTAGAAAAGTTAAATAGTTGTTCTTACTTTATATTTTTAAACATATTTATAGATGTGTTTTTAAACTAAAATTTTTGGCAAAGAATTCCTAGTTGAGATGATTTTATAAATAAAAACGTTTCCTCAAGACATTCGCCAAATAAAACCTTAATTTCAATTTATGTCTATTTGTTTGCATAATGTTTTCAGTGCGTTCAAAAAGTGAATCGAAGTCTATATTATCAAAACCATTGATTATTTGAAGTAGTTCTATCAATTGACTTCGAAAAATGGAACTATTGTCGTAAGAATTGATTGTATTGCGAATTGATTTGGGATAAAATAACCACGAGTGTAGGTTTGAAAAAACAACAGATAATTCCATCTTTATGGGAGAATAATGCGATGGGGCCCAAACTTTGGAGGCAAAGTAAAATTCCTGATATCCTTTTTATATCATTTGGAAGTTTGTCAATTATTTTATTCATTGGTATTTAATAGGTTAAGAATTTAAACACTAAACTTGTGGATATTGGTTAATGGTAGTTATGTTTCAGCTGGTGAATGAACGTTTCTTAAGCAATTGAAAATACTTGCATGGAGGTGCAAGATAATACTAAAGGATTCTGCCGGATTGTTTGGGATTTTAATTATAAAGAAAAGATACATTGTAACCTTAAGGGATATTTGGTGAAAAACACAATAAAAACCTATAAATTTTACAGTTAATTTCTTTAAAATTACTTTGATTAAAAAAAATGGTTTGATCCGTTATAAAGATTTTAAGACATCCCTTTCCCAATCGACGATCATAAAACTATTTCTCGTGGTAGTTTGGTTAAACTCCAACGCAAGGAAGCTCGCCGGATTTTGTAAACAAACTAAACAATGCGGGTACTATACTATAGCAACCGATAGCCACCGGGCTAGATCGGGCATGTCAGTAGAACTACGGCATGTCATACATAAGTACTAACATGAATCTGAAATAATTCCTACATTTATGGGTATCTAAATTATGTAATTTTACATATATATAATTCAAATGAGATTATATTTCGGATAAGATATTTGTAACCGACGTCATTTAATATTTCTAATAGGTCAATTTTCTACGAGGGGCGGTCAAAAAGTTTTGCAATTCAGATATAAGGAAACGAGAAATGAGGAAAAGTGTTTTATTATTTTTCAATATAACTACCCTCAACTTCAATGCACTTGCGCCACTTGTCCCTGAGGCTTCGAATTCCCGACAACCAGAAATCTCCCGACTGCTGTTCGATTCACTCCTGGACGGCGAGCTGGACATCTTTATCGTCCCCAAACCGGCGTCCACGCAGTGCAGCCTTGAGCTGGCGGAATAAAAAGTAGTCGTTAGGGGCCAGATCTGGACTGTAGGGGGGATGGTTGAGCTTTTCGAATTTGCACTCGCGCAGGGCAGCTTGTGCAACTCTGGCCTTGTGGACTTTGACGACATTGAAGTCGATAATATGGCGTGAGGTTTCTAGGGACCCAACGGGCAGAGACCTTGGTCATGGCAAAGTTGCCGTGGATGATGTTAATAGCACTTCCATGTGATATTCCAAGTTCTCGCTTGATTTCTTTGACCTTCACCCGTCGATTTTCGAGGATCATCCTCTCCACCTGGGCCACATTATCCTCGTTGTTCACGTCTGACAGGCGTCCTGGACGGGGGTCATCTTCAAGGGACTCACGACCGTGGCGGAACTTCCTTTTCCAGCGAGCAATGGTTGCATAGGAAGGGGTGGTGTCGGTTTACACTGGAACCATGCGTTCATGGATCTCTTTTGCATTCTTGCCTTCCTTGGTCAAAATTTGATCACTGCGCGGTTCTCAACCTTCTCCATTGTTGAAAAATTTGTGACTGACGATCTGCGATCAGCTACTGCTTCATAAATAGACAATGCAGGAGCATGCGGTTGCAGGTCCCGATTCGCAAAACTTATTAACCTCTCCTCGTATTTCTATTATTTCGCAACCGGAACATTTGTAAACAACGACTCAACATCCCATGAAGCTATTATTCTTTTAGGGGCAGTAGCTCTAATAATGTAAATGAAATCGGTCGACAATTTTATAGTGTAAAATTGAGGCATGTAAGGTGTTAAGTTTTTGTTTTCAAATTTTGCCAGCTCATTGGCAGGAGTGGCCATAATTTAAACTTTGAAGGTTTTGCTTGGTTGTAGAAGAGAAATTTTTTGATTCTTCCTTTTTATATCTCGCTTCCCTTTGTCATTTTTCTCATATACGATAGAAGACTTACAAAAAAACACATCATTCTTTTCTTGGTGTGTATCGAGCGCACTTTTTTCATTAAATGACCACAATTTCGCCCAAGAAAGAACCAAAGCATTCTGCTAGAATTGGATTGATATTTGGCGCAAAGGAAATACATGGAATATTTACTCATTGTTTTCTCTTACTTTGTGCGTTTGTGTGTTCAGGTTAGTAGTAGATTATACCTTCTTTTACCGGTGTTATTTTAATAAAATGTAGTGAAAAAGTTAATAAAAGTAATACTGTTTAATATGTTATTTATTGTAACTTCAAAAAACCTTTGAGTTCTAAGGAAGAACGAAGTTATAATGTTTAATTGTTGAGGAGATATTTAAAAAAAAGAAATTAAAATAGTGTTATGTGGGTTTGTGCAGGCTCCAAATTTTAAACAAAAAACAAATTTCTCTTGTATATTTTCTCTTGACTTGGGCGAAGCCTTATTGAAGTGGTCTGTGGCAACCGATGAATGACCTACATTGCCCGGGGAAATTTAATTTCATTTGCTTTGAAGATACGAATCTAGAATTGATTTGGAGGACAGGTAGTGAAATAGATTGGTAAGGGGATTGACCTAATTCCTCATTTTTCTCTTCCTACATATTCTTATTTTGCTCAGTTTTTGGAATTATTTTACTTTGATTGTAGTTTACTCACAAAGGGCTAAATGAAAGTTTTCGTGATGTATATTAACAAATATTTTTAAAGACAATTAAAGGCTTTTTCCTAACATTGAGAAATATTTTTCATTACATTTATACACATTTTCATCACATTTAGAAGCATTTTAATTAAATTTAGAAACATTTTTCAGTATATTTTTGGACTTTTTTAGTGCATTTAGAAACATTTTTCAATACATTACGAAACATTTTCATTCCTTTTTAGAAGCAATTTCATCACATTTAAAAACATTTTCGCACATTTAGAAACATTTTTTACTGAATTTAGAGACATTTTTCAGTACATTTAGAAACATTAATCAAGCAGCTTAGAAGAATTTTCCTTAAGTTATAAAAATTATTTAGTACATGTAGAAGCCTTTTTCAGTACTTATAGCAGTTTTTCTCTACATTTCTATGCATTTTAACTACATTTAGAAACATTTTCATTACCTTAAGAAGCATTTTTCATTGCATTTATAGGCATTTTTTTTATTACATTGAGAAGCCTTTTGCAGTACATTTAGAAGCTTTTTCACTGCAATTATAACCCTTTTCATTATATTTAGAAATGTTTTCTCAGTACATTCAGACACATTATTTGTCTCTGAAGCATTTTTCAGTGCATTTATAATTTTTTCAGTGCTATTAGAGACATTTTTCAGTACATTTAAAAACATTTTTCCTGACTTCTAGAAGCATTTTATTACATGTAGAACCCTTTTAGGTACATTTAGAAACATTTGTTACTACATTTATAGAAATTTTCTCAGGATATTATAATCTTTTTTCAGGACATTTAGGAGCATTGTTTCGGTGCAGTTCGGGGTATTTAAATTCGAGTTAGAATCATTTTTTAGTACATTTAGAAACATCTTTCACTGTATTTAGAATCATTTAGGTACATTTGGATGCCTTTGAAATCAATTTAAAATCATTTTTTCAATTTTTTGAGAGGAAAAGTAAATTAATCCTTCAAATTTTGGAACAAAGCCTGGGAAAAGATATAAGCTACCAATTCAATTAACACAATCATAAGATTTCTTTAGATTTGTCCTTAATTTTCATAAATTACATTGATGTTTTCACCTCGCATAAGATTTCCAACTCACTTTAAGCTTTCTTAATTAATGTCACACTCTTTTGTTATCAGTTAAGTATTTAACCATCACTTCCTTGTGTACCGCAAGGGCTGCAAGAGTGGAGAGCGCTGAATCTTTCATTGAAATAATTCTTTCTTCTAATGAAGTCGGTGAGAACATCTCCTCTCAGAAGCGCCTCAAGGTCTGATTAGGCAGAGATTTTCGGTGCGGAAATCTCTAGAATCCTCTGTGGAGTCATAATGGAATTAGAACTACCAAAGGAAGGAGTTAAATCCTCGCAAAGAGCAATATTAGATAAGACTTTTGAAATGGATTTCTTTTTTTATAAGTAATAATAATAATATTAATGATAATAATAATATAATAATAATGATATCAAAAATAATAATATTAAAATAATAATGATAATAATAATATAATAATGATACTAATATAATAATAATGATATTAATAATAATAATATTATTCAAATAATAATAATAAATAAAATTACTTTTAAATTTAATCTAATTACTCGCATTTAATTTTAATGTTAAAAATTAACTTTGATGTGAATAAACAGCAAACCTAAATATCTTCTTGCTATTCATATTTATTTAACTGTACTTACGTTACTTAATTATAAAATTAACATTGGTAAAGTGCATATAATAATATATCTCCGCTACATCCAATTTAAAACTAAAAGAAAAGGAATATTTGTTTCGTATTATTTCTCTTAGGATCACGGTAAGATTGTTAAGATTAACCAGAACTGTACGGAGTTAGATGATAGTATAATGAGTTGCTTTGTGTAAGGTAGTGAATTTTACACTCCATTGTTCGATAGATCCACCTGTACGTTAGTGAATCCAAGCATGAGAGAAAATCATAAAAAAAAATTAAGAGGGAAAACAATTACCTTCCACACATAAAAAAATAACCTTCATTACGAATGCCTCCCCCAATTGTATGACAGTGTCTTCCATGGTTTCGTTTTTAGTTCAATATTCTACGAATCCTAAATTCATTCACTTTTGTATTATTCCATTTTTCATGGAATCGGTGTTTCCCTTGGATTACATAGTTTCATTTTTCTTCGTAAAGATTAACATTACTGAGGAAGCACACGATGACTAGAAGTAACCAGACTAACGATAACCTCGTAAATCTAGAATCATCAAGCAACTATATAATTGACGCTATGTGGATATTTTAGATGACTGCCAATTTTAATGGGAGTTGCAATCACAACATTTGCTAACACATTGAGAGAGGAGGAGAGGAGAAATCCAGAGCTGGTGTGAGGTAATTTATTTAACATTTTGCTCGTCTCGAGCAGACATCAAAATGGGTGACATCTGCCGCTCGAAACTGCCCCTAAGGATAAGAACAAGAAATGAATTCAGCGGTTAGAGAGGGACCAGTGGTGGCTGTCCCATGGCTTACGTCGTTGTGACTTCAATATGTCGGAAAATATCACAATCTATAGTTTTCCGTCACTTTCCTTTTGGGTGTGGAAGAAATAGATGAGTAGGCCAGTGGCCCTCCTTTTTCCAGACCTAATTTGGCAGTAGGAGAGAAGACCACTCCCTGTTTACTCCTATCGTAACCTGCACCCTTCCTCACTCAGGTCTAACCATGTTTGGGGGGCCGTAAACGAAAGAACAATGAAGATCATGGAGAGCGAAGAGAAGGGCGAAGAAATGAAAGTGGTTTGTAAAGGAAAGTATAGTGGGATATAGGAAGTGATCTCAGTTGACCTTTTTAGCGGGGCATAGAAGGATAGAATGGAATAGGTTAATTGTTTTGGGAACATACTGATTAAAGTAGAATCCTAACCGCAACCTGTTCTTATCATTTTCCATTATATTCTGTGTTTCTATTTGTTGCTATATTATGTAATCGCATTTTTTTTTAGAGCTGTCGAGAGAGACGAATAATCGCAGTCCATTTTTAGTCGCGTGCTAGTCTAGTCGCAAGCGAGTCTACATATCAATATGATGGTCGGTCGTCTGTCGGTCGGTCGATCGGTCTCCGGTTTGTTTTTTTTTGTTTTGATAATAACATTGTAACTATTCTGCCGATTCTAACAAAACTTAAAACCCTGATGTTGTTTTAAATTCTCTTTCGAATTCTATAATTGTCAAAGTTCTCCCAAAGTTAGCCCGGGAATTATTATGTTTTGGCAATAACATCATAACTATTGGGCCGATTCTAACGAAATTTAAAAACAATTATGCTGTTTTACATTTTCTTTCGAATGATATAATTTTCCAAAGTCCTCCAAAGGTTAGCCTGGGAATTATTTTTGTTTTGGCAATAATATTATGACTTTTCGGCCGATACTCTGCTAGACTAGACTAGGCTATATTAAGCTATACTCTGCTAGGCAAGCCTAGAATAGGCTATAGTATACTAGGCTATTATAGACTAGGCTATACTATGCTAAGATATAATGTACAAGGGTAAGATAGACTATGCTAATTTAGGCTATAATAGGCTATGCTAGGATAACATATAGTATGCTTGACTAGGGTATGATAGGATAGTATAGGTTATACTTTTCTAGGATAGTTAATGCTAGGCTAGGTTATACCATGCAAGGCTAGCTTAATCTATACTAGGCTATGCAGGACATGAAAGGCTATACTAGGCTAGGCAACGCTATGGTATGCTAGGGTAGGTTAAGATATACTAAGCTATGGTATACTAGTCTAGGCTTCGCTCTACCAGGTTAGGATGAGCGAGGCAGGCTATACTATGCTAGGCTTTGTAAGGTTAGGCTAGCCTAAGCTATACGAGGATAGGATAGGCTATACTATGCTAAACTATACTAAACTATACTAGGTTAGGATATGCTATACTATACTATTCTAGGCTAGGCTATACTATGATAAGCTATACTATGCTATGATATAGTAAGCTTTACAATCCTATATATGCTAGGCTGTAGAAGGCTATTTTAGACTAGGCCTTACTATGGTTTCCAGGGTAGGATAGGCTAGATTAGTCTAGGGTGAGTCATACTATGGCAGGCTAAACTATACTATGCAAGGCTAAGATAGGCTATACTATGTTAGCTACGCTAGAGTATTGTATGGTAAGTTCTACTATTATAGGAAATCCTAGGCTCTTTCACCTTTCCAATTCCATAAATGAGGTGCGACAAAAAGTTAAGGCCTGCTATTTTAATTAAAAAATATATATATATTTTAATATAATTTAGTTATGCTTCTTAATAAGCTATTAGAAATTTGTGACTTTTTAGTCGTGGGCGACTCTACATCTCACTATGTCGTCGGTCGGTCGGTCCCCGTTTTGATTTTTTTCAATAATATTGTAAAAGTTCAGCCGATTATAACGAGATTTAAAACCCTTATGTTGTTTTAGATTCTCTTTCGAGGGATATAATTGCCAAAGTCCTCCTAAGGTTAACCACGTAATCATGTTCTTTTGTCAATAACATCATAACTATTCAGCAGATTCTAACGAAATTTTAAACCCTTATGTTGTTTTACATTATATTTTGGATGACATAATTGCCAAAGTCCCCCCCAAGGTTAGCCAGGGAATTATTTTGGGAGGGGGGGGGGGGCAATAACATCATAACTATTCGGCTGATTCTAAGGAAATTTGAAAACCTTATATTGTTTAACATTCCCTTTCAAATAATATAATTCCCAAAGTTAACCAGGAAATTAGGTTTTGTGAGGCAATAGCATTATAACTATTCGGCCGATTCTAACGAACTTTGAAACCCTTAAGGTGTTTACATTCTCTTTCGAATGATAGAATTGCCAAGGTCCTCCCAAGGTTACTCCGGGAATTATTGAAAGTCGTAAGAACATAAATCAGAATAAGTGAGGGCACGCGACTTTTTGGTCAGCAGACCTTGTTTTTCTCCTCTCATCATATGTGTACTGTATAATTCAGAATTTAATGGAAATCTCTGTGTTGAGCTACTGCCAAACTGTATACGGTAGTGTATACCTTAGGTGTTTGTGCTGATTATTTAGTTTTCATGACTTATTTTTGTGTTTAATATAGGTTTGAGGCTTTATTAATTCCACTTAACTCTGTTCACAAATTTCATTTTGCTTTTTACTTATTATCACTTCATATTTTACTCTCACGATGTTTTATTAAATCCACTTTGAGCTTTGTAATATTCCATTTTGGCACTATTACTCAACACTACCAAATAAGCATCTGTGCTGTGCCATTCTTTCATATCTAAGTGGATGTTTACTTTAATTAGTCTTGATCTTGATGGAAAAGGTATGAAATTAGTAAGAGATTTGATAGAGGTGAAAAAATTATGTTAGGTTTTGCCTTGGTAAAGAAGGCATCTTTTGCTTTCTTCTTTTATTTTTATTTTATTTTATTTATTTATTTTGCCTTGAGCGCCACCAATGGAGTACAAAAAAATGAACCAAGAACTTCGGTGAGAAAGGCCAGTCAGAGACTCGATATGCCCAACACAATAGGGCACAGAGTCTTGCGTTCAATACTTATGAAAAAGCCATTTTGTGATCATAATTGAGCAGGAAAAATAGACATCAACTTGTTTTTATTTTTTAATATCCACTAAGAAGTGATTTTAAAAAGGATCGAAAACAAATTTAAGTTTTGGGACACTATAATTTTGTGCACAGAACAATTTGAAGATGATGAATATAGTTCAACAAGAATTTTTCATACAAGTTTTCAATTTGATCAAATATATATATATATATATATATATATATATATATATATATATATATATATATATATATATATATTTGTTAGGGCATACAAGCTTTTCACTTTTGGCTTTACTAACTTGCTAGCTATTTTTGTCTTTTTATTTATTATCTGCATTCTTAGGTTTTTGGCACTTCGCTTTCTTTGTTTTTTAAAATTTCTTTCTTTTAAAGCATTTTTTTCTGGGCCTAAGGACTCTTTTTATTGAATCTACTTTGGTTATTTCTTTCTGATTCAGTAACTTCTAGCTGTTGATTTATTTGTCGTCTATTTTGGTAGTCTTATTTTTTATGTAGGTATTAATAGCATTCGTGACTTGCAGGGAGTAATTTCTTCCTCTTGGTAATAGAACCTCTCTGTCGACCACATGAGCTTATTGATTTAATTTACATGTCGCAGTTATTTTAATGTTGATTTTATCTTTTCTCATTGTTCTTTGTTTTGTATCATTATGATTTGGTGTACTCATTGTTGTTGATGTTTTTCGAAACTCCAAGTCTTTTTAGGCAATCGGGTTGGGCAGTTTACCTTGTAGATGCGTTGTTTCTGTTTAGTTGTTCGTGTTATACTTGTTTATGATTTTTTGGTTTTCTTCCTTCTTCTTTCTGTTATGTTGCGTCTGTTGACTATTCAGTGTGTTTTAGATGTGTGTGTCTGTTTTTTGTGTTCCTCAGTACAGATCTTTCTGCTAGGGAATATTTTGTTGTGGGTAACTTTTACCGCAGTCAGTCAGTGAGGTTTAATTTTCACCCCGTTCCCTGCATTTTCCGACTCTCAACGTTCACGGACTCCGAACGTTGTCGTCTGTGCAGCCATCTTTGCGGTCAATGGTGGCGTCTTTTAGCCTTGTTTATTATGGGTGAGGCAGAGTTCTGTACTCGTTGGAGTTTTCTCAAGAGGATTTGTTGGCCGCTTGGATTACCACGGCAGGGTAAATGAGCTTAGATCAGATGTACATTAGGTATATTTCCCTAATATTTGCCAAGCTAAGATCTCTAAATCTGTATAGCTTTAGGAGATCCCTCTTAGCCAGATTCTGCTTCTCGTGTGGTGCTACCCGTATCCTTGGGGGGAGATCTATAAGCCCAGTACTGTGACTTCAGCGGAGTAGTCGTATATCCTCCCGCCTGTTACGACGGGCTACATACCATGTTCGTTGAAATCTTTCATCTTCGCTCGTATTTTTGATGTTCGAGAATTCCGGTCAGATTTGTGTTGCCTGTGACTTCCACATTTGGGACGATTTGTGTGATGTCTTCTGTCAATTGAAGATATATCACGTCCCTATGAACCAGAGTTGGAAGGTTTATGGTGTGAACCAGGTAAAGCAATGGCTCAGGCAGCTCCCAATTGACTCGGAATTGGCGATTTTCTCAGTTAGGAGTACTATGGCCCTATATGTGTCCCTCTTCCTCCGGAACACTTGTTGTTGAGACTTGTGCGCTCCCAACTCTCTCAGTGGTATAAGCCTTGATTTGGTAGCTTCTTGAAACATTAAATTAAAATAAACGGAAGAAATAGATAATTAATCATTACTTGTGCCAAACCTGACGAATGAATCCAGAAGGGGCATTGATTTTTTGCGCCCTTGGGGACTGCTAACTTCCCGAAGAGGGAACTTTCACTCAGAAAATAATACCATGATTTTCTTCACTTTTCGAGGCTACTAAACTTTGAGGGTAAAAACTTAACTCTACCAGAACCACCAAAAAAATATGAAATAATCAAAAGTTGACTAAACGGGTAAAGTAAGCGTAAGCCTGAAAGCGTAAGCCATGACAAAACCGATGGGGACAAAGTCACCCAAAAAGAAACAGACAAAATTGAGCACCAACGAGAAGAGAACCGGAATGAGACCACCGATTGAGATCATCGAACATGGAAACAGGATAAATAAAAGTACCATACGTTTAAACATATATGTATAAATGGAGACATACATATATACAGAGCATACAAGATTTGATAAAAACGGCATGAATGCCACTAAGTAATAGAGATATATGAAAAACGTATTTTAACTGCAACAGAAGAGAAGACTCTTCCCACAAACCACACTAATAAGCTTTGTAAGAATCAGTCAGTGAAAAAACTTATAAGAGAATAATCGTTTCATTCAATATCTTTATGAAGAATAAAGAAAAATAAAAAATAACAAAAAGAGGAATGAAATGAGACAACAGACAATAAACCAATCATAGTTCGGATTCCACGTTAATAAATAGGTCCATAGACAAGAAAAAGTAATAGGAAGGTAATCCAGTCCAGAGACCTATTTTCTTTGGTCAGACCTGCCACATGTGAGCAAAGATTGTCAGAAAATAGGAGGAGGAATCTTGTCCTTGTTGAACATATAGCTTTGGTTAGAGAAGAAGTAATTATTCACACGTCGTCAACGTTGTCCTGCAGACAGTTCATGCGGCAACTAAACATTATATTTGTAAATTTAAAAAGGGATATCCATTAATTTCTTAAAAAAATGTCTAGGTATTGGAAGAGTTATAAATAGGTTAAGTATTAAAACAGTTACCTATAAACAGTTTGTAACAAATTTGGAACAATTTAAACATGTCTAGGAAGTATTTTTATTAGTCTTCCATAAACAATATTGATTTCTTGACATAAATATAACACCCTATGTTAGAGCACCTAAGTTACCTAAATGTCTCTGTTTATTTCTTTTTCTCATTTACTATAATTTCCCTTTATTAATTCTCAGACATTTGACCGGATCTGTCTGAGACCCATTAGCCTAATACAGAGACGCGAGAGAGGAGTACTGGGGGCGAATTTCCCCACTCACTCCCCCCTCTCTAACATCCGGAGGTTCGGTAGAGGAGGAAAGAAGGTCAAAATGCTTTCACACATTCTAAAAAATAGTTCTTGTCATTCTGAAGAAGAAAGAGACGAGAGGAACTTCAAAAGTATGAGCTCTTTCCAGCTGTGTTTTTTTTTCTCCTATGTTAGCTAGTGTCAAAGATAGTCGATATCTTTTTATAATGCACATTATGGTAAAAGAATGGGTGACATCACCTTTCACCGATGATATCACGGTATCACATATGAATCGGCTTTCTTTTCAAACAGATTCCTGGCAAATGGCCGGTCACTGAGTTAATCCATGCGGACTCTGGAGGCAATTTTATGTCTTGTGCAGAAATTATTGTTTATAATCTACATCACCACTTCTATAGATTTTCCTCAGTAAATTAATACCCTAAAATGGGTCTGAAACCTGAAATTATCATATGGTTTGCCAATAGCATAATTTTTTACTTTCATAAATCATATTATTGCTTTGGTTACTCATGATTTCTAGAAATTATGCTTCACTATTTAAAACAGTATTCTAGATTTAAAATGTATGCTTACTATCTGTTCATAGTTGGTTACGTAGACTTGCCAACTATTTTGTGGATATTTAGGATTAGGAAAATAATATGAAAATATATCTACCCTATGCTTACAAAATCATATTTTATTACATTTAAAGTAGTATAAAACTTTAATGGAAACATTTTCATTCAGCTTAGAATTACATGTGACATAAACCTTGCTTTTCCTGTGTTATATGTCGTTTTTGCAATTTGTATCTATCAAGATAATTATTTGTTTGATTAATGTAGCAGACTTTTATCTGGATGCAAAAACACTGCATATTAATTAATGTCCTCTATTCCAGTCTTTCTTTCATAGACTTCCCAACAAATCTCCTAAATTCCTTCCTCATGGTCAACAATTCAGAGCTAAGAATTATAAACCTTTCCTTGCTTCCAAACTGCCTCTCAAAAGTAAAGATGTCCAACTTTTCAGGACCTCGTTTTTTTAACTCTTGATATCAGTATATTTTGACCCAAACCCTCCTACTCACGCTTATTCAGTCTTATTAATGTTTAGTCAAGTTTCAAGGCGTAAAACACAGCTAGAGGCCAAGGCTTTAAAGCAATAGTAGTCGATTCTATCGTTAAAAATATTAACTGTAGTGCATTAAACGAAATTCCTAGCTAAGTTATTTTATTTGTGTTATTTTATAAAAAAAGTAAATTTGTTCTATCGCACTAGTTAATGTTTTGTTTACTAGCTTAAACCATTATTTCTAGTAGCAGTTTGGTTATCTTAGGTAAAATATTTATTTTTTAATTTATATTTGTGATCCCGTTTTGTATTTTTAAGACTTCAATATGTTGGCCGCGCTGAGAATAATCTTCCAGTGAAAGTAAATTTCTGAGTACGATCTATTTCTACGTTTAGGAATTAATTTTGTTACTTACCGCTGGACATGTTCAAACATTATCCACCTTTTTTTTCACATCTGGACCAGAATTGTCTGTCATTACACGAAATAAGGTCTTAACAGCTCTTTAATTAACAAAGAACGTTTTATGTCTTATTATGTATCCTATAAATCTAGTCGTCTTTTGCAACGCGACTGTCTAATGTTTCGAGTATTTGAGATGACTCAAATCATAGTAATCTGCTTAAGGTTATCAGCCATGAAACTGATCTTCGCTGCCTTCTTCCAACAAACCACAATGAAAAGCCCATCTGCAGTAACCATTCCTCCGTAATTGTATAAATATTCCCCTCTTAAACCACACTCGATTATACGATTTTAATATATTTGAACCACATATGTCAAACTCTTGGATGGGAGAGGTCTCAACGGTAATTATCTTCCCTTATCTTCTTGCCTCATTCTGTCTAGGCCACAAGAAAATCGAATCCTATTATATTTTCCATTTCCTCATATTCGTCTTTGAAACAGTCCACCCTTTAGGGTAACAACCATCCATAATGTTTAAAAAGGATAAAATCCTCATCGCTATTAAATTAGAGAGAAATTTAGATAGGAATATTACAATGTAAATAAAATGATAAGAATACATTGATAATGATAAAAATTGGATGCATACATTTTTTTATAAAACTTTGGTTCTTTTAATTTTTCATATCTATTCATTTTACTCAATTTTATATTATTAACTTATCAAATAAGTTGGCTTTAACTACATCTTTTATTGCCATTTTGGCTACAGCAGAAAACTAGGATGACTAAAACTGGTGCAATCTTAGGAAAAAAAGAAGGGAGAGCCATGAATCTAAATCTCCAAATAGCTTTTAGTAATTTTTCCGCCTCTTCTCTTCCATTACAAACCAATTACATCCAAAGTGTCCTTTACAATAAACTATATACGTAATGTGAAAATACATAACCTTAATCATAGAAAATAGAAGCCGAAATTCATGATTTTGCCGGCTAAATTGGAGGCAGAGAACATTTTAAATATCTTATTACTGAATTTTAATGAGATAAACTATAAATTACGAATGTAACAAGAATATTAATTGTATGACTTTTGATGTGCGAATATGAGACAATACATAGAACCTACGACCAATTACAAACCAATTACATCCAAAGTGTCCTTTACAATAAACTATATACGTAATGTGAAAATACATAACCTTAATCATAGAAAATAGAAGCCGAAATTCATGATTTTGCCGGCTAAATTGGAGGCAGAGAACATTTTAAATATCTTATTACTGAATTTTAATGAGATAAACTATAAATTACGAATGTAACAAGAATATTAATTGTATGACTTTTGATGTGCGAATATGAGACAATACATAGAACCTACGACCCGCAGCTGACCGTATACCTTCGGAAAAGGAAAGAGGCTCATGTTTTGTAAGATACTGCAGAGGCTACGCTTGGCCGATGCTTCAAGGAAAAGCTGAACGAAAGGAATTGGATCCAGGTATTGTTACAATCTATAAGTTTGTAAAAGGAGTATAAAAAGAATTAGTATTTAACGACATATGTATGTATGGAGGTAGTAGATTAGTAACTAGTTTAAGAACAAGGTTCCTCGAGGAATTACAAGATTAGTCAATTTATATTCAGATTTCAGCGAGAGAACTATTCTGTTCTGATATAAATGGAAATTATGGAGTTGCTTTCTGCACCTGGGTCATAGAAATAGCTCAGTTTTATTAAGGAATAACAAATCCTCCCTCTGTTTTATAAAACCATTTATTACTTGGTAAAAATATAAACTTACTTTTTAGACTTAATTATATTTTATGGCTTATAAATATTAATATAATTTAATATAACATTTGAATATCTATTTGTATTTTTAAGGGTATGGGGAGCAATAGAAATCGATAGAGCCAACCTGAAGTTTTGGGGTTTGGTGATTGCAAATATGTCAACGTAAGAAACTGCTTTATTGTTCAAGTGTACAAAAAGATCGGAGAACTTACACCCAATCTAACCCAGCCTTACCTAACCTATCTTAACTTTAAAACTAATAATTTCTCCGCCCCCCAAAGTGAAAAAAAATAAATCATTTAAAGAAGTTTCAATAGTAGTGTAATTGGAAAAAAGATCGCAGGGCGTGCTCCAAACCAAAAAGATTCTCCCTCCTTCTTTAATAGGTGTCATGGATTGTGCAGTAATTTGGAAAAGTGTACCCGGTTTATTTTGTGCATTCATAATTAATATAATAGTCATAGAACATGCATGTAATTTATATACAAAGAAATTTCCAAATCGTTTTAGAAATAAGATACCTCTAAATTCTTTTAAACCGGACGCGAAAGACTAATGGACAATATAAGTTTAAATTGCTTGAACTCATTTTTTAATATACTATTAATAGTTAAGGAAAAAGATCCCTTTAAAAATTACCAAAAATGAGTAAAAATCATTAATTTTTATGGAAAACACCAAAAACCTAATTTTGATATCACGTCTGTTTTCTTCTTTAACATGCACGCTGGGTGTTCATCTGGTTAAAATTTAGAATTAACGTAAATTAGAAACATAAATTACTTTAAACAAGTCTACAGTATTTTTTACCAAGTAATAAATGGTTTTATAAAACAGAGGGAGGATTTGTTATTCCTTAATAAAACTGAGCTATTTCTATGACCCAGGTGCAGAAAGCAACTCCATAATTTCCATTTATATCAGAACAAAGGTTATGAAGGATAATGCTTAGTGGGCAAATTTTGCGGAAGAAATTTATTAATTTAGTCTACTAAAATGTATATGTCGATCAGTGATAATTAAAATCATAAATCCTACACAAATTATACATATATCCCTGTTTATATAAATTGGAAATTTGAGGAAATATATTATTGTATGATAAAGTTTTATTTGATCGATAGCATTCAAGAAAACAAACAATGATTGACTTTCATCGTAGAAGAGAGTCGAGAACCTCTCGCTGCGGAAATTTATAATCGCCCAAAACGAAGTGCAATATAGACGGCTTGATAGCATTAACACCATTTTTTGTTGCATCTTATTATTAGACAATATAAAAATATTAATTTCTAAATCATAATTCTTCATTTGTAATCACAGCATTATTTATCATTTATGTGATTAATTAATGTCTCGTATCAAATAAATCTGCAAAGTTTGAACATGTGGAAACCTAAAAACATGTGTAAAAGGTTGGGGATTCATCTTTTGCTGACGTATGGATTTTACATTTACCCTTAGTAATGAAAATGTTCCCCACCTCTTGGGTACAAAAATACTCATAGTACTCGCTATTTATTTTCAATACAGTTTTTCATCTATCTCCGAATTTCCATCTTCCATCTGCTAATAATGACTGTGGTTTTGTTTTAATCCAGGCATTCTGAACTGATCTTATTTCTCCAAATGGAAAAAAATATAAGAATCAGACGGAAATATGGCTGATAAATATTGCAGATAAGGCAGAGATATGAACTCTACAGTAACTGTTCTATGCATAGCGTTATAATTTAATTAAAACAACCGAATTTGCATATCCATGGAGATCTATTAATTGCAGAAATATCTGCCTCTATTCACAAGACAATAATTGCATGCAGTCATGTATTATGAAAAGGTGGCGCGGAAGTGGTTTATAACATACGTTTAAAGATGACAAAAGTCAATAGGAGTTACCAAACTCAACCATATCTAAGACTCAAAGATTCTGGTACCATGGTAATAAACGATTTCCATAGGAGTACATCACACTGGTTTTTCTCAAGCATGTGTAACTTAAAATCATAACCACTTAGACAGGTAGCTCGCAGTTTTGCTCATTTCACTTTCGAATTACTATGCTGAAGTGAGTTTGGTATGCAGTGTTGTGCTGAGATCCTTATTTACATTCGACTAAGCTATCCCATTTTAAAAATAGATGATTATCGTATAGACAGTTTTTGCTACAGTGCGAAAACTGCTGATATTTTTATGTAGGTGTAATTAAACTGAATCTCGTGGGTCATTGGCTTAAAGATCTGATCTATTACATGAGAATGTATAAAGGACATGAAGTAAACTTCTACCCAGGCATAAATAATTATTCTCACTCTCTCCCATACTCCATTTTCATGTTGGGTGAACGAATGCTGCAAAAACGAATTTTGAATTGTATCTGAATCAAATATTTATTATTTTCTCTTCTCCATATAACAAATTCCATTAGTATGGCATATATTTACTCTATTTTTCCCCAATATATCTTCAAAAATGTATTAAAAATGCGAAATACTTTCTCGGGTCTTGAATTCACCTATAATATTTTTCCGTAATTTCTCCACAGGTCGGCTTCGTTAAGATGTAATTGCATATTTTTTCCTTATATTCCACCTCTTGAGGTAGTGATTCAAAATCTTTTTTAACTCCACATACATTTCATCACTATATATCATGGTGTCATATCCTCTTTTTCCAAAATTGATTCAAAAGGTACATCCCAAACAGAGGCGACTCCGGGTCATCAGCTTCATTAGGGTTCATCACAGATTTCACATAAGACACATGTATAAAAGAAGCTAAGAGACGTAATAACATCGCAGACTTATATGTCTAGTCATAATTTAACAATAAGACAGAAATATAGTTTCAATATAAAAATTACTCACTTCATATGTAGATGAACTCCAGTCGTCTTGGTTTGATGGCGTTTCACGTTGTTCCGCAATATTTTGAGCCCTAAATGGCTTATTTTTTATATCTAGCACTATCTCTTTCTCTATTTCTAAGTTGAGGGTAAATATTACGTAACCCTGTAAAACACAACTGATCTTTACACACAGAAGCACACAATAACAGCAATCAAATAACGACAGCGGCGTGCACAACAAACATTAGCCAGAGACCGATCTGACTATCTCCTGTACTATACTCTTGACAAGAGATGCCAGTTAGTTTTTTACACCTACTAGGCTCTTTCGTATTAGGCAGAGTTGCTGCAGAATTTTTCTTTCCTTTAAGAATATTGTAGAACGAAGACCTTTCATAGATTAGAATTTAAATCCTAATCTCTATAGAAATCTATTGTTTCAAGAAAACATTGAATTTTAATTACTTTTATTTTATACGATTATAGCTAACAACTCGGGCTGTAACTTCTGAACCCGAGTCAAGTGCGTGTAAACGATGTGGGGAGAACATCTGCTACGAATGATATTTTTTGACACAGGGCACCTCTAAGACGACCGCAAGACTCTAAACGACAAAAATAGGAACTGCGACCAGGCTCAATAAAAGGAGCCTGAGAAATTGGCTGCAATTACTTACTTGAAGTCATTGTTGGCAAAAATGAAATCAGCTTGCAAATACACGTTTAC
This sequence comes from Ceratothoa steindachneri, assembly GCA_963969495.1. Taxonomy (NCBI): domain Eukaryota; kingdom Metazoa; phylum Arthropoda; class Malacostraca; order Isopoda; family Cymothoidae; genus Ceratothoa; species Ceratothoa steindachneri. The sequence continues at coordinate 18,277,758 of OZ018319.1, forward strand.
TTTACTAAATTTATACTCGGGCTAAGACCGAACAGCCCGAGTGCCGGAGTCGCCACTGATCCCAAATAATATCGAGGCAAAAATGAAAATAATATTTTATAGATAAGAGAGTGAAGTAATTATTCTTATTTTTAATCTGCAAAGTTAAGAGAAGTGTAATGTCTTGTAATATGTTGCAAGTTATCTACAATCCGTGGAATTGAATTTACAGAAAGATTAACATTCTAACAGGTTGTCTTCCTGTAGGTTGGCTCTACAGGCCACGGGCAGTTTTTAAAAAAATATATTACTCAACAAGAAAAAAATAATACAACTACGTACATAATAAACAACTTATAAAACTTAAGTTTTAAAGTTTTTGTACTTGTTTAGCCTCAATTATTCAGATCGATAAGCTACAAGACCCAAAGTAAGCATATGGCCTCTACCAACTTCCCCACAAGGCCATGGAAGGGTATATATTGTGTGGTTGGCGTGTGATTGGGTGTAGTGTAGATTTGATTATGTGTGACATGAAATCGGATGCAGAGGGCAATTCTTGACAGTCATCTGTGATAGGCACATTTAAGATCTTTTGGTATCTCAGTGAGGCTGGTTGGTATTCACAGAGAGGCCTGGCCGGCTGGACTCTCTCTTCAGGTGGGTGGGAGGATGCAGAAGGGTTAAATTGTTTGGTAAAAGTATATTATAATTCTAAACCTGCAACATAAATGTTATTATTCGTGATACAGAGATCAAGACAATTTTAAAGCTAATCCTACCCTTTAAAAATTTATGGGGTTGAGAAAATCTTTCTTAATGTATCCTTTAAGTATTTTTAATAGGAATAGGTATTCTTATAACTCTTGAAGTATTCTTTGTTTGGTAGACAAATCAAGGGGTGCTGGGGCAAGATGCACCCTTCTGGTTTTAATATAAAAAATGGCCTCCTTTTTGGCTACTTTGGGTATATTCGTTTTTATCATTTCAATTATCGTAATTTCACCCCATTTGTTAAAAACGTTTACTAAAACCTCTGTTAAAAATATTATCTTTTGCCCACCTTCCACTTTTAACATTGTAATGCAAATGAAATTAACCAACCGACGACCAAAATGTTTGGTACAATACATAAGTATAATAAAACTGTATAGAATTTAATTTAACTACCATATTTTAAGAGCTTTGAATTTTTTAATCTAAATTTCTTAAAATTTCCATAATTTATACTCTTTCTCACAGCTCAGCTTGAAGTTCAAATTGTCCAGATTGAAAAACACTATTATATGGTGTAAAATGTATTAATGGTGGAAACAAAGGTTACTTTTGAGTGAAAGATAACCGAAGCGAATGGTCCAATGTACATATGGAGGGGAGATAAATCATCGTTTATCATCTTTAACGCAATAGCAACGAGGCCATATCGCGCAAAAAAATTGAAGCGAGAGATGTAAAAGAAGTGGTGAAAATAGAAGAAATGTGTTGGAAATATGACGCTAAAGTTTTCCCTGTGGGCATTGTAGCCAGGAAGGCAAACATCAGATACTGAGGAGGAAATGCTCACACAATCCTTTAGATGTCATTCGCAATAAGGTTGCTATGAACTCCTTCCTCTTGTGAGTTCTACTAGCAGGATAATAATGCGAATATTAATACATGTTTTCAGCTATATTGCAAACCCTAAACTTGCGAGAAACTATGAATTGTAAACTTTATTGTATTTTACTAGGACAATGTGAAATTTCTGATGTGCTGTTAGATCAAAAGCTAAAGGAAACGATTAATTTTAATCTCTTAGATTTGTCTCTTGAATACAATAATTTTAATGGTCTGAACAAAGATACTACTTCATGTGTCCAGGAAAATTTTATTAAGATTCCTTCTTTTAGGTGTATTAAAAGTTGCATTAAGAGGAAAATGGAAATATTGGGGACCTTTATATGTCTTTGCAGTAGTAAAATCACTGTCACCATGGGGATAGCAAATTTTATTGAGGTTTTTAAGGGGAAAATGCATAGTTTATAATAATGAGTCAATCAAATACAAAAGTTTTACATCCGAAAATTTTGCTAACATACAATAGGTAGATAATATTTTAGTCTCCTTTTGATTTATTTGAAATTAATCAATTTCTGAAAGTTGGTTAAAATTACACTTAAAGGCTTGGATCACGATTTTATTAAGAAAATAACCTTTTGATTCTAAAAAACAAAAACTATTGACTTAATTATTAGATCTTATAACTATGACCCCAATAAATTAAATCACACTGAAGTTTCAAAGAAATGAAGATTAGAAGGAAAGCGATACCTTCATACGACATTTCTCAAGAACTGAAGAAATTTTCAACCTGTAACATTTCAACCCATAAGAAAAAGGTAATGCTAAAAAGTAAACCTATAATAAATATAAGAGGAATTAACCATAGTGATATAATAAATAAGCTGATCAGTAAACAAAAAAATATAAAGAATGAGATACATTTAGGTAGGCCAAAAGAAATATGCTTAAATTTCCCTAACTTTATCAAAACCTAATTTCAATACTGTTAATTTTGCAGTGGATCTGATTCTTTCATAGGGATTATTTATCTTTCAACGTAATATAATTCGTTTATCTTATTTATTAGGGACTTACAGCTAAAACGATAATTTAATAAAACGAATGATTCGATAAATTCGTGTTTTTTCTTAAAAAAGTAAATGATAAAAGAATTCTTTCAAGAGTTCTAAGTATTTTAATACCTTATAAGATATTTTTTAGCGAGCGAGTTGCTTTGTCAGTCTAATTTTATATGCTCATTCATTCGTTGTTTCCGTGTTTGTAGGTAATTATGGCAGAAGCTTTTACTAAATTAGAAGATATTATGGCAGAAAGTTTCCGAAAGGGTAAGATGTCATTGAAGAAAGTTTGCCAAAGGTGGGCTATTATAGCAGAAGTTTTACTAATGTGTAGCTAATTATGGCAGAAGTTTTTATTCAAATGTAGTTTTCTATATAAGAAGCATTTTATTAAGTGTGGCCTAAGAGACCAGAAGCTTTTACTTAAATGCTGTGGATGTAGATTTGTCTCGAAATGAAGAAAAAAAAATGTGTGAGTTAGTTAATTCGCTACTCTCAAAAAATTAAGACTTCAATTTTGAACAATTTGGCTATAATATTTTGGAAGTACTAAATCATAGAGACAATTTAATTCTGAATAACACGTAATTCGGATAAGGAGACGACAAGAAACACGTGTAACTTCTGTCCGTCATTACGCTTCAGTGATTCCTTTGATAGCCAATACCATTCAACGTTGTCTATAGTCACCAGTACAAAATTTTGTAACTGAAGCATCCCCCCCATGCAGTTATATACATACAATTAAAAATACAAGAAGTCAAAGTTCAGCGGGTTTTTTTTCATGTACATACAATTACCATTCTATTTTTTATAATTAAAATTTCCTCTTTAATTTTCAAATATAATTTCTAATATTACCAATATATACAATACATTAAGTAAAGCATAGATAAATAATTACTTTCATGGGCTTATTTAAAATTTTATAATATGCGAATATTTTAATTTATATTAACAATGATTATCCATTCTTTGTATATTAAAAAGATAATTTCCTTAAATTTTCATTTCAATAAAATGCAAAGATTTTAATTAGGAATATTTATTTAATATTCCTAATTTTTATGAACTGAAGTAATGAAGAGGTAAATTTCTTTGATTAAAATGCCAAATTTCCTTAATTTTGAGAAAGAAAATAAATTGGATATTTTAAGTTCTAACATTTGAATTATTTGCTTTAATATAAGTTTGTGTTTATTTGTTTATATCTTTGAAAATCGACGTAATTTGTAATATTTCAAGTCAATCGCTTTGAGTATGTTTGTAGTGAATGCAACTTTAATAGCGATTTTAAATTGTATTGGTTCTGAGGAAATCTTTTTATTTAATATTAGAAAAGATGAGGTCTTAATATAACATGTTTAGGAAATACAATTGAAATTAATATATAGCTTTTGTACTTACCTCTCATAAATTATAAAAGCTACTTTAGTGATAAAAGTGGTTATTTCTGATAAATAAAGTTATCAAATAAACATATCATAAAAGCTCCAAGTTGTTTTTTACAAGAAGGGATTCCCTATTTCTCCAGGGTTGTCATATATATTAAATATATCTTCAATAAACTGAAGGGATTACTTTGAATAAATGTAGTTCTCTTGTTTCCAAGTTACCATCTCTTCTAATTTTGATTATATCTCTATTATCTACAAAATATTGTATCTAGTATTATTGACGTTGTAGGTCCAATGAAGGTTTCACCGATAGCTTCAAAGTTTTTTCAACAATAAAGTATCTTCGATGTCTCTAGGGTGTTGTTTACAATAAAAGAATCGTCCTATTTCGTGGGTATTATTTCCAATAAAAGTAGCTATAATATTTCCAATCTAGTATTTACATTAAAACATACTTGATGGCTTTATAAGATCGTATTTACAATATAAGAAAATATCATGTATTACCAAAGTGGAAGGTGCAATAAAAATATCCAAAGTACAGTATACAATACAAATGTATTCAATCTATAAGAAGCTGTCTACAATTAAAGTATTCTGAATATATTTTAGGTAGTCTCTCTAATACAAGTATCTCTAATACCTCGAAGGTATTGCCAACGACAAAAGTATCTCCGAAGTCTTAAGGTCGTATTTAGAATAATATTATCGCCACTACAAGTTTATCTTATATATCCATCTAATGTTTACAATATAAGTATCTATAGTCGTATTTACATACATTTAAATCAAATTTATTACTTCCAAGATACTCTTCCTATTACAAGTATCCTTAATATCTCTTATATAATATTATTAGCTCCAATGTCTCTAAAGTGGTATTTAGAGTAATAAATATCCAATGTTTCCAAGGTAGTATTTAGCCTTAAATCATTTGCAATATCTTCGTGGTCGAATCTTCAATAAAAATTCCGGAGTTTTCTTTTGTTAAACGATATAATGGGTCAAATTCAGTTAGCATAGTTGTTTTATTTCATGGAATAGATTGCATCACAGTAATCAGTTTATAATTGCTTCTTCGCCACTTAAGAGTTTTAATAACGCATATATTTCGTAGACAATTACCAGATGGAATTTATATAGTATTCTATTTCATGCGTTAAATCATATCTTTTGAATATTCACGGCTTGATTTTCGTTATTTAACCTTACTTCTCATTTATTCCGATTACCTTTTCATTATTATATCTAATTATATTACATGTTATAAGTGTTGAAAGAGAATATATGATTCAGCTTTTGCCATTAGAATTCTAAACCAATATGCAATTATTTCCGGCAAAATCTTCTTTCCGGAACATTGTTGTCCAAAAGATTGGTTTACTTAGGAAATCTTACATAACATTACTGTTATGAGGAAGTGTTTCAACTCGTTCATACTTCCTTGTCTGGACTATTGTTCTCCTGTCTGGTCTTCTTCTGCAGCATATCATCTTAAGGTACTAGACAAGAATCTGAGAGCTTGCTAAAATTTAATTTCTGATCTTGAGGTTGACTCGTGGCACCGCCGCTCTGTGAGTTCACTGTCTATTCGATATAAGATACATCAGAATCCTAACCATTCCTTCTACAGTGAACTTCCTGATCCTTTTCGTCCAACTCGGTTAAGTAGAAATGACACGGATGCAAATAGCCAAGTTTTCACGGTTGGGAGATGTAAAACATCTCAGTACTCCACATGCTTCATTCCAGCCGTTACCAGGTTATGGAATGAGCTCCCTAGTCATGTGGTTGAATCTCATGAACTTTAAAAGTTTCAAACTGGTGCTCATTCCTTCCTGCTGAGGCGTTTAGTTGTGTGTGTCTTTCTCCTCTCTTCTTCTCTTTTCATCTAGTTTTTTCTTATGTGACTGTTGTGATAGAACGGGTTGAAGCCGCGTTAATTTCAACCCCTATCACATGTTATTTAAAACCACGATGCTTTCACGTGCATCTTCGCTTTGAAGCTTGGCGCCTTATCGCAGCCACCTGAGTCAATGTTTAAACAAGGAGGTTTATCTTCCCCCGTTCGCCCCCATACGCCGACCTCGCTAGATTGAGTTAGGCTTATGGGCAGATAAGGCATTGTTCCCAGGCTCGGTTGTGCATTCCCTCGAAGCTCCCACTCCATTGTCCCCCACGCCAAGGAAGTGTCTCGACTATTTAGATGGAAACTTTACCACTAAGATCAGATTGGAGATCCAGATTTTCGTCGCGAAACATCACCATGACTCTCTCTCAATTTGTGCGCCAAGGGACCTCGACCTCGAGATTCACCATCACTTGTCCAGAATGAGGACAATGTCCCTTGAGTGCCAAGGTTTGAGCCTTCGTGACGCCGAGTCCACAAGGCTTCCCCCTTGTTGTTCAGAAAGAGAACAACGTTAGAACAGCCATTGTTCGTTCGAGCCCGTTGAAAAGAAACGGTTTTCACCCCCCCCTTGTTGTTCAGAAGAGAAAAATGTAGAACAGCCATTGTTCGTTTGAGCCCGTTCGCCAAGAAACGGTTCTAACCCTTCCCTCTTGTTGTTCAGAAGAGAACAACATTAGAACAGCCATTGTACTTGAGCCCGTAGACGAGAGACGGTTCTCACCCTTCCCCCCTTGTTGTTCAGAAGAGAACAACATTAGAACAGCCATTGTTCTTGAGCCGTAGACAAGAGATGGTTCTCCCCCCCCCCTGTTGTTCAGAAGAGAAAAACGTAGAACAGCCATTGTTCTTCAAGCCGTTCGTCGAGAAACGGTTCTCATTCCCAAGACGCCACGTCAGGATCCTTTTATCCCCCCCCTTAGGCTGGAACTTGCCAGCGGACCGAAAATTCCTTCACGTCGACTTCCTCTGCACCACTAGTATAAAATTACGTAAGCCGAACGTTACCTTTGAGTATTTAACCCTTTTGTCAATTCTATTCTGTGCTTTAAATGGTTTAGCAAACCATCCCATCTCTTTAACTCTATATTTGTTTTACCTTTTTAAATCGTTTAATCCTCGGATTAGCCCGAGCCCCCACGACCCTTTCCATTCTCTGTTTATGTCAATATTTTCCGTTTTGTGTATTGTTAATAGTTATTATTAATAAAACTCTATTTTATTAATGATAGCAATATTATTATCCTGGAGCTCAGTTCCACTTCTTAAGCATATCGAAGATACATAATATCGGCCCGCCAGACATCCACGCACTCTAAAGATAATTAAAGAAGTTCCCTCAACAAATAGTTATATATGGTATATCGTCGAGAGTCCATTCTACGACAACTGTCTTCTCTATTGATGCTTTAGGGTTTATACCATTCTGCTCTACAGCAAGCCTTTGTAGTCGGTCAGATAATAATAATAATAATTGGGTTTCTTTGATATTCTCTTATGATCAAAGTTCTTTTAATCTCTTTCCTTCTTTATCCTCGTTCTCTTTTATTCTCTATATTTATTCCTGTTTTACCTACCCATTTCTTTAACCTATGACTTTAATTCCCTCTTTTATCTAATTCAAGGGTAACGTGTTTGAATGAAATTTTTGCCACCTTCATCTGCGTATGTTTGCGAGAATTGAGTAATCAACGAAATTTCTTCTATGATGGACAATGATTCTCTTCATTTTTCCAAGAGTGGCAAAGCCAGAATTTTGGGGTATTTGCCATCTCCCTCCCTCAGATATATTAATAGAAAAATTTGAACAAAGAATCTTTTGGCTAATTCCATTAAGCAACGTAATATTTACCTGCAATTAGAGCTACAGAAAAGCTTGAATATCTGTATCTTGAAAAGTACACTATCTTTTATTAGAATATAATGGACTTCCTGAATGAATTTTAATTTATTTTAGAAAAAAAACGAATATATGAATTATTCTTTTGTCACAATGATCCTTAACTCACCAAATCTTTTTTTCGAAAATTAACGTGCAATGTAATAATTACCATAGAAAATATGAACAAAGAAAAATTCACTAGTAAAAAGACCCTTTCATAACACATGATTCAGAATTAATCTAAACTGTGATTAAATTTCTTCGTATAAGAGAATATTTAATTATTTAAAAAAAAATATCAGTTTCAAAATTACTTTTTTGTGAATGAAAATTCAACGTCATTTAAACAATGTTAGTTGTTTAAATAAAGCGAGGATAAGAAATTCTCTCTGAAAGAATCATTAAGATGAAGTTTGCAAAATAAATTTTCATTAAACTTGGCGTCCTTATTAAAAAAAAACATTAAGAAAAATAGAGCAGGCACAATTAGAGAGCGATCAATTTTTGGTTCTTTCTTTCTTCCCTCTCACAAAACTTAAAGAAATAAATCTTTAGACTCAATACCAACACTCTCATTGTACTGCCTTGCGCCCACAGAGGGTAACTGCGTGCTCTGTGTCCCCAAGCTAAACATGTTGCGATCACGGAGAAGAAGAGTGAAAGAGTAAGAAAAACTTACCATGAACACTGTGGGGCACCATCACTAAGAAATCCTCTAACTAGAGACTTGGGTTCTATAAAAGGAGTGAAACTTGCTAATGTGCTAGTTGAGTTAGGTTGTTTATGCCACTGGAGTCTATCTGTCTGGGCCAATATAGTGATGGTGGTGGTTTGGGGCAACCTCTCCAGCACTTTAATCTCATTCCTGTGCATATATTTCTATTTTTAATTTAAAGAAACGCAGGAGCGGTCATTTTCACTATCTTCTCTCATTCATTAATCTCATATATTACATTAACCCTTTGGTGTATTTTGTTATGTAAATTCATTTCAATACCAACTTTTAAGCTCATTTTTAAACGGTTTCAGATAATTCTTCCTACAAACTACTATAAGAACATGATACAACAATGAAGTTTAGTAAAGATGGTTGTTTATGATTCTTTACATGTCATCTTATCTGATTTTAGAAAGTTTCTTACGACATGGGATGTCAATCTAGAGAGTATGTTGGATTGAGAACAATTAATTGAATGTGAAGGAGTGAGTTTAATCGGGCTCACATGATTATTGTAAGCAACAATAACTAAAAAGTAATTAAATGAATTATGAGACACAATTAGTAAATAATTGATTTGCTTTCAGTCTGAAATGACTGCTGAAGTACAAGGAAAGTGTAAACTATAAAATATTATATTTGACCAACTTAAGTCACATGAACGAAAATGGATGATATAGAGCCTTTAAGAGAACAGCGCAAATATTTTAAATTGAAGTTTTAGAAAGTAAAAAGAAAGAAAGAATCGTAAAAAAATAATTATAGAAAAGCTTAATGAAGTGATTGGATTATTAAAAGTGATAGAATGAATGTAGGAAGCGATAATTGAATAGGAATCACACTCCCACAATCTTATCGTTTCTCTAGGTAAGAATTTTTTCTTCACAAGACAACTTACCTTGACAATGAACCCTTGTTTTTAAGGTTCTAAAAAAATAACTTTTCATTGATCCATCACATTCACCGTTCCCAAAACCTTTTGATGTTTTAAAAATACCTTTTTACATTTCATATATTGATTAAATCAGTATTAGTAGTTTTCTTTTAATTCAAGGGCTTCATCATGATTCTAGTGGGTTCCCCCGTCGTATACTGCTAGACCTATAAGAAACGTCACCCTCCTTACTATGTCCGATCAAACCGTCATATCCAATAATGGAGCGATAAGCATATGAGAAGGTGCATGAATACCAAAGTACCAGCTTCCATGGCCATATGGACCACCTTACTATACAATTCCTTACTTTTTATCACCCATTATCTTATGATCCTACTCTAATCTTTTTACTTTGGAGTTGATAGTGGTATAAAATGTCTGCAAAAATATTTGGGAACGGGAAAAACTTTGACCAGGGCGCGATGCTCCATATATATATATATATATATATATATATATATATATATATATATATATATATGGAGTAACACAAAGTTAAGAAACATCAACTTGAAAAGTAGAAGCGTCGTCAGTTTTGATGTAAAAAGCCTTTTGTTCCTATAGATGAAGCCTTCTAATTTTTAGCGAATGTATTAGATAAGCCCATAATAAACTTTACATTACCTAATACAAAAGTAAACTAGTAACATTTTGTTACTAATAATGTATTGAACAGTGAACTGGGATTTATGATACATTTTACTAGTTTAACACACTTCACCCCTCGTTAAAATTTAAAGTTGAATATTAAGAATTAATGATCAACTATCCTACTAATTCATATATTTACTCTTTTTTATGTGACGATGTTAAAATAAAAAAATCCAACTCTATTTTTTTAAGAGTGTTTCGAATTTGTGACCAATATTTCTTCAAGATGAAATTACCTACATAACCTTCACGTAAATAGAATTAAAATATCCATTCTATTCCATTGATGTAAGCATATCTAAAGCTAGGTCAATATTCTACCGGCCCCAACACAAAATATTAGATACAAAAGAGAATTGTTTATCCTTTCCATACTCTCTTTTACTTACATAAAGGATTGAACTCTATTGTGCATACCAACCTGACACATTCAAATACCTTTAACCCATGAGGAAATCTTTCCCTTGCACCAAACTCCGAAAACAGAACAAAGATGCTGGTGTATACCTAATCCAGTGTAAAAGCACGAATTGTTATTTATTCTACATTGGAGAAAAGAGGAAGTCATTAGATTAGTGCATGTATGAATATAGTCGAGGAGATATTAGGAGAACAAGCAAGGCATCAATTGTTTTTAATAATGTCAAAACACACTAACCCTGTTGCAAATTTATATAAGAAAGATAATTGAATCATTCTCAGTTAAAGAAATTTCGAATTTCAATCTTTCAGAAGGGCAGTTTAAATGAAGCCTAAATTGTCCTAAACCTTATCCGAAAAAATGTTAATGACCTTAAATTACCGCCCCCAGATTCTCAGTTTTTTTAGGTCTTCGGCTGAAGTTGATATAAATTAGATATCGAAACTATCCCCGCCTTATAAACGCTATGCTCCAATACAGTAGTTACTATCTACATAAATTTACTCATTATTAAGTATAGTGTTTATATATATATTTATAAATATAAATGGTTGTTGAGGGTAACAAACTCCTTCTCTCTACCCTCAACAACCATTTCCCTCAATGCCAATTCATTTGTATTAACTCCAACCCTGTATCGTTAAATTCCTTTTTCCTCCATAAGGAGCCAATCCCTTTGGGCTTACGATCCTGTATAATTTACAATTCTACATGTACGACCTGCCACAGTCTTTATGTAGGCCAAACTGGCTTACAATTCAACTGCAGGATCGCGAAGCACTTGGGTTTGTCTCATAGGACTGGTATTCCCATTTCTAAACCTGAAGCCTCTTCCATCAGGCAACATTCAGAGTATCACCATCATCCTCTTAATTCTAATTCATTTACTATATTATCTTCAGCCTTAACTTCTCTCGATTTGAAAATCTTAGAGTCACTATATATCATTAAAATAAATCCAAAGTTAAATAATTACGCCTCCTCAATTAAATTATTCACAATATAACCAACCAACACTTCAATACATTAACTAGCCAACCGACCAACCGAATAAATTTCGTCAGTAATTTTATATGTTTAGTTAGTTGATTTCTCAACTCCCACGATAAAGGTTAGTCACTTTGTTCATTCTGATTTATTTTCGGGTTTTTTGTCTTTTTTTTGGTGTGTGTTTTTACAATTTGATATAATGTTATTTTTTGTTTACTTCAGTAATTTTTAATACGTGATAATCAAGTCAGTTTGTTATAATTTCACTTTCTATTTTTTTTTAAATACCACTGAGTAATATTATTTAATTCTATATATTATTAGTGTTTTTACTTTAATTTTAATGATTGTCAATTTTATTATTTTAACTTGCCTTCTTCCGCTTTTTTTTTTAATGCATTCTTTTAAGTATTATCCATTAATGTTCCTTCCCCTTCTCATTAGACGATATAGTCGCTGAAGATAACCCTAGTAAAGGTCCGAAACATCCGGCCAATAAATGATTAGTATAATCACCTGGTTCTTCATATTCCTGATATATATATATATATATATATATATATATATATATATATATATATATGGTGGTTACTTAATTATAACTTGTTTCTTAAAGATCGCGCGCCTCCTGCTCTAAGTTGCAAAAGTTTTTCCATGCCTAATTACTAATACCGCAGAATTGAATTTAATGGTTAAAAGTTTTAGCCAAGATCCATTTAATTTGGTGAAACCTGTCATAATCCTATATAAGAGTAGTTTTATGTGTATAAAATCGTTCATACTATCACGCATAGTTTTTGCGTTACTATTACATCCCTTTGCCACATAAATAAAATAAAAAGGTTCTACTCCCTGTTTCCTAGTCAATTTGAGGAACTAAGTCTTTCATTGGCTTAAGCCACGATTTAGTAGCACATAAACAAAATACAGCTTAAGATGAAAGGAAAAAGTGATAAGCCAATCACAAGCAATAAATGGCAGCGAATGGTTGGAAGAAATGTAGAATAAACCTCTTATTTTCGTTTCCTAGATAGTAATAGCCGCCAATGAATAAACAAACTGAAGGACAGTGGTTGCTAAATAAGGTCGATAACTCTCATTATGAGATGCTCTTTTTATGTAGTTTGTTTTAATGGGTATAATTTCCTCCTGGTAATATATCTGAGTGACTTAATCACCTACCAGTAACAGGCGACACTGGTTTTGTCAATATGATATTCAATTTAATATCATATGCTTCATTTGAAATGCTGACGCTAGCGAACGTTTCCCTTTCTTCGATGTATTTACTCAAACTCAATTTGGCCTAGTCACTGTGTTATCCATTACTATTCAATTAATTTCAGTAGTGTATTTATAAAATAAAGTGGTAGTAGTTTATTTTCCTTATTTTATGGACATTTCTTTTTATGGTTCGTTTGGCGCTTCCTGACTTCATTGAGAGGAATCTTGAACCATCCTTCTTGCAATACCTGCTCCAGCTGTTTTGGTTCGTTTGGGGCTAATAACAGTTTTAGTTTTTATATAAATGAATTATATTAATTTTTTTTCTTCATCTTCCTTTTATTTCGAATTCTACTTACTCTCCGTATATAATTTTTCCCTGAAGTTTTCAAATAAACTTCCCCTATCTCTTCAAAATATGCCTTTTGTCATAACTCTTTTGGTTTTTTTTTTTTGGGGGGGGGGTTGGGGGGGGGGTTTTATCCCACCTTCCCTTTCAATTTATTTTTCTTTCTTCCTATCATCCCACCATTTCTCCGACATCTTAGCTTCGCTTATTTACGCCAGTTATTTCTTTTAGAAAAATGAGAAAAATTCATATTTCTATACCACTATTCCGTATCTAAAATAGAGCCTCTTACCTTCATAAAAGTCGGAGGGTCTCTCCAGCAAAAAGGAAACTTCTCCACCACACTAATGACTTTTTTCTCATTTTGTGTAAAATTCTTCCCCCCTCGAGACGTACTTATACACCAGTTTGATTTAACACAATGTCATAATAGACGTTATAACGCAGTGTTACTTCAAGATTTACGGTACACTGATGTCTTTACGGAATTCACCATGCGGAAGTTCCTTAAGCGGTGAGGAGTCACTGGTTTTAAAGGGAGAAAAGATAAAATTTCTGAATAAAAATATAAAATACAAAAATGATTACGAGTAAGAGTAAATAAGGTAACTTTCCTGACAGAGTAATCCTTCAAGCCTGAAGTAACCTATACATTTTTTCTTCTTTTGTATTCTCTGAATTTAGTATTTAGAATATCTGGTAATTATCAAGAAGAGCGGCGCACGATATTTTATCCATTTTGGAGGCTAGATTTTAGTAGTTTTGAGCAGAACTGTCCCACCGACTTAACGTAAGTATATTAAACTTATATAAACTAACCTAACCTTGAAACTAACCTAAAAAAAGCTTAAAAAAAACTAGAAGAAAAAGCTAGGAATTAATTGCGGTACTCTCCTTGAAGATTATGGTATATCGAATAATAAGTTAGTCGCAACGGTTTTCAATCAGTTGCAGGTACAAGCCGTGTTTTCACCACTTCTTTTCCATAGATAAAACCAACTAAATTTGAAAACGAAGAATAAACTCCTTAGAAAGCAATAAGTCAAAATGTAAAATAAATTAATCAAAGTTAAGGCAACTCACATCGAATCGAGAATATTCATGCAAAATTTATACGAGGAATACAGTATTTTATATATCTACTTACCGCCAAGCGAGACACGAGAAGGAAATCACGCAGTAATCTGTCATTTCTGACAGGTAATCACGAATGAGTTTTAAGGGAAAAGACAGAGTGCACACACTTGGGTAAACGCGGTGGACAGTTTTTTTGATTATCTCATTAATCTTGTGTGTAACCGGGTGGATTACAAACGAGGTTTTATTAAAAAAAAAAACAGACTCGTTTGTAATATTATCATTAATATCATGAGGGAATTTGGTTCTTGTAACCATTGTACAACAATATAACCATCGTAAAATGGTCTCACCAAGAAGATCAGGGCCAAATTGATCCAAATCGGAGCCATTATTTAAAAGCTACGTGGAAACGATACGGAAAAAAAGGGGTTATTTTATATATCAAGTTGTCAAAAAATTAATGTCGCTTTTTTAAAAGGAAAGGAAAACCATTTTAATAAACAAGAAATATATTTATTTACAAATTAGTTTTCTTCATTATTGACAATGAGAAAGAACTTTCAAACTTAACGCAATATTTTTAGGGGGTTCAAAGGTGCTACGTGTTGGTATGCCTCAATATGAAGGAGAAGGAGACTATTTCGGTAGACGCCTGAAGGACATTTTTATTCAATAGCTTTATTTAATGTTTCACATATAGGTGAGCAGTAAGAGCCTGTTTATTATTGAGGATAAATGCAAAACATAACCATCCGCAGTTGGATACCATGTCTATTGAAGTAAAGGAACCACTTTTCACTTCCCATCAGAACCAGTACCGAAATGGCCAACGATACATTTCAATCTTATACAGATGAAGGAATATTCAAACGTTGTATATGTTGTCCTTTAAGCAGTTTATGCAACACACATACACCATTTCTGTCGCTTCAAAAAGGAGGCCGAGAATTTCTAGCTTTAAAAAATACCTGAGCTTTCCTACTGCGTGAAAATGGCGTAAGCATTGCAACAGAGTAAAATGACCGAAGCATAACTACATCTCGAAAAAGGCTTAAGCATTACTACAGCTTATAAAAAGGCCTAAACATTAATAAAACTTGAAAAAAGGCCTAAGCATTGTTACAACGTAAAAATGTAAACCAATTAACCAGTTAAAGCTATTCAACTTATGATCTACTACGACTTGAACGATTTATAAATGTGTACAGTGGTCCATTGCTTTGGAAAGAAAATTAACGTACCAAGCCATTTCAAATAAACCAATCAGATTTACTCAAACAAAGGCTGCAGGTTCCGAATAAAGCGAAAATGCAAACGAATCTCGGAAATTCTCGTAAATAGCGAGAAAAATGTTTCTAATTTATGTCCCATTCAGATATAAGAATGAGTCCTTACTTCTATTTATTCTGAGCTTTCATTATTTACCTACAATAATAACGAAAACTACGTCGCCATGTGGAGGTGACGTGCCACTCTGCCATAGTGGGAATAGCCCCGACCTCTCTGCACCTCTGGTGCTAAACATGTAAAAAGCCGTCCTCACGATTGCAGTTTGCATTTTCCATTTTCTACATAATTTCCTACGTAATTTCTAGAGTAGTATTCGTCGTAAACTATCCTGTTTTTACTCCTCAATTGCGGACCTACCTAGCGCCAACGCCCGGAGGTGGATCAGTGGTCACATATTCTTCACACATTTTTACTTCTTAAAATTTTCCACTTTGAACATTTTTCCTTACGAACATTCTAGCGGAGATGCCTCTATCGACCGGAGTAATAATAACAATCCTTTCTGGTCCAAATGGCCTTTAGCCCTTTAATTGGAGTTCAGTGAAAAATCGAGATGATCTCACTGCTAAATGTTAGGTTACGAATGACGGTTTTTAAGTATTTTTCCCCGAATTTTTTTCTGAAGGTTTGATATGCCATTTGCATCTAAATTGTTTAAAGTTTTGTTTATTTGATTCTGCAAATTAATTGTATTCCTCTTCTAGTTTAAATCCATTCTATTTTACCTTAATTCAGAAAATTCGATTTCAGTGATGAGACTTGACCGTGTGATGATTATATGTGATTTTTCTGGGTGGATGTTTATTAGGTATCTAAATAACTTTTCTCCATCTCTAAAATACACTCTAAGATAAATTCAAATTGTAATTATATAGGAAACGTCACAAACGAAAAATCAGCGGAAAATTCAGTTAAATGGTATTTAAGATGTTATAAATTTTTACGAATGGAAAATTTTCCTGCTTGAAAATGTTTTGAGAGCAAACAATCGTCTTCCGAAATTACCAAACTTCTTGAACACAAAGGGAAAATAATAGAATCTTAACTTATGGCAAGAACATCCATAATATCTATTAATTCTTCATATCAAAACGTGAAAAAACGTACAAACATTTCTAATAATTCCATTGGAGGAAATCTAAAATATAGAATGATCATGTTAAGAGGCTTGAATCATCAAGGAACAGTCTACTTTAATCTATAGGGAAATTAAACCTTGAAGAATATAAATCAATGCTAACTTTTCCATTTGAGATCATTTTATCGTTTAAAATTTATTAACACACCATACTCAAGTTATGAGAGCTCAGTTAATAGATGAGTAAATGAGAGTACGAATCTGGAATCTCCAAAATAGAAAAAACAATTAAAGATTGGGGCGTGGGGGCAAATTTTTACGAAGAAACTATCGGAATAAACCTTAGGAAATTTCAATTGCCATTGGAGAGTAGCATAAATATGAAAAATTTAGGTTCATATCCCGAAGTCATGTAAATTGATCAAAATGTTCATTGGATTTGGATCGAGCGTGTCTCTGACATGTTTGGTTTAGACTCTCATCGGTCACTTTTGGAATATACTTATCTTCCAATTACTTTTGAACTTCATTTCAGTTCATTCTCAAAGAATTAAAGTTTAAAAGTTGTTTAAATTAATCGTCTTCTATTTCCCGTGAGTTAAATCTGCCTTTGTTCTTCCCCTCACGTGCTAGTTTATGAGATGGCCCAATACTTGATGAAATTCTCTGTCAGACAGAGTTTAATTCATTCTTGTCTTGGATTAATTTCTCAGTCTAATGTGTATAATGTTCCATATTTGACGTAGGTAAAATTTTAACCCAAGAAAAAAAATACCCAAAACGTGTACTACACCGAAACAGCCCAAAGTAATTCTAGCACCCACAAGCATTTTCCCCTTACCACTAAAACGTTACCCCACACACATGACACACCAATTTATCCAATGTGTCGGTACACTTCATCTCTTTAACACCATTTTACCGCATAACGACCTAAAAAATACATCTACCCCACGTCAAACATGAGTTGCTCTGGCAAGGCTGCGGTGCGGTCGCAATTTAAAACTTAACACAAAAACTACATATGCATATTCAACGCAGACATCTACACTCGCTGCCAGTACCAAAGAGTGGCAAAGTCTAATTAGAAGATAAAGAATCCTATATTTATATTTTACTACCAGTCATCGTCGGCTCCAGCTAATATCCGAGCATGAGTTTTGCCGTGAGTTAACCGGTCTCGTCGGCTTATGTTTGTGCTGGACATGTCTTATGAGACCCATTCTGTTATGAAGAGGGTCCAGTCCGGGCAAGAAAGAAGGCCGGAAAGAAAACAGAGACGAATGCCAGTCGCTGAGGAATTTGTTTTGGGCGATCGTGGCTGCGAGACGGCCACGCGCGCGCACTTGGCCAGTAACGCGTCCAACGTGGCTCAAAACATCGAGACATGCGGTTTCGGCCAGGCTGGTTGCATCGGACTGCCGGGTTCTTTGTCATTAAGGTCCGCCTTTGTCTATTCTGCCCGCTGCGCTGCCATCCTCCGCCAGACCCAGAGATAGGAATCTTATATGGCCCAAGTCTGATCGGTTCGCCGTTGTGATCTTTCTGTTGGTTGCGGTTTAGTCTGGAACCTCATCCACGACCTTCCCGCCTTGGGTGACCCTGCCAGGAATTTGGAACTCCCGACGGCATCGCTTTTAGAAATGGTTGTAACACTTAAGCCCTTCCACCACGACAAGGCGCAATCACCAGTAAAATTTCTGAGTAAAGATTCCGATACCAACGTTTATCTTAATCGTTGTTGTGTGGCTTTAGTAGCATCCTAAAAGCCGAAAAATTAAGAAGAAAGTTCCACTTGATTTCTCACGGGGATCTCAAGAGCTTAAGGATTAATATCTTTAGGATCCACAGATTTCCAAGTGATGTTTTATTTATGTTTTTAGTACCAGTAGGTACTAACTTATATAGATAAAGGTTAATAAGTATTCACTCATCAAGTGCCATAGAAAAGTTTATGTGCTATTGAGGAATCTAATGAAAGTTAGAAATGTATTAATTAGGAGGGCAGCTATTTAAAACTCTCAAGGTCTTAAAGTGGCTTGACACTTAAAATAAAGCTCTTATGCCATTACCTGCCAGGCATCTTGGATTCAAATTGTCAAAATTTCAAGCATATCTGAGGTAAAGTATATTGTTATAAATTCGTTCATTAGATTCAAGCAATAAGCAACAAGAAATTTAAAGTGATTTTTTTTGTCTTACAGAACACACCTTTCTCACTAGATATATTGAAATAAAAAAGAATGCCGATTTAAATATCAAAAATAGGTCATAATTTGCTGAGCATTTTAATGCCACATTAAATTACGTTATGTCACAAAGCTAATAGGTGCCGATTCTCTTGACTTTCATACAAAAATAATTGTATTTCCTTGGTATGAAGGTCGGCTGTGTATTATATACTTGTGTGGTAATGCAAGTTTTTGTTAGTGAATAGGGAAGGTTTGGCACTATCGTTTCAGTTTCCAACAACAACAGAAAATGGAAAGATAGCTAAATACAAAATTCCAAGAATAAGTTCGTATAAAGAAAATATTCACTTAAATGTACGAATTTTAATCTTTATTGATGGATGAAAGATTTTAAGGCCTTCGCGGATCATCTCGAGATCTCTCGTGCTTAGATTTGTATTATTTGGAAATTGACGAGATATTTTGGTTATAGCGCCAAGCATTGATCCGGTTGATGGTTATTCTGAATGATTTTAATAATTTAATAGTATATCGACTCGTAAAGATCCATAATTTATCGCATATACTTCATATTTTGTATAAAAGCGTTTCCGGAAGTAATTAAACTCTATATGAATTATGTAAGACTGTTTATATCAAACACTAGCCAGACCAGGCTGGAAATAATTACAATATACAATCAGGAACTATAAATTTGTTTAGTACAGGCTTGAAATATGCATATGTTGGGGTAAGACAATTTTTTCCATAAAACCTATGTGTTATCTTTGGTCAAATAACAAAAAGAAAACATCCATAGACTAACCTTTAGACAAAAAAACATTAAAAAAAGATGAAAAATTTGATCTGAGAGGACAAGTAATTGAATTCGAAAGCCATGAAATTTCTTCTCTTGTATCTAAAAGAAATTATAAAGAAGCTTTTTTTCCAGTTCTTACTCGCTTCTTCTTTAATAGATAAGACTGCTTTAAGAGCTTAAATCTGTTGTCGGCGAAAGAGTTTTTGTCACAAAATCAGAAGAGTTCAAATTCATACCGTCGAAGACAGAAAGATCTGCACGAAGATTTGGATTAAAATACTCTGTTCCAGCTGCTTAACTATATCAGAATTTTGAAAATAATTAGAATGTCGCGGCTCTCTTGGGGAGCATTATAATTACAAGTAAAATTCTTAGGGTACATTTCAACGCTTACATCTGTAATCCTTTAGATATATTTACCCATAATCGTACATATATTTATACAGCATAAGTTTTTTCAAGTTTATTCTAGATTTACCTATACACTATTGATACTCAAATTGTTTCTTACTAGATTTAATAGTTTGTCAATAATAGATAAGATATTTCTTTTTATTTAAATATGTACATCAGTATAATTGTCTACCCAAACTCTCGTTTTCAAGTGCAGAATTATTTTATTGATATTTGAAAATCAAGGATATTATTTAAATTTCGTGTTGGCTTTGAGCTGACACCTTTAGTTTTTCCGTAACCTTTGTGTTCAGCTCTTTACGTTTAGATACTGTTCACTTTTCCAAATTATAAAATTCCGAGCAAAAGCGCTTGTAATTTTATTTTCATTTTCCTGCGAGTAATTTACATACGTTAATAATATAAGTTAGATCCTGTTATTTCTACATGTTGCCTCTGATTTAGCAACGATAGATTTAATTGATAATGATTAGAAAATATTTCTATCTGAAGGCAAAAAGTAGTCAATAAACGCTAATAACTATCATGAATATGAGGTGAGTTTATATCCGAATAAGCTATGGCAGTAAAAAAAAACAACTGTGTGAAAGAACCATTTAGCATCAAGGGTATTAAAAAGGACTGATAAATAATAGTACGGAAGAACTAGCTTCTGCCTTTCCAACCATATCTTAATGACGAATATCGAAACTCACACAAAATCACGTGAAAGAACTTAGGTTAAATTAGTGTTATTCACATCATCGTCAGATTAATGGACACATTTCAAGAAGCAAGACTTTAAATAGAGCACAGAAATAGTCTGAAAATTTGAGGGTTTTATCGAAGTTTAATAACATTTAAACAGAATTATTCGACCTTTCCTCAGATTTACCTTAACCGCACGCAGACGTAGATTGATCGCATAGGAATATTAATATATGACTTACCTTTACCCCGTAAAGGGGAAGAGAAACGTGAGGCGAATTAATTAAATCAAAAGATCGAAAAAATCAAAACGTGAGCTCCACAGTTTCAAAGCTCTGTAAAATTAAATTTTTAATATATGCTTCTATTTACCCGAGAACGCGAAGCAAATAAATTATTTGTTGTTTTTTCCCTTGATGAGAAGCAAATAAATCATATGATGTTTTATCTTCCCGTAACGCGAGGAAAATAAATAATTTGTTTTTTTTTCCCTTGAATGCAAAGCAAATAAATCATTTGATAGGTTTGATATTCCTGCGAACACGAGGCAAATAAATAATTTGTTTTATCTTCCCACGAAGACAAATCAATAATTTGGGGGTTTTACCCTCCCGCGAAGTGAGTACAAATAAATTCTTTGTGTTTTTATCTTCCCGAAAGCGTTAGGCAAATGAATAATTTACTAGGGTTTTATCTACCGCGATCACGACGTAAATAATTAGGTGGGATTTGTTTGTTGTTTTTTTTATATTCCTGCAAACGCGAAAAAAAAATTCTTCTTCCCACGAAGGCGTGCAAATAAATAATTTGGTATGTTTTTTATCTTCCTGCGAACACGCAGCAAATTATTTAGCAGATATTTTATCTTCCCACCAAAACGGGAAAATTAATTATTGAGTGGGATTTTTTTCCCTGCGAATACAAGGCAAATCAATTAGTAAGTTTTTTTTCATCTTCCTACGAATTTGGTATGTTTTTTTATCTTCCTGCTAACACGCGGCAAATTATTTAGCAGGTATTTTATCTTCCCACCAAAACGGGAAAATTAATAATTGAGTGGAATTCTTTTCCCTGCAAATACAAGGCAAATCAATTAGTAAGTTTTCTTTCATCTTCCTACGAATTTAGTATGTTTTTTATCTTCCTGCGAACACGCGGCAAATTATTTAGCAGGTATTTTATCTTCCCACCAAAACGGGAAAATTAATAATTGAGTGGAATTCTTTTCCCTGCGAATACAAGGCAAATCAATTAGTAAGTTTTTTTTCAGCTTCCTACGAATTTGGTATGTTTTTTTATCTTCCTGCGAACACGCGGCAAATTATTTAGCAGGTATTTTATCTTCCCACCAAAACGGGAAAATTAATAATTGAGTGCGGATTTTTTTTGCTGGCGAATACAAGGCAAATCAATTAGTAAGTTTTTTTTCATCTTCCTACGAGTTTGGTATGTTTTTTTATCTTCCTGCTAACATGCGGCAAATTATTTAGCAGGTATTTTATCTTCCCACCAAAACGGGAAAATTAATAATTGAGTGGAATTCTTTTCCCTGCGAATACAAGGCAAATCAATTAGTAAGTTTTTTTTCATCTTCCTACGAATTTGGTATGTTTTTTTATCTTCCTGCGAACACGCGGCAAATTATTTAGCAGGTATTTTATCTTCCCACCAAAACGGGAAAATTAATAATTGAGTGGGGATTTTTTTTGCTGGCGAATACAAGGCAAATCAATTAGTAAGTTTTTTTTCATCTTCCTACGAATTTGGTATGTTTTTTTATCTTCCTGCTAACACGTGGCAAATTATTTAGCAGGTATTTTATCTTCCCACCAAAACGGGAAAATTAATAATTGAGTGGAATTCTTTTCCCTGCGAATACAAGGCAAATCAATTAGTAAGTTTTTTTTCATCTTCCTACGAATTTGGTATGTTTTTTTATCTTCCTGCGAACACGCGGCAAATTATTTAGCAGGTATTTTATCTTCCCACCAAAACGGGAAAATTAATAATTGAGTGGGGATTTTTTTTGCTGGCGAATACAAGGCAAATCAATTAGTAAGTTTTTTTTCATCTTCCTACGAATTTGGTATGTTTTTTTATCTTCCTGCGAACACGCGGCAAATTATTTAGCAGGTATTTTATCTTCCCACCAAAACGGGAAAATTAATAATTGAGTGGGGATTTTTTTTGCTGGCGAATACAAGGCAAATCAATTAGTAAGTTTTTTTTCATCTTCCTACGAATTTGGTATGTTTTTTTATCTTCCTGCTAACACGTGGCAAATTATTTAGCAGGTATTTTATCTTCCCACCAAAACGGGAAAATTAATAATTGAGTGGAATTCTTTTCCCTGCGAATACAAGGCAAATCAATTAGTAAGTTTTTTTTCATCTTCCTACGAATTTGGTATGTTTTTTTATCTTCCTGCGAACACGCGGCAAATTATTTAGCAGGTATTTTATCTTCCCACCAAAACGGGAAAATTAATAATTGAGTGGGGATTTTTTTTGCTGGCGAATACAAGGCAAATCAATTAGTAAGTTTTTTTTCATCTTCCTACGAATTTGGTATGTTTTTTTATCTTCCTGCTAACACGTGGCAAATTATTTAGCAGGTATTTTATCTTCCTACCAAAACGGGAAAATTAATAATTGAGTGGAATTCTTTTCCCTGCGAATACAAGGCAAATCAATTAGTAAGTTTTTTTTCATCTTCCTACGAATTTGGTATGTTTTTTTATCTTCCTGCGAACACGCGGCAAATTATTTAGCAGGTATTTTATCTTCCCACCAAAACAGGAAAATTAATAATTGAGTGGGGATTTTTTTGCTGGCGAATACAAGGCAAATCAATTAGTAAGTTTTTTTCCTCTTCCTACGAATGCGGGCGAATATATAATATGGTATGTTTTTTTAAACACGATTCTGAATTTCCTTTGAGTGTTGTTATTTCTCAGTAGGAACCCAAAGTTTGAAGCTTAATCCGAACTACGGTTATTTACCGCGTTTAGAAGCTTCGATCTTAGTCACGACACCATCCGACGACTCACCACATCTGAGGTGGCTTAACTTCGCTGTAATCGGATCGGTGTTTCTATTCGGTTAAGCAAAAGCCTGTAAAGAGGTAAAATCAATCAAATAAATTCACTCAAGGCTCTTCCAATTGCCTTTAATGAAGATTAAACCCCTTAAAGGAGGGGGGGGGTCTACTGGCAGGAAAAATTCATCCTTGAAGATCATCCTTGAAATTTTATGGTTTAAATGATCCTACATCATCCCCTTCAATCCTCTCCCGCATAGGGGCGCTCTGATGTAGCAAGGAAAGCCATGATGTAGCTGACATCTCTAGGAATGCGTTCCCTCCCATCGTCAATGACCGTTTTCCCTTCTTCATCTTCACCAATTACTTTATCAATGCCCTCGTTGGATTATGTTTCTTATGTTTGCCGGTTAGAGAATGGTGAGGCATTATATCGTTATAGTCTGTCGACCACCAGAGAGGGCATTGAAGAGAAAAAGAACCCCCCCCCCCCACCCAGGGAAACTCAACAATAAGCTAATTAAACGCACTCGTAATTAAAATAAACAAAAGAAACAAATAAGAATAGAAAGAGAGAAATCAAAGCAAACAATACTTAGGGGGAAATCCTTAAGGCCTTGCTCCCCCCCTCTTTCAGCGAACCGAGCGTAATAATAAGTTTATAAAAGTATTGTGGGCAATCCCGCTTCCAAGAACTATTTGACACCACGAACTGACAAAACAACAATACTTAAGAGGCATCTTTTGGGGTATCATGGCCCACTCCTCTCTTAGAGATCCAAGCGTGAGAAAAAGTCAATAAAACATTATGGAGGACGCGTTCCTCTTCCAAGAACTATATGACACTAAGAGCAAGAGCGAAAGAGCCCCCCACCGTTGAAGGAGGTAGTCCGCCTTCTTCGTGATCTTTCTCCCCCTAAAGCAGGAATTTCAGGACCAAGATATCCCTGTAATCGGCTAAGGGAGCCCGTAATCAGCTGCGAACCACACCGGTATCTTCTCGCTATTCGAAGCCACGACGCCCAACATTATCAAAGATGCCGGATGCTTCATCGTGGATACGTAGTGGACCCCGAAGACGACCTGGACGAAGCTTACCACGTGGTTGTCCTGTTTGTAGTTGATCGGATCAACCTTGAAGGGTTTTTTTATCAGAAAAAAATGAAAATTCCATTGCCATGACTCTTCAAGTAGTTGAGAATGCGACGACAGCGCTCCCGACATCGTTCTTGCATACGTTCGGTGAGAAAAGGCCTTTCT
Source organism: Ceratothoa steindachneri (assembly GCA_963969495.1). NCBI lineage: Eukaryota > Metazoa > Arthropoda > Malacostraca > Isopoda > Cymothoidae > Ceratothoa > Ceratothoa steindachneri. Next base: position 18,302,675 of record OZ018319.1, read on the forward strand.
CCGCACTTCAAGCTCTTGACACTCTCCTCTTTGACGACCCTGGAGACCGTAACCACCAAGATGTTATCCTTCGGGAGCGAAGTCATCTTAAGCTTGGGAGCACTTTCGAAGGCCTTTCTCACAGCCAAGCGGTAGACACCATGACGGCTGACTGGACGGAGTCGAGCTTTGAAGTCTTTCCCGTTTTTAGGCCTCAGAACAACTCCGTGGACGGTCATCTGGCTGACATTGAGTCGGATGGTGATGTCGGGCAAATTTTGGCCCCCGTAAAGGAAAACAGAGATCGCGATTCTTTTCTCTACTAGCTCGGCACACCTGCATACAAAAGAAAAGAATTTTATTGACACGTGCTGAAAAAGTAGAACTTTAAGGTAGTTTTATGGAATTTTTTCTATAACACATCTAAACCTCTCGAAGGATAAAGAAATCGCGTATAACAGAAGCTGGCAAATCTGGTAGATCATGATCGATATATCTCGGCGGCAAATTCATCTTCAAGGCTCGTTACTGACGAAAATAGAGCAGTTGGAGATGAATAGGAAGATGAGTCAACGCGTACAAGCGCACCATTTATTGTATACAAAGTAAAATGATTTGCATCTACCATTCGGTGATAAGAAAGCACCATTCAACCTCCAAAGACCAATGTGGTGGATAAATCAGCAAAAGCAAAGGACATGCGGATACGTAGGAATAAATTTCGCATCCCTAGAAAAATTTTCAGCAAGCAAATGAGTGGTAACAAAACAATAGTTTATCCATATCGCCTTTTAAGTGACCAAGCTCAGAGAAAGAACAATTTCCATTTCACGGGTACAAGCGTCATCAATGGATCGAATATACGCCTTTATGGTGAGTGCCAAAAAGTAGACAATGAATCGGTGAGTGTCTACCAGATATAGGCAAACACTAGTTGAGCATATATGTTCACATGTATGAAAACGCAAAATATGAGTAAGCTCTGTTAAAACAATTCAAGCAATCTCGAAAACAAAGGCTTGAATGCTTCTATTATGCTCAATAGAAACATGAAAGACAAAAGAAGCCCAAATGAAGATTTTGCCAGACGTACTGACAGACAAACCCTTCTACTAAAATCCCACTTTACGTAACTATTTCCTGTCTTACTATCCCACACACTTTTCCCTATCTTTTATTATAAATGAAATGAAATGAAATATGTTCACAATGGCAGCAGAAGTATACGACATTGACTTTGCAGAAATATAACCGAAATTTTTGCTATTTAGACTGTTAGAGATAGCACTTCATTATAGATATCTGAACCTCCTCAAAACAGATCACAAACTCGTCTATGAGAGCGTAATAAGAACATCTATCAGCACCACTGATGTGATCGCATCATTACTAATGTAAAAAAAGAGTGATACCGAAGCGCTGTCTTACGGGAGTCCCTACCCATGTCTCTTTAATCTTACCAACTCTGACTAGCAGGAAGAAGATGACGTGCAGAATGGCCAGGCGTTCAAGGAATGGAAGCCAGGCTCGTGGCCATGAGGTTTTATCAAGAACTAAACGGCCGTCAAAAATAGTTTGATTTTAAACTCAAATTATGTATTTTAATCGCAAATCTATATTTCTATTTTAATATTAAACAATAGATTCAATGTTGCTTCTCTAAAACTTGTAAAATGTCTACATATATTTTTTCACTAACTCTATAATTTAAGAAGGGGATTTGTTTGAGTATTTGAATAATAATTTCATCTTAGTTTGGTTATGACTTATGTTTTTTTACGAAATTCAGAAATAAATATAAGTATCGAAATTTTGTAATTTTTTTAAAACCCAAAGAATTAAAAATGGTGAAGTTTAGAAAATTTATTTTCATATATCTTCTTATATATCTTCTATAACTCTATATTTTAGTAACGGGATATTTTGAAAGGGGAGAAATTATTATAATTGGCGAAGTTCAGAAAATTAATAAAAAATGAACCATGGCTGCTTTTTTTAGATTTTAATTTTACTCTTAGTAACGAATCGCAAGTTCCCACGTAGGGAGAAGTGGCTTCGCCACTTCTCCCTACGTGGGATTTTTTTGAAGGTTTGAATAAGATTTTTTCATTTAGTTCGGTTGTCACCGAAGTAGATTTTTTTTTTTTTCAAAGTTATTTCTAATAATTCCTTTATAATATAACAAAAATAAAATGGTGAAGTTCATAAATATATATAAGTATCGAATTTTTGTGACTTTTTTAAAACAAAAATAATTACAAATGGTGAAGTTCAGAAAATTTATTAAAATTTTGGGATGGAAATTATTATAGCAAATTTAGATGGAGAAAAGAAAAAGGAATCATGATAGGCCGTAGGACACAGCCCGAAGAAGAAAAAGAAGATGATTATGAAGATGAAGATGAAGAAGAAGAAAAGGGTGTTCAGGGTGTTAAAATAAAGAGTCTATAAAGGGGATTAAAAAAGGCGGTTGAGATTAACAAATAGGCCGTAGGCCACACCCCCGCAGGGGTGCCTGTGTAACCAAGCTCTTGCTGTTAAGGAAGAGAACAGCGGCTTGTGATTTATATAGCTGAATTTCTCTCTATTAATTACTTTGCCCAACAATGATTTTGCTACAGAAATGAGAAAGTAATTTTCTATTGTATTTTTTTTGCGTAGATTATGAAAATGACCTTTATTTTTCATGAAACGACTTCAGTTTTTTGTAATCTGCACATTTAATTTTTTATTAATATTAGATTATTCAGTATATGATGGAGCTATGAAATACTTTTTATTATTTTTAATTTATTTGACAAAAAGTACAAAGATAAGTGGAAACAAAAAGCTTAAAAAAATAATGAAGATTTAAGATTTTTTTTCAAAATTGCTAAAATCTATACAATAGTCATATATTTTTAGAATATTTAGGCTTTTTTATGTACAGCATTTTGTCTGTCTCTGTGAAGGGTGAAACAGAAGTCAGCAAGCATTGCAGGACTCCATTTTCCTTTATAACGATTTTCTATAGTAGCAATATCTTGGTGGAATCTTTCACCATGATTATCGCTGACGTCTGCTGGATTCTCTGAGAAGAAAGACTCATGGGAATGCAAAAAATGCACCATTAGTGACATACTACACCCCAACTCATTATAAGACCTAATCAAATTCTGAACAAGAATGTGGTAATTTTCCAGATTTGTGCCTTCCAAGGAGATCATTACATACACCTTTGTAACTATGCCAGGCCTGAATTTCTGGCTTGCTCAATTTGGCCTCAAACTCACTATCTACCATAAGTTGTCGAATCTGAGGCCCAACGGAGATTCCTTCTTTTTATTTTCAGCATCACTAATCTTAGGCAGTTTTGGTTTTAAATATAAGAAGGATGGCGGGTCATGTTTTAAAGGTTTCACTAATTGTTTCATTAAAACTAATTTTATGTGAAATGGTGCCAAAATTATGTTTTCCTTAGGAACCAATGGTTCACGTATGACATTATGACAACCAACTTTTGTCTCTTCTCTTAAAGGCCATTCTGAGCGTATGTAATGTTTTCCCCGAGCTCTAGTGTCCCACTGGCACAAAAAAACACATAAATTCTGTGTATCCTGACTGCAAGCCATTTAAAATGGCTACTATCTTAAGGTCAGTACAAATCAACCATTTATGTTCACTGAATTTAATGCTTTTTAAAATGAAGTCTAAATTCTCATAAGTTTCTTTCAAAACAACAGAGTCAGCTACTAGTATCAATGATAGTTTATTTCCATTATGCAGAAGCACGGCTTTACTACTATATAAAGAAGCGTCAATGAAAAGTCTCCATTGACTGGGTTCATAATGTATATCTAATTCTTCAAAGAGACGTAGAATATTATTACAGTAGTATAAATTGTTGTCAAATGAAAATTTGTCTTGTAAATTGTTTGGATGAATGCAAAACTTAGTAATTCGAACATCTTCTGCTACTAAATTTCTTTCTTTCAGTCTCGAGGCCATTAATTTACTCTGTTGCTTTGTTAAGTTTAGATCTCTTATAAGATCATCTAGACCAAGTTGCTAGAAAGTTTTAGAATAGTATCAATAGTTTTAGGAACATAAATTTCAGTTTCTGGTTCATATGATTCCATAAGTGATTCAGGTACTGGAATGTCTTTTGAGTGAGGTATAGGTCAAATAGCAGATCTAAGGTTGGGATATACCACAGCTGAAGCGTATTTCGTTGTTTTACCTAAAAGTATGGAAGATATATGCATAAAATTTAAAGTTATGTACATATGTGTGATTACAATAAAGTGGTTCTAAACTTAATCAATTTTATATTTTTAAAAAATAATATTACAGTATACTACTTCAATATATAGGTACTGTGAAGAATCAATAATTACTTATTTTGTATGTCTACCAAACAGAAATAGCAGTCAGTGGCATGATCTTGGGGCTCTCGCCATACCATTGGAACACCATATTGAAATCTTTTTATTTTTCCTTTACCATTTTGATAAAGAATTAAAGCATGTCGTGCAACAGATATGTGGTGCCCATGGTTTAACTTGGTCTCCAATTTTACATCGAAAATACAAATTGTAGAGTTTTTTCACTAGAGAAGATTTTTTTTTTTTTAAATGTAACTGAACCACATATGTAGCCAAATTTATCTGGGCTATTTTTACAATGTCCTCTTGGCATTTTAATTAAAATTGTTTGTCGAAGTATGGCCAAGTGTACGGGAATATGCGCACACAGGCTCTAAGGTAGGCCAAGCAAGGCGACAATTGTTATTGTTCTAAGAGTGCGATCGAACTTGTATTTTGAGAGATGAGGACCTCTTGTCCTCAGGAGGCCACCGAACGAACTTCGAATGGGGGAGGGCGGAGATGACTTCTCCACACTCGGCTTGAGCGAGCTAACGGGCCTCTTTTCCTTAAGAGGTCACCAGAAGAACTTCAGACGACGGCTTCCCCAATCCTTGATCCGAAGGCGGATAAGAAAGGCTGACGTTGCCTCACGAGACTCTTCTCTCTGACCCGACGATACGGGTGTGATGTCCAGCTCTTCCGTGGCTTGCGACCCTGACCACACTTCTAGGGAGAGAGAGCTTCGTTGGACCGAACTCCTTTCGGGGCAGTGTCGTCTAACCAAATCTGTCTGTAATCCTGGAGCAGGTACATATATACCCGGAGTTCTCCAAAATAGGGAGAGAGATTGAGACCTTCTCTAACCTTCGTTATCGGCCGTGACAACTCGAGCGTCTCCTTGCGGTGAAGTGTCAAAGGCAGGATCCACATTGTTGCTTTTATTTAAAATTTTATTTAGTTAAATAACCTGAAAATAAGAAATAAGAGAATGAAATTCGTTAAAATCTTAAAAATTTGACCAAAATAGTAATTGGCAACTTACAAAAAACTGGAGTTATTTCGATAAAAATGACTACCATTTTTTAAATTTACACATAAAACTACATTAAAAACAATGTTATTTTAATCTTTGGAGTTGACAAAAAGAGGAATTTTGTTATACAGTGTTATCAGTGTAGCCCCAGAAGATGACCAGTATGGTTGAAAGGTGCATCAGGCCAATAATAAATAATGATTTACAATGATATCTTTTCTTTTAAGGGATAGTCACTTATGAAATTAAAAAAGTTATCAATAAACTGAACAATGCCCCTTCTGCTGTCACCACTTGTAGCGAGAGGGGTTGGTTGGTTGATGCTTTGATTGATTGTGGCAGGGTCACCAGTTCCGGGTTGGAACAACATTCCACTTCTGCTACAGAATTCGAGTTGGTTCTTGAGGATGTCCGACCAAATAAGTCCGTATTTGTATTTTTATAAACGACTTGATAAAAATAACTTTATTTCGGAATTTGATATTTTTATAATGAAGGGCTGACGCTTGGTGAATTCTATTCACAGAATTGGACAGATCACAACGATGAAGAAGTGTGTCCTCAACTGTTAGTAATGCTTAGCTGATCCCATGAGCATAATGTCTCTTGTTTATATGTGTAGAGAAGAGAAAGAGAGAGAGAGAGAGAGAGAGAGAGAGAGAGAGAGAGAGGTAAGAGATCATGTATTAAAAGAACCGGACACAGACTTAAGGGGGAAAGATACGGGAATTAAAAATAGAATTATTCGTTTAGAGGTCAAGGAGATGAATGAAGCACATCTTGCTGGGGCAAAGAACGAGTTCATGAGTGTGCACAGCTTTTGTGTGCATGGATCACCACATATATATGGGAAAGAGGCAATATTATATACATGAACTTTTGAACTTGACTGTAGTCTTTGCATTGTTTATTTTACTAGAAAGCTTCGTGATTATTTTTTAAACTGTGAACCAATATTAAAATTTGAAATGTTTTCAATCATATAATACGAGTCTACGTATAATCTAAATATCAATTTTATAATTAATACATTTCTCTTATGCACCCGGTGACTAAACCCGATATATACGAGGCCCAATTTATATGCTCTGCAAATTCAGGGTGCAAACAAGACTTGGCATTCGAGCCATTAGCAATTCTGGCAAAATTGTTAAGTGATTGCCATCTGTCTGCGTGAATTAATTTAACACTGAAAATCTGGATTGCCTGCCACATTCTTTTAAGCTTACCCTCGAATATTTAGGTTGCATCATGCTAATGTCATCTTTATTTAGAGATAATATTGATCTGATCAGGGAGGGTAATGAGTGTTTTTAGATAATTATTTGATTAGCTATGTATTTATATTTACTCTTTTTTAAATTTGGTGATTATGAGGTTTTGCAATTTTGATTTTCTTTTCTTTAAATAAATTCAAATTGATGAGCAGATGAATATGGGAATAATTGCGAGGTTTATTGAGATTTGATGATAAATTTGGAGATTTTGTTCAATACAATGGAAACGTACCAGGAGTATTTTTTAAAAGTGTGGTTAGTTAAACTTTTCTTTATAGAAATAAAAGCGTAATTGTTTGAAGCAGCCATTTGATCTCTATCGTTTTTAGCTTATTTATCTCTTGTTTCATTTCTTCCTTGCATCTTTAGTCGCGTGCGAGTCAGGTCGCGAGCGACTCTACATCCCACTATGTCGGTCGGTCCTCTTTTTGCTTTTTATTTGTTTTGTAATAGAATTGTAACAATTCAGACGATTCTAACGAAAGTTGAGACCATTATGTTGTTTTATATTCTCTTTCATATGATATAATTACCAAAGTCCTCGCAAGGTTATCCAGGGAATTATTTTGTCTTGGCAATAACATCATAACTTTTCAGCCAATTCTAATGTAATTTAAACCCATTATCTTCTTTTACATTATCTTTTGAATGATATAAATGCTGAGGTCCTCCTAAGGTTAGCCCAGAAATTAGTCTTATTTGCAATAACATCATAACTATTCGGCTGATTCTAACAAAATTTGAAACCATTAAATTGTTTTACATTCCCTTTATTCCCTTTCAAATAATATAATTGCCAAATTCACCTAAGGTTAGCCAGGGAATTATAGTTTTTTGGGCAGTAACATCATAACTATTCTGCCGATTCTAACGAAATTTGACACCCTTATGTTGTTTTACATTTACTTTTGAACGATTAAATTTCCAAACTCCTTCCAAAGTTAGCCCGGGAATTATTTTGTTTTGGCAATAACATCATAATTATTCGGCTGATTCTACGGAAATTTAAAACCCTTATGTTGTTTTACATTCTCTTCAGAATGATTTAATTACCAAAGTCCTCTCAAGGTAACTCCGGGAATTATTCAAAGTTTTCAAAGTCGTAAGGTCATAAATCCGAATAAGTGAGGGCACGTGACTTTTTGGTCAGCAGACCTTGTTGAATAAAGAATGACCTCGATGGTTTCCACAAATTTATTCTCGCTTCTGTGGAATTAAAATTAAACTTTTAGGATTACTCTTATAAAGGGGAAAATATTTTTCGTAAACACAAGAACGAAGGTTGTAGGCTCATTTTCAATAATTCAGATGACATTAGCATATTTACTAGAAATGACAATTTCCAATTGAACTTGATGTTTTGATAGCTCGGATTCTATAATTGTAATAATCTTTGTCGTCGTCTACATGAGCTAAGTAAATAAAAATTAATTTTCTGAAAGGAATGAATAAATTTATACTTTCCTGAACATTTATTTCATGACTGTATCTACAATATATGAAGGCAAAATTACATTAAAATTTCCTAAGCTATTTTTCCATCGCAAATTTAAGTAGCAATTTTTCACATTCTTTAGTAATCCTCTTAATAAAAAACTCTTCAAAATGTAAAAACAAAATTAACATACCATTCAAAAGTCTTAGCAACCTCAATTTAAAAAATGCAAGGTACTTGTTTGAAGGAAGTAAAACAATTTTGCATTTGAGTCAACATTCCACCAAAATAAATCTAAAGTATTTCTTTTTTTACTTAATTCATTTCATTACCTATATAAAGCCTAAAAAGTAATAAGTAAAACGATTAAATAATTTTTTGCATCTGACTGGAAAGATCCATTTAAGACTATAAATCTGCCCATTCTTGGGAAACATTAAATATAAAAAGATTTTTCCCTTGTGTCTTATTTCACAGACACGTCAACATTATCTCATTTTCAGTGAAAGTATGGAAAGAGACAATTTACAAGCTTCCTAATGGACTAATGGATTAAGAAATTGATGTTTATACTTAGGAAGTAATTGAATTGAATTATGCACATTTTTCATCAAGTCATCCTCGATAAAGGTTGGAAATCTATTAGGAATATTACTTAGAAATAATACAAAGTAAGAATTGGATAAATGTGACTTTAGATGCGATTTAAAATAAGATCTAATATACGTCTACACTGTAATACATGTGTATGCAATGTTCGTACATTGAAGGAGCTTGTGTCCTATCCTGGCGACATTGCCTTTAGGAGGGTCTTATGATATATATAATATCTTCCAAATATTATGACGTCCTCTATCTTTACCACTGTCTCTATATATCTCTCCTTACAAACTTTCTTCGTTATGCACTCTCGTTGGTATTTTCTTTTAAACTCAAGGAAAAAAAAGGTTTCAAAACTGACCGACACCCAAAACAGGATCCGAGTCTATTAGTTACAATCTAGAAGTGTTACGAGACGTTGATTACAAAGGTTTCAAAACCTTTTGACACAGCAGAGGGTAGCTGTTTAGGTTACAATGAGGTACAAGTAAAGAAAGTACCCTAGGAGACCTTACAGTCCATTTAAAGAGGGTACATTTGGACTAGCAATCGAGCGGGCACATTACTGCTTAATTGTTATGCGTCCCTAAACGGCCACTTTTCAAGACTTTGTCTAGTCTTGACTTGAACTGGTCAACAGATCCACTGTTGACAACTTCCACTGGAAGTGCGTTCCACTCACTGCAGATACTGTAGGTGAAAAAATTTCCACACAGATTGCGGTTGTAACGCTTCAGTTCAAGTTTGAAGCCATAATTGCGCGTTCTGTTCTCACTCAGTGTGAAAATATCCCGGTAGTCAACATAGTCGAACCCTCGAAGTATTTTGAAAACTTCGATGAGCTGACCACGCAGTCTACGGGTTTCCAGCGAGAACAGATCTAATTCCCTTAGTCTATCCTCATAACTTTTATGTCGGATAGAGGGAATCAGCTTGGTTGCCTTGGCTTGTACGCGTTCCAATCTTTCGATGTCCTTTCGCAATGAAGGACTCCAAAATTGTACAAAATACTCCAGGTGCGGTCGGACAAATGAGTTGTACAGGCACAGTACAATCTCCTGTTCCGATAACCAAACTGGTGCTTAATATAGCCTAGCATCCTTTGGGCCTTTTTCTCCGCCTCAATGCACTGTTTCGAGGACTTGAGGTCACTAGTGATTGTTACACCCAAGTCCTTCTCAGTGTCACTCGATTCTAGAGCAGTGCCCTTAAGGATATACTGAGATTGGGGGTTTCTGTGGCCGATATGCATCACTTTGCATTTCCCACGTTAAAAGGCATTTGCCACGTGTCCGACTACTCCCCAATCTTCCCAAGATCTTCCTGCAGGCGGGCAGTATTTCCATCTTTTGCAACGTTCATACCAAGCTTGGTATCATCGGCAAATTTGGAAATCTTGGCAACCATGTCACCATTTATGTCGTTGACGTAGATGATGAATAGTAGTGGTCCCAGGAAAGAACCTTGAGGCACCCCGCTAGTAACGGGCACCCACTCAGAAGACTGTCCATTCACCACCACCCATTGCCGTCTGCCACTTAGCCATTTCTTGATCCAGCCGGCTACCTTTCCGTCTATGCCAAGGGCTCGCACTTTCCGGAGATGGCGGCGGTGTGGTACCTTGTCAAAGGCCTTTTGAAAGTCTAGGTAGACCACATCCACTGCCTTGTCCTGATCGTGCTCACTGAAAACGAAGTGGAAGAATTTCACAAGGTTCGTCAAGCATGACCGTTGCCTTCGGAAGCCATGCTGGGAACTCCTCAGTAGCAGGTTTGACTCTAAATACGACGTCACTTTGTCTACAATCATGCTTTCCATGAGTTTACCGACTATCGAAGTCAGACTGATAGGTCGGTAGTTCGACGGTTGGTTACGGTCTCCTTTCTTGAAGATAGGAGTCACCTCCGCCTCACACCAGTCTCTAGGAACGCATTTAGTCAGGATTGACATGTTAAAGATAGCGCACAGATGTCGTGATACTTCATCGCACACTTCCTTCAACACCTTGGATAGAAACCCGTCGGGTCCAGGGGACTTATTCGTCTTTAGGTCAGCGATCTTTTTCTTTATTTCTCCTTCGGTGAAGTCCATTGCCACCAGCTTTTCCCCCGAGTAGGAATCCGTCAGCTGGGGAATGGGACCACACTCTTCAGTAAACACTTAAGAGAAGTAGTCGTTGAGGAGGTTAGCATTTTCTGCATCTGAATGCTTTAATTCCCCTCATCATTCCTCAAAGGGCCAATCGTTCGACAGGTGGGTTTACGGCTGTTCACATTTCCAAAAACTCCTTGGGATTCTCTTTACAGAGTCTACCCACTCTGAGTTCCTCAGACCGCTTAGCTGCCCTTATGCTGGACTTCACTCTCCTGGCTAGCCTCTGGTATTCGTCAAAGTCACCCGAGCTCTTCGATTGCCGGTACACATTCCTCTTCTCCCTAAGCAGTTGCCCGATTTCTCGATTAAACCACTTTGGTTGACCAGAGGACCGACGGCGGCATTTCAGAGGGATGAAACACGATTGAAGAATCATGAATGTGGTTTTGAAACTGTTTCAAGAGTCTTAACAGCCTCGCACTCTTCTAGCCACGCGTCAGTCAGTCCCGCGCGTAGACCTGCAAAGTCTGCTCTTCTCAAATCGAGTTTCCTTGATTTACTAGTTGCAAGCTCTGCCTTGGGGACATTGACAACAAATCTAATTAGTCGGTGGTGACTGCCACCGAGCTCTTCGCCAACAGAGATGTCCTCAACGATGTCATACTCAGAGGTGAAAACCAAGTCAAGGATATTGTCTCCTCTCGTTGGCTCTCTCATCCATTGAGTCAGGAACTCGTTGTTCGTGAACTCCAGGAGTAGTGCGCTCTCGCCACAGGGTTCTCTGGTTTCCCAGTCAACTTGTGTGTTGAAATCACCCATGACGATACACACTCTGTCTTCGACAAGTTCTCCTAGTAGCTGGTACAGATCTCTGTCCTATTCAACGAGTTGGGCAGGAGGTCTAAAAATCACCAAGGTCCTGTATTTGGCAGGACCTATCTCTAGGTCAACACCTAGTAGTTCATGGTCGGATACGATGTTGCAATCACACCGCCACCCTCTCTGTCTGGTCTATCTTTCTGGAAGAGCTGGTAACCGGGAATCGTGAATTCACCTTCAAAATCTCGGCTTGAGGTTTTAATCCACGTCTCTGTTATGGCCACCTTCTCAGGTTCCTCTGTTGCTACGAGGCCACGAAGCTCAAGAAACTGATTCCTGATTGACCTCACGTTGAACAGAAGAACTTTCAGGGAGTCTCCCAGTGTAGGACTTCCTATGGTCTTCCGTTTCCCGGCTTCTTTTGTGTGGCAGTACCCCTCTTTGCCACATCTAAGAACGTCGTTCTAGGAGTGACACACGCATACTGTCTTATGTACGCCTTCACTCTGGGTCGGACGCTCCTCTGCGTCCGCTTTACGATATCCTAGATTAAGTTACAGAGTTCAGCCTTTCCCTTGAATCAAAGGTGCACTCCGTCCCTTTGGTAAAGGTCGTTTCGACCGTAAAAGGTGCGGTAAAGGTCCAGAAAGAAGACCCCTTCCGCCGTACAGAGGTCGGACAGGTGCTGGTTCAGGGTCACCTTCCTTGAGTGAGCTGTCCGGCTAGGACCTCTTCTTGGGAGCATCCTCACAACGACCCGTTTGCGAGTTCTAAATCCGCAGTCGTCCACGGCTCCCATGACCGTGTTGAGAATTTTCTCGCTGCGGCCTACTTTGCCTCCTCGGAGGTAAAAGTCATTCCCACTCACCATCAGGGCAACGACTGAATTCTCGGAGATCTGAGATTTCTCAGCCTCTACCCTGATGTGGTGGTTTCCCCGTCCTGGCTGGCAGCATACCTCCACACTAGTGTAAAGGCGGGCCGTTAGCAGGGGCTGCAAACCTTGTGCTTGGCAATCGCCCATAAGGGTAACCCTCGGACATTTCCGTGCAGAGGTTTGAGGCTTTTCTTGCGGAAGCGAACTCTCGGTTCCCTTTTTCTTCTCCATCTTATTTTTCTTCTTCTTTTTCTTATTCATCTTTTCCCCCTTATCTTCCTTTGTTACATACTCTTCTGTTTTTCTCTTTTCTTCCTCTGCTTCAACTTTCTCTTTTTCAGCTTCTACTTTATCTTCTGTTTCAACTTTCTCTTCTTCCTGTTTCTTTCCCTTCCTTTTCCTTTTCTTTGAGGGTTTATCCGTAGCATGCGGACCCAGCTCTGGGGGTAATACTGCAGATGCAGTCTTTAGTACAGGGCTTGACGTTAGCTCTGCTAACCTGACCTCTAGCCTGCGAATCAGTTCGGCGTGTTCTAATTCGAGGCTGCTTATTTTCTCCTCCAACTTCCTGGATCTTTCCTCGGAAACCCTGCATGTTTCCTTTAGCTCCTTGATTTGGCCGTTTAAAATACAGTCGATGCAGGAACTGGCCGGGTGGCATTTCAAAAACACCCTTCCGGAAAGTCCAAGCACCACTTATCTATGTGGCATATTGCGCACGTGTATTTTAGAGCTCCTGGTCCTTTCTTGCCGGTCATTTTGAACACTTTCTCTCTTTCAATACTTTGCGACCAATCAATGATAAAGAGGGGGGTTTGTGAGTTCTTCCGCGCGAGTCGCTCCCGCCTATTGATCGGAGTCGTTTCGGAGTCTTCCAGAAGGCACGCTCCATGTGCTGCTGTTCGTCCGACCGAGTCGTCAAGCCTCGGCGTGCCGTGGCTCCCAACCAAGCAGCACAGACGGTCCTTGAAGGGGCCATCGATTTGTCACCAGGTGAACAACAACAAAGCACGCCCCTTACTAAACTCCTACTAGTTCCCTTCACAACGGCCAGGATCTCGGAGCAGCGTTCAATGGATATCCCGCCCCATCAAGAGACTCGACCCAAGGCTTTTTATTGGCCTGGCAACCAACCTGGGAACAAAGGGCCGTCACCTCGGACCGATTCTACCACAGGCCCCCGTCAACGGGCACTGGGAACGGTCAATAATTACGCGCCAGGAAAGGGGTTAACAGGGCACTACCCTCATCCCATTCATCGTGCCCCAACGCCTAGGACACCTCTAGTCCTAGTCTCTCGCAACCAGTGGGCGTCGATTGGCGTTGTTTATAGAGGTTCCAAAGCCTCTCTTCTGACGCGTGAGGTAGCTGCCAGGTCCTTATATGTAGATAGAGGGAAAAAAGGGACAGAGTGACATGATAGGAGTAGGCTTTTTTTTTTTTTCATGTTGTATAAGTGGGAGAGATAGGATGAAAGTAAAAAAGGAGAATGATATAGTAGAAAAAGGAAGGAGTGACGCACTTAGTCTGGAATCTCGTTTTTAACCGAATCGACAAGGGAATCCCTACCAGGGGTACCTCTTCTGGGTACCCCCGCCGACATAGCTCGAAAAGTCAAAGGTACACACAAGCTCTCTTCCCGCGACAATTTTATTCCGCTTGTTATATCTCTCCTTTTTTTTCTTTTAAGCTATGTTTGATACTTGTTTGTGAATTGGTTTTCCTCCTTATTATTAATTTGTTTATTTAGCTTCTACCGTGTCACGTGTGTATTGTGATGAAGAGCTTAATTAGCTACAAAATTCTAATTTTAATCGCATAATTACAATTTGGTCATTGGAAATAATTATCGATATATATATATATATATATATATATATATATATATATATATATATATATATATATATATATATATATATATATATATATATATTCATCATTTTGGGCTGAGATAATGGTCCATGTTTCGTCGCGATTGGCCCAAAGCTAAAAAGAGTTATTACAGAAAAATCGATTTATTTTTTATTTTCTTCCTATCTAAAATCCAAAATAGGGTGTGAGAGTGATATAAAAATGTATTCATCTTAGGTATTTTTTCCGAGGAATAAATTAAGATATGTAAGTATAAACAAAATTAAAACATAAAAATCATAAAATTCATACAAATATAAAGAACATAAAAAATCTAACCTCAGAATATGACGAGAATAACCAATCCATAATCATACTAATAAAATAACAGACCCAGGAAACTTGACCTAACATTCGCCACATAATAGCAACTCATAACAATAAAATATGTCCCCCTCCAACGCAAAACCCTGCCCTAATAAAGATAACACACTTAAACAATTTATAACCATTAAATTAAATTAACAAACCCAAACAAACTCTCCTTAATTTGATCAAACAGCACACAATCATTAAATCAAATCAATAAACTAAAACAAACTGAACTAACCTTCGTCATTCGTCAAACACCAAACATATATTAGATAAAACCATTACACCTAACTTAACCTGGTAAAGAGCAAATTTCCTGAAACCCCCTTAGCCATAATTAAATCCTAGCAACGTCTGGTATGCTTCTTGTACCAAATAGATATCGGTAACGCTGAGTTACAAAAAATATCTTTATAACTCGTCTAAATTTTGTCAATTGATTTAGAACAATTTTGCACCGCTAAATCCGAAAATGTCATCCTTTCCTCAGATCAAGTAGGATTTTGGTGCTAACTCGATTTTTTAAAATTCCGGTTCTATAACTAAATCAATTACATTTTTGTGACATTTTAGATGTTTTTTTTCAATATTTCTTAGCCTAAATAGATTTTTTAAGATACCAAAGTCTACAGACCAAAAAGTCGTCTGCTCTCACTTATTCTGATTTAAGACCCTATGACCTTTAAAGCTCTCAATAATTCCCCGACTAGCCTTAAGAGGACCTTGGCAACTCATTGATAGAAAGAGAATGTAAAACAACATAAGGGTTTCAAATTTATAGAATCAACTGTATAGTTATGATGTTATTGCCAAAACAAAATAATTCCTGGGCTAAACTTGGCAGGACTTTGGCAATTATATTATTCAAAAGAGAATGTAAAACAACATAAGGTTTCAAAGTTTGTTAGAATTGGCCGAGTAGTGATGATGGTATTGCCAAAACAAAACAGTTCCCCGGCTAACCTTGGAAGGACTTTTGGCAATTATATCATTCGAAAGAGAATGTAAAACAATGTAAGAAATTCAAATTTCGTTAGAATCGGCCGAACAGTTATGATGTTATTGCCAAAGCAAAATAAATCCCCGGCTAAACTTGGGAGGACTTTGGCAATTATACCATTCGAAATAAAATGTAAAAAAAAAACATAATGGTTTCAAATTTCGTTAGAATCGGCCGAATAGTTACAATATTATTACAAAAACAAAGAAAAAGCAAAACAGGGACCGACCGACAGTGTGAGATGTAGAGTCGCTCGCGATTAAAAAACATAATTGTCTAAAACGATTTAACCATCATGACTGTATTCCAGCGCACCGATTTAATTTCTCTCCTTGTTCGTCTCACATTGATCAGAGATCAATGTGCTTATGTTTCATTTGAGGTTTTTAAAAGAAGTCAGCTTATTTCTGACAAATTGTGTGTAGTCCCTGGTCTACTCGTTGCCAAAAAGATTTTTCATAACCAGAACAAAAGCCTTCCACGCTTCCAGCTCCACTTAGTTCATTGAGCTCTCTAATTCTGAATCTCTGATGATGTGACGGACTTGAGGACCGTCAAAGATACCAGCTTTCAACTTCCGCATGATGAATCCTGGAAAAACGTGTCACAATAAGTGAAGCAGCCACCATCCTTGTCTAGAGCTTTGGTGAACTGTTTGATCAAGTCAAGGTGATGTGCACCGGTGGCATGAGTATCTTGTCTCTGTCCATCAGAGGATTTTTATGACGTTACTTGCTCGGCAAGGCACTAATTTATCCCATACAGGCCAGTTTTTCTTTATGTAAACCTGAGCTCGGACCCTACTATCCCACATGTAGAAAACACGGGTACATGGTGAACCCGGAAAGTTGTCCAAACAAAAGGTTCTCCATCTTTAGGTCAACACAAGTCAACCACCCGTACTGATAATAACGAATTTTCTCCATCACTCACTTCATTGCTTTATATATATATATATATATATATATATATATATATATATATATATATATATATATATATATATATATATCTTTCAGTGTAGCCGAGTGAGCAAGGGGTACAAAAGAAAATTAGTTGGCGTTGTGCAGCGAATAGATTTCAGCGATCGCTTGCTGCTGTCAATGAACAGTTTCGAATCTTCGAGTTGGCACTGTGGCAATCCAAGTTGTGCAGAGACTGTGCAATATCTGTACAGTAAACCAGGTACTTCTCTTGCGATTAAAAACAGAGATACCCTTGATATCTGTTGCGGTAGAAGGTAATGCGAGCATTGTCAGTGAGGAGGCTTTTTCCATTTAATCTGGATGCCAACAGTGCAGCAGAGGATTTTGACAAACGGAGATCGCGAATTATATCATTTAGCTCTTTTGGAGAACAAGAATGTGGAACATCCCTGTAAAGAAACAACTTCTTCTTCATTTACTTCAGCACTGGAATTTCTTCACAATGAGCTACAAGACGACGTGTTTATTGAAGATCAGGATACTCGAGAGGGCTCTGGTTCTCCCTTTTGATCCCAGTCAAATCAATAGCGCATATGTAGCAGTCAGTGCCATGGTTTGTCAGCTCTCTCCAAACCATGAGAATTCCAAACTTCGGACAACTCTTCTTGCCCTTTGTCCAACGAAGCAGATACTTTGTGGATGTCTTGCATACCATAGGTGGCGTCCAAACTTAATCCTGATTACCAAGTTTCATACCGAATTGAGCACGCTTTATGAAACTTGTGGCTGGGTGCCTGTTAGTAACAATAATGTATTCATTGCAGAATATACGTGCAAATGAAAAATACCAGTTAGGAAAAAATGCCGAAGGTAAGCACTTCAGAATTCATTTATTTAAACAAATAAGAATGATTTTTTTTATTTTAAACACAAAATACACTACCATGTAAAAAACGTAAAAATACATGTGACGATAATCAAAAAATTGATTGATTGATCAAAACCAAGCTGGTGTTGGCCAGTATAATTTTCCTAAATATGTCCAATTATTCCTGGTGCACTATACACTTATTCTAATTTCAGCATTTTTCTATTTCTTTCAAATTAACGTCATCGTAAATGCATTCAATTTAGCCTCCACAAAATAATTTTTATATTGATTTGCATTCCCTATTTGGACATAAATATTTTACAAAAAACTCAATCTAGAAACGATTATATATAAAATGTTTCGCTCTTTATTTTTTTCACATTCAGCAGAAACCAATTTATTTCTTTACATAGTTTATGTCAACTGCTTATTCGGTGAAAAGATTATTGTTTGACTTTCCTTCTTGTTGTTGCTAAAATGAAATAACTTCTTCTCCACCTTGATGCCAGAAAGGACGCACGAGGAAAGAGGAAAAATACATGATTAGTGAATAAAAAAGGATAGGAAATGTTCTTGAATTGCTTAAGAGTTGAGAGTCGGTCATCATATGCTAAACATGATGTATTCTAAGTTATAATGAAAAGACCCCCGTGCAATTCATCAGGAAAGAGGAGCCAGGAGGACCTGATGTTGTCACTGAGATGAAGCTACAATGAAAATTCACAACAAAGAGGAAAAGAAACGGTAAGTGATATTAGAATTGAGTCAAATCTTAGAACCGGCTTCTACAGCCGAAGAAGAAGACAAAGCTGTAGTAAGAAGAGAATATGTGACTGTAGATCAACGATGACAGCGGTTATCTTTTGCATAAGCTGATTAAAAAGAATGAATTGACTTTTGGACAAGGTATGCGATTGATTTAGGCTATGCACTCGAATCAGTTTCTCTACATGCACACGCAATATAATATTGCTACAAATTTTAAGTTCATTGATATATGTTGTATGTGTGCTGATTCCCAATTTTTAGATTAATGAATCAGACCCTCTTTGGCTTTATTTTGATGGATTTTTAATTAGTAAAATTGAAAAACAATTTATTGGTGTTTCTTTAGTGTGTCGTCTTATATTACATTCAGTCCTTTATGCAGAAGTTACAACAGCACCTGATTTAACCAATCCTAGATTTAGTTTGGTTGGGTTTCCTTATATTTAGTTGTAGACCGTACAGAAAAAGGGGTATGTGGTTGTAGATGTCACCCTAAATTATCCCCAATAAAACGTTTGTGCTATGTCGTCAGCCAATTTTCCTAACCTTGGTTAAGCCTGATAAAAATTTCTATATTTATCTATACCCATTAGCTCACTTATCCATTATTACCTACTCATTATTTACAAAAAGTATATCTAACAAGCAATGGTCAAACCATCATAGAGTTGCCACAATTAGCTATATCACACTTTACGCTAATTTTCGTTCAGAGTGAAAATTTAATATATTATATAATTATAAATGGAGTGTTTGATGTCTATTAATTATAAACTGGCTTGAACTGTTGCCAATAAAATATATTAAATTTAGCCAAATCGTTTTCGTTATTGTGTTATTTTATGCAGTAATATCGAAAAGAATTTAAACGCGTTTGTTTAAAACGGCTGCCAAAATTTCCACAATTTTTCGTTTTTTTTCCGTTTTAATTACATTTATTGAATTTTTAATAACGTATCAAAAATTTTTCATTTACATTTGGCTATTTTTATCATTTGTGCCCCTATATTCATTTTCCAAATCAACGTGTTATAGAGGCAGTCCTTCAAAGCTATTCAAGGATTTATAGTAAATATGAATAATTATATCATAGTTAACTTGCTTGTGTCGGAGACATTTTTTATAATGTGCCATGAATACATAGTATAAATGGTATGTGTATGTATATACATGTATGAGTATAGGGTCACTTGTAAACGAGTGAAACCGTTAATACGCAAACTTACTATAAATTTAATACAGTGTTTCCTTCAATTTGTCTCTATAATTTTAAGTTAGGTTATGGTAGCTTACTTTAGGTTCCTATTTAATGACAACAAGAAATTCCTTAGCTTATAATATGCAATTTTTTACTAAAAAAGACGTCACGATAAATTGAAACTTTCTGTGTGTAAGAATTTATATGTATGTGGGTTTTCATACCTTCCTTTTAAGCATAAAATGAGGCATTTAATGTATCATTGCTATGAGAGGTGATATTCACCATTGATCAAACATGAGCTCAACATATAATTCGAGCAAATATAAAAGAGACTTGCTCTCGCTTTCTCCTTCATTCATTAAATGGAGACACGCTGACTAGCAGGAACACTGAGGATGTCTATGAGGATGATATTCACTGCAATTAGGGGGGGACTTGCGAAGTATGGGTCACCCCCCAAAACGTGCCTTCACACGCTTTTTGTGATATATCCTTCCTTCATTCATTCCCTAATCACCCTTACTTTGCAGGAAATGACAGTAGCAACGCCTGTGAACACAACTAGATCTCAATGGGAGATGCAGCAAAGAACATACTGCGTCAAACATTACTATAAGACAGGATCGTTCAAGAAAGTGCAGGATACTTTCGTGCATCAGTTCGAACTTAAAAAGCCGCCTCCAAGAGCAGAATTCAGGACTGGGTTGACCACTTCGAGAACTATGGGACAGTGGAGCACCTCAATGCAGCCAGTGACAACCGTCCAAGCCATTCAGGACGCCCCGGGACGCATACAGCTGAGCTGGTCTAGAGCGTGAGAAAGTCAGTTCAGCAGGGTCCAAAATTATATGTGCGCAAGCGAGCTCAGTCCCTCGGTATATCCCGAGAGATTTGCAGGAGAGTACTAGTAATGGAGATAAAGGCCTACTCATACAGAATACAGACGAAGCAGACCCTTACAGCCTCAGACAAGGAGCAGAAAAAGGCTATAACAATCAAGATACTGGAGAAGATTCAGGAGACCCCAACTTTCCTTAACCTCCTTTGGACCTCAGATGAAGCTCAATTCCATCTTGAAGGAAAGGTAAACTACTCTTCTGGGGGACCACCAGACCAAATGAGGTAGCCACCAAGGTCCTACACTCCCTTAAGTGCACAGTATGGACTGGAATCACAGCCAGAGGCATCATCGGACCATTCTTCTTTCAGCAATCTGGCGCGACTGTGACAGTCACCAAGGAGCGGTATGTTGAGGTCGTCAAAACCTTCAAGGGGGAGCTGCAAACCCTGTGTGCGTCGCGTATGGGGAAGTTGTGGTTCCAGCAAGATGGGGCAAGCTTTCATACCTCAAACCTGTCCCGAGATTGGCTGAAAGAGAACTTTGGTGGCCGTGTGATCAGTGTCAAACTGATTTTTAGTGGGCACCTCACAACCCATACCTTAGCCCCCAAAATCTCTTTCTCTGGGGCTACCTTAACGATCGAGTGTACGCAGGGAAACCCAGAACCATCACGAAACTCAAGGAAGCCATCAAGAAGGAGATCAGAGCCATTAATCGGTCAGTTTGTAAGGACGTCATGGACAGCTTTGCGCTGCACATCAAAAAATGCACAGAGCTAAATGGAGGTCATCTCGAACACGTGCCCTAGAATAAAGAAGAAAATTCCAAAGACTCTCATGTTTTGATATTTTGATTTTAAATACAATAAACTAGTTATCGGCAAATTTTCATTCAGTTCTTTCAGAAAATTAAAAAATGAGGCCTATCCAAATTTGGGACCTGTTTTGGGGGGGTGATCCTGTGTGAGAGAATAGATACTTCCGCCCTCACAATTGAGCCGTTGGTCTTTAACCACAACGTCCTGGCATTTGTTGAGGTTGGCGGCGTGGCCCGACCACTCAACCTCCCTTCTCGCCCCTCGTCTCGGAGAGAAGCTGAAGTCGTTCCTGACCACATAATGCACTAATCAGTTCAGGTCGGACCCGATACCCTAACATCGGTTAAAAAGCCAGATTTTCCCTAAGAGCTGGTATTTAATTTCACCGCATAGGTGAATTTAGAGGAGCGTCGTCCTAAAGCTAGAAGCTCCCCTCTAAGGTTATCTAAATGACGCGCTGAAAAAAAACCGATAGAGGAGGAGACGTAGTGCAGCCTGTCCACGCATCCCCCCCCTCCCCTCCTTCCCCTAACCCCAGTGGGGTGGTGACGTATAAAAGCGAATAAATTTGGAAACGGGGTAGATTACGTTAGTCATCAAGGCGACGAAGACCCCGGCAAGAAGCCCAGCTACCAACAGAAGGGACTAAGAAGAAGCTCATCTTCGAGCCAGTTCCTGGTGGTCACACCGAACTTTAAGTTAACTTGGTTTAAGAAGCAAGTTTAACTAACTCTCGTCAGAGAAACCCCCCTATCCTGGTGTATCCCAAAGCACAGAGATAGTCCTCGCCCTTGAGGAATACCAGAACTAAAAAGAAGCTCATCCTCGAGCCAGTTCCTGGTGCTCACACCGAACTTTAGGTTAACTTGATTTAAGAAGCAAGTTCAACTTACTCTCGTCAGAGAAAACCCCTATCCTGGTGTATACCAAAGCACAGAGATTGTTCTCACCCCTGAGGAATACCCCCGAGTGAACTCTATCCAGCACTCCCCTGAGTCAAAGGATTCAAGCATTTACTTATCGCCTGCCAGTGCAAATTATTCCCCGAGTATCCCGAAGAGAAAAAGAAACATTCTTTCCCTGTCCCGTGGCGAGATCATTTCCTCCAGAAGGCGTGCGTCTCTCCATCTGCCACACGCTCCGAACCTCTCTTTGGCTTTAAAGAATTTCCCCCTTGAGAACACAGCTATATGCGCCGATCCAAGCGTCATCCTCGGAAACAACATTCTTTCTGTGAGGTAACAATTGAGTTCCAGGGCAGACTCAAACCCGATGCTACTAAGAATCTATAAAGGTATTTAAACCCCGGTATCCGTTTCAGTGTAGGTCAGTTTGCATTTATATATTAAAGTGAGCTGTGGGTCAACCATTATTATAAATTCAAGTATGTCATTTAGAAAGCCTCACTTAAATTTGTTGAATTCATTTCTGTGTATATAGTGTGTTAAATTTTCGTTAATTCATGTTTTTTTTTAATTAAAGTTTTAGTTTTTTTCAGCAATCAATTTTTATTTAATCTTAGAAACGCTAAGCAAGGCACTGGGAACCCTCAAAGATTAAAGAAGTAATAATCAGATAATAATAATAATTAAAAAGATATACAGCACTCTTAGAGATAAAACTTAACCAAGGAGTTTTGAAGTACGTAACCAACCCATACGTACGAACTCCAGCCATCACTCGGTCCTTCCTATACCACGACACCCTGTATGCATGGATTTCAAATGAATTAACATTCCCGTTTACCCGAGTACTCTTTGGAGAAGAAGGTGGTCCTCTATCAGTCTTTCATCATCACTGTGCCTGGTAGCTTAATTTTATAACATCTGATCAGCAATCATCAGACCCGAATTTGATTCCTGCCAAGAAAATTCTACCTTTTACCACTGGCGTTATTTCTCTCTTCTCTGTATGGATTGCCTTCATCGTGTGGTTCTTTGCTCTCCCCGATCCTTGTGTCTTCCAATGTCTATTTTCCCTACATTTAAAAACACATGTTTCTTATCTGACTGCTCATTTTACCTCAAATTTCTCTTGTCTTGTACTGTATTTTTATATTTTCTGCAAAAAAAGGTCTCTGCATTTTTTCCTCTCTGTCTTCGAAATGTTTTTTAAAGGCAGAAATTAATTATGGCGAAAGCACTGTGGTGGTTTTTACCACCCGCAGACCTTGCATTTCCTCTTGATTTCTTTATATACATATATATATATAAATATGCAAAATATCCCACAAGAAAATGAAAGGCGGATTCCAAGTACTTTCAAACTTGTTCAGTTCATTCTCAAGGAATAACGAATAATTTTACAAAGGTTTTATAGATACGAGTATAAGAAACAGCAGTGATGCCCCGCCCATGTACAAAGAAAGCACATAGAATAGAAAAATATTATCAAAAATGAGCTTAGATACCAGATATGAAGTATAAAACCAAATAGATAAGTTCTACTTCCGGAAATTCCAACTGTGGGCAAAGAATGTAGATATTTAGGTCACTAAACTAAGTACATACGAACGCAATTATGAATGCATAAAAATTAACAAGAGAAGCATAACTAAATTAAAAAATCAAAGAGCTAAGATTTAAAATGGACCATTTTGTTATAAATAAGCCTCCCAAGTACAGAGTCCAGTTTAAAGAAACCTATTCAACAGGCTAAATAGGTTAAATATTTCTGTCATATTCAAGTCTCAGTATACCATGTACAAAATTTTGAGATTCATAATAATGACAATAGTATAGGAGTGGTTTATTCTGTCGATTGTCCAGTTTGCCATAAGCTATACTTTGGGTAAACCGGCAAATCATTAAGTATATGCTTGACGCAACATAAATACAATATTAGGAGGGATGAAAATAATAGTGTTTTCTTTGTCCATTTATCTGAAAATAGTTACCCTATCAATTGGAATTCGGCTAAATTTATTTACAAATCTGATGACTTTGTTCAAAGAAATATTGTCGAGTGCTCATTCAATAATTCTTCGTCTGATTTCAATATATGCTCCGGTCTCTTTAAACTGACCCTGTAATTAAAAGGTTATTTATAACGAAATTGTCCATTTTAAATCTTAGCCCTTTGATATATTAATTTAGTTATGTTTCTCTTGTTAATTTTTATGTATCAATAATTGCGTGTGTATGTACTTAGTTTAGTGACCTAAATAGTGACCTTATCTATTTGGTTTTATACTTCATATCCGGTATCTAAACACGTCTTTGATAATATTTTGCTATTCTGTGTGCTTTCGTTGTACATGGGCGGGGCATCACTCTGCTGTTTCTTATACTCGTATCTATAAAACCTTTGTAAAATTATTCGTTATTCCTTGAGAATGAGAGAGAGTTTTGATAATTGTCTAGTTATAGGATTTGAAGTAGAACAGAGGTGGAAAGGTTAAATTGAATGTGATGTCACTCTCATTGGGTTCAAGAACAAATGTAATTTTTTTTAATTAACATCCAAAGTGAGCACAACCAAACTCTATAAAAGAATTTAGAGGTCGAAATGATTCAGAAATGAAATAAAAAATGTCATGATTAGAAATCGGAATTAATTGCTTGTCTTGGAAAACATATTTTTTAAGAGGGAGAAAGCAATATGAGAAAGATTTTCGTGATTTTTCACCTAAACTTTCAGCTGTACAATGCACAATGTTATTCACCTACGATTCTCTCTTTAATCACCTTTGATTGCAAAAAAACTATAATCAAACTGAGACCAAAGCTAAACTTTTATATCGTTCAAATGAGAATATCAGGCGACAGATCGTCGAGTTGGCTCTAATTGATTCCTGTCTCACTTTAATCTACCCACAAAGAAGCTTAGAGTTTATCCCTTTACTAAGCAGATAAATATCTTGACACACGGGTATCATGTAGTTCAGCCCAACCTGATTCCTCATCCACAAAAATTAATGTGTATATATTTATATAATATATATATATTTTTTCTTCCATTTTATTTTTATTATTGATATTATTATCATTATATTTTCTTCCCATTTGAATTGGTTTTGTATAAAAACAGCGTAAGTGATTCACAATGATCATTATACATCTGAAAATTGAAGCAAAAAGTCTCGAAATTAGTCCTGTACTTAGAAAAAATCCTTGCTCTTTTCTTTTGATTTATCAGCGTAATTAATAAGTTGTACAGATTAAAATCTGATTTATTAAATGTCCCGATGAAATGCTTAAATCTAAAAAGCAGGTGAGGCAGGGAGGGGGAGGGGGTTACATAATGCTAAAGTATTTTAAATAAGAAAATTGTTATCTTGTAAGTTAATGGAAATATTGAAATCGCATAAGATTCTTCAAAGACCATCTTTGATATCGAGAGAGTTCTTTATAATTTCACAATAAATAAGAATAATTGGAGAAATTAATGAAATATATGTGAAAGGAAGGTAATCATACTAATATACTCTCCTCAGCCACCCACACACTTGTTCTTTAGGATTAAAGTACCCAGGATGCGAGTTTGAGCCATTAAATAATGTCATCCTAACAAGAGATTTATAATTATGTTATTTAAAAGTTGGGAACATTAACCGAGCCTTCTCCTACAAACTCCACTTTTTCATTTTCTCGATGGGGTTGTCAGGTGTAAAATGGACAACCATGCTGCTTCTCCTCCAGGGCACAACAGATGGAAGGAAGGCTACCATTACAAACAGAGCGTCGCGAGACAAAGTAGCCTTTCTCATATTTTCCTATACACTCCCCTCTCAAATCCGAATATCCTTTAACCCATTATGTCATTCTCTATCTAGTATTGAAGAAGTAATCGGATAGCTCATTCTCTCTAACAATAAAGACTTTAAAACATATAAAAAAAGCCTTTTAACGCCCAAATGTTCTAGATAAAAGTTTCGACAACTGCCTATGTATCTGTCGGTTGATTGTCAAATGGCAGCCATTAAGATATTGGACTTAAACGACTACTAGGACTCAACTAGGGTTGCCACTGATCAGTGCTGGATGGGCGGAACTACCTACGCAAGAATGTTTCTTCTTGTGCGATCATCAATATTTTTAGCGCAAAAGACATTTTTAAAACAACTTAAAGTTCTGAAAATCTCAGAAGGAATAAATGGGAGCTGATAGATGCGAGATTCATCTGGCTCCTTTCTTTGAGTTTTTGTAATTGCTCCTAATTGCTCTGGTTGGAAAGGAGAGCAAGACACATTTCTCACTGGTGGAGGGGCTTGCCTACGATACACAACCATATGAGAGTTACACTCAAGACGATTCCTTACTAAAACTGAGAAAGACCCCTTTATCTGTTTATGGTAGGTTTTATGTGTATGGATAATTCATCTAACCAGAGCTCTTGACTTTAATGTTAAGTGGATACAGGAGAGTTGTGTACTCTACTAGTTCATAATATCTGAATTAATTTTCTTTTTTTAGATATGTCTTGAATTTTGTATTTGTTTTCCTTTACTCTAACTTCATGACATTTAAGAACATCTTTGTCAGCATATAATTGCTGATAACTTAAATTCCCCAATAAATTGAAAATTTAGGAAATAAATTTTCTAACTAAATAAATAAATACATACTTTACTGTAGGGCTTTGTCCTAGAATCGAAGCTTACCTAGCGACTTTTCCTCGGTTCTATTCGAACTGAGGACCTATACTGTTTTATACATATTCACTTCCAGATTTTTGTAATGATATAAAAACATATGGAAACACAACCAACCAAAAACCACGAATACCTCTTGAAGATGGATAATATTTAGATGATGATATAGAGGATATATGAAAACACCACCTAAAATAATCTCCAACCGCTTCTTAAAAGTGGCTAAGATTTTTGTAATGGTATAGGGAGATATAGAAACACCCCTCCATAAGCCATGAAGGCTTTTTAAAGGTGCATCAGTGGATTAGTCATCTGTATATTTTACACATCTTCTACTCATTACTTTTAGTTAGATGCTCTGGCTTGATTAACTTTATTTTACATCTAAACTTGATTGTTTCACACCCATTTTTTACCTAAATATTGTTATTTTAGTTCTCTTTTCACTTTTTTGAGGTGACCGAGAAGATTACATTAACATACATGACCTTTAAACTCCTTTTACCCTTTTCCCGTGTCAGCAGAATAAGTCACCTTAACACAAATATTTAGGATAATTCATGTCTATCTTTTAGCATCTTAAGTTTTGATCGTTTCCATTAATTTTAATTTTTTTAAATTTTTAAATTATATTTTCCTTAAAGATCTCTGAATTAAGAAAAATTCGAATTAACAAAAATAATTAACAAAAGATGCCTGGTTGTCTGATCGTGTGTTTATTTGTTTGGGCAATCCACGTTTTTCAATCAGACCTTTCTTGGCAAAGTAAATCAGGAGTAAGCCAGTGTTGAAGCTCTGGGGAAAATTTGACCAAAATTAGATTTAATTGGGATCTAATGTGGAGAGTATGATGTATATTAGATTATTATCTGGCATATCCGGAGACATATCTAGATAAATCATCCATGAACATTGTTTAGGTTGCGGTTTGATTTAGGCAGCGTAGAGGTAAACGGTGTTTTGTCCCAAATGACAAGATGTCTTCTCTGGCTCCTCATGAAAGCATACGAGTATATCGCAGCAAATTTGGCTTTACCACAAAATGACTAGTCACATTATCGTCAAACAAATCTCCTTTACGTAATAAATGTATTTCTTTACATTTTTGTAGCTAAAATCGATTTAATGTTGCGAAAGTAACATGCAATAAAAAGGAGCTGAAAGGACGACGAGTAACAGTGATGCATTCGATAGGTTCACCTCGGCAGCTTTAAGACGACTACAGAGATATTTTTCGTGACGTAGATCCCAATTGATCCTAGAGCGAAAAGGCAACCCTCTCGCAATGGCCCCCACCCCCATTCGGCGCCTCATAAATGTATCCCCCTCATAGCCTCTGTTCGCATTGCAGAATCTAAGAGCGTAGCAAGGGGTTTCACACAAAGAGAACCAGCAGGCCAAACGCAAAATGAATCGCTCTTACTAAAGTCCAAAATTATTTTTTACTTTCACACAAATTTTATAATTAAAAATTACAATAATCAGTTGTTTTTTTACAATCATCAAATTAAGAGAGTTATTTTAAAGTTGTTGAATAAAGGATCAAGAAAATACTAAAGCTGAACTTTGAAAAGCGAAATATATTTCTACTCACCAGAGAGACTTAATCTACCTGCTTAATACCTAAAGCAAAGGCATCTTATAATTAATTGTATTGACTGAATTGATTAAATTGTATCCACTCTCCATTTTCATTTCATTAACTCTTATAATATGTGTGTTAGGAGCTTATTTACTAAGGTAATTTTACCATTCGATCTCAAAGAAACAAAATTTTGCCCGCAAAAATATCCATCCTAAGATTTATTCTGTTTCTAGCAACATATCGACTCAAGGCAGGAGACGTTTAGACTTTGACTAACTCCAAAATGGATCGATTATTTGGTTTGGGATGAAATTTGACAGGTGTTGGCATTAATCGATTTTTAGACGATAGCACACTTTATAAAATTACTTTATATATTTTATAATAAGTGATCTCTTCAATATCGGCAACTTTAGATTAGTAAAAGATACTTGAGTACTTTTCTTTTCCTTGAAGATAAAGTTATTAGTCGAGTAAAAAAGTTGATCAATTATTAAAAATGCTAAGACATAGAATAAATATAAAAGATCAAGTTGAATTAGAAGAAAGATCATTAGGTATAAAATTTGAAAGATGGCTTTGATCAGCTGCCTGCTTGCTGACTTTGAATGAACAAATGCTTCGGCTTGCGGGTATAAGCCAATGGGGGAGGATTATGTAGAAACAGCGTTGTCATTTGGAGGAATGCCGAAAGACCAAATGGAAGCAGGATTTTCTCTATCGTGTGAGTGATTATACTTTCTTTCAGTGGCATCTCATCGCTGAGCTGAACGGTGGGCAGCGTGACGTCATATTAATTTGCTCTTCTGCTGCGGAGTGAAACTGGGTAGCAACCACTTCTCTTTTTTGCGCTATCTCAAGAAGTAATGTGTTTAGGCTTGTTGTACCAGACTATTTAATAGATAGCTGGCAGATAGAATGCGTCTTCTGGTTATCAAGTAAGTTTATGAATGCTAAAATGGTCGTTATACATATATGCGCATCGTTGCGTACCAATATCTCGAGGTATACTAAACAGGTGGGATCCATTTGCTAACCTACAATTATATTTATACTCTACTACTGAAGTAATTTGTTCATTCATAATTGATTTTTCAAAACCAAAAAAAGTTCCGAAATTTCTTTTGACCAATGTGTAATCAATAGACATGTCTTAGCAATTGTGATTTTTTCTTTTGAATTAATAAAAGTCGGGGGTGGCTTTGTTAATATTTATTTTCTTATTGGTTGGTTGCTTTAAAAATAAATATTAAAAGATTTGTTTCGAGAAATTTTCCTTTTTGTCACCTTGTAATTAATGACTAAATATAAATATACCAGACTTTTCCATATAATCATCATCTATTAGCTATTATTAGGTTGGGATTGTTTCCAGGCATTATTTTTTTTAAACAATTAGGGAGTACAGCGTGTTTGAGTTAAATTTGAGGATTTGTATAAAAAAAGCAATATCACAGGCCCCCCCAAAATTTATTTTAATAATTCAAAAGCAGTCAACTCAATGATGGCAGGGAGATAAGAGTTTACCCAAAGTAGCAGCCCTCAGTTTCCATTACGGCTTGAAGATAGCTACAGAAACTGGCGCATGCAATCTTCACAGTGTCCATGGAAAGATCACTGAACACCTCGTTGATCATGGCCACCAGCTCGGCCTGGTCGTGACAGCCCGATTATTTGGTATATTACATACCCACTTTTTACACATAGCAATCGATGTGATTGAAACTGGGGAAGTCGAAGGCCAGAAAGTGAAATCATAGAAATTCTCCGACAGCTACTTCTGTCTCTTTGCGGAGGTATAACTTTTCAATAGCAAACCTTTCCAGTCAGAATTTGACCACAATATCCAGTAGCTCCACATAGCTGTCTGAATTGAGCCAAATGCCCGATACAGAGAAGACACACCTAAAGGACATCACAGTTTGTGGGAACTTTGTTTTCCTGAAAAGTGGAAGTTGCATGGATTGAAGGCGAGCCATCTGTTGTTTTGGTATGTTAGTTAGATTCATCATAATTTGAGGAATAAAGTCAGCACTGACGTTGACACTCACTGAGAAATTGGAATCGGCTATTAGAAAGGAGTCCCTTAAGTAATAATATGTAATAGTATTTGAAGAAGAATTGACTTAGTTAAGAAATTTATCAAGGAGTTAGAGGTACAGTACTGTACAAAATTAGATTTTATTCCTTTCTTGTTCTAATCTTTATCATAGATCTCATTATTCGTAGATTTGCGAGCCATAACTTTCTCACAAGTATCTTCCATACGTTTTCTAACGGATGTAATTTAAAGCTCTGCACACGCTAGTTAATCACCTCAATAATTTTAATATTTCAAAAAACTGCTTTAACATCTTTTTACTGAGGCATGGTACATTTTCATGTATGAAAATAGGTTCAAGTTGGGAGAGAGGTGATGACATGTTCTTCTATCAGATTCTTGTATACCACTTCATTTAACTTTCTGTATAAACAAAGGAGCAGGCAGACTTAAGCGCTTGAAAAGATGCACCACATCATGAAGCTGCCCATCTTCAATTTTAACCGTATTTTTTAGCACATGGCCTACAATCTTTTATCTGTATGACGCCTCACATGATGCTTGCCATTCGATCCGCACAAAATTAATTTGCTTTCGTTGCTGAGAAAAATTTTTTCACTCTTTTATCACTCCTTAGGACATACTCAGTAGGATGGCAACTTATCCGGTCTAGTTTTGTACTTATTAGTAGATTCATAGCAGAAGAGCGTACCATGTATCCTACCTCACTCAAGCGGAGGAGTCAGTTTGGCGAGACAGATTCATGTCCAATTTATCGGTAACTTGATGTGAGCTACTGGATGATGTCTATAATCGGTCCTTCATCGTCTTCCGTTGCATCGTACTATCTTTCCTAGAAGTGGTAGTTCAAAGGCACCTTGCAAGACTCGGTAGCCTCAAGAGGATTAATTATAGGCGAAATCTCACTTTTTTCACCGATTAAAATGCCTCGAAATCTCTTAAAGTGTTATTCGTTCACTCTTCCACTAAGCCATAGTGGATTCAGAAAGATATTTTGACTTTAACTCATCTCGCCATCTTTATAAATGAGTAATACTATCAATGACAGTCTATCTAGTATACATGTAAGACAGTGTTGTCATAGAATCTGTAGGAAATTTTACTTGTACACAAAAATTTATAAGCTATCTTTATCTAGTTTTGGACGCCTTTCTGTACATACACATTATTTTCCTCCTTCCTCTTTTATCTGCTCTTCTTATTAAATGGAACGTTGACACTATCTAACACAATTTAAAAAAAGGATTCTTTTCAATTTTATTGAAATTAAACGAGTATTTCCAAGAGTATATTTTTGGTATCTTGTTCTCTAATTTCAGTCGGTACTATATTTAAGGCCAAATGTGCGCTAAAAAAGGTAATTGAGGCAACAAGTGATAAAATTTCAAATATTGCTAAGGGGATAAATGCTCTGGAATCAATTTCCTTTATATCGGTGGAAGCTGAACAAGCAAAAAGAGCTTAAACTGTTTAGGTTTTAACGTTATTTCAATTTTAAATGAATATGTTCCGTATTTATATTTTCTTTCCAAAGAGAACCTATTTTAAAGTATGTTTATTGACTTATATTTTTCTGAAATGTATTATTAGTCTATTACTTTTCTTGTACTGCCATGTGTACTATATATCATTGGTTATATAGTAAAAGAGATTCATTTCTGTATAATATTTCCAAGATTTGGCATCAAATATCAATGTTCTAAAAGTAATAGAATTTTTAATACATAAAAAGCTATAATCCTGTGATTTTCCGGGTTAAAGACATCTTATACCGAGATTCGGGGAATAAAAAAATAGCTCGAAATGACAATCTCTAGTAATGAGAAAAAGAGAACTACAAAGAAGTTTTAATATTAAGCTTATTATAAATATAGAGAGCTCCTCTCCTTATGAAGAAAGTGCTATTTTGAAAGAACCAGAAATAAAGAAAATGAATTTATTAACGAGTAAACTTGCCTATTATTATACTACAAATATTTTTATAATGTATTTAGGAAAATAATATTAAAATAATCAATTATTTGTAGAAACGTGGAAGAAATTTGTTTAAAAAAAATAATTATTATAAATCAATTCTATATTTTTAGGTGATAAGTTGGAAAATAGGAAAAATATTTTAAGAATAAATATATAGGAAACTGCCGTTAATATTAATTATAACGATAATTTGGGACCACTTTAGTATATTTTAGTTGTAGATTTCACATTCCCTTTCAAATTTAGGCAAAATTTCAAGATTTTAGCATTGAAAAAAATGCCATATCCTTGTCTATAAGTAATCGTCATCAGCGTTTGACAAGGCTATGAATAATTGGCTACTAGGGCGTGGCAAGCAACGGCTGATTGTAAACAAAATCACATAAAATCGAGAGTTAAATTAAGTCTGTGGTTAATACAATCCTTATCTCTTCATATTTATTTAGTGATTAATCTTTATTTCGAGAACCTAAAAAGCTGAAAATCTTTCAAGAAACTTTGATCTATTTGATCCAAACTTTGAATTCAAAATGTTGAGAGGTTTAAAATAGTACTATTCACCAATCTCTCATTTAGTTATAATAAACACAAGGAAGAAATTATAGGTATATCTGACATTCTTATTATGTAGTAAACAGAATTTGTCCGGTGTCCACAGTATTTGGTCCCATCTTTTCCCAAACACAATTTTCTGTCCATATTCTTATGGAATCAGTTAATATTCTGTAATAATGTTAAGAATAATTCAGAATCTATTGAAAATCAGTAAGTATTTCAGTAATATTGATTAAAGCACGGTTATAACCTGATATCCAATGAATGGATATTATAGGCGCCCATACCGCATGACAAAATACGAAAAATTATTTGTATAACATCCTTTTGCCATGTCAGAGTTGGGCGGTAATTGACCAAATCTAAGATGATTTAACTCAAGCGATTTTTAGGCAAGGTATCAAATATTGGGTAAACGATAGAATTTCGAGTGTAGTAACCACCTGAAAAATAAAAAAGTAGGTGTTCTTTATCACATTTAAAGTCGAATAAATTTGACAGTGAAGAAAAATGATTTTAGGGTTATCCGATTTCTTATAAAGGCACTACGAATGAAGCGTTTCTGTCATTTTATTGTAGATGTTCCAGAAATAATGTGACAATATTAATACAAGAATGAGTAAATTTCTACTGTGGCAATTTGGCATACCAATATCTAGGCTCAAAAGCTAAGGTTATATATAATATTCATAGTATTATTATGTGAATTACATTCCTTGAAATGGGTGATGTTGAAACATGATGAATCTACGAATGCGAAAACATAAAACATTTGTAGATACCTTTGCCACATTTGTATGTAATCTCAGGCCATTAAGTCGAGCATAATGTGCCACGTTACAGAAAATGATGACTTCAGCCTTTTTCGAACAGATGGCTCTTATCTATCATTATTTCCTGTTCTTTTTCTCCTTTTCGACAGATAGAATAATGCATTATTCAGCAGCTATTTTTCCTTAATATCTAATAAAAATGACGTTTTTTCAGGGCGGAATGTGACATCTGAGATAACTTTTCTAAAAGTAAGACGAAAATTTAAGGAAATAAAACAATAGAAAATAATGAATATGCCAGGGAAAAAGGGTGTTTATAGATTTTGCTTTCGAAGATTGGATGCTACTAGCAGGAGTACCGATAAAGATAGAAATTATGTACCAGAAGTTGGTGCCGTATCTGATGAGAACCTTTTGGGTTTTGTATTACATTAAGGGGATAAAAAGATATAAAATAAAAAGGTGTATAAATGTGTAATTTATAGTAGCACCAATAATGAAAAATGTTTGCTCAGTTAGTGCTAAAAAGAGTTTCCGAACAAAACATCAATTTATGCGATATCGCAAGGTCTATGTTCTTAACTATGGAAATCCGTGCTCTTTATACGAACGTGCTTTTTTTTGCTGTTGATTAATGATCTTTTATTATACACTACTTTACCCTCATATAAACGCAAAATAAAACGTCTAATGGATGTTATAGGCCTTAAAATAAATGCAAATGGTTGGTAAATTATTTACAATAAACAAACCATCCGATCTTTTAATTTTTTTTTTGCCTAAAGAGCTAAACTAATGATATTTTACGAACTTTCAATAAATAAAAACTAACCTTTTGACTGAAATCAAAATTAGAAACAGCCAATTTCTCTTAAGGTGATAGCATAATTTAGAACAACCAAGAATTTAGCTACTCTCTAGGCTCTAATAAGCACTTGCAGGCTACAATACGATTAACCATTATATGCCAGTTCTAATTAGACACTAGAGTTGATTTTGTCTTTAACTAGAGTATTTTGTTGTAAACCATCAGAATAAATAAATATTTAACGCTGTAATTTTAGTGTTTGTTCTAATTTTCCTTAACTGAAGGTTAAAATTACCCCTATAATAGTAAATTTCGAACTTGTGCCCAACTTTTCCTATAAAATAACATTTTATCGGTATAAAAAAACCCAATTGTTTTGGTTAAAAGCAAGAGAGGTATTTTATTTCTAATATTCCAAAATAGTCCTCGTCTTTTTTATCGGTGTAATTTTACAAATGAAAATATATCTCGAAATAAAATAAATATGGAAAAAAGATTCGGCGTTCAATTGACAAAGGCATTTGATTTCGCAAAAGGTTTCTAGTATTAAATCCACGATTGAAAAGTGGATTTAAAAAAGAGTCAAGACACGGTTCCAATTCGCTAGAAAATCGGGGAGTTGCGTTCTCCCTAATATCTCTAAAACTTAGTTTTTAAAGAGAAATGTGGAAGAGATGATACTAGTGGATGAAAGAATAAGTGGAATAAGTAATGGTGAGGGCATTAAATAATCAAGAATTTCTAACAAAGTTCAAAAGTAAACGGATGTTCTGATATCATATTTTTTTTTAGAATTTATAACATTTCATTTTAAATTCTAATTTGAGGGAGAGAAAAGGTTTCTTGGTTTTCAGAATTATTTTTGATGCAGCCGCCATTACGCTGTTTTTATTTTTATGTAGATGTTTTGTCATTTAGATCCTTTAAAACTATTTTCTCCATTTGTATAGATTCATTTATTTTCAGCTTCTGACTGTTTATTGCCTCCATCCGCTATTATTTTTAGATGTTTGTAGCAATTTTCTGGAAGATTATAAAACCTTTTGCTCTATAAATCCCACCTTGGAATTTAATTTTAGTTTCCTTATAATTTCTCTTTCATCCTTTTCTCTCTTTTCTTCTTCTTTTCCGACCTTAAAACCACGCTATACACACCTTTAATTAATAAAATATATAAATATCGTTTTTTATATTACTTTTCCCTTTTCTCCAACTACACTTATCTGGAATAATATAATATAATCGTATAGGCATTTTGTTATTCTATGATTGAATCTTTATTTAAGGGCCAATCAAACCTTTTTATTTCTTCTCTCCTTTAATCTTACTTCACGTTAGCAATTAAATTCTTTCTCCTAATTCTAAATTAATTCTCTCACAATGAATTCTTTCATCAAGTATGTCACTCCACGTTTCCGCTTTATAGCGGAATATGACAATAATTCATTCTCACTCAATAAACCATTTGTGCTTACTGAAGCCATTTTTAGGTATCCAGGAATAATTGTTACTTTTCAATAAAATGATGGAGTGTTGTGTGACCTGGTTCTCTTAAGGGATCTTAGGTAGGTGAACTTAACATGTATGATAAGTCAGTAGTGTCGAATGGTGACTATCTCTAAGATTAATGATGCCGATGTTGTCCAGGAAAGAGACCTGTAGAGAACTTTGCCTGAAGAACGGGAGTTATTGGATCGCAAACATTTGCTCTTCGGGAGATTTATATAGGGCTCCAATGTGAGCTATTCTAATTATAATTGAGACATGGGAGTTGTTGCGGGTTTGGTTGATCACATATATCCTGAGCAACCAAAGTATTCCACCCTATTTATTCCTTAAGTTAGCTACCTTACAAACATTATGATATATTCTTATGATATATTCTTATACATTTTATGATCTGAATGAAATTTCCCGTTGGTTTTTGCTTTGTTAAATAATTAACTGTGTAGGTGGCGTTTATCATTAAAGAAACAGATCTGCCTTCAATAAAAAGTTTATATCAGTTAGGAATACCTCTTTAATATCGAGTATGGTACTGATTAATGTGTAAGAATATTTATTTTTAGATTTATGACCTCGTCTCGAGCTGCTATCTAAAAACACGAATAACAAGAAGATAAAAGCTGTTCTAAAGCTGTTTTAATTTGTATTATTACCTAAAAAGATAAATATTCGAATTAACGAATGAAAAAGACACCAGAGCAATCTGGGTAAGAGTTTTTCAAGTACATATCAATCTCGATGCACCCACACCCCCATAGTTACAAAACAGCCGCAGACGAGCAATCTCAAACTCTCTCCGCCCTCCTTAGTTGAATGTTAATCCGAGAGAAATGACTTCTTTTGTGTGACTTCTATACATCTTTATATATTTCAAACATAATCATGCAGAGCATCTCCATAACTTATTCTGACAGCGTTTCTCCTTTATTACTGTTTCGTCAATTCTATTGCGTTTTCCATCCAATTTATTCCTATTTTTGCTCTTCTCTCTGGATTTGACTAAAACACACACACTCTTTCTAGCGAATAAGATTTTTTTCATAAAATGAAATCATTCATGGTGGAGATACATGGTCTAAAAATATCTTAAGCATAAGAAATCTGCTGAAATAAATTTGCGTAGACTATATCTAAGTATGGAGGAGACCTTGCAGTAAAAGGGCGCAAAGCTGAAAGGATAACGTAAGAGCTTGCCGCTAAAAGGCTTATAAAATAAAAACTTGATGCATATTTTATCAGAAATAGCTTGAAAGTCTAGGTCCAAAATGGGTTGAGAAAAAAAACAACTAAAGTTAATATGGAGCAGCCCTAAAATATTTGAATTTTTCTTATCAAATAAATCAATTGGTGCTATGACAAAATGGAGACAAATTTGAATTATATATCAAGTACTAGAACAGCTCTGACTTATTTTCCTTTTGTGGTCTACTTGAGGAGTGGGTTCTATAATAACTTATATGTTTAGAGGGTTTCTACTAATATCTATTTATTTTTAGAGAGTTTTACTATCTACTTGTTTGGTTAGATGGTTTCTATTATCTTGTTTTGGGTTACATGGTTTCGACAAATATATAGTTAATTATTTTGACGGTATCTACTAATATCAACTTATTTGTTTATTATATATATTCGTTTAGTGTTTTTCTACAAATATTTATGTATTTGGCTACATGGTTTTATTAGGAACCTATTATTGCTGTAAAGGTTTCCATTTAATATCTACATTGGATTGTAGAGAACCATCAAATGTAACTACATCACTTGGCGAAATATCAGATGCTGGATGAGAGCTACTATCTGCTCTCCATAATAATATCATTAATCACTTATTGAATGA
The DNA here is from genome assembly GCA_963969495.1 of Ceratothoa steindachneri. Taxonomy (NCBI): domain Eukaryota; kingdom Metazoa; phylum Arthropoda; class Malacostraca; order Isopoda; family Cymothoidae; genus Ceratothoa; species Ceratothoa steindachneri. The sequence continues at coordinate 18,340,481 of OZ018319.1, forward strand.
GTAAATCATGAATTCCAGCTGCCAATTCAATGTAAGATTAACACAATTATTATCTTATATCATTGTTGATTGCTAATAACTACTAATAATAATTCCTTTCGCTAATAAAATCACGTTTTAAAACTCATTCTGAGAAATTTCAAAATTCGATAATCTGATTCCGTATCGCAGTTATCTGTTCATTTTGTAACATTTTCTCCTCTATTGTTTGGAGCACCTCTTCTTTCATCATTTTTCTGAGCTCTGATTTCTCTTTCAAACCCACAATGGCGAAATTATGTCAGTTCTCGAAAACCAGTCCACTCCATTTAAGGAATAAAAATGTCAAAGAATAAATCTGAAGTGAATGTGAGCGAATTGGATAGAAGGGATTACAAGCTGCATTGTTATCGTCGCATTTACTGCTATTTCGCGACTTTCCAGAATAAGGATTTCCTCGGGGGAAACAACATAAAAGTGATCATAGGGAATATGACGCATTATAGTATGTTGTAAGTGTATTATTTTGCTTTACTTTTGAGAAACGGAAAGTGTTACGAAAGTCAATTGGCAAATGTATGAATGTCGAGAAACTTAAAAATTTAAATGAAGGTTAAAGATAAGTGATAAAGTCGAAAAATTATCGACGGACAATGGAAACAAAAGTAGATGAGGAAATTATAGGATAGAACGGAAGCCAATAATGACAATTGGTATAGAAACAGTATATGAAGTGATGGACTAAGGTTTTATTAGAGGAAAATTTCATTCCTACCCTACTAGTATAAACAAAGAATGGTACATAAAAGTACCCCCAAAGGCAACACATACGACCATCTCTAATTATATTGGTAGGAACCCATGCGTTTTACAGGACACTAGTGAACCAGAGGTCATCAAGCACAAGTAACGAACTGGTTCAGAGCCCACCATCAGATATATGGGTCTGGAAACTCCTTTAAGCTTAACCTGGTCGAGGTAATATCCAGCATACGCAAATTTTCTTCTTAGTTCTTGTACCTCATTTAAAGGATTGAAGAAAGTTATTAGCAAACGTTTCCACCTCCTACTGACTTTCTTCTGCATGTCTCAATAATGTTTAGATCCATTCTTCGTTAATTTTAATTTTTTAAATGTTAAAAAAAATAATTTTTGTTTGTTTTTAATCTTTGTTTGATTCTATGACCAAATTCAACTGAATTCCTTCGGTTTAACTTACTATGAACGGGATTTATTTTGGGTGGAGTTTACTGAGGAAAATGTTTCTGGATATAATTTTCATGGGGTAATTTTGATGGAACATCAAAATATCACAAATGCAAAGGGATTTGAGGAGAATAACAATTTTGAATTCGTTGTCCTAAAATGAAATGAAAAACAAACGATCTATTTAAGGTACTTAAATATTCTAGCTAATGAATAATAAATCTAATTTTTAAAATCCTGCTTAAAGTTTTAAATGTAAAAGTTTAGTTTTATATTAAAGATTGAATTAAGATTAAAGTTAGATAAAGGATTTAAAGAAAAAGGAATTAGGTTTTATTTGTGATAATTTCATTAAAATATCTATAAATAATATAATTATTAAAATACATTGTTTTTTCTCTAAACTCTTGCTGTGAATTCCCTCTCTGTTACCTTATATGTGAAATGCAAAGATGCTTAAAAGAGTCTAACTAGCGAGATAGCAAACTCAATTGATTGAAATTTTATTGTTTAGAGGAAGAGAAAGAGGAAGTTAATGCAATCTTCTTATTCTGAAAGGTTCGATAGAAAGAAAAAAGTGTATTTATTGAACATTAACAGCACGAAAGTGTGATGCGTACATCACTGATAAATAACAGTGAGGGGAGCAATTTGGCGAGTAGGTTATGATGATCCAAAATTTATATGGATTCAAAATTCAATTCAAAATGGAATTCCATATAAATGTTTAAAAAGAATTCATAGGATTTTGGAGCGAAATTTATTTACAAAATATAAATTGGACAGTTTGATACATATATCCAGTTCTATTTTAAATTAAAAAAAACGACAGACAGTTAGCCTTTAATTGCTTCTGGTTATACAAACGAAATTGCTGGTAAAAGTAGAACCTTGTGTTATTCTTTGTTTATCTAATTTTCTTGATTTAAAAAGTTCAGTTTCTTAATTATCTCTCCTTTATTGAAGAGACGCTCACACCTAAGCATCTCTAATTATCTTTCACATCAATACTTATATTATCGTTTGTTCATTTACTTTCGTTATTATTTCAATTTTTTTCTTACTAGACTTTCTATTTTAAGCTGCCTTTTGCTGGTAAGAGAACTTTAGACACCTAAATGAAAATTTATGCCATATTTCTTTCCACATTGTCATCATCGGGCATTTCACATTATCCTGACCCTATGATACACATTATCCCAACTTAATTACTGTCTATTTTTTAATTGATCATATTCATATACCGTTTATACTCACATAATTCTTCTTCATCTTTTTTTCGTACTTAGTTTCAACCAATGTTTAAACTGTCATCGTTTGTCATTACAATTAATAAATCATAAATATCCACAAATAAAAAAGGGAAAGGACTCAAAGATCAACCTCTTTCAGGCAAACCTCAAGTTGTTAACCGTTTGGTTGTGATAAAGACCTTTCGAAAGTACTCTGAAGCTCAAATGACTAGGGCTCGCGAAGATGAAGAACATCTTGGTGGCCACGGTGTCTAGACTCGTCAAGGAGGAGAGAGGCAAGAGTTTAGGTGCGTAAAAAGGCCTCTGCTCACCTACTTAAAGATTCATGAAAATCAAATTATCATTTTTTTTCTGATGAAATTCTTCACGCGGTCCAAGGCGGCTTCAAAGTCCACTTCGTGTTCGCACCAAGAACCGACCTCCTTGATAATGCTCGAGGTCGTGGCTTCAAATGTCGAGAATATGCTACCGGTGTAGTTGGAGGCCAGTAACAGGCTTACCGTGGCTGCCTATTGCAAGGACATCGCGTTTGGCCAGGAGAGTCCTGCCTTGCGTGAGAAAAATCACGAAGAACGCGGACAACGTCTTCCAACAGTACGTTGCCCCGGCCCAGACGGCCAAGACAGTGCAAGATTGGTTTGGGTCCAATATAAACTTCTGGTCGGAGGGCTTTTGGCCGCCGCATTAGCCCGACCTCAATCCAATCGAGCGTAGCTTTGGGTGCATGTTAAGGGCAAGCCCAACAAGGTGCGCCACTTCAACGTCAACCAACTGAAGTCCTGCGTCAACTGCATGTGGTCCAGCATGAGCAAGGACTTCGTCCGCAACGTGTGCATGGCCTTTAAGTCTTGCATGGAGCGCGTGCTCGCTACCGAGAGTGGACACTTTAATTAATATTAAAATTTAAACGCATATTTCTATGTTAAAACAATAAAAACGTGTCTCTAACTGCATAAAACCTATCATTGTGTCTTTTGTTGAGAACGTCGTAACGAATGTAACATGACTTTTGCAATACCCGGTATAGTGTGATTAAAGGTAATAACTATCGAGTTGTCGCAATCTGAACTATTATAAGACACTTTTACAGCCAATTTTTTTATTTTAATTGCCGTTTAAGTTATTTTCTTCAAAAAATTAATTGATAGGTTTTATATAATTTCGTCTTATTCATGTTAATATTTTGGTTAGGTCACGCGATTTAGAAAGAGTGCAGGAAGAATCTATTGTGTGTTGTGAAAGATTAATGTATTCTTTCGCTACAACTTTCAAATATTTATCTCCTTGCCGGCAAAATGATTGTAATAATTAAGTAATAACTTATATTATTATTGTTATTGAGATGAAAATACATAGTAAAAATTATGTACCAGTTGATTTTATATACTTCATAATGAGTGAAGAAAAATGAGAACTGTTGATTCATATAATATTATTATTAGTAGTGGTATTGTCATTATCATTTACATTATAATGATCATTATTATTATTATTATTATCATTATTTTTATTATTATTATTGCTTTATTTAAGATTGTTAGTAACAGCTTTATATTTTAATTCTTTTTTCGATTCAATCTTGAGTTGCGAAAAGTTAACTTGGCATTTGATATTAATTAAAAAAATATATATTTTGATAGATATAAAGAATAATCTTTTAATATATTTTAATTGTCCATTTTTATTATATAGAATTCCTTTATTCCATAGATAACATTTTCAAAGGATCTTCTTTATTTCTATCAGGAATCATTTTTTAAAAATTAATATCAAATGTCAATTTAATCCTTCTTAAACTCGAGATTAAATCGATAAAACAATATTATTATTATTAATGACATTGGCAATTATTTTTTTTTATTTTTATTATTATTATTGTTATTATTATAATTAGTATTAACATTATTATTATTATCTTGTAATGGCATAAGCTAAAATTACTAGTTCTAGCTCTTTTAGCCCATCCGCTTATTGATGTATGTATCTGAGATTAGAAATCTTGATTGCTCTTTGTTGAAGATATTGTTGGACTCCTAAACTGTTATCATTATTCCAATATGGTTGTAAACTGAACTTCTAGATGGATAAAGTGATTTTTCTTTCATTTTTAACCTGTTAACCAATACAGGTAGATATAAATCATCAAATTAGTTGGTTGCTTGCAAAGTTGGTCGAAATGCCAGTTGATATTTAGATGAGATCTCACATTTTTTCCTAAGGTCTTTTCCTACCTTTTTTCCTGGCATATTAATTGCGCATAATTGACTTTAATTTAGCCGAAATGGAATACTTTGCATTTATCAACATTACTTGACAGTCCACGTGGCATTATTATCTCTTAGCTTTACCGAGAACATCGCATCTCTTTGCTATTTGACACTCTGTTAAACTTCGTATTATCAACACACTTGATAATATTACTCTTTGTTTCATTATTTAGGCCACAAATATCCAATCTTTTAGCATGATGAGGCCCAGTGAGTATCCAAAGTTCTTAAAGAAAGTTCGAGTTTTGATTAAATTTAACTTACCTTTAGGGATAGTCTAATGTCCGAAAATTATAGACTCATTAAAAATTGTGATGTTTACGGTTTAAGTGTTAACCACCGAACTGAAATCCTACCATTAAACATTTACCATCATCTAGAACTTCATAGATTCCTGTTTAAACTTGAAATGTTTTCCTCATAATTCGGTAGACACCTGTACTTTCTTTAGCGCCTTTCCTCATTCCTCTAACTATTAATGACTAGAGATAAAAAATTGATATTCTACAGGGATCCTTACAAAAAAACAGGACATTTGGTTTAGTTTATTTAATTATTGGAAACATAAAACAGTTGGTAACAGAAACATTGTTAAAACAGAACAAAAACACAAATGTTAGATGTGGTGTTTGAGATGCTTTCCAATGGCAGCGGCACAACGATGTAGACGGTCTAGCCAACTTCCAGTCGCCCTTTTGATAGGTTTAAGCGGAATATTATTCCAAAGCTTCCATCAAAAGTGTTTTTAAGGTTTTAGGTCTGTGACTTCGCTCATCTGCAATTAAAGTGGCTGTAACAGTAAGCCCCACCAGGTAAAATCCATTACGTTGAGATCTTTACTTTTCCGGGCTATTTTAAAAAGTTATGTTAGTTAATTGTACTTGTGTAAAATACCTAATGTAAATCTAAAATTTCCTGCTTTTTGTGGGGCACGCCCTGTAACTGAGTGGAAAGGAAGGTGCACAAAGGCTTAGTGGTTTCAAACTTGACCAAATGGGACCTCAATTCAAGGAAAGTTTTGATGTTTGGTAGCATTCTTTTGATATGATACGTTTTAAGTTGAACAAACAACATCTATTGCTAGCTGTTAGACCGTTTGAACACTGTTTTAAAAAATATAAGACTTCTCTAATATTGGAAAACTTGTCCTGTTCCTTTTTTATAAAGCATGAGACGATCCAGCAAAAAGTTTCATTGCTCTTGATTGAAAATCTCGGTTGGATAAAACTCCCACACACTTCATCCTTACTCGCTCCACCTGATTAACACCTAATCCGTAGTTTTCAAAGTCCACTTGATGGACTAAACTTCACAACATATAAAGAGTTGGAAACTACCCTCTCTATATTCTTTTCCTCCCAACCTAAAGAGTTGTGTACAAATGATATTGAGAAGTCTTTGGCTCGTTTGAAGGAAGTTATTTATAATGATAGAGATTACGTTAATAAATAAATTCTAATAAATCATGAAATTCAGCAACCTTTTTATCTTATCCGACACATGGACCCTCTACTGTTCTATGATAAAATATTTTTATTCTGAGTTTTTGAAATGACGCTGAATATATTTGTTTCCATCCTTTCAACGTTAATATTGTAATTATTAAACAAGGCCAAAAGAAAAATATCAAAGAACTTTCAGATTTTCAAAGAGAATGGATTCTTAGTCAATTTGAATTTTGTGTGTCGCAAAAATAAAATGTTATGAATCTAGGAATAACATAACAAAGGGTAAAACATCACCGGAGACATGACCTGTGGTACAGGAATAGCACTTAAATCTCGAATTAGCCGAATAGCAGACTGAAGATCTGGATACATGATTGATTTCTTGCTTTTTATCTTGCGACCTGCAGTGAAATAAAATAAAATCAGGCTAAAAGTGGATATTACTGGCTGTGATCACTTGCAGAAATAGTGGAGGTACAACATAGTATGTATTTTGATCTTTTTAATCGATACATCTTTTAAAAATATATTAAAGATCAGGAAAGAAAAAACATTAAATATCCACTTATAATATATATTAAGCACAAGTAGCAATCCGTTGAATGGCTTTTTGGCTCCTTCCAGAACATTGGTACACCAAACATGAGGCACGATATTTTATCTTTCACCCAGGCAGAAATGACATGTACACCTGACAGAACATATTTTTGCATTTTTAATTTTTGCATTCTCTAGGCATTTTAGCTCTGTCTCCTGTAAAGAAAAAAACACTGTAGTATGTAAAAAATAATATAAATAGTACAACAATAAATATTTGTAAAAGAACAACTTCTGATCTACCCCGTCCCCCCCCCCCCTAATTTATTGGAGACTACGTGCGATGGTATCCCGCCGTGGACGACGTCATTTCCTGTTCACAAATCTTCGGCTCCTGAGTGCATTAGGAAAATATTTCCCAATCGTGCGAACTCGCCTCCCCCCTCCCCCCGGTGACGAGGCGAGAAAGAGCCACTCTCTCTCGCACTTTGCTGCTAAATGATGAATTAACTCCGCCTCCGGATTAAGATGTCTAAAGCTTGTGACTCACTTCTCTAAATTCTCCCTTCCTCCCCAGGATCTGGCATACAAATACTCGAGTTATTCTGTAGTTCGAAGAGTCTAGCCCACACCTTAAGGTCGTTCCTATCGTCTCGTACCGTGAGCGTTCATCAGACAGCAGACTCCCTCAGCCGTATTCTACCCTAGCCAATTGGTAGCTTCTGTGCACGGCAAACCTGCGAATTTGCGCAACAGTCTCCCTTCATTTAATCAAACCAAACAAAATCTCCATCGATTACCTTTGAAGAAAAGAATATTCCTCTTCCAGTAGAATTACAAGAATTCTCACATTACCCATCGAACGTCATCTTTGAAGTTTGGCTATCTTCATCGGAAGGTTGGTTCGGATCGTGCCCCACCTGCCTCATTTAGACCTTGCCCCACTTGCCTCATCGGATAGTTTTCGACTTGCCACATCGGATTGTTCCCCACTTGCCTCATCGCAAGAAGGGCCTTCCTCGAAGTCATCGACCCGTAATACTGAAACCCCCTCGATTATTAGTATTGTCAAGTTCCCCCTTTTTATCTGAGCCTAGTTACATTAATCAATTAATTAATTTAATTTAAGTATCCCTCCTCAAAATAATTATCAAGAGACTATTTTAAGGTAAATTATTCTTTTATTTTGATCTTTGTAAATAAAATTATATTTTTGTTGTTTCATCTTTAACTAACCTTGAACGATACTCTCGGCCTATTCAAGTAAATCTTGCCATTTATGCACTCTGTCTGATTATTAAGGATTTGAAACCCAACGCCTCAAGTGTGACCTCCTAGTCAGTCGTTAATCCCTGCGAACAGTCCTTCAACAGTTCGTGTTGCAGTAGGTGATTTAGTCACCCCCACATTATATAGGAATAGTGTATGGTATAGAGTGGTTTTACTACAATATTAAATAAAAAAGTAAAAATATTCAGCATTTTTAGTAAGTTACGAAATTAGCAAGCGTTACGTAAGAGTTATTATGGATTTGAACCCATATAATTAAATAATATCAAATATACTTTAATAAATTTTATAAGTTAGATTGAAAAATACCTTAGAAACGCCCCATTAAAATTATACAAAAATCCGTTTATAACTTTTAAAGTTGTCAGTTTCGGCCCAGTCCTGTTTGCAGGACTACGGAACCATCAGTGTCTTTGACGTAAGTAAGATGGTAATTTACGAGAAACTGGAGGGTCTCAGAAAGAGACGGAGGTTATATTTGTGATTTTATCAGAGGATACCCCTAGAAAAGGTTATTCTCAATTTCGATTTTTATTTTTTTTGTCGTACAGTATTATTTTCATAAATAAATCAGCCCTATGTTGAGAAGGGGGCTTATGTTGTTTACGAATCTTAGACGTTAGATTTATGTTACTAACCTAACATACAATTATTTAACATGGTTGATAATATTTATATACAAACCATGAAGATCAGTGCCATTGCAATAACCTGAAACATAGTTTAAAACCGCAACTAACTCAGTTTATTCATCCTAGGCTCTCCTGTATACTGGGATTGTTACTATAATGAATATTAAATAATTGAAACGCTAAATCTTTCGTAAAAAGTAAGCTATTTCTCGCAATTTCTTGCGAAAAAATTACAAAAGTTCGTTCGCCTTCTGCGGTTTATATTCGACATAGCAACATTATCAAAATCGCATTTTCCCTTATTTTTTCTCATACATAAACTTTCATTCGAAGAAGAGAGATATGAACTGCAGCCTGATCAGGAAATTCTTAGAACTGAACCTAAAAATGCAGGAGAGAAAATATAAAAATGTTCTAAATTTACCATTCCCTACAGTGAATTGAAAATTTCCACAATTTTCGTAATAAGTGGTATATTGGATTAATATATTTTTCCCTTTAATCTCATATTTTCTTATGTGTTTCGAATATTTCTTTATATCTTTTGTATAAAATATTAGATTTATTGGACTGCAATAGAGCTGAATATACAGTAACATACATTCATAATCAAAGGTATTGAGATTAATATATATATATATATATATATATGTTTATTTTTTCAATAGTTTTTAAAATTTTAGTGCAAAGATTAATTATTCTAATATTTAAATCATTGAGGGTTTATTAAAAAACGTCAGTATCTCAGATATAACAAGAGAAAACAGCGCATAGGAGGTCAATTTTAGTCCTTAGGTTTATGTTATTCGATTAAAGATATCAAACTTATATTTGGTCTTCAGCTTGCGAAAACGTATTGAAGCAGTCTCTGCGCGCACCAATTGACTGTCTTATTAATAAAATGTATATTTCATCTTAAAATTATGATACAACACATTCAAACAAAATACAACATTTGATCAGCTCTATTAATTTTCTTATGTGAAAAAATATACTAGTCTCAAACTTTGGGCAATTACTGTAAAAGAGTTACTTTTTTAGGATTGTGCTTTCTTGATTTCTTATTCATTTTTATTTACTCCGTTCAGATTTCCTGTTTCAAATAAATAATCCTTCAACAAGGCTTTGGAAAATTTTAATCGTTTCTCATGGCGGTTTTCAAATTTTTAATCTTTCAACATGTCCTGTTTCAAATATTACGGATTATGATTTTGTTCATAAATTGACCATTCCAGTCAAATTGAATGAAAGACCTACGATGAATCGTGATATTGTTTTAATAGTTGCAAAGTGTTTCGATTGTTCACAAATGTAGCAAATATATCAATTTTGTGACGGCATAATATTTGACTTATTTGTTTACCTTTACTACGTTTTATCCCATTTTTTTGTTATTATTTAGGCTTGCTTTATTATATATATATATATATATATATATATATATATATATATATATATATATATATATGTAAGGAAAAATATTGCAGTAACACAAATAATTATGCGGTTAAAAGGCAATACTTAACACTTAAAAGTTTCACCTTCTCGTGTATGTGAGATGAGAAGAGCTCCTTCCGAGGCCTTCGATGAAGACTGTGTCTGCGTAATATAGCTTTTTAACCACATATATATACATATGTATATAAGTAAAAGATCTCAATGACGAGTTATTGTATATGATAGTGAAACCACTTTATAAGAGCCAAAAGATTAATTTACGAAACTAGTTTCGTTATGTAGTTTATCATACCCTCTTCAGTCGTATCGTGCTGAAGAGGTTATTATAAACTACATACCGAAACTAGTCTCGTAAATTAAACTTTACGCTCCTATACACTGGTTTCACTATCATATATATATATATATATATATATATATATATATATATATATATATATATATATATATATAACTGTGGGCTGTTTTACGTGCATTCTGTCGGCGTATGCACTCTTCGGAACCGATTCGTTCGTGTTCTGCGAGAACACCCTTATTATTACAGAATACAAATTATTAGAACTTTTTACACTATCAGGTGAAATGAGTTTTACGGCTCATTTATATATATATAAGGAAAGATCAAATACAAGTTCTGCGGGTGGTAACAACCACCACAGGGCTTTCGCCATATTTAATTTCCACCCTTTAAAACCCTGCTGAAAGAGAAAGAAAGATGCAGGAAACTTGAATTGCACACAATATAACAATATAGTACAAGAGAAAGAGAAATTTGACGCTAATGAGTAATGAGAGAAGAAACACGAGTTTTCTATAGGTAAGAGAAAGGTACATTTGAAGAACACAAGGATCAAAGAAAGCAAAATTTCCCTTTCTTTATATATATAGGGTAGGGTTGGGCAATAAGCTCACCTTAAGAAAAAAATATTCATAAAAAATAAACAATTTGTTCAAAATGTGTGTAATTTTGTAATGATGCAGTTACATTATTTCTTCATATTATAACAAAGTAATATTCTTTTACAGTTTAAAGAAAGTTGCGAAAAAAATACAAAATTCACAAAATGTGTAAATAGGCCTTATGCCCCATTGCTGGGGCAAGAAGCCTACATATAGGCCTTTTGCCCCCACCACAAAAATTAAACAAATTACTTTCCAGTTGAATAAAAAATCACATTAGTACCTAGCTACAAAATTATTTAGGACAACATAGGCAATGGCTCATTAATTAAATGACAAAAATAGTAGCCTACATGGGCCTAATATGTTCCTTTTGCTCCAACCCCCTCAAAAAACAAACAAACTGACATCACTTTCCAAATGAAACAAAAATCACTTTGGTACGTAGCTACCAAAATATGTATGGAAACATAGACCATTCCCCAAAATTAAAATGACAAAAAATAGTAGCCTAATTATGACCTTTTGCCCTAGCGCCCCCCCCCCCCCTTCCTCGCCAAAAAATTACTTTTCATTTTTTGAAACAAAACTCACTTCGGTACTCAGCTACAAAAAATATGTAAGATAACATAGGCCATGACTCATGATAAAAATTACAAAAATAGTTCAGTCCTCATCACTGTAATTGGACAGGCAATTGGGGCAGTAGTAACTAGGATCTTCTTATGAACACTTTACATGAGTCCACTTTTTGCAGGCCAAACACTGGACCCACTCTTGTCTTGGACGACTTGTCTTGTACGGCTCTAGACAAATGAGGCAAGGTCATTCCTCTTTGGTGTCACTGAGGTCATCTGGCTTTCTTTTCCTTAACTTCTTCGTTTTTAAGAGCTGTTTCTTGACTTCTTTTCTTTCTTCATTCTTCATTTTCGATGCGGATGCATTTTTCAGGGCTGATTTGGCCTTCTTTTTTTGAGAGAATAATTCAGTTTGACTTTTGAAAGGACTTGAGGTAATAATTTGAGCTTGCTCATGTTTTCTTTTGCCTGTTATTGTGTGGTTTGAAGTTTTGGGGCTTGATATCAAACTTTTTAATACCTTAGGTAAATATTTTGGTTGACTACTTGGCTCTTGGTCATTTTCTCTTACAGCAAGAGGGTAATGTTCAGAGATACGCCTAAATTGAGCCTGAAAGCCAGATGGTCCTTCCAAAGGATCTTCTTTGTTGCCACCTGCTTGAAACATATTTGATGAAACAAAGTCATCATCAGAGAATATGTTTTTGTCCAGTGGCCACAACCTACAAACTTTAAAACCATTCACTGATTTTTTAATTGTTGCAACTCTGTTATATGCAATTGAGAACATTTCTGCAATGTCATAGGTTGTTATCTTTGTTCCTTTATTTGAAAACATAAATGAATCACAGGCTTCACTGTATGCTGCTTTAAATGATTTGAAGAATGTCCTATCTAAAGGTTGCATCTTATGGGTGCAATGGAGGAGAAGTGTAATCAGAATTATACCATTTTCCCTGGCTAAATCGATTGCAGCTAGTGTTTTCTGGGAATGATGGCCATCAAGGATTAAAATGTGTGGGTCTTCTTTGGGTGGCTTTGCCACACTGATAAAACAGTCCTCCTCAATCCATCCAGAGTCAATTAAAGCAGCAATAGATCCATATGGAGCATTTTTCATCAGCGTCTGGAGCATTCTTTTTCTTGGGAAAATGAACATTGGTGGGATGCAAGTCCCAGTGGCATTAGTAGCACAAACAACTGTAATATTCTTACCTCTTTCTACAGTGATGATTTTCCCAACATATCTTTTGCCTGTTGATGCTACTATCTTACCAGGTGTCTGCACAACAGATATCCCTATTTCGTCCATATTCCAAATGTTGAGAGAGGAGGGTTTCACATCTTTCAAAACATTTTCATAAATGTAAAAAAAATTATTGACTTCTTCCTTATTGAACCCTGTGGCTCTAGCCATGCTTGTCCCTTCTCGCTTTCTAATATATATATGGTTTCTCTTCAGAAAACTCTGAATCCAATCAGACCCAGACATTTTGGTTTCCTTGGAGAAATGGTGTTCAATTTGGAGTTTTTCAGCATAATCATAGGCCAAACGCCTCAATTGCTTTGCCGAAAATCCATAGAGAGAACTTTCCAATTTTTTATGAGATTCACAAGTTGATGTTCCTGCTCCTCACTGAAAGTTTTCTTGAATGATCCAAATATAGTAGACCCTGGATTTTTTACTTTTTCATCTCTGTGACGAAGCAGAATTCTGGCCGAAACTTTGTACTCTCTGGATGTTCCAATAACAGAAGCTCCACTTGCGATGGCTACAACAGCATTTCTTAGGTTATCGTCATTGTAGGATGCCCTATTTTTTCCGTACTATCTTGCATTAAGCCTAATTTTAAAAGAAAGAAACAAAGCTTGGTTACTTATGTACCTGTATTTATATCTTAATCAATAGGCCTTTTTATAGCCTACAATTACAGCGGGGCAAAAAGCCCACCCTGGGCCTTTTGCCTCTACCATTAGGTAGGCCTCTTGCCCCTGACATCCATGTAGCATTCAAGAAGCCATTGTGAAAATATATTGCAAATAAATCACTAAACACTAGGTAAATTCTAAGAGATACTAGGCTACTTGTATTGACTACAACATTATGAACAGATTGCAGACAAAGAATATTCTCATTTCATGAATTAAATTTTATGAAATATTAGATGGTTATCAACAAACAAACATAATTGTTCATACCTTTTGGCTAAGTTGAACTGATGACACACCGTCTTCACACAAGAACTTCCCTCACACTGAGTTAATGTTGCCATACTCAGTTGATCATTTTTTTTTGCGCATGTGCAGTAGGTGAGCCAGAAAGGCTTTTAGCCCCGTGTGGGCCTTTTGACCCTATCTACCCTATGTATATATATTAAAAAAATAGTAAATAATACCGTTGATGGTTTATTTGGTTTAGTTCTTAAGTTGTTTTGTTTTTCTTATTTTCCTTTTTTTGCGTTGCGACTTTTCGTTCTGGGTAGAGTTGGAAATGATATCAAAGGACATTAATGCAATCCAGACTTAAAACCAATTTCCTACCTGCACTTTAATTCAATTTGTAATAGTCTCTTAACTATATTTTATGTTTCCTTTAAAATATGGCTAAAATTAAACCTTTTGTTTTCCATTAAAAACTATTTTTTACCTTTTTGTTCCCCACCCACGAAAATAACTTTCTTTCACTCGTTATCTTTCTTTTCTCTAATTAGGGTTTACATTCCTGCAAGAACGGCTCCCTCGTGTCTGTAATTAGCTTTTATTGTTACCCCCAATTCGTAAGATCGGTTGGTACCTGCAGCGGCTGCATAATGGAAAAAGAGGAGGACGATAATATTTTCCTCTCCACTAGGAATTTCAGGAGATAGGTTTCAACGTGAGGGTCTGGGAGGGGCAGCATGGAAACAAGTGGCACAATTCACAATATTGAGAGGCCGTGATGGAGGCCAATGTACTTTCAACCACGGCTAATCTCCCACCTACCCTGAGAATGAGTGGCAATCAGGGTTTATGTAGCCAAAGGGAGCAGGTAGCTGTCATTTCGGTGCAAGGTGAGCTTCACCAAGGCCGATAAGCCAAAAATGCCAGGAATAATAACAAATAAGTTTTAAGTTTCAGATTTTAACCAGAATCATATTAATTACGAGCTTCATTCTGATGGAGACTGGAGGAGTTCTGCGGAAATAAATCTTTACGACGAAGGTGATACTGTTATTCAGGAGGCATAGTTGCATCTGGGCAATTAAGTGGATGATTTTAAGAACTGAACTCCTCTATACACAATTCATATTATTTATATAGGTAGGAACTAATAATGTTTTATCTACAACTTGAATGAGCTTTTTACAAGGTATCGCCAACTGATGAGAAAGATTTGAAAGATGGGCTTCACCTGAACAAGATTAGCTTGGACAGACTTGGAAGACTTTAAAATAATGAAAAATCTTTTTTTTAAAAAAAATAGGCATTAAGAATGACTGTAATTTGTCGGCCCTTCTCACTTCTTTGGTCATTTTCAGAGTATTGGAGTCCATTATTATGGAAAAATGAAATTGTTATTAATGGTGGAAGCTAGATACTGTCGAAACTAGATTCATTCTTTTAAAACATTTATACTAGAAAGAGCATCCTACTCGCAGTGTTTCAAATTTCGTATTGTACTATGATGAAACTAATTTAAACTTTGCTTGCACTCAGACTGGAAAATGAAGAGCATGCCTTTGACGCTGGTTTGGGCATTTGAACTGAAATATCGCACAATTAAATACTTCCCTACACGTTATGCATACATTTCAGATCTAAAGAATCCCATATTCAAGGAAACAATAGAAAAAATATAAAAGTCTGTTAGAGCAGCAGACAAAACAAACTAAACTAATTTTAAAAAGTAGATTAACAGTTTCTGAAATAGCAAAAACTTACCTTTTTTGAAATATTAGAAATAATTGCACCTAAAAATCAAGTCCCATACTTTGGCTTAGTTAGTTATTTTGCCTTCATGCATAAATATAGCTAAGACAATGCTAACATATGATGGTTAAAATAGGATAAAGAAAATTTTGCTTTGCAAATGAAAATATTTTTCATGTTTTGAATAGCTCCCGAAGAAAAATAAAACTAAGCATATAATTCATGTGTTTTGATTTACACTGATAGAGTTTCTAGGGTGTAGTTTTCAATTATTGGGCTTGGATCGTTTCTATAAAAGAAAGATCCGGATTTTATTATGACGCACTAATAGTTGGAATTTGGATTAAGAATCGTTGATTGCTAAAATGCTGAAAGATAAGTTGAAGAAAGTTTTAAATTAAGTTATGGAAATGGTAAATTTTATTAAACCCAGAACAGTGAAAACTCGCTTATTTCAGCAAAATTGTATTTATACGGATTCACAACACAGGGTCTTACTTTTACTTAGCAATATGTAGGAGTTTTCAAAGCAAAAAGTAGTATGTAGTTTTCATGAACTGACAGAGGAGCTGTTTCGATATTTTGAGGAAATATTTGTATTTAAATTTCATATTTTGAGTCTGAAATTCAAAGGTTTGAGAACAAAGGCAAAACAAATCTTTATTCTATCATTTCTGCCTAGCAGAAATGTTATTTATGTAGAGCATGTGACCAACTTACCAAAAATCAGTTATATGGCCAACTAAAATTTTAGTCGAGAAATGTAGACAATTTATTGACCCTAAAGGGGCTTATGAGCCCAAGAGTGGCTTTGATGGCTTGTCTTTAATTATCTACAATTTGAAGATCTATCATTGAACATCCTTCTGGCTTATGAATTTAATCCTTGTTTCGAGAATTCATTGCCATCTACTGCCGACAGTTACCGATGTAGATTTATTTTGCTCTGTTTGTTGCTTACTTCTCCGTTTCATGCACTTCTTTCCCAACCCCTACGCATCTTGTGTCTTTCAAAGTTGCTCTCTTTTCGTCTGATGGTTGTCCATAATTCCCTAGTTTTGAAGAGTGGTTGCCAATTTTTTATGTAAATGCCCAATTTTGGGGGTTGACATAAAGGAAAAAATGAATTTTTGCTAAAAATTTTTATACTCTTTGCTCATTGTTATTTAAAATTGCTTAATAAAATTATAATATAATAATTGACGTTCGAATTCAGTCACACTGGGTGAATAGTTGTGGCTGAAAGTCGTGCCAATAATATTCGTGTCATCCACGTAATTAAGGTAGCAGGTAGCAATAGACGTGTCAGTTAAAAATTTAATTTCTCTGTTTTGTAATTGTCAAATTAGCATTATTTATGTCGAGTGAAATAGCTGCTGTTTTATATTGAAGGTTAGGTGGTAATAACAATGGAAATAAAACAGTCCAGAAGGTCAATTCAATTATAAAGTAATGATTTATTGAGTCATGTTATCTCTCAGATTTAAAACTCTTTTACAAAAAAATTTTTTAGCGCATCAAAGTTAAATTTTGATTTTTTGAAGTACTTTGTTCTTTAGTAGGAACTTGTTCTGGGAGTTTTGAAATGAGTGATCCCTAAAAAATTATTTGCGTAGGTTTTTTATTTTGTGGTAATTTTATGTTGATATATTTTTTACTCTTTAGTATTTTTTTCTATACTTTCTAGTCTTTTTTAGTTTTTTTTGTTATTTACCACAGTTTTTCATTATTGGAAGAATTTATATTAGTGAGATAGCATTTTATGTCTGTTCTTTAACTTATTCTTTCCTTAGAAAAAATATATATGCTTGTTTGATACACCTTTTCTGTCTTGTAGTTCGGTTCCGTCCCTCTCCGACTCGCTGCAGGGTGATCGGCTATATATCTTCCACATATTTTCACTCCCTTTATTTCATCACTTTCTTTACAATTATCTCACGAAAGATTTTCTGCAGAAGTCGCTCTCGTTGGATTTCGCTTTAAATTTGAGGACCAATTTTTTTTCGTCAAAATCCAAATATAAATTCGATCGCTTTACTGATGTTGTTTCCTCCCCCATTATTTAATCAATTTTTTGTTTTATATATTCTTGAATATGTTTTATTTTCTCTATCATCACTGTCCTTTATCGCTTTGTTTTCCTTTTCTTTTTCCCAGGAACCAAGTTTCAATCGATTACGACCTGCTGATATGCACTTTCAGCTGTGCTCTCGTTGTTTCACTTATTATATCCCAAAGATAACCGAGATATGTATGTCAGTTATAGTAGCGATATCTATTTTAAAATAATCCATCAAAGGCACTGAAATAAAATATTACCGTGATAAAAGCACCGTAAGTGTTTTTCAGAGTAGCAGCCAAAGGGAAGAGGGCAATTTCCCTTTTGATCCAAACATGCATACAGTTGAATTCCTTTTGTATATTTCATATTAATTCGATTTATCCTTCAAAGCGCAAGCTCCTTCTCTAAGGAAGAGTCGCGAAGGTGCTTCTCTTTTTTATATAAAGTCGACTTTGTTAAACCTACGAGAGACATGCCAGCGGGTGCGTCTTGGAAGCGTTCGGCTCGCGAACGACTACTCGACGCTTCGACATGCCAACGGGAGGTGAACATCAGGCCTAGTTAGATGACCACTGCGGAATGAGCGCCGAACCTCCTCCATTTGATCAACGGTCATAACAACGGATAAGGGTTGCAATAAGATCATTGCTTCAGTTGTCTAGATCTTTCGTGCCACTGAAACAACCGCTGTTCTGATTAAGATCGTGGGTTCTTTGAGAGTGCTGCAGCTTCCACGCGAAACAATTCTACGTGCAGGCGTCTTTTGACTGCCAAAGTGGACCCAGAACCTCAGATGCCCAGTTTGTGATCGAGAATGCGGCTTTCGCATCGTGTTAGTGAGTCACGAACGCGTTCACCGAAGAAGATAGACACCTTTCAATACTCTTTAGAGTGAAAGCCAAGACAATTGTGAATTCACTAAATGAGTTCAGATTTTTCTTTTTAATTTAGTTGTTTATTAGTCACATAGTGATAGAAAATCGTGTGTTTTTGCTAAATTTAAGCTCTTTCGAAAAAGAAAATTGTTGTTTATGATCTTAAAACTACATCAAACAATACTACGGAAATTAATTTTTTCAATTTATTATGATTAAAAATATACTTAAATTAGCTTCACTTATTTATAATAGGGAATTCAAAGGACAAAGGAGAGTTGAGGTAAACATTGTATATTCGCAGCGCGTTTACCTCAACTCTCCTTTGTCCTTTGAATTCCCTATTAATTTCTCTCTCTTTCATAGTCCCGATCGACCTTGCGAAGCGTACCTTGAAAAGCTTGTTTATTCGAAAGATTATTGCCTTCTGCGTAACTTAGTGGTCTAAGGGACGGTTAATTGAGATCAAAGCGGTTGCTCGCTACCTCAGTGTGCACAGTTCGAATCCCACCCCTGTACGGAATTTTTGCGAATTAGGAAATAACACTTTCGAAGAAGAATTATCCTGTTTCTTTCAATTTTCGGGATTCATATATATATATATATATATATATATATATATATGATTCATAATTCACATGATATTCTAGAAATAGATCTACAGTTTTTGGAAACTGTCCTTGACCTCAGGGCATATCTACTGCTATTACTATTTTAATCTACATAATATTTATCCATTAAGGTTCAAATACTTTTTTTTTCTTTCACCTCAGCAATTTGTAGTTAGCCCTCTTCCCTTACCTTTATTTGTCGTCTCTGATATTTTTGTATTGTCTTTCCCATCGTTTATTACAGCAGTTTTTTAAATATTAATAGAAACGTAATATTTTTATCAAGCATAATTATTGCATCATAATCTGTTCTTTTCATATTAAATACCTTCCTCCATGTATGCAATCAAATTACAGCACAGAAAATCTTGAATATTTTAATGAATTCCGTATTTAATAATTAAGAGAATCGATCTACCTGGAATACCTTTTGCTCACCTTTCAAAAATAAAAAGTATTAAGGTTCTATTCATACTACAACTCTCGGTCTTGAAAATTGAGGAATTATCTGAAGTCTTTAGTCATTCATCGTCTAGTCGAATACTATAACCATATCGTCACTTTAATTTGAAAAAATAAATTACTAATGTCGAGTTTCACAAAGATATATAACTTTATTTCCTTCCGAAATGGTCTCCCTAGAGATAGCTTAATTTAGTCGTAGGTGAAAGAGCTATTATATAATTAATGTTTAGTCGAGGTAATAACAGGAAAGGACATAGATTACTTACATCATCGAGTATTAATACATTTTATATCCATACTACCATTTTTTTCCCTGTATATTATAGATGAGAGAAATATTAAGTGAGTTGAATCGTAGTATTTTTTTTTGCTACTACTCGAAAATTTAGTAATAATAGTACACAAGTTTCCTTTATAAAACTGAATCTAAGCCTGGATTCCCTAAATGAGGAACAATTACAGTGTAAACTAAACTCTCGTTATGTTTCAGATATGTAATTATGTTACACTAAATTTTCTGTGATGGTCTAAAGCAGTGATTAATTAATTTAAAATTAATACTTAAAATATGCACTAATTTATAATAAATATTTTTTTTCCTTACCGGCTACAATTGTGTTGACATGCATTAAAAGATAACTATCGTATATTTTTACATGTGGTATTATTCTATTTCACTCTATAATCACTTTAAAACTTTTGTGCCATTTTCCTTTAGTTTTTTTCCCAACTTTTTCTGCTGGTTTAAAATTTTTAATTATTTAATCGATTATAAATAACTCAATAATCTCCGTGATATACTAAATATTGCCTACTTAATTCAATGCTAAATTGTAAACATAACAAAGGTTAATATATATTCAGAGAAAAGGTAATAATCAATACTTTGTCGTCAAATGTAAAGTTACCAGAATTAGTCATGTCACATTTTTTAAAATTCGCCTTGCATGGTGTTGCTAAACCTTTTTGTGCAGCGTTGCCAACTAATAATACTTTCCTTTACAAGTTAGATTGGATAATTATTTGTAGCAATAAATATTAAAAGAAATAAGTGATTTGTTAATGTGAATATTTTTGTGATATCGTTGGCTAAAAATTGCTAAATATATAAATATGATAAAAATATAAAGTTATAAAAGCTGTTCACTGTGTTTATTTGGTGGATGCATGTGTTTTAGTTCCATCAACATACAAGTAATTTCTATGGGATTCAGTTTTGGGGGTTTTGCGATGGCCACTTCAAAACAGTTTTGTAATCTTCAAACTATTTTTTGACTACAAAGTCCATATTGCTTGGATAGTTTTCCTTTTGAAAGTAAAATGCCTACCCAACTTTAGTGCGTTGCTGATGGCAAAAAGCTTTCTTTCAAAATAGCGAAATAATCTTTTTCTTCTAGAGTTGTATCGTATTACTCAAATGTTCCCCTACAATTAACAGTGAAGAAAACATCTAATAATAATCATCATCATCATCATCATCACTAACTCTATAATTTAAGAAGGGGATTTTTTGAGTATTTAAATAATAATTTCCTCTTATTTTGATTATGACTCTTGTTTTTGTTATCAAAGGTATTTCTAATAATTCTTTTATAATATCAAAAAACAAAATGGTAAAGTTCAGAAATAAATATAGGTATCGAAATTTTGTGAAATTTTTAAAACCCAAGGAATTACAAATGGTGAAGTTCAGAAAATTTATTTTTATATATCTCTTATCTATAACTCAATATTTTGAAAGGGGGGAAATTTAGTTTAGAGTTCCTTTTAAAATTATTATAATTGGCCAAGTTCAGAAAATTTATAAAAATTTAACCATGGCTTTTTTATTTTTTTAGATTTTAAATTTTAATCTTAGTAGCGAAGCGAAGCTCCCCCCGTAGGGGAGAGTGGCGAAGGCCATTGCCTGGTACTATTATTCTTTTAGCATGCTTTAAGGGTTTTTTTGAGGGGTGTATAGGGGGGTGATCCAAACATGTGTGCCCTACGTATGACCAAAGAGTTTGATTTTCGTGCTGTGGCTACATCATACATTCTTCCAAAATTTTCTAGCAACGTAAACGTGATAATTCGTAGCTGGTAGTTTGTGGTAACGTGAATTTTACTAGTATATGAATTATTTCTAGTCCGGTAGTCATGAAGGTCATGAAGGTGTGTGAATATCTTTGTTGTTAGGTCTGAAGCATTTACTACATATTAGTTAATGAATTTGATCTTTCTTACAATTTTAAGCATATTTACACTACAGCAGGGTCCCTATAGTCGCGTATGACTGTCTGAAATAATGCCCAAATGATGTTCATTTGCTTCGATATTTCTTCCAGCGCATTCTTAGACCCTCAGAATGGTCTTGATTTTGTTAATTCTGAGGTTTGGTAAAAATGCAAGGTAGAAATTATATGAGAAACCACACATCCTTTATACCAAAATTCCATTTTGTGGTTTCTTCTCGAAAGTTTTGCCGAAGTCGGCAAAAATGTCCTTGAAAAAATTATTCGATATCAAGTTTATGGAAATTTATGGAAATTTAATGAGTATGTATATATACATATGATCTTAACAATCCTTATATATATATATATATATATATATATATGCAAATTTTGTTAAAGAGAATTGTGTATTTCCCTTAATTAATATCATTTGGCAATTTTCTTTTCTTCTAACTCTTTTATATTCCATCTTGTAGATGGTGGATCACTACACTTGTCCTGTATTCATCTCTCTTTTAAATGAATGGGTTTGGTAAAAACCAAACTGAATTGCTAAGCTTTCGATCTTATTCGATCATCTTCGGAGCGTTTTGAATTGTTCTTGCCTCCTTTACCGATGTAATGAGTGAAGTGAGGATCTGACAGAGTAAAATTAATTAATTAATTATATGAGAGTGCTGAAATGTGTGGTAGGTCTTCCTTAGTGTGAAAATGTTGACTAGGTTGCCCTGGTGTTAAGGCATCCCTAGCATGCTTGCTTGTTTGTTTAAAAATTTATATATATATATATATATATATATATATATATATATATATATATATATATACAAGCCGCTGTTCTCTTACTTAACAGAAAGGGCTTGGTTACACAGGCACCCCTGCGGGGTGTGGTCTACGGCCTTATTTGCTAATCTTAACCGCCTTTTTTAATCCCCTTTATAGACTCTTGATTTTAACACCCTGAACACCTTTTCCTTCTTCTTCTTCTTCATCTTCTTCTTCATCTTTATCTTCATCCGGTGAGAGCTCCGTGGCTTAGTCCGTTAATACTACGCTTAATCCGGGACCGAAATAGAAAATTTAAAATTCATAAAAACAATGGGTCAGTTATAAGTCGGCAAAATTACATAGATTCTCGTAGGGAAGTTAAACGTGCGGTCAGAGATGCGAAGAGGAAGTATGAAATAAACCTCGCTAAGGATTCAAAGAATGAACCGAAACGGTTTTATGGGTACGTAAATAATAGGAAACCCGTAAAAGGATCGATAGGGCCGATCAAAGATAAGGATGGTCGTTTGACTGAACTTCCGACAGAAATGTCTAAAATTTTAAATGAACATTTTACGAGCGTGTTTACTGTGGAAGATTCTTCCGAATTGGAATCGTTAATTGGGGAAATTCGTAGTGCTGATAAATGCATATCCGATGTAAGTATAAAGGACGAGGAAATTCTTAAATTTATTAAGCTAATGAAAAAGTCGAAATCTCCGGGCCCCGATGGGGTATATCCAATTCATTTAAAGGAGCTTCAAAATGAACTCGTTAAGCCATTGCGTGAGATTTTCAATCGCTCATTAGAGGATGGCGTAGTTCCGTTGGATTTCAAGCGAGCAAACGTTACACCTATATTTAAGAAGGGGAATAGATTTGAAGCAACGAATTTTCGGCCTATTAGTCTAACTTCGGTAGTTGGGAAGCTTTTAGAATCTGTAATTAAAGATAGAATAGTGAGCCACCTCGAGGCAAATAAGCTGATTAACGATACCCAGCATGGATTTAGGCGTGCGAGATCGTGCTTGACTAACTTGCTCGAATTCTTCCACAAAATGATTTGCGTGTACGATGAAAGCAAAGCTGTAGACGTAATATATTTAGACTTTAAAAAGGCGTTCGACACCGTCCCCCACCAAAGGTTATTAATGAAAGTTAAAGCGATTGGGGTGACTGGTAAGATTTTAAACTGGATTAGAAATTGGCTGAAAGATCGCTCGCAGCGGGTAGTAATAAATGGGGAATGTTCAGATTGGGCCAGCGTTAGTAGTGGGGTACCGCAGGGCTCTGTTTTAGGCCCTTTATTGTTTTTAATTTATATTAACGATTTAGATAAAGGCATACTTAGTCGGATTTCGAAATTTGCGGACGACACGAAGCTGGGTAATCGTGCCTATGTAAGATCGGATGTCGATAAATTGCAGGGGGACCCAAACTCGATTGCCAATTGGTCGGACAAGTGGCAAATGGAATTTAATTTAAGCAAATGCAAGGTAATGCACTTGGGTTGCCATAATTTAAGAGTAGATTATACCATGAAAGGCCAAGTCCTCGACGCGGTTAAATTAGAAAAAGACTTGGGAGTATTAGTCTCAGACGATTTTAAATTCTCGAAGCAATGCGCGGATGCGTGTAAAAAAGCAAATCGCGTTTTGGGTTATATCGCGCGCAATTTCATCTTTAAATCTAAGGATGTAATTTTACCTTTATATAAATCCCTTGTGCGGCCACTTCTCGAATACGCTGTTCAATTTTGGGCTCCATATTTAATGAAAGATATTGCGCAATTAGAAAGAGTGCAGCGTAGGGCTACGAAATTAATTCCAGAGCTGAGGAATAGATCATACGAGGAAAGGCTCAGGGCTTTAGATTTGCCATCGCTAGAAAGCAGAAGATTACGTGGCCAGCTAATAGAAGTATTTAAAATACTAAAGGGTTTCTCAAACGTGGACTTTCGCAATCTGTTCGAACTGGATCATAGGGGAAATACTCGTCAGCACGGGTTAAAATTAGTGAACAAGCGTTTTAACACTAGTATAGCCCAAAACTATTTTACATTTAAAGTTACTCAAAATTGGAATCGGCTGCCCACCCACGTAGTAGATAGCACTTCGGTTAATATGTTCAAAAATCGTCTCGACGTGCATTTGAATAGTTTAAATATAACGTAGTTGAGCACTGTGAATTTGGACGTCCTTGCAAAGAGAGAGAGTTTGGAGCGGAGGTTTAAGGATATGAAATTATGATGACTAAAAATGATGCCGGCGATTCTCTGCATGTGTAGCTTAGATGTCCCATTTCTTTTCCGCCTATCCTATAAGTAGTCTCTATCCCTAAATTAGTTTTTCACCACTAGCAGTCGAGTGGCTGCGGAAGATGAGAAGAAAAACTTTCTATCTCCCCCGACCCCTAGTTTGATTAGTTAAAATTGCACGATAATGTACACATGTAGATAAGTGTGTACAGTAGATAGTATTAAAAAAAAAAAAAAAAAATAGCATGTTAGAGATACACTCGTAGATAAGGGTGTATCGTAGTTTTTGATTTAGTGTAGCGGACTAGCCTCGAGCGGACCTTAGGGTCTTTGCTGGTCCTAGATTCTGTAGTTCTGTAGTTCATCTTCTTCTTCATCTTCATCTTCATCGCATTTAGCTTCCAGCGACCATAATGCGATTAGATTCGATCTAAACACCTGCGTAGAAGTTAGAATGAGCTCGCAGCTCATCCCTCGTTTTGGTAGCTGTGATTTCGATATTTTTCGCGAAAGGATTAAGGATATAGACTGGGGAATACGATTCGAGAACAGGTCGGTAGGAGAGATGTACGCAGAACTTCGATGTACGCTGCTTCGTGTGAATTCTGATTTGGTTAAGTATGTGCGTAAGAGCGGGAAGTCGGTGAGAGCTCCGTGGCTTAGTCCGTTAATACTACGCTTAATCCGGGACCGAAATAGAAAATTTAAAATTCATAAAAACAATGGGTCAGTTATAAGTCGGCAAAATTACATAGATTCTCGTAGGGAAGTTAAACGTGCGGTCAGAGATGCGAAGAGGAAGTATGAAATAAACCTCGCTAAGGATTCAAAGAATGAACCGAAACGGTTTTATGGGTACGTAAATAATAGGAAACCCGTAAAAGGATCGATAGGGCCGATCAAAGATAAGGATGGTCGTTTGACTGAACTTCCGACAGAAATGTCTAAAATTTTAAATGAACATTTTACGAGCGTGTTTACTGTGGAAGATTCTTCCGAATTGGAATCGTTAATTGGGGAAGTTCGTAGTGCTGATAAATGCATATCCGATGTAAGTATAAAGGACGAGGAAATTCTTAAATTTATTAAGCTAATGAAAAAGTCGAAATCTCCGGGACCCGATGGGGTATATCCAATTCATTTAAAGGAGTTTCAAAATGAACTCGTTAAGCCATTGCGTGAGATTTTCAATCGCTCATTAGAGGATGGCGTAGTTCCGTTGGATTTCAAGCGAGCAAACGTTACACCTATATTTAAGAAGGGGAATAGATTTGAAGCAACGAATTTTCGGCCTATTAGTCTAACTTCGGTAGTTGGGAAGCTTTTAGAATCTGTAATTAAAGATAGAATAGTGAGCCACCTCGAGGCAAATAAGCTGATTAACGATACCCAGCATGGATTTAGGCGTGCGAGATCGTGCTTGACTAACTTGCTCGAATTCTTCCACAAAATGATTTGCGTGTACGATGAAAGCAAAGCTGTAGACGTAATATATTTAGACTTTAAAAAGGCGTTCGACACCGTCCCCCACCAAAGGTTATTAATGAAAGTTAAAGCGATTGGGGTGACTGGTAAGATTTTAAACTGGATTAGAAATTGGCTGAAAGATCGCTCGCAGCGGGTAGTAATAAATGGGGAATGTTCAGATTGGGCCAGCGTTAGTAGTGGGGTACCTCAGGGCTCTGTTTTAGGCCCTTTATTGTTTTTAATTTATATTAACGATTTAGATAAAGGCATACTTAGTCGGATTTCGAAATTTGCGGACGACACGAAGCTGGGTAATCGTGCCTATGTAAGATCGGATGTCGATAAATTGCAGATGGACCTAAACTCGATTGCCAATTGGGCGGACAAGTGGCAAATGGAATTTAATTTAAGCAAATGCAAGGTAATGCACTTGGGTTGCCATAATTTAAGAGTAGATTATACCATGAAAGGCCAAGTCCTCGACGCGGTTAAATTAGAAAAAGACTTGGGAGTATTAGTCTCAGACGATTTTAAATTCTCGAAGCAATGCGCGGATGCGTGTAAAAAAGCAAATCGCGTTTTGGGTTATATCGCGCGCAATTTCATCTTCAAATCTAAGGATGTAATTTTACCTTTATATAAATCCCTTGTGCGGCCACTTCTCGAATACGCTGTTCAATTTTGGGCTCCATATTTAATGAAAGATATTGCGCAATTAGAAAGAGTGCAGCGTAGGGCTACGAAATTAATTCCAGAGCTGAGGAATAGATCATACGAGGAAAGGCTCAGGGCTTTAGATTTGCCATCGCTAGAAAGCAGAAGATTACGTGGCCAGCTAATAGAAGTATTTAAAATACTAAAGGGTTTCTCAAACGTGGACTTTCGCAATCTGTTCGAACTGGATCATAGGGGAAATACTCGTCAGCACGGGTTAAAATTAGTGAACAAGCGTTTTAACACTAGTATAGCCCAAAACTATTTTACATTTAAAGTTACTCAAAATTGGAATCGGCTGCCCACCCACGTAGTAGATAGCACTTCGGTTAATATGTTCAAAAATCGTCTCGACGTGCATTTGAATAGTTTAAATATAACGTAGTTGAGCACTGTGAATTTGGACGTCCTTGCAGAGAGAGAGAGAGTTTGGAGCGGAGGTTTAAGGATATGAAATTATGATGACTAAAAATGATGCCGGCGATTCTCTGCATGTGTAGCTTAGATGTCCCATTTCTTTTCCGCCTATCCTATAAGTAGTCTCTATCCCTAAATTAGCTTTTCACCACTAGCAGTCGAGTGGCTGCGGAAGATGAGAAGAAAAACTTTCTATCTCCCCCGACCCCTAGTTTGATTAGTTAAAATTGCACGATAATGTACACATGTAGATAAGTGTGTACAGTAGATAGTATTAAAAAAAAAAAAAAAAAATAGCATGTTAGAGATACACTCGTAGATAAGGGTGTATCGTAGTTTTTGATTTAGTGTAGCGGACTAGCCTCGAGCGGACCTTAGGGTCTTTGCTGGTCCTAGATTCTGTAGTTCTGTAGTTCATCTTCATCTTTATCTTTATCTTTATCTTTATCCTTATCTTCATCTTCATCTTCTTCATCATCTTCTTCATCATCTTCTTCATCATCTTCTTCTTCTTCTTCTTTTTCTTCTTCTTCTTCTTCTTCTTATAAAGGAATTATTAGAAATAACTTTGATAAAAAAAATTTAATCTACTTAGGTGACAACCGAACTAAAAGAAAAAATCTTATTCAAACATCTTTTAGTTTTAAAATTAACAAAAATTCGATAATTATATTTATTTCTGAACTTCACCATTTTATTTTTTTATATTATAAAGGAATTATTAGGAATAACTTTAAATACAAATCTAAATATACCTAGGTGATAGGTTACAACCGAACTAAATGAAAAAATCTTATTCAAACCTTCAAAAAATCTCGTTCAAAAAATCTCGTTCTTAAAATATAGGGGTATGGATATATATATATATATATATATATATATATATATATATATATATATATATATATATATATATATATATATATATATTTATTTGGTTTGATAAAATATGTTCCTTCTTCGTGGCTTTCAAACCTTTCAATCGGTTTTTATTCTGATAATTATCTCTTGTTTTATTGTATTTAGTTATTCATTTATTATTTTCTATTTAAATCTTACTTTGGGCACTTCACCTCTTTTCGTTTATGTTAATCTATCTTCCTTTTCTTATTATTATTTGGTTAATTTTGTTTATTTATTCTTCTTAACTTTTATTTGTTTGTTAAATTTAATTTGGGCACTTCGCCTCTTTTTGTTAAAGTTAACTTCCTTTTGTAGTTTAAATAGGTATTATATTCTCTCTCGCACAGGTTCTTCCGCTGGGGAATAGAGATATCCTTTCTACTGCGCGTATTCTGTGTTCCGGTAGGTCTAAATTGTCGTTAATAGTTGGCAGTATTTCGTGGTCGACTTTGTCCCAAGTCTTTCTCCCTAGCCTTTGGATCTCCCTATTGATCGGTTTTAGTCCGATTATTTTATGTAAAACCAATTGTCGAATATGGTCGATCCTTTTCGTGCCAGTTATAAGCACTGAGGCTTTGTTCTGTACCCTCTGCATCGTCCTGAGAGAGGTACAACTCACCATATACGTGATCACATCCGGGCACAGCAGGACGGAGCGTACCAGGGCCATGTATAAATTTTTCTTATTTGGCACGTTAAGGCTTCGGAAACGGTTCAGTTTCTTCAGCTCTCTTTTGGCTAGGGAGACTCTCTCTTTTACGTGGTCCTTGTATCCCAAAGTATAGAGTCGTAAGCCCAGGACCTTTCCCTCGTTAGAGTACGGATAAATTCCGTTGTCGACGAGGATATCGTCTACTTTCCGGTGGTTCATTGGAATTATAGTTAACTTCTGGTGGTTGGTCTTTATCTTCGAAATTTTTTTCATAGCGATTGATGTTATCAATCTCAGCAGCTGTCGCCCTTGCTTGACTTTCAGCGTTCCTGAATGGACTTGGGACCATTTGAGTAATGCCATCTGCGTATTGCAGATACATCGAATCGTACCTCACTGGAGCAGAAAGTTCAATTGTGTACACAAGGTACAACAAAGGACTGAGACTGCTGCCTTGTGGAACTCTCGCCTCGAGTTCGAATTAGGGTCCTTTGCAGCCCTCGATCGCGATTTGGGTTCTCTTATCCATGACATAGTTACAAAGGACCCTTTCCAGGATTGGGTTTAGCTGGAGGTTGAGGATCTTGAATTGTAGCCCTCTCAGTCAGACCTTTTCGACGACCTTCTTTACATTCCGCAGCACCACGTCGTTAATAGTTGGCAGTATTTCGTGGTCGAGGGCGAGGGCGGTTTCCGTTCCTCGTCTCCTGCGGAACCCATGCTGCTGACGAGTGTGAGCTTCTAGCTCGGCTAGTTGTTCTTGAAGCCTGTCAGCTAGGAGCTTCTCGTAGACCCTCGCAACGAATTCCAGCAGGCGATTGGCCTGTAATTGACCAGTTAATCAGGGGATTTACCTCCCTTGGGTATAAAGATTATTTTAGCGATCTTAAAACCCTTAGGGAAGTAACCCGTACAGTGCATAACTTGATTCAGTTCTTCGATTATTTTGCCTTCGAATTCCTGGTCGAATTCTTCATTGTTTTCCGGGGTGATCCTGAAGACGTTTTTCAAGAAATTCTTGAATCTCTGAATCTGTCTTCTAGAACCGCCGGGTCCTTTATATAGTATCCGTTCTCTTTTATTCGATCCTTAGTCCTTGCGATTAGTCCCTTTAGGTTCTTGACTTGACGCCAGAATTTAGCCGGGTTGAGCTCGCTATCGACTTTGGCTATCAAGCTGTTCCATATTTCTCCTGTTGGAGGTTGATAGCCTCTTTTAACTCGGTCCTTAGGCACCGAAGGAGTGGGCTTCTTTCCTAGTTAGGACCTTCCCGTCTTATTTCTTCGTACACTTCCCTGTGAACACGAGCGATCCCTCTCATCTCCTCTGTCCATCTGGGCTTAGGAGGAGTTTTATACCCAGTCTTGTGTATGCACTCGCGGTCCGCGTCTATTAGGGAAGTAGTTATCCTCTCTATTTCCCCGTCTATCTCCTCCAAGGCCGCGTCGCTGAGGTCAGCTGGGGCGTATTGACTGAGTCGTCTCTTGTAACGCTCCCAGTTGGCCAAGGCGTAGATTTTCGGAGAGAGATTGGAAGCTGGATCGGAGCGAGAGATACTGTCGTAAGGATCGCTATGTGATCACTTGGGACTGCTGGGCCTGGCTCACTATGGTAGTTGAATGAGAAGCCTTCACTGGTTAAGATTATGTCAGGTTTGGCTGCTGATATAGAAGTGATATAAGTCGGAAAATCCGGCCCTATTCTCTGGATGTTTTTCCTTCCCATAATCAGTTCCAAGTTTCGGCCTCTTTCGTTTGTACTACCATAGCCCGCCGCACGGCATCTGGCATTGAGGTCACCCCCTATTTCGCCATTCTGCGGTGCCCAAACATTGTGTCGAAGTTATTTAGTGAAAGATATGCTTGACGGGGGGGGGGGGTCATAGGCTACAGCTATCACGAGGTCTCCTACCAATGTGTAGAGTTCAACCGCCACAAAGGATTCATCAAGTTCTGATAGATGTTTGAACGAGATGTTCCTCTTGATAGCTATTGCAGCACCATAACACCTTTCCTGAGAATGATTCTTCATGACCACTCTGTAGTCCGGCATTTTAATTTGACCAGATGTAGTCTTAATACCGTGCTTCGTTATAAGAATGATGTTGGGGTCAAGCACTTGGAATATGCTTCCATATACCATAGCTTTCCTTTCCCATCCGTTTACGTTGATTGTCAGAATCCTCCTTCTATTGCTTACTCTTTCCATGTTGTCTCTTTAGTGTTTTTGGGTGATGTTCGTTTTCCTCCCGTTTTTCTTCTTTCTGAACTCGGCATTAGAAATTTGCTCGCAGGTATTGTGATGTAGGGTCACATTCTGGCAGAGCAGAACTTCTTTCACCGTTGCAGCGTCGATTTCCTAGTCAGAATCCTCCTTCTATTGCTTACTCTTTCCATGTTGTCTCTTTAGTGTTTTTGGGTGATGTTCGTTTTCCTCCCGTTTTTCTTCTTTCTGAACTCGGCATTAGAAATTTGCTCGCAGGTATTGTGATGTAGGGTCACATTCTGGCAGAGCAGAACTTCTTTCACCGTTGCAGCGTCGATTTCCTAGTCGTATTCCCATTTAAACACTTTTGCTTTAATCCCATGGAATATTCACCTGGCTTCCATTTCTTCAGAAAAGTGAAACTGATCGCATTCGTAAACTTTAAGATTGATATTGTTTGCACGCAATCTTTTGTTTTTCTGCTTCTTCCGCTTGGCCTTCTTTATTTGTGGGACTTCAGTGTCCGATTAGTCTGAGGATTCCGAGGAACCTCTCTTCGCTGAAAGAAAACGATTTTTAAGGGGTATTTATATTCCGCCTTGGTTAAACGTAACGTTAGAGGAAATGGGCCACTCCTGTGAGTGGAATTCGAAAATAGTTTTAATGTGCGATTCCATCATGTCGCTTGACTGTTGATGGCCAGCTTATCTTCATTTATTAATATGGCTTCTAAGATGTTCAGCCTCGCTTTATTGACCTCTTTTCTTTTAATAATGGTGTTATCAACAAGCATATCTCTCGTTAGGTAAATATTATTGGCATTCTCCATATGATTATTATGCCCTCCGCTTTGTAGATGCATATTTAAACGTCTTGAAAGTGTAGTGGTTGTCATGCCAATATATTTTGAGTTATTATAAAACTTATAGTCTTTATCGGGGAAGATGAACTCATAAACTATGTTGGTTGACTTGAGATTCGAGGAGTTTAGGCAGGTATTTGGTGGCTTTTGCTGTTTTATAATAAATGATGAGTTGGATTTTATCCGTTTGATTTTTAACCTTGATGTTACGGTCAATAATCTCTTTGATCACTCAATGCGGAGAGTGAATGCCCTGAAAGGTATAAAATAAGCGTAATCGGCTCATACATCCGCCGAGCTTATAAATGCTGCTCTACGTTAGAACCTTTCCTCCAAGAGATTCCACGAGTAAGTCAAATACTTATGAATAATGGGTTTTCAATCAGCATGATTGACAAACAACTCCAATCACTTTTAAATAACCATTACAAAGAAACGGATAAAACTGAAAGTAATCAGGGAGAAGTCAGTCAACAACATCAAAGTGTATTATGGAAACCAGATGTCCACGGCCTATAATATATATATATATATATATATATATATATATATATATATATATATATATATATATATATATATATATATATGTATGTATCTATATATATATATATATATATATATATATATATATATATATATATATATATATATGTATGTATCTATATATATATATATATATATATATATATATATTAATTTTCAATCGACACGGGAACAATGCAAACGCAGCCAAAGCTCGTCGCGATATTTGTGCTGTGTACGGAGAAAATGCTTTATCAGAAAGGACAGCTCAATGGTGGTTTTCACGTTTCAAAAACTGTCATTTCAATCTTAATGACGAAGAACGTTCTGGTCGCCCCATTAAGTTGGATGAAGATCGATTGAACGACCTTCTTCATGAAAATCCTCGTCAATCGACTAGAGAACTGGCTGTGCAATTGGCGTGTGATCAGAAAACTGTAGTGAATCACCTTCATTCGATGGGGAAAGTTCAAAACACGGTGCATGGGTTCCGCACGCTTTAAGCGAAAGCAACAAACTTCAACGCTCCACAATTGCTGCAGGCTTGCTTGCTCGCCACAAGGCTACTCGTGGATATAAGGACAGATTTCTTCACCGCATCATCACTGGCGACGAAAAGTGACGTGTATATGTCAACATGAACCATCGCAAACAATGGCCTAGCCCCAATAAAAAAACCACTTCCGCGATTAAAGCAAGGACTTCATCCACTAAAGACGACGCTGTGTGTGTGGTGGGATTGTGAAGGCATCATTTTTTATGAGCTCCTTGCGAACAATGAGATTGACCATGCAGAAGTCTACGTTGAACAAATGTATCGACTCGCCGAAGCTATTCGTGAAAAGGAACCTCATCGACGTTATGGAGTCCTTCTGCAACACGACAATGCTTGTCCTCGCATTGCCAATATGACAGAAGACGCCATTCAAACGCTTAATTGGGAATTCTTGCCGCATCCTCCATATTCGCCAGACTTGGCTCCATCGGATTTCCAACTGTTCCGATTGCTTTCCAACAATTTGCGCGGCGTTTCGTTCAATACTGATGTGGAATTAAGAACCTGGTTAGACGAATTATTCGAGTCAAAATCCAGAGATTTTTATTGCAGAGGCATCGAAAAACTAGTTGAACGTTGGGAAGAAGTCGTAAATAACAACGGAGAATACATTATTGATTAAATTGCATATTGTTATCAAGTAAAAATGAAGTCTTTCTAAAATTGTTAATGGTAATGAATAAATTTGACAAAACCGCAAGAACTTATTCCTCAGCCCAATATATAGATTATTCAGCATTCAAATGCAGATCACAAGGCGAATCATTGGCAAATATTCCACTATTAACGTATTTACGTTGTAAATTAAATTGGTGTGTCTTATGGAGTTGTCTGTAAAAAAAATAATTTTAATTTGCCTTTTGAAGTGCAGCCACGCGCAATATTGCATTATATGCCCTTATTGTGTGCATGTCAAATGTTCTCCCTGTATTACAAAGCTGCGTGTTGATAGGTATTAATTGTTATAACAACTGCTTACCTAGCCTGTATATATATATATATATATATATATATATATATATATATATATATATATATATATATATATATATATATATATATAATATAATATATAATATTATATTATATAGGAATGTTAATGTATTACATGGTTGAACTTCTCCACTCGATAAATATCAAAGGCGTAAATTTCATTGCCTTTCAATTATTTAAATTCACTCCATTATCAAAGCGTTTCTTTTATTAGATTTGACAAATATTTAGAATACGATGTTTGGTTTGCTTGTATTTATACATAGGTAAATAGTTTACCATTAACTGAATTCGTACTGTTACTAATAGTTACTTAATTAAATAGAAGTATAAGAGATTTTAATTAATTCCGAATGAAAATAAAAGGGCAATGACACATGATATCTCAAAGTGAACTAAATATCGAATAATAATAAAATTATACAAATAACTTATTATTAATTAAATAATATAATTCAAAGTCAAGGGATACCACATAATATTTGTGCCCATAAGTGATTTTCGGTTCCCAGATTATCGATAAGAGAATTTGGGAAAAAAATAGCTTTCATCTAATCCAGCGAAATTAATCTAATGTAATCTGATTAATTGAATGTTAATTTATTAGGAAAACTAAATAACATATCACTTGACTATTGAATCTCAATGAAAACAGCATAAATTTCTTTTAAATATGCAATAAAAGTGAATTGTCATATTTATTCTAAATATTTATCGAACTATAGCTCATCCTATTTTACCTTACCCTTTCGTTATTACGAAAATAAGGAAAGGAACACAAATAATATAGAGATATTTTTTTTTACCTTCCTAATAAGTCCTGTTAAAGTCCTTGGACTTTCGATTAATGCTAAAATAACTTGGGGAAAACAAGCTGACTGGAAAGCGACAACTCCCAAGCCAAGATATTGAGAATCTAATGCATTGAATTTTTATGTTTAATATTTTCCGATTAGATTTATTCACTAGTTTCGTGTAGTATTTAACTTCAGTCTAAATCTCTCTGCCATTTTTGGAACCGCTTTTAATTTATGAGATAAATACAAAAGGAGATCAACAGAAGATTCAAAAACTATTCAGAAGATCAATTTGATCCTTGAAATGAGTTAAGAGTTGCGAGAGAATCTAACTGGTTAAGTACTCGATTAATAGGCATTTCGAAATGGATTCAATTTCAGTGGAACATCGTTCATAATGAGTTAAATTA
The DNA here is from genome assembly GCA_963969495.1 of Ceratothoa steindachneri. Classification (NCBI taxonomy): domain Eukaryota; kingdom Metazoa; phylum Arthropoda; class Malacostraca; order Isopoda; family Cymothoidae; genus Ceratothoa; species Ceratothoa steindachneri. The sequence continues at coordinate 18,375,690 of OZ018319.1, forward strand.
TAAGAACGGTTTGAAGGTGAAGTGTACTAGTATAGTAATGTCCCTAATATGAAAGTCTAGAAGTCAAAATAGTTGCTATTATATATTTGGAGTTTCGTTTTAGCTTTTAAATTCGTTTATAGATTTCAAATTTAGTTGTGAATTCCAACTCTCACCTACATAGATCCTTCGGGGTCATTGATGGATTTACATGTGAGTTTTTCACAATATAATTTTCAAACAAAAGTGAAAAAAATATTTCGAGGGACATATTCTCTACGACCGTTTTCCTCGACAAAAACATATCCCCCCCCCAAAAAAAAGAAAGTAAGAAGGAAGAAAACCGCCTTTGTTCCAAACAATCTGACAAAAATTACGACCAGAAAACATATAAGAACTAATTCTTTGTGTCTACGTTTGAAAACTTTTAAGGTTCCTTTTAGGAACATAATTTCAAGTGAATCCAATTAACTATTGTATTACTCTCGAAGCCAATAAATGTTTTTTATACTCGGCTACGCTGTGCCCTTGGTCTTTTGGTCGGAGCAAATAAAAGGAGAAAAAATAACCATTTCCAGGCATAATTTCTTTTGTTTTCCTTTGGATTCCAAATCCTTAAATTAACTGAAAGAAAATGCGAGTTTTTGTAGATTTTTACTTTTAGTAAACTTCCAATATATATATATATATATATATATATATATATATATATATATATATATATATATATATATATGGAATATATCACATTTACGTGATGTATATCAGTGGAAGGTAATGATAAACCAAATTTTAAAATCAAGATTTCATTTATAACTATCGGACTAGTTTCGGCAAGATGCCATTTTCAACTAATAATGAAGAAGCTAGGCAAGTAGCACAGTATATATAAGGTAAGACACATCCTTAACAAAAGTAAACAGCAAGAAACAATCTGGAAAAAAAATATATACTCGAGTAAATCTAGCGTGAATGACAAACTAAACAAAATGAAATGGAACCGGAAACAATCTGGAAAGTTGCTAATTCCCAAACGGGGGCTTATAGAAACGAGGGGTGACTCTATTCGTTATATATTTGTTAAATTTGTATTGCCCTTCAGATAAATTTAAATTATCAACTTTGTTAATGATGATGGATTCCGAAATTTATAAATCAAACAATTATATTGAGAGGAGAATTGCGGAATCCATCATCATATTCATTTCCAACACTATTAAAGACTAGCTTTGCTCTCTCTAAGGCAGCTGAAGGCCTTCTGTTGGAGGAATAGGTTCTTATTTGCTATTGGATTCTCGCATTGGAGTCAGGCCAAGTCTTGGATTTCACTGCTGCTTAATTACCTCCCACTACAACGGCAGAGTAGAGTAAATCTTTATTTAGCGGGTCCTGTATGGATGTACGTAGTATTGTTTCATGAAACATGAAACGGCTGAAAGTAATTGAATGTCTGGGGGGGTTAAAGTGCTAAAGCTTTTTTCGTTCTCTCATTCAATACTTTCCGAATCCATTAATGAAGCTTTTATTTCAAAGAATCAAAGATCGTGGTTATAAGTAATTTCATCCTTTCCTACAAAATCGATCTAAATCTAAGATTTTGGGTGATTCGTATACTCAGCCCCGAAATTAGGATAAATAATGATCCGTAACTAAATCTTGGCCATTTACCTCTTTATTATCCATTGTTTTCGTTCTTGTTTGTTATATATTGCCTTAATTTTTTACAGTTTAATTTACAAGTTTCTCTTAATTCTAAAAGAAAAAAGTAATATGGTCACAACTGATTTTAAAAGTTTCCCTATAAAATATTATATATATATATATATTAATAAAAGGTTTCTCCATAAAATATTATATATATTAATAAAAAGTTTCCTCATAAAATATTATATATATTAATAAAAAAGTTTCCCCATAAAATATTATATATATTAATAAAAGGATAAAGTTGAAGATAAGCTGCTCGGCAGCTAATTTATATTTATAGATTTTCGTATATGCGTTTGGTTATTCGTATATGTGTTTGGTTATTCGCATATGTGTTTGGTTACTGGAAGCCGGTTTCGAGCCGGCTATGAGTTACCTTATGGGGGCTCCTCTCCCCCATAACCCACATACGACGAAAAATATTGGAACAAAGGACGAAAGCACAATTGTACTACTCGTTCCTGAAGGCGACATATTGCTATTTCGTGGCTCATGGAATTGCATAGAAATTAACATAGATTCGTCATAGAAAATATGTGACGCTTCAGAATGGCTTTTGTTGCTTGAAATCAAAACTTATAAAGACCTTAATTCTTTATAACTGATTAAAAAATGCGTGGAATTATTCCGATGCTGGGCAATAATAAAATGGGTAGATGGCCTCCAAAGAAGTAGTCAAATTAAATAAATGTCCTTTGCTATATAAATTTGCATATCTTTTCCTCAAAATATTATGATATACACACTATATTTATGACAAAGACGAAAAGTTTTTAAAATCGTTCCTATTTACTTTTGAAACGTTCACATTATGATGTATCAGAAAATGCTTTATGTAATCAAAGACATCATACCTCCACATAATAATGGCTAATTAAGCATCGAATGCATTTTTATCGGTGCTTTGCTAATAGGGTTGTAAATACAAAGCTCTTAATGTTTATGTTGTTTTTTTTTATTTCTTCGTACCTAAGAATCAATTTAGGCATTCTTAATTTTCCATTTATAGCAACCAAGACTTGTGTTAATGCAAGTTGGCATTTCATCAAGGTTAAAATAACAAAGCAAATAATTGATTAAAAAGTCCAAAACTAAACACACTACTCTACAATCTAATCCTGCTCTCAGCTATTTTAGACCACGCATGCTCTTGTAAACAATTGTGACCTTTAGCTTTCATCTCATATTTAGTCAAAAAATTAGATCCTTTCGTCTAAATTAAATTCTGATTTTACATAATTTGCGTTTGTACACTACTTTCTCTTTAGGAGTAGAACGAATACATTTTTAAAAGAAAAATTATATGAATTTATATTTCAACTGCGGTTGAAGTAGAAACATAAATTACCGAATGATCACGACCGTAAAACATTAAGAGATATTATATTGGAAGGCGGAAATACTAAAATTATGTAGTTCTCTGAGTATAAATCTTTACCACACCAAAAACATTCCCAGACACATTGATATATTGTTGAAGAAAATCAAAGATATAATTGGATTTGGGCCCTGAGGATTAATATTATAAAGGTTCCCAAATATATCAGCTAGGCTGACACCGATACAATTTAACAAGAGAATCCTTATACAAAAGCAATAATACTTTCCTACCCTGATTCCTATCATAGGATTTATTAGCCATTTAACGCATCTAAAATATAGATAATAGTTGGTACAAATCACGATAACATTTCCAGTTAGTAGATATAGGGTGAGAAATGGAAACAGGAGGGAAAACATAAATTAAGTTGATGTATTAAAAATGTTAAATATAAACTACTAAGTAGAACAAGAAAAATGAGAAAGGTTAACCCATTAAAATAAGACGAAAAAAGCAATGTGTGCATAATAATTTCCGTTTTTCAAAAAAGTTAAATGCAAAAATGCATGTTCAAAATTAGGTTTACAATGTCCTTTTTGATGCCATTGTCTAAAAAGAAGGAGAGGAGAGAGACGAAAATTCCTATAGCACAGTCCAAAAAATCGACGTAATAGTTGACAACGCTTTAAAGGGGACACAAGAAAAAATATGGAAGATAGGAGAAAGAATGGGTACGCTATAGAAAATATATGGAAGCTTGGGGTGGAAATGAGCATGCTATGCCAAGAAATGTGGAAGCTTGAGGAAACAAGGTCTGCTGACCAAAAAGTCGCGTGCTCTCACATTTTCTAATTTATGACTTTACGACCTTCAAAGCCTTTAGTAATTCTTGTACTAACTTTCAATGGACCTTGACAATTATATCATTCGAAAGAGAATGTAAAGCAACATAAGGGTTTGAAATCTCGTTAGAATCGGCCGTATGGTTATAATATTATGGCCAAATCATTCCTAGGCTAACCTTAAGAGGACTTTCGCAATTATATCATTCGAAAGAGAATGTAAAACAACATAAGGGTTTAAAATTTCGTTAGAATCGGCCGTATGGTTAAATCATTCCTAGGCTAACCTTAAAAGGACTTTCGCAATTATATCATTCGAAAGAGAATGTAAAACAACATACGGGTTTCAAATTTCGTTAGAATCGCCCAAATAGTTATGATGTTATTACCAAAACAAATTAATTCCCAGGCTAATCTTGGAAGGCCGTGGGCAATTATATTGTTGTGAAGCGAATGAGAAAGAACATAAGGGTTTAAAATCTCGTTAGAATCAGTTGGATAGTTACAATGTTATGACCAAAACAAAAAAAAAGAAAAACGGGTACTGACAGACCCACTGACATAGTGAGATATAGAGTCGCCCGCGACTACAAATATGGATCCTATGAAAAGAAATAAGGAAGCTTTGAGATGGTATGAAAAGAACATAGAAGATTTTGGGTAAAGTTTTAGACGCTATTAAAAGAATTATTATTGCTTGGAAGAGAAATGTAGGTTCTATGCAAACTTGAAGAAGAAATACGGAAGCTAAGGAATGAAAAGTTGAAGCTTAGTAAAGAAATCTGGAGACTATGGAACGAAATATGGAAGATTGGGGAATATTTCGACGCTATAGAAAGAAAAATGGAAGATGGGAATGATATGTGGACGCTATGGAATGAGATATAGAAGAATTGGGAAGAAATCTTAAAGTTATGAAAAGAAATATGGCAGCTGGAGAAACTTATGTGGAAAAAAGGCAAATAAAATTGGTAGCTTCGAAAAGAAATGTGGACCTATTGAAATAAATACGGTGATGTGTAAAAAAATGGACTCGATAGAAAGAAAGATGGAACATAGTATGAAAATCTGGACATTGCAAAGAAATATGGAAACTTAGAGAAGAGAGATGCCAGAAAAACCAAGATGGAACTTTGTGGAATAAATTTGGACACAATAGAAAGAAATATGGATGCTTGGTGAAGAAATTTGGAAGGTAGGGAAAGACATAGGAATGATTGGGAAAACATAAGGAAACTACAGAAAGAAATATGGATGCTTAGAGAAGAAACATGGACCCTGTGGAAAAAAATGAAGACGCTTTGGAAAGAAATATAGAAACTTGAGGAAGAAATGTGGACGTTTTTGAAAGAAAGCCTGGAGCTTAGTAAAGAAATGAGTGTATTATAGAAAGAAATATTGGAAGCTTGACGTAGAGATTTGTAGGAAAGGAAAAGAAATATGAAAGATTGTGGTAAACATGTGTACGCTAATGTAAGCAAAAAATTAGGAAAAGTTTAGACGGTATAGAAAGAAATATTGAAACTTATAGGCTATAAAAAGAAATATGAAAGCTTGAGGAAAAAAGTGAGGAGACCAAGAAAAGATATGTGGTAGCTTGAAGGAGAAATCTAAATGCTATGGAAAGAAATATCAAAAACTGGGGAAGAGAGGTGGAGGCTAAGGAAAGAAATATGGAAACTTTGGTAAGAAATGTGGATTCTGCGAAATAAATATGGACATTTGGGGAAGAAATGGGGACGCTATAAAATGTGAATTCTTGGAAATAAATATAGATATTTGGGGAAGAAATGGGAACGCTAGGAAATGTGGATTCTTGGAAATAAATATGAACATTTGGGGAAGAAATGGGGATGCTAAGAGATGTGGATTCTTAGAAATAAATATGGACATTTGGGGAAGAAATGGGGACGCTAAGAAATGCGGTTTCTTGAAAAAAAATATGGAAATTTGGGGAAGAATTGGAGACGCTAAGAAATGTGGATTCTTGGAAATAAATATTTACATTTTGGAAAGAAATGGGGACGCTAAGAAATGTGAATTCTTGGAAATAAATATGGACATTTGAGAAAGAAATAGGGACGCTAAGAAATCTGGATTCTTGGAAATAAATATGAAAATTTGGGGAAGAAATGGGGACGCTAAGAAATATGGATTCTTGGAAATAAATATGTACATTTGGGGAAGAACTGGGGACGCTAATAAATGTGGATTCTTAGAAATAAATATAGACATTTAAGGAAGAAATGGGGATGCTGAGAAATATGGATTCTCGGAAATAAATATGGACATTTGGGAAAGAAATGGGGACGCTAAGATATGTGGATTTTGGAAAATAAATATGGACATTAGGGGGAAGAAATGGGGACGCTAAGAAATGTGGATTCTTGGAAATAAATATGAACATTTGGGGAACAAATGGGGATGCTAAGAAATGTGGATTTTGGGAAATAAATATGGACATTAGGGGGAAGAAATGGGGACGCTAAGAAATGTGGATTCTTGGAAATAAATATGGACATTTGGGGAAGAAATGGGGACGCTAAGAAATGTGGATTCTTGGAAATAAATATGGACATTTGGTGAATAAATGGGGACGCTTAGAAATGTGGATTCTTGGAAATAAATATGGACATTTGGGGAAGAAATGTGGACGCTAAGAAATGTGGATTCTTGGAATTAAATATCTACATTTGGGGAAGAAATGGGGACGCTAAGAAATCTGGATTCTTGGAAATAAATATGTACATTCGGGGAAGAAATGGGGACGCTAAGAAATCTGGATTCTTGGAAATAATTATGGACATTTGGGAAAGAAATAGGGACGCTAAGAAATGTGGATTCTTAAAAATAAATATGGACATTTGGGGAAGAAATAAGGACGCTTAGAAATGTGGATTCTTGGAAATAAATATGGACATTAGGGGGAAGAAATGGGGACGCTAAGAAATGTGGATTCTTAGAAATAAATATGGACATTTGGGGAAGAAATGGGGACGCTTAGAAATGGGGATTCTTGGGAATAAATATGGACATTTGGGGAAGAAATGGGGACGCTAAGAAATGTGGATTCTTGGAAATAAATATGGATATTTGGGGAAGAAATGGGGACACTAAGAAATGTGGATTCTTAGAAATAAATATGGACATTTGGGGAAGAAATGGGGACGCTAAGAAATGTGGATTCTTGGAAATAAATATGTACATTTGGGGAAGAAATGGGGACGCTAAGAAATGTGGATTCTTGGAAATAAATATAAATATTTGGGGAAGAAATGGGGACGCTAAGAAATGTGGATTCTTGGAAATAAATATGGACATTTGGGGAAAAAAAGGGGACACTAAGAAATATGGATTCTTGGAAATAAATATGGACATTTGGCGAAGAAATAGGGACCCTATGGTAATACATTGCAAAGAACTAATTGACTATAGGTTTTGTAGCAAGAATATTCTCTCACTCAAAATATTTACATTTTTCCAAATTATGCAATATATTTATCATTGTTTTATTATTATTAATAGTAATAGTAGATGAATATTATTTGTCGTAGTATCAAACACTAAGAAGCAATAAACAATGCTGGTGGTTCCTGATGGCAGTGAGTATACATATCCGTGTCAGTATTGGTTTAGTTTTTGATCGTGAGCGCACCGGTGCCTTGCCACTGTGACGCAACATGGATGCTTCATCTCGCTCGATTTCCAACAAATATTAAGATTAGGATTTGGGCAATGAGAAGGGATGGATTATTGTGTTATGTGCGATTGGATTGTTATACTGGCAATGGTAACCTAATCACGCATTAGTGGGATTCTTTGGGGTTCTTTGTGATGGATATGGATCGTAGATTGTCATGGAGGAGGGGAGCTACTCGAGTTTGGGAGAATCAATATAGCCTAAGTAATTAAGGTAGTTACAGTGGGTATTTTTGGTATAAATATATAAAAGATATCACTTATATAAAATGACTTATGATCAGTACTCCTTCTGTGAGCCTCGGAAATGCCTTTGGAGGAAAGAAATCCCCTTCAGGATGAGTAAATAGACAAGTTAAAAGGCATTTTTCAGTTCCCCAAATAAAAATAACCAAATTATTTTAGCCATAAAAAGTGTTTATAACTTTATTACCTCGTCCAAGACTATGTTTTGCCCTAATTTAGTGAGAAGAGCACTGATAATTAAATTCCTCGAAATCCTACGTGGCCTCAGTTCGACATCAAATTTACCCTTAAAAGTAAGACAGACTTCCCACTCACATTAGCAATCGTATTCCTATGAGATCTTCACACTTTCAGAATTTAGAGTAAAGCCACACCTACTCATCTATTCATGCCTCTTCCTCTCATTCACAACGTCAAACCAAGCGTCATCTCCAGTTATCTTCTCAGCACACGGCAACTTCGTGGGCAAATACTAATAGACGTTTTTATTATAACAATAAAACACTCAACATTTTACGCCTTGACTAATTAAATATAAACTTAGCTAGGAACGAGGTCAACTAACCTAAGTCGCGTGCTTTGAATTGTTCTGACGTTTGACCGTATGTCCATATGACCTTCCAAACTTTCAATAATTCACGGAATAACCTTAGGAAGACCTTGCTAGTTATTTTATTCGAAAGAAAATGTAAAACAACATAAAATTTTCAAATTTTCTTAGAAACAGTCGAAAAGTTACGATGTTATTGCCAAAAAAGCCCAGTGAAAGGTGGAACTGTTACCATACGACCGACCTACCTACGGACCAATATAGTAATTTATAGGATTTTGCTACGAAAACCTAGCTATTGTTCTCGTTATTTATTTATCTATATTTTCTCTTGCCATAGACGCAATTATGAGTCTTTTGTTCACTGTAACTCGAAACTCTACTCAAGTATGAGGCAGAAAACTTGATTCATTTTTACCTCGACACCACTTCACCATTTAGTTCTCTGCTGACTGAAACCTTTGTTTGAGAAACCAAAACAAGTTTTTATAGTTAAATAAAAAAAATCACACGACTAAATTATTAGTTAATTGGTGTACTTTACCGCACCAAATACTTTACCAAGTGGGCATTATTTTTTTTTATTAAAAACGAGAAGTCGTAGGTTGCACAGTCAAATGACTGGATTATATGACTTTATTTTAATTCAGGGGTCATTTCATTCCAACTTTGGCTCTCTTGTTTATTCTTTCATATCAAAAGCTATTAAAAATCAAAACTTAATTAAAAACGTTTAGTGGCTAACTTTTCTCTCAGGGGTCTTTTTATCTCAGGTGCCCTCATAAATGTCCCTTCCAGCCTTTTCATAGCATTTACTGAATGGTCATATTAAAATAACGGAAGGTACTAATCAGTCAATTTATCAGGCTACATCGTATCCCTTAATTTAGCAATAATCTAATTTTGGGGGTCATTTTCGAATTACACTTAACATTTCATCACAGTATTTAACTCAATGAGGTGTGAGATAAATGTTAAAAATGCCATGATATTTAACGAAACTAGTCATCTATTTTCATAATAGATGAGTAGAATTTACATTAATAAGAGGTCTAAACTTCGACCTTTAGGAAGGTCAATTCAAATACCGCTCCATGGTCTAAACTTGATCTTCAACGAGCCCTAGACGCTATAATCATCACCAGGCGTAGAATCAGCTTTTAACGATTAATGGCCGGAAAATAAACTTGTAAATCTACCACCAGATATGTGTATTATCAAAAAATTAAAATATAATTACTGAATATGGAATATTTTGAGATAAACGACATAAATGTAATATAAAATCTTGAAGTCACATAAATTCCTGAAGTCATAAATTTCTGAAGTCACATCAACTCCTGGAATCACATCAAATCATGAAGTCACATCAATTACTGAAGACACATAAATTCTTGAAGTCACATAAATTCCTGAAAATATGAATTACTAAAGTCAAGTTTAAATGTTCGCATACCAATTCAAATGTATAATTTGCTGATCATCTTCAATTAAGGTGATTTAATATTATTTTCGTAAGTCAAGCGATCTAAATTTAAGGATTTATATCCAACTAACATAAGTTACGAACTAATCAATAGGGTCATATACATCAAATAAGTTCTTCAAACCACAGCTTTGCCAAGGTTTTTTGGAAAAGACAAGACACTCTAAAATAAGCAGGTGAATATAATCTGGCCTTAGGTGTCTGATACTATTGTTCTTTTGCACAAATGTTTGCAAATGGCTTCCGTACCTTCTGCCAGGCACAGGGACCATAATAGTTAACGGCTACAACCATCATGTGTGAAACGTAGCAAATAAAGGTAAGTGAATGCATGGCTAAACATTGAACAAACACAATATGTGAAATACACGACCTCCGCAAGTAAGTATTAAGTATTCATTTATTTTTGTTTTATTTTAGTATGTATATTTACTCCTATTGTACCATTGAAAATCTTTAAAAAACCATACTCAAATTACTCTTTTTTGATTAATACAGGATTGTATACAATCTTTTGCACGATAAATAACATTTATTTAAGAAAACCAGTCAATGGCTTCGCCACTCCCCCCTACCGGGGGAGCTTGCGCTTCGCTACTAAAATTAAAATTTAAAATCTAAAAAAAAAGCAGCCATGGTTAAATTTTTATAAATTTTCTGAACTTCGCAAATTATAATAATTTTAATAATTAACTCTAAACTAAATTTCCCCCTTTTCAAAATATCACGTTGCTTAAAATATAGTTATAGAAGATAAAATAAAAAAGCAGCCTTGCTTAAATTTTAATACATTTTTTGAACTTCACCAATTGTAATTCATTTTCTTTTAAAACATACTAAAGAATTGGGTAATCATTTTTATTCTGAACTCAACTATTTTGTATTTTCAAACTCTAAAAAATTCATAGAAATTACTTTTATAGATATTTAAAATATACTTACATAAGTCAAAACCAAACTAAGATGATATTATTATTCAAATACTCAGAAAAATCCCCTTCTTAAATTATAGAGTTAGTGATGAAGATCATGATGATGATGATGATTATGATGATGATTATAAAGTGATCTTCAATGGCGCAAACTCCATAGAAATCCACCGAAACTCCGTTGCCATGGAGACTTCTTAGCCTACGCACAGCGTTACCTAAGGCAACTTAATTTCCGTAGCAATGGAAAGCCCATAATTACAAGAATATAAGACCATCTTGTATTAATTACCATAATAATAATTCATTTTTTTCTGCTCATCTTCCATAATACATAACGCATTACAGTTAGACAATGCAGACAGGATTACATGTGCGTAACACCTAAGGTTTCTAAGAGTAATCAAATGCACAGCAGCTTAATTCGTTTTGATGTCTCATTCTTAAGAAAAAGAGAAGACCTCGAATAAACGGTGTGAGGGATGTTGCACTCTGAAGCCAAAGCCTGACCCGATGACAGATTGCTATGATTCTACTTAAAATTTTAAACAAAAAACAAAACAAATAAAAACAAGCAAAATAAAAGACTAAACAACAAATAAAAACGAAAAAAAACAAGAAACAAAACAAAAGCAAGAAGACGGAGGAAGCATGTTCCGGCATTTGAGGGAGGCCTGCGGCCTCCCCGGCGCAGGAGTATGCGACCAACACTAAAGGGAGTTAAATAAAATGAAAGAGGCCAGCCTCCTCCAAGAAGTCAAATAATTGACAAGTCTGTGTGCACGAACACGTAGCGAGTACAAGAGGCAAGCAGTAGTGACCCTGCTCATCCCGGTACTGAGACAGATCGGAGGATGGAATAAGAAGAATAGAGATGGATAAGAAGATAGAAGAGAAATGGTGATAAGGTAATACGTGTGATACGGTGGCTGAGCTGGCAGCCTATTGGGGAATATGCTGAAAAACATTCCCGCGGTGTTAAGTAGATCCTCACGCATTACGACGCACATAGCCAATAACAACACTGTTCTTCACTTCACGTAGCCAATCATAAAACTGTTTTCATTCCCTTCACGTGTCCACACACATAAACCGACTCCCTCCTATATTCCGAAACCCTGCAGATGAAGTACTAGGACCCCAAAATGAGGCACTCATATCCATATACCTTGTCTGGATTACTAGTGTACCCTATTTGGGGCGTTTATACCACATAATATTCACGTGGAACCACGAAGTGTTCTGTGATCGCTGGTTGGTGTCAAAATACAATGTTATCTGATACCTCCCCGATCCAACCCAAGCCTGGCCCCTTGCCAGCCAATGTTATTGTAATCTTTTAGTGTATTTCATTATCCGGTCAGGAGCATCTCGTCCACGATACGGGGGTGGATGGTGCGGCTTACTTAATTTATTAGTTTAATGGCCTCCGTGAGATGGCGATCTTCTAATGTAACCCATTACACTTCTCTCCCCTTGACTTTTTAAGATTTACTTCTTAGTTGAGGAATTAATTTCGTTTCTCTTCGCTGAAGTGTTCGATGGACGAGGAGGAATAATGATATTACTAATAATAATTCCATTAAGTGATGACTAATCATACTAAGAAACTGCTACATGGTGTCAAGTTGAATGTATTAAATAGTGTTGAATTACATCTCATAAGCTGGAAAACACATTGCTCACATGTTTATCCGTAGCTTTACTGTAATTTATTCCTTAGGTTCGACTCACGTAGACGGCCACTTTCTTTCTCTTTTGGTAGGTTACAACACATAAACTATTGCAATATAATTATTTGTTGTTATGATTTTCAAGTGTCTAACCATGGTTCCTCGTCATATTCAGGCTTAGGGTGAATAACTTCAGGCCATCAATATTTTCAAATCCTCGGACAATTGTGAAAAACTACTATTTGGCAGTACAGTTGCCTAGTCTCTAGTGAAATGAAATCGAGCTCACGATGGCTGTCATGCATTGTAGTGACCAGTAGTTTGGAACCCATGTTAAATTGTACATATGCCCCACTTAAAAATTAAAGACCTCTTAAAAGAGTACATATGGGTGGTGAAAGCCCCCAACCATTTCTTTTCCTGCAGTTGCGTGTGACAGTCTGCCGAATTGATGGGATCAGATGCGCGGCAGCCTTGGTTTGTGTCTTTTCTACCCGTTCGATTTCTTCTCGAAGGCTGTGAGCGGACCTCAAACTGACGCGTTACTTTAAGTGCGGTTGCACCATTGATGTGTATAAGGCCAGTACAATCTCATTGTTTCTAAAACTGAACTACTTCTTAAAGTAACCCAACAGTCGCTGAGTCTATTCTCTGACACAACGCACTGTCTAGACAACTTAAAATAAATGCCAATTAGCGCACTTAATTCCTTCTCCGCGTCGGTGACCTCTAGACCCACCCCTTGTAAATAGTAGTTCTAATTGGGTTGAGATTCCTAATGTGTATTACCTAGCAGTTCTCTAAGTTAAAAGGCATCTTTCACATGCCCGACCACTCCTCTATCTACCACAGGTCAGCTCTCAAACTCTCGACGCTTTCGGCTGGCACTACACCCCTCCCCATATACCAATTTCTTTCGTATGCATTTTTTTATGCTTGTATTTTTTTATTTAGATGATGAATAGCAGAATGCCTAACACGATAACTTTTGGACTCCGCTCGTCACTAACAACCAGCGAGAGACCTGTCTATTGATCCATATACTCTACCGCCTCCAAAACAACATGTTCACAATCCATTTCTAAATCTTTCAGCTAACTCAAATGTTCGCATCTTACTCAAAAACCTCCGGTGAGGTATTTATCAAACTTGTAGAAGTGCTGATAAAGTTTGACAACGGTTACACTTTCCCATCAAATCGTGGAAAAACTCCATCAATTTATTTAAGTACGACCATTTCCTACACAACACACGAAATGAAAGCTTGCTTAGAATGTGAAAATCTAAGTGCCCGATCATCCTATCTCCAATTAGACCTTTATAAAACGTCTCCCATTACTGAAGTCACGCTTATCGGCCGATAGTTTCCCGCATATTTACGATCCTCTATCATATAGATCGGAATAACATCAGACATCCGCTAGTCGATTGGAACCTAATCTCTGGCCAGGACGTGTTGAAAAGCGTGGATAAGTATGGGGCTTCCGTGACATTTCGCAGGTTTTGCGACAAAAGGTACCTTCAAGACCAGGGGATTTATGCAGTTCCAATAGTCTATGTAAGTTGTTATCTTTTGCTCGTCCATCATAGTTTCTTCTAATTTCATTGCCACATTCGCAAACCTCAGTTGTTCACACGGTAACTCACCATGATTTCCGTAAATATCCCGGATTAGTAATCGTTATGGACGATGGCAATATTAATGTCGAAATCTCGCACCATGACATTACCATCCTTATGTGTGCCTAGCTATGCCACTAACATCCTAAACTGGATTTCCGTTCTCTACGTGGGCGAAGAACTCATTGGACTTCCATTTGCAAAGACAAAACACGAAACTCCTCATCTAGCTTGAACTTTCTAACAACTACTTCTATGCTCTGCGCCATTCCTTAAAATACTTGTTAAGGCTATGACTGTTGCGACTAATTCTCCACTTTTTATATATTCCTAAAGGCAGTCACGTACTCCCTCAAAACTATTTAGACTGTACTATCGTGACTTTCAGTCTTTGCTCGTACGTACTTAGCTTGTTGACTGAAGAACTGTTCTGTGAACCAGAGTCAAGGCACAGCGGCACTTTCACCCTTCAGAGCTGGTTAACTTTATGGGCGCTGTTCTGAGCAGTATAAAGTATGCACAAAAACATCATGTTATAAACACTACTTCGTCAGGTATGCAAGTAGCAATACGCTTGTAGTTTAAATTCGCATCAAATTGGAAAAGGTGAGGTAGGAAAGAAATAACTTTAATCCGAAATTAAATATTGTATATATTTTTCTATATGTTACTAAGCACAAACAGTTATTGAAATTCGTTGAAGAATGTAAGATGGAGGGATTTCTACAGTGTATCAGTAGACAAATATCTTTTTCCATCTAAAAGTAGAAAACTACATAGAGCTTATAACTCTTAATGGAAACACGCCCCCCCCCAAAAAAAAAATCTTTCCTAGTCTAAAGTAAGTTCTTCCAGTCAAACATTTCTAAGTCAAATTTCTAGTCATCTACTACTCTTTACACCACAATTCTCTCTTCCTCAATAGTCTGCGTTATATTTTTCTCACTGAGCTGAGGCAGTTATGATCTTCCAACGCCTTCGTTTAATTAACATACAACTTCAGCCGAAAACTATCCCCCCATCGAGTCGCTGCCAGAATCTGCAACACCCACGAATGGAACCAGAACTCATTTAAAAGTTGTTAACAATTTCCATACTTTTGTATATTCTCAAAAAATATAAAACTCTTAACTTTTTTCGAAAATAAGAATCTCGTCTTAAATTATATGTTAAATTCTACATAAAAAATTAGCCTTACATTTTTTAGTGAGCTGGGCAAATAAAATCATGCCTATTTCGAGTAATTTTCCTCTCTAGAGACATCAATTGAAATTATAGTTAAAGTTATAAAGAAGCTCTTCATCGAAGATCTCAGAAGGAGCTTTTATCACATATACCAGAAGATAATCCAACTATTCTAAGACAGACAAAGATTTCTCTTTCAATCGGCCTTTTTAATTGTTATCGCTGCTTGTCGAAGAGAAATGGAAATATATTTTTGTCCACTCTAGCTCTCCCTTATAAAATCGCCAAACAGTGATAACAATTAAATAGGCCAATTGAAAGAAAGCTTCAATCGGCTTTGATCTTACGAACTAAATCTTCATTCGTGCTAAATCAGGTCAACCCAAAATCTTCGCAAACTGGTCAAAGCAATTGCATGATAAATCCGTCTTATCCAGTGAGTAGTGTGGGAATTGCGACGAGCAGCATCCTGCTGGCTCAAAGCAATGAGAATCACATCTTTTAGAGAAGGGAGTCCTAGCAGTTTAGGTTGCGGGGGGCAAGGTGTGACTTGGTCATGTCACGTTTTGTGCGACCTGGGACATCCTATCCCTCTCAAAATAAAAAAGCACTTCATGACCTACGATCACGGTTGCTAATTCTAAACTCTTCCTTTTGTGGGTTGTAGCCCCACCCTCAGCTGCCTTCCTGCTAGACGTAGTCCTATGGGCTCACACGATCGTCTAAATCTAGGGCTTCCCCACTTCCTTGTGTGACAGGTTCCTATAAGACAAAAAAGCCCCATTCGTACACCTCATTAAACTTCCACGAGACAATCTCCCAAAGGTGGTCGTGAGACCGTATCCAGAAAATCCGAAGTCAATTATGAAAAAGATCGAACTACAGTGAATTTCAGGAATTCAATAGAGTTCTCATATTTTAGAGATGGTATTATTCTTGCTTAAACAAAAAACAGGTGGATGCGAGTAGTTTTTTCAATTCCTCTCGATTCTCCTTCATCATATTTTGATGGCGTTTTTATTTGATATTTATTTAACTTACTTTATTAGTTGTCACTCAACAAGATGGAATACTAACTCAAAACTAGTGAAAGTTATTTTTTACTATCTCGGACCTTTGTAAATTTTTTAAAGATATTAAGAACGATCCAGGAGATATCTTATTTGACTAAAAAGAAATTCAGCTAAATTCATTTTTATTGGTTTACAATATTCTATAGAGAGACATAATTTTCTGACTTTTACATCATATAATTCTACATATCCTGTTTTGGTATGCGAAGAATAAAAGGAAATAGTGTTTTGATTAAAAGAGATGCGTGAAATTTTGAAAAATTCTGTGAAAAATTTGAATAAAATAATTTGATTTAAGTCGTAGAGAAAAATCCAATTAAAGAAATTTTTTAATTCACAATAAAATGTTTAAGAATTATTCTATAAATAGTGAATTAGATAAAAATGCAATAAGAATCTTTGATATAATAAAATGAAAACGTGATCTCTTGAAATATACAAACCCAATATTGTTCACAAATATGTCATTTAAAGATATATGTACATAATTGTTTTCATTTTCAAAATAAACTTCAAGGAATATTTTCTCGTGCAGTGATTTATTTCAATTGATTTGAACGATGCCAACAACAAAAATTCTAGTAAAAAATTAGTTTTACCTCTTAAAAAAATTAATACTTTTATAAAAAAAAGAAATAACATCTTTCGGCACTCTCAAACTAAATATAAGTTCTAGAGAAAAAAATGGAGTTTCTATATAAATAAAATGCCTAAAAACATTTTAGCTTCATTTTTTTATCGCCAATAATTACCTTTTTTTATTCTAGCTCTTTTTAATCTTGTGCAGTGATTTAAATATAGCCGGATATAGGGAATTCCGGATATCGAGAATGCCGGATATAGCGAAGGTAGGATATAAGGAATACTGAATATAGTGAACGCAAGATATAGCGAACACCAGATGTATCGAATGCCGGATATAGTGAGCGCAAGATATAGCGAATGTCAGATATAGCGAATACCGGATATAGTGAACGCCAGATATAGCGAATGCCGGATGTAGCGAATACCGGATATAGTGAACGCCACATAGAGCAAATGCCAGATATAGCGAACGCCAGATATAGCGAATATCGCATATAGCGAAGACCGGATAAAGCGAATAGCGGATATAGCGAAGGCAGGATATAGAGAATAACAGATATAGTGAATATAGGATATAGAGAATGATAAAGATAGGCAATGGTAGATCAAAGTTCTCGTAGATTTGTAACAGTTTTTAGTCGCGTGGTCGCGACTCTATAAGTTACTATCTCGGTCCGTAGGTCGGTCGGTCAGTTTTTGAAAGTTTTGAAGGTCGTAAGATTACATGATATGTTTGTTAATACGGTTGTTATTATTTTTTAAAAAATTTTTGTTTAGAAATTATTGAAATAATTTAGAGCACGCTACCTATGTCTTGTGACCTTGCTTTTATCTTGAGGAATTTGGGATAACTTCATGTTCATGCCTTCATCTTTACCCTCTTTCCTATCATCTGAGGACAGCATGCATCAACGCAATTAAAACCTAACACCACCTCCCACCACTATCGTGCGCAAACACTACCATTACTTTTTGTATTTCTATGGGCCCTCCCCCATAGGTATGCCCTGGTTATGCGCTTTATCATTTCGGCCCGTTATAGTTCATCCTTAGACTGAAGACCTCAATTACGCTCTCACACAAGCCCTGCCCATTCATATTTATCATACACGATATCATCCACTTTATTCTCCCTCAGCCGTTCCTCTCTCAAACACGCATTTATATAACCAACCCCCCTTTTGCGCGCTCTTCTAAACTTTTTAACACCCTACATTTCACTCTTATATATTTTTTCACCAATCTTCTTTCAAGCTCATTCCACCTCAGAACACCCTCAGTCCCAACCTCATTCTGACTATTTTTCACAACGATAGATTTTTATCTCTCTCATTTGCCCAACCACCCTATTTTCTTTCTGCACACCTTTGTGCTGAAAGAAATCAGTTTGCTGCGCTTGTTTCTTTCAATATAAAACCACACCCACACTCTCCCCAATTCACTGCTCTCCTTCTCTACCAAAAGCTCCAGTTTCCCAATTCCATCCACCACACGGCCCTTGTCATTCCAGAATCTTTCTTAGCTTCACTTCAATCATTACAGCGTTCATACATTACAATCACACACAGTTTCACCCTTGTAAATCTGAACTCAACCCACATACTATAATTCTCGAGTTTACACATTCATACTTGACCATTGGATTTTGCCACTTCTCACTCCAGATCAATGCTACACCTCTTTTATGTCTTCACCCCCTGTTCTACACCTGATTTCACTCACTCCATCCCACACAAATTCTTCATTCCTTTTCATGTTCGTCTCACATAATCCCAGCATATGGAAAATCCATGTTTCAAACATATTAACTACCACTCCCACCTCCCCCCCTCATTACAATACATTCTACACACACACACACACATACACACTGGATTCACATACTTGGATTAACCACATTGACTGGAGATGTTCCGCGCCATCCCCGCCCATTACCGGCATTGCTTATTGCGCTCTTAAGACCAAACTTTCGTTTACGCGGCATATCAGAAAAGCGTCCTTTATCCAGGTTTAGTCGTCTTTTACTCCAGATACAAATTAAAGTTTTCTTTAAAATTTTATATTTTTGAAGTTTTGGGAGAAATTAAATTTAAAGTATTTGAATGTTATAATTTGATATTTTTCAATATTTTTTAATATAATAATGCGTCTTTTGTAGCAGTTATTAGATTTATATACTTGTTTAGAATTATTTAAGTTTATTTCATGATTATATTTACTGAAATCATTAAATAAACTCATTCTTTCGTTTATCTTTATTTTTTTAAATCACTTTTGTAAATTCTCCTTTCATCTTCGCATGAGCCAGTACAAGTCTTACACAGTATTTCATACACACCAGATTTTATTTTGCCTCCTTTTCGAAAGAGATTATTGTATCATTATATCTAAAGGAAATAGTAATATTAAAGAACAAATTATGTGTTTTCAATGGTTGTGGAGCCAATCGTATGATTATGGATTATTTATTAGTCATTTATGTCATCATTTGTTGTGTTTATCCTAAGTCAACAAATTATCTCATTCATGCCATGATAACTCTATCAAGGTATTTGTTGCTTTGTCTTAAACTTTGAGACCATGTAGCATGTTCCTTCGTCCCTGAGGAACTAAACTTGTATCATTATTGATTTAATATATCGGTGTTGGTTTATTGAAATGTGTCATTCTTGAGCAAAATATTATTATTTTAAGTTAATGATGCCAAAAATAATGTAATAAAATTTCATAATCTAATATTTTATACTATTTTCTACCTATTTTCATATATATGTATATCACATTAATATTTTAACTCATATTGTGATGGGATGTGTGTTGGGAAGGACGTAGAGAAACCGTATAAAACATCATAATGAGGTGGATCCTTTTCATACCATTTCACTCTTTCTCAGATATTCTCCTGAGATGAAAAATTTATGTTTTATTTATGGAGTATAAATTTGAGTTAGCTAAAAGGTTTCTGACCACGAACATAATTTGGAAAATGCAATAATTGCATTTGGATTTAAATTATTAATTGGAATATCCTGGAAGATTGAAATTTCCCTCCATTTGTTTAAAAGGTCTTAAGGACCCGTTCCAAATTTTATTTTGTTTATTTTTATTTAAATATTGGAAAAATAAGGTTTTGTTTTCGAGTGTCATATTAATACGAATGTTTTCACTTTAAAACGATTCATGTTGAATATTTTCTTATTGACCTCTTAAATCTTTCCGTGTGTCTCATGGCTCATTGCAGCGTGTATCAATAACATTTAATTTTATATTCACAAATCAAAAAGCTGTCGAGGTTTCCATGGAAACCATTTTCAGTAGCATTGCTTCAATATTTATGAAACCAAACTTCTGCTTCGTAGATTTATCAGTTAAAAGGATCTCAGCATTTATCGTTTGAAAGTGATTCACGTTATACTTTATCCGTTTATTTTTATGGGTTTTCTCTCATTTATTGCTCGTGTTCTTCTGTGATAAAGGAAGCTGGATTTGCTCAGGGATCAGGCCAACTTGCTCCATAGTTTTAAACGTTCTAAATATTTTAAAATCAAAGACATCGCTGTATTTTTAGTACTAAGATCCGTTCTGAAAAACAACACACAAAGCCCTTTGTTTTATGTCTCTTCTTTCTTTTATTCCAAAAATAATAAAAACTAAGAACCGAGAGCTTAGTTACAACAATGGAAAAATAAGTAAAACATCCGATAATATATAACCGTATGCACGGCGGCTTACCCTTGGTCTTCATTCAGACCTATTCAAGAGGTTTAATACCTTTTTAATTGGGGAGGATAAAGGTGAGTGAGAGAGGGTCTTTTGACGTATAATTAAAGCCATACCTCACATAGCATGATTAGAGAGCATAAACTGAAAATACACTACCGAGCAAAATAAAGAGCGATTTTCCTTTATTAAATTATTTTCAAAAAAATCATAAGTAGATAAGTGAAATTTAAATGGCAGGTAAAGGCTTGCATTTAATATATTTTACGAAGTTTTCACATGATACGATTGAAGAATCAAGAAAGTATACTAAATACACTAATAAAATACAAGAGTGACACGAGCAAAATAAGAGAACGATCAGTCAGAGAATTGCTTAGCGAACAATTACACAAGAAACAAAGCACGGTGTTTTTTTAGTACATTTGTATTCGAAACCTAAATATATAGCCGAGGCCAAAAATTTTCGGACAGCTCGTAAAGTTTATGATATTAGATATATGCATGGTCTTAAATTTTTTATAAGCTTATCAATGTGAATATAACAGTGAAATAAATAGGAATAAATAGCTATGTTATACAGGAGGCGGCACTAAGACCTCCCCGCTTTGGAACGGCAATAAAAAGGAAACAAAGCAAGTTACAAAAGAAAAATATTCCGGATACCTACATCAATGCCATTACGAGTCATGTTTTTAAATAACATCAGTTAAATGGCGGCTGTGAAGATCTATGCAGTATTAATCTCTTTCTCGCAAAACTTTCGTTGACCTGCATTCCATATCGCGTGGAATCGCAGCGATTTACTCCGTTATTGCAATCTTGAGGTCTGGCAAATTTCTTGGCCGGTGTTTGTACCCTCCTGTTTTCAGGTGTGTCCACAGAATAAATCATAAGGAAGCAAAACCGGCGAACTTTGGAGCCACCCGATATCACCATGTAAAGAGAAAAGATAACCTAAAAACAATTCTCTTAGATTTCTGAGTGAACATCGAGGCATATATGATGTGATACCTACCATATTTCTAATACCATACATTTTCCGAACCTTGATTGTTGAGTAAAACTCGTTGAATTTCGGGAGGAAAAAATTCTCGATCAGTTCAAAATAACGATCTCACGAAACATCGTCTTCTTCAAAAGGATAAGGATTCCACACACCTAAATCGCCTAAGGCACACCTAAGGCCGGTGGAGTTCTTGAGGGTTATTATTAGATCAGTACCTAAAGTTCTGTTTGTTGACTATCTTCGATAACAGCAAATCAGATTCGTCACTACAGATGAGAGTTATTGTTGTAGGAACGCTTTGTAGAATGTCACCACAAAAAGTTGTACTGTTTTTATAATCTCCATCACTAAACTCTTGCAGGACCATCATTTTGTAGGAGTATGTCTGTAGTGCCCTGTGTAAAACTATGCAGAGACTTCGATCTGACACGTATAAGGCAGCTGCCTGTTTGCGTGCAGAACGCCTGGGAGACTGCTGCAGCGAAGCTCTCACAGCTGCTACATTTTCCCACCCTGTCGTGGTTCTAGGTTGGCTAGAATCTTTTCTTTTCAAAACTGACCTTGGTGGTCTAAAGTTTAAAACCAAACGAAAAATTATTTTCCCATCCGGAACGGGATCATGACGACCAAGCTTAAGGCGTATCCTTATTCGGAAGGCACACTGCATAACGTGTATTTACCATTCTTGACATAGTTTTTAACAATAGAGGCACAATTTTCTCTATTCCACGTCATGTCGGTAAATGAAACCGCATGATACCACGGACCTATAGCGACCAGGTATACTAACTGTAATTCTCCAACAAGCCGAGTAATGCCCCTACTAAATCGGGAGCGTCTGATTGCTGCAGCTTGTATATGCACCAAATAATCAGCAAGGATTTACATATAACAGATGAAGCTCTAAAAATTACAGCAACAGCAAACTGATACAGGAAGCTCAGTACCGTGTCGAGAATCCCATGGGAGTGATGAAAGCATTTATTCTCGAGGCATTTGTTACGCGAGGGTGCAACATATGATGGATGTGGCCCACTCTGGGTGATGACTACCTTCACTTTCTCATTGAAGACTGGCTAAAGATTTCCTACGGTCTCCTTCACGTCTTGTTTAAGGTTTATAATGCTTTTCTACCCGGAGATTGAGGTGGCTAGTCCATCACAGCGAATAGTGTTGTCCCTAAAGCAATGCATGTTGTCGGCATACTCGTGACATTTGTAATTTTCCTGGTGGAAAAATCACATTCCGAGTATTTCTAGAGAAGTCTTAGGGCAAAAATTAATATTAAAAAACAGCTCGGTACTTCCCTGAATTCATGATGCCATCACAAACGTTAAGACAGTTCACCCCTGAATTTGACATACAGCCTCATACAATTAAAAAGCGGCCACTATGCTGTACTGTTAACAATATGCAGTCTCGATTCTACTGCCTTTCCTGGCCACCAGCGGATTCTAAATCTAAATGGGCTCGAGAACAACTGAAATATGGGATCGTCCGACCATAGGACACGTCCACACTGACGCGTGGTACAGATGCGTTGAACGCATGTCCCAGCCAGTTAACGTCGCCTCTGCTGAAAATTGATCAGCGGCTTCTGGTGAGCTGCTCGTCTTTAACACTTAAATACCCGAATACGATTCCTTGTTCCTCCGGGCTATTTATTGATAGCTGAGACCTTCATCGTGCAGCGTGTATATCCGTCTTCTATCCTTCACGTTATAGTTAAGTGTTTTCGTCGTTCTCATGACATTATCAAATACTGTCGACATGGAATATCATACTAATCAACAACTTTGAAAATTTCCCCTTAAGATACCCCATACTTATACCAGAATTTCATATATTCCAGAGACATGCACGCTCCCGAGAGCAAAATCAAAAAAATTCCAGATGTCCGAATACTTTTTGCCTGCGCCTCTATCTTACTAATTAATGAAATGTTGTTTATCCTTTACTATATGGAAATGCAGAAAGATTGCACAACTATAGAATTTAAAAGCCAATCAATGGCAGTGACATTTAAAATATCTAAATCACTCAGTTATAGCGATTGAGAAAGCTGACCGGAATAAAGGGCGTTGACTTCCAGTACTGCTCAATGCGAATATTTTACAATGATTTGCGGTTTACCGAATCTTTAAAATAAAAAAGGTCATTTTACATATATGGGCTTTACATGATAACTTGTGTCGTAATGTATAAGTTTCTAGATTTTCAAAGATTTTTTTTTATATTATTTGCAAACTTTCGCTAGCTTAGTTTCGAGTTAGAACATTAGTGCATGAGAGTAGCTTTCCATGGTTGTAAGGAAATACCAACTTTCATAATTCGAATCAGGAAAATATTCCAGAATAAAAAGTCAATAACTTTAAAATCTAGTAAACTTCTGAGTAGCAAGAGTGATGATAACTTGTAAGCACTAAAATTGAAGGACATCGACGAAATATTCTCTAGCAACGTAATTGTTAGAGGGAAAGAGCTATTAGCAATTATTAATAAACACCAAAAATAGACATTAAATATCGAAGTCTAGATATTTTCAATTAACTTTAGTGGATTAAATTAACTAAATATCACTAGAAAGTCAAAAATCACGATATTTATTAGCTAACTAGATTCAATTCTAAAATTTAAACTTACCTTGTCCTATTGTTTCTCCCCCCCCCTCCCTCTCTTTCTTCTCTTTGTCTATTTACCTCTATCTCCCAGTATTTATTCTTTTTCTCTCTATCTATACCTATCTCTCTCTCCCTCTCTCTCTGTATATATATATTTTTTTCACCATCTCTTTCTCTCTCTAAGGTATCCAACCTAACCCTCTCCAACAATATGACCGTCGATGCGTTGAGATCATTCCATTCAAACTATCAAATATCGAAAATAAAGTGCTAAAAAACATTTAAAAATGCGTCGATGAACATAGTGAATAACCCTTAATATATTTCAGATTTTTCCTATTCATATGCGCGAACCTTCCTTATTTACAAAGGAAAACGTATACACGTAAATATCGAAGGCAAATAAAAGCTCCTTTCACGAGAACGATTTTTTCATTAATCAACGTCCGATAAAATATTAACCCAATGCATGCATTATAGGTGAAATGGATAAACCCCAAACAACAATCTAGAGAGAAATAGAAATACACAAACACATAGAGAGATTTGTGTTAAATAGCATTGACAAGGTAAGTTTAATTTTGTATATAAATCATGGCTTAGGTCAATATTCCGCAAGTAATTATATCACTGAAGGGTACAGAGTAATGCTTCCTTTTTTTCTTTTTCTTTTTTTTTTTAGAGCTCATCTGGCAACTGCTTACTTGGGCATTAGTCGCCGTATTAAAACTGGCCTAGTTCTAGGCTACTTTAAAATAAAATTAAACAGAAAAAAAACACCCCAAAAGGGGGTAGTAATGCTTCCAAAAATATCCTGTATTTGTACTCAAGGATCTTTTAAAGATGAGGAATCCCAGAGTTTTTTCGACCCTGAAATAACCTAAACTAACCTAACTGAACCTAACCTAATAACCTAATCTAGAATGGGCTGGGTTACTCAATGTTACGTTAATTTGAATTAAGTTATATTATATTAGCTTCTAAAATCCTTGGCATGCCTCATCTTTACAAGATCCGTGATTAATAAAAGTGCTTATTTCATAAGAGTTTCTATTTTCACTTAGCAGAGTAAAGTTAGGTGCTTGTCCTAGAATCCCAGAGTTTAATCTGCCTGATAATCCAAAGAGAAGAGCTTAGTTTACGTAAATGTGTTAGTAGTGTTTGGTTTCGATACATACATAATCGGCCTGCTGCTTCGCTGATCGAAGGCGAATTTGATTCCTTGTCATTTTCTAGGACAGATTCTTTTGTTGGTTTTCGCTTTTTTAGATATACTGTTCATACGCATTATGTGGTCGTGAAATGACCTAAACTAAAAAAAATCGGAATCTTGGAGCTGGTGAATTTTCACGTAAGATCCTTATACTACATTCTTGTACTTCATTTTCTTCTATGTTAAACGCTACCCCCATAATATTCGACTTACCTAACTTCCTCAAAGGTGTTTGTTTTTCACCCAAATATTGTTTGTCTGTATATTTATGAACATAAATAAAAATATGATTGTACGCGAGCCTAATGAGGCTTAGTTATTACCAATCCTCACAAGCAAAAGCTTCTTCACGCGTATATCTAACATTTTTTAACGTTGGCGAAGTTCTTCACTTTATGATTCGGTTAATTGCCGTTCTGTTCGTTTTATGACCCGTTCCTCCAACTAAGAAATATGCTTCAGTAGACAGCTCAATGTTCCCCGAATTCATTGTTTTTAAACGATTAAAAAGGGGCTACGGTCTTAATCTTCGCCTCCTGACGCTCTTTGTCTCATAATCAATTTTCACTGACCTTTAATAACTTGTTTTGGGGTTTTTTCGCCATTTTCCCTTAGTTTTAGCCTTTATTTTGGGGGGGTATTTTTTTGTCTTTAAGCTTTCATTTATTTTCTCCCGTTTCTCTCCCCCATAATGATATTTTGTGAGTTCTATTAAACTGTTGTTTGAGTAAATTAATTTTAAATATTCGTAATGTTGGTTCTATGAAATATAGGTTGAACTCTCATTTAAACTGTTAACGCTCAAAAAAGGAGACTTTCTAACAAGATTTCTAAAAAGTAATTGTAATCATTTCTAAAATAGCTCTATTGCAGAAAATCTGGGTATAAAAATTGGTCAAAGTGGCAATTTAGGTAATTACTCGATATCGATTTTGCAATAAAACCTTCGCTTGACAAGTTTGCCATACTAGTAAATGTAGGTTATTGACCCGAGTATTTCGATCTCCCCATATCCTATAGTATTTTATAAATGTTATACAATGTTCTATCGCTTAATATAAATGAGATGCGCAAGATTCTCCTTTGGGTGTTGTGCAGTTATTTTGGGAGACCTCTTTACAACCTATTACAGAAGGCACAAATTCTGCAGCCTTTGGGTTGAAACGATCTCGTGCGTGGGCTAGCGGCGGGAATTGGGCCTTAATGTCAGTGATAGGCAGAAAGAAATAGAGAGACGGGGGGGGAAAGGTTGAGGATGAAGAGAGTACCCAGCATTGTTGCCCACACAGGAATATAGAGCGAGCTCAAGGAATCCCCATAATAACATCGAGAGCGAGGAGGTTAAAGGAGTGTTAGGAAGAAAGGGAATGTAAAGAATGTTATGGAGGCAGGGTCGGAAGGGGGTCTAAAAAGCCTTTGATTGCCGAAAAGGCAAAGATGGAAGTTCACAATACGGTGCACTGTTTAAAATATTCGACACGTTAAAGAAAGCGTGAAGTAAAATACCGTTATAATATCTAATACTAAATATATAAATAACAACTACCTCTCATCGAATTGAGAATTGGTTGGAGTCAGTCTAAATGAAACTTAAATAAATAAAATAATATTTATATTGCATTTCTTCTAAAATCAAAAAATAAATAGGCAAAGTTTAGTAAGAAGCTATTTTGGGGGATTTGTTTATATATTTTTATGGATGCTGTCCACGCAAGATATATTTAGACCTTGTCTTATCTCGAAGACCTCTTGGCTTTATCTGTCTTTTTTTCGATTAAATTACAATTCAAAGGATAAATGGAAACAAAAGCTGAGAGAAAATTATCCAAGTTTTTAGTTATGAAATGTTTCCTCTTTTCCAGAAGACAATGTTTACATAGCCAAATAAAACGTATTTCTTTTATCTAATTTTACTGACGCGCATGAATATGAAAAGACTAATTTTTTCATAACTTAAAGGCAGGATTGTGGTGAACGGCAGTAGGAGAGTGGTACTCAACGTTGGAGTTAAATGCTCTTGTCTGGAAAAGGGGCATTAACGCCGAAATGAAAAATGACTACATTTCACACCGAGTAATAAGCAGAAAGGCTGTAGATGAAAATAGCGCTTGTATTTGAAGCAGAAGGTTAAAAAGAAATAAATAAGAGAAATATCGTTTGCATTTTTAAGAAAAAGGGAAAAAGAAAGACAGAAATATTGGTTGTATTTGAAAGTGGTAAAAATGAAGGAAAAGAAAGAGAAATTTTGCTTGTATATATAACAGAAAGGTACTTATTGGCATCTGAGCAAAGAGAGTGGAAGAGGTGCAGATGAAAGAAAATATTAATTTTTGTTACAACTTATATTGGGTAATGGAGTACATTATATCTCTTATACTTGCAATTGTGTATGTGCATAATATGTGTATAACTTGATGTGTTGATAAGAGTTTTAAATGTTTTGCATCAAGTATGGGGTAATTTGAAGGATAAAACAAAAAAGTGGAGTGAGCGAGAGATTGGCAATCTTAGATAGTCGCGAGATGAAGCAAAAAGCAGATTGACACATTTCTCACATGTTATATGAGATGCAGATGCTGTTTATGGTATTGGAACAACGCGTGAGTTAGAACTTCAGGGTTGACAGTAGCTAGAAGACTGACAAAGTGTAGCTTTTCTGAATACTTTGGGTTTCAAAGGAGAGCTAGGAGGTGGAATCATGCTAGTTCAATTCTTCTACATGGTACTTTGATCTGCTGAAAGGTTCTGTCTTTAGTGAGCTCCTCCGTTGCCATTGTTGGTTTCATGTGTGAAGGCGCGTGAGGAGAAATTTCAATAATGACCGGATATTCACTAGCAAAAAAGTGAAGACGGAAGAAGAAATAAAAATGTAAGTAAGTAAAAAAATATGCAGAAAATTGAGATTATAAAAATTGGAAAAGTGGACACAGGGTGGGCAGGAAAGTATATTTTAAATCTTTCTCAAACAAGGTTACCACTAGAGAGGCGCATTTCCTCCAAAATATTGGACCTTCTCAACACAGACTTAGCATGCATGGAGAAGGCATTTTAATTACTTGTATATCTACGTCTGAATGGGACTTTTCCAATGAATTGTAAACAGTTGATTACCCATTTCGAATTCTAGGCCGAATAATTAATTCTGCTGGCATCGCCAACTTGGCGGAGACTCAGCCATCCAATTTTCGCATTTTCTCTTTATTCTTCTTGTCTATGAGTATAAATAGGCTGAAATGAGAAAGATGGCTTTTCCTAAATAAAAAGTTATATAGTCACATATGTGTTTTTTCTTCATATAACCACTGATTTCTACGTGTGGGCGTACATTGATAAATGCATGTAGTCATAGGCAAATGTCTTGCCAGTGAAATATTTTCCTGGTTGCATCTTGGACCTCTTATAGGAAATCTCAATGATATCTTATATGTTTTATAGCTTTAAGAAACCATTTCTGATGAAAGAAAATCAATGACCTCTGAGACCCTTATAACTGATTGTTCACTTCAGACGCAAATCCTCAACGATGATTCCGTATTCTTGGCCGAAAACCAGTGGCTAATTTTTATAATTTATGGGCTTCAGCTTATCTATCCGTCTTTTTTAGGATGACCATCGAGGACCATGATCCATTAAGAAATTACAAGTTTCCAGTCCAATGAACTATGTTAGAAGATGCCCCTCGAGCCCCAGATCACATCGCTCTCCCTCCCCCGCAATAACGCCGAGTTCTCCCCCATCTAGGCCTCATAAACATTTACTTCACCCGCGAAAGCACCCGTACAAGCTCAACCCCATATCCTGAGGCAAACTTCGCTATTTGACCCAACCTCTTATCTCAAAATAAGTTTTCACAGACTGGCGTTGTGAATTCTCCTGGGGCGGCTATGCCCTAGGGCTATCTAACGGAACAGTCATCAGGCTATTTAACCCTGCGTTTGCCATTTGTTGAGGAGATTGAGAGTCTGCCAGTCCCTCCGTTCAAATCGTTTGTTCCCCGCAAAGTCTCGCAACCTTTGTTCGAGTCGTACCTCGTCGTTAAGATCTCACTAGCATATCGCCCTTCGTGAAGCTTTGGCCCCTGTTCAGAGGAAAGCTCATCGAGTAATCTTCTTCTCGGAGAACTGTGTGGCCCCCTCATTTATCACCCCCTTTTCAAAACTCCCGTTCCCCGTGCCTGAGACTCACTGTTGTGCCGCAGAACCGCCTCTCGTGTTTGAGATTACATCTCTCTGGAGCAGAGCAAATCTCATTCTTCTGCAAGAAGTACTCAAACCCCCATCTACCAGTCCCCCTCGTCAGAACCCTCAGAAGTCTCGAAGGCCTGTGTTGTTGGTCTTCCCCCTCCTAACAACTCTAAGCTTCAAGTTAAAGCGATTTTGCTCGAAATCCCATGATTACACATCCCATCATTCGTTACCTACATCCCCTTATTAATTGACTCCCAGCTCAGACTTAAATAATATCCATTATTCGGGTTAACGATAATTTTGCACTCCCGGCATAATTTAAAGCATAATTTGTTTCCCTTTTTGTATATATATATCCCCGTTTATTATTTATATTAAAATTATATTTTGGGGGTCTTCAACTTTATATATCCTTGTACTGCAACTTGGCAAGCCAGTAGATAAATCCCGGCCAATTATAAACGCACTCACCAAGGAGGTGGCCTTCCACTCTTTCAATTGCTCCAAAGCCTATCGCAGACGGCCTCGTGTCGGCTATCTGCCTGTGCAAGTGTACGCGCCCTTACACCGAAAGGGTCTACACAGGCATACTTCGACAAACTATATAGGTAATGGTGGTGTAAGGGCCATTTTATTACTTGTGCCAGATGACATCTGGCTCTTTATCATACAGAAAAAGGTTGGATCACTAACAAAATGCTTAGCGATAGTTCATACGTACTGCCCTTAGGAAATATTTGGATACCATTCATTGTTCATGCCTGTTGTTGGGACGATATTTGCTAACGTCAAATTGTTTGCCACTGACTTCACTGATATGTGTAAATATTTTATCAGAAACACAAATTGTGTAGTTCCCAAACATTATTATTTAGATAATAACCATTATATATCTTATATTTGATCACAAATAGAAATTAAAAAAAAAATGTTCAAAATATGCTGTCCACCGACTATAAAACAGTATCAATAGACTAAGAGCTCATTTTCATCATTGCTATACCGTTAGTTTCGATGTAACTAAGTTTCGGTGTCACTAGCTTAGCTTCATTTCAATTTGCGTGAATAGCTCCGTTGGTTTCCATGGAAACAAGTAGTAGTGCCTAGGCTTTATTTAAATTCGTGCAAATAACTCCGTTACTTTCCATGTAAACATGTGATCTGGTGTGAAGGAGCGCCTAAAATGCGAGGCACCCGTACTTGAATCCCTCTTCTTATGCTGTCCTTAAGCTTCCTGGCGCTCCTGAACTTATTGGCATAAACCCATCTTTCAGGTGGCTCAAAATAAACAAATCTGGTGTTGTCAAATCGATCGAAGACAGAGCTCTATTGAAATGTAGTGTTGTTAAAAGGTGCAATGCGGAGCCGTATTGAAATCTAGTGCTGTTAAATCAGTCGAACGCGGAGCCCTATTGACATTTGACTAACAAGAAATTATGCACTAGAAGGATATTAATTTAAATTTGACCATTTGTCGCATTTATCCTTTGGAGGGATTTACATAATATGTCTTCATGAACTACAGTTTCAAAATCTCTCTAAATTAAAAATAAAAGGAGATATCATGACTTGACAGATTACAATTTTATTTATTTATTGAAAATATAGCAAAAACCAACAGAAGAATCTTTACTGGAACGTTTTTCAAAAGTGGGGATGCTTAACATGCAATTGATTAGCACATTGCAAAGGGGTTGTCTCATTTTATTATAATTTATAACCTTAATAGAAAGATTTTATACAAAATTGCTCCATAGCAAAGAATATTAGGAGTAGGAAGCTAGGCAAAGGCAAAAACACAAAAAATATTCAGTTTGCACAACAATACCAAGGACAAGCAAATACTCTAGCTCGGACTTACACTTCAACCCAGGTAATATTTGTTCCTTATTAACAATTCAACTATTTACATAGAGCAAAAACAAAAAGGAATTATTTATTAAATTTCGTTTTTCTGTTTATTCATTTCTAGTGACTGACTATTTTTCAAACGATTATGACACCAAATTGAAGGAGCATTTTTGGCACCATTTATGTGGGGGCAAATTGCCATATTTATTTAAATAAGGGTCGTTGCTAAATTGTTTCTCTGATAATTACGCGATAAGCCATAGCAATCAAGAGTAATTTTTCTGCTTTATTTATAATACTGAATAGTATGAATTAATAATGAATTAACCATACGTGAATAGTAAATAGCCAAAGGATAATTTTCATTGTGGCTAATTTGCTGAAGCCCCACGTGGAGCCTCCGTAAGGGGTCTGCGCCCTACAATGCACTGAAAATATAGCCACAATATTAATAGTAATGATGAAAGCAATACTTCACCTTCCCAGAGTCGAAATGTGAACATTTTTCAGTAAAAGAACTACGAAACATTTATAAATTTATTTTTTTAAATTTTCAATTTCGTCCCACCAAAGTTTTCCACTTCTTTAAATCAAAGGCTTGGTCCTGTTTATTTTTTTTAAATTTATGTAGCAAATTCCATCAGGAAAATAGGTGTTAAATTACAAAATTATACCAAAATCCTATCCATTTAATAAGAACAGTCCAATATACTCTAAACATGGGTAGTCAAAATAAAAACTGTTTTTATGGAAAAATATTACAGAGTTATAATTTCGAGCGACCTAAAAGCTCCAAAATTTTGTCTCGTAATTTCCTACTAAATTAACAGAATTGGGGTCTAAATAGCCATAAGTTTGTTTTTAAATCGAAAGATATTATTCCTCACTTGGAATATTCACGACAATTTTCCTCTCTTCATCTTCGAAAAGAGGGCTTAACCCTAGAAGAGGTTAAACATCGTGCAACGAAATCAATCCTTGAACATGTGAATATATTTCGAGTATATAATTTCAAACCCCAAAATCTCAAGTTGCTTTCACTGGAAATCTATCGTTTGGGCAGTCAACGCGTCAAAATTTGTAAAATACTAAACTGTTTTACCAATATAAATTATGAGTTTAGTTTTGAGTTAGAGATCTTAGCAAACACTTAGAGCTTATTAATAAACGACCTAACACTGAAATATTACACGGTTTTACTCATACAAAATTACTTAGATATGGAATAATTTCCTTAACAGCTCTCACTCAACATGCTTAAGTATGAAATAGATAAATAATACAGTGATGCAGGGTCTTTTTTATACATGTCCTACGTTTGAAGTTTAATAAAATAAAGGATAATTTTGTGATCGTAATGAAACCTTTGGGAGTTGCTGTTAATAGGTGTATGTCATTGCGTCTAAAATGGCTAATTGATTCATTCATCTTTGTAGAAGTTATGCCAGTTTTAGTGAAGCATTGATTTTTAAACAATTTTCGCTGAACATCCAGATATTTATTGACTATTAAAACAAATTTTATTTTAACTAATTTTATTTGCTTAAAATTAACAAAGAAAACTACTATATTTATAATTTAGAACTAATATTTCGTTGATCTCTCAGTTTTTCTCTTTCCTTCATTCCATTAATAATTCGGAAATCTGTTATTTGGTTCTTTCAGACTAGTTGCGCAATCTGGGTCAATATGTTTACGAGGCGTATAAATCTCTCCCTGCATTTAATACTTTGCTATCGCAGTCTTTTCATCTTTTTCACGATTACTGTTTTTTTTTTATTCATCTTCTGATAGCTCTAAACTGTCAGAATTTTCTTCTATTCTCTCTCTCCCCAAAAGATACTCGTAGTAAGTTAATGTTTGTTGGTTGTTTGTTCAAATTCGAGGAAGTTTTCTCTTTTCTAACTATTATTTTTAGTCGCAGCATATTTGGTTCTTTTTGTTGCTGTATATTCCGTTCTTTTGGTTGCAATATATTCATTTCTTTTGGTTGCGCCATATTCGTTTCTTTTGGTTGAACTATATTTGGTTTCACTATACTTGGTTCCTCTGGTCCACTATTTTCAGTTGTGTTGCTTGGCTTATATTCAGTTCTTTTGGTTGCAACATATTCGTTTCTTTTGGTTGCACTATATTCAGTACTTGTGGTTGCACCATATTCTTAGATTTAGATTAAACTATTTTCGGTTCTTTTGCACTATATTCGGTTATTTTGTTGTACTGTATTCGTTATTTTTGGTTGCACTATATTTGGTTCTTCGGATTGCACCATATTCGTTTCTTTTGTTTGCACTATATTCGGTTCTTTGGTTGCACTATACTCAGTCCTTTGGTTGTACTATATTTAGCTCTTTAGCTTGCACCATTTTCGGTTGTTTTGGTTGCACCATATTTGTTTCCTTTGCTCTAACTTTTTCGGTTCTTTTGGTTGCACTACATTTGGTTCATTTGGTTGCGGCATATTTGGGACCTTTGCTTGTACTTTATTCGATTCCTTTGGTTGCACTACATTTGGTTCTTCGGATTGTACCATATTCGTTTCTTTTGTTTGCACTATATTCGGTTCTTTGGTTGCACTATACTCAGTCCTTTGGTTGTACTATATTTAGCTCTTTAGATTGCACCATTTTCGGTTGTTTTGGTTGAACTATATTCAGTTCTTTTGTTTGCACTATTTCGGTTCTTTTAGTTGCAACATGTTCGTTTCTTTTGGTGGCACTTAGTCAGTTCTTTTGTTTACATCATATTCGTTTCTTTGGATCGAACTATATTCGTTTCTTTTGGTTGCACTTAGTCAGTTATTTTATTTCTACCATATTCGTTTCTTTTAGTTGCATCATGTTAGTTTCTTTTGGTTGCACTTAGTCAGTTCTTTTGTTTCCACCATATTCGTTTCTTTAGGTTGAACTATATTTGTTTCTTTTGGTTAAACTAGATTTTTTTTTTCAATCAAATGTTCTCATCTGATACAGTTCCCTCCCATCAGTATCATCTTTTGCTCATTTAAAACAGGTTTGTTGTTTTTTTATTCCAGGTCCTTTTCTTTTCTCAATCAAATTCTTTTATTACCGCTTAAGCTTCCTTTCGTTAATCCTTTAATATATATTTGCTTGTAAGACTCACCGCCATTATTTTCCCTTAATTGGGTTTATGTTTAGCATAGGCAAGCTGCCGCTTACATCTGAATGTCTGTGTGCCTCCCGCCCAAACAATGGCCGCTGAATATTCGGCTATTTATTTTCGTTGGTTTTCTTTTTTTAGTTTTAAGTAAGCATTAATAACAAACTTTGGTTTATTAATTAAAATAAACAATTTATTGGAAACACCCATTAATAAAATCTATTAATAATAAATCACAGTTTTCTCCCATTTAATCGTCCCGCCATAAAATAAAGAGAAACGTCTGGACTAAATGAAATCAACTCAGAATCTCTTTTATGTATAAAATGCTATATTTTTATATTAATGGTTCAGTTTTCAATCACTATGTCGACTATTGTACTCCACAAACTTCTGCGCCATTAGTAATCCGAAGATTTGCCACTGGCACTCAACTAAGGGACAATAATAAGTGACATTATTTTCTATGACTGTCATTTCATTGAAATGAATGGGTTGATTACCCATATATGACCTGAAATATCCCCAAAAGAAGGCAAAATAACTCGCTGTACACCCTTTTATAGTATTCCACTTCAATACGGTGGTAAATTGATAAGTAGGCGCGCCTCTTCTCCTTTGAATCCACTTTGGTTAACCGCACGCTCAGATCCCAGGAGAATGACATTATCTGGCACCTCAGCGTGCCTTTGTAGCTTTCTTTATCTTTTCTTTGTCGTGGCCTTTTGTTTTTACTTGCAGATTTTCTGTTTAGTTTTTACTTGCAGATATTCTGTTTTGTTTTAAAATTTAAAATAGCCTGAAAATAGGCTAGATTATAATTTAGAGGAGTATCTCACTTGAGGCGCCGGATGAATGGTTAAAAAAAAAGAAAGGTTTAACTGCCTTTCATATAATTTCTCCTTCTCTGACATCAACAACGATGCCCTCGTTGACCATTGGTTGTTTTAATTATTAAAGAAATAACCTACCATGATTCTTTATGGAATTATTTTAGTGTTTCTTTACCGATTCGAGAATCAAAACATAAACGGTGATTTCTTTAATATTCTTGGTTGCTTTCGTTTCAAATACTTTGTAATTCATATATCGATTATTCTTTGTGTGCACCTTCTTTTGTCCTTCATTAATGATCAATTAGTCCTGGATCTCAAAAGTTCCCATAGCAAGCCATGAATTTTTTTTATTACCTGGTGATTTGGCGACCATCCCAATTCTTACATGCTCCTCCTGCAACCCCCCCCCCCCAAAAAAAAAACTCGAATGATCTTCAGATTAATATTAGTGGATGTTTAGAGAATAGAAAACATTACACTGAATAAGAGAATAAAATTAAATTCTCACCTATCTATCATTTATGTAAGTTTAATTAGGAAGGGGGGGGTACCTGAACACATCCTAGGTACCTCCTAATTTGAATCGAAGATTGGTGAGAACTGATCAGCTTTTAAAGAATTATAGCGGTTTCATTCTTACATTAATTCTTTGAGTTTTAATGGCCTATATTCTTAATACCTGGTACGGGTAGTATTTTTGTAGTATTAATCAAATTTCAAACGCCCCTCCCCCTTTTCTGGACCTCCTTTCATTTAAAATATAGAAAATCTGATTGAAATAGACAACAGAGAAATATATTATTAAATTATAATCGACACAAAAAAAGAAGTAAACGATCATTGTATCTATCTGTCCTTATCGACTCCCTCTTGATAGCTTGAAGTGTGGCTAAAATTGTAAATTATAATTGAACATACTCGAACTATCAATTATGTTTATCGAACTATCAGTATCAATATTTTTGTACGATGAAACAGTCGTCCTATATCGAAGTATCAGTATCAAAATGCCATAAAGTTTAACGCTGAAGTGTAATTCAAATTTATTATTTGCGAAATGAGATGAAGAATATAAGCCAAATCTTCTTTTTTTTAATATTTTAGTTTAAGAATTAGCAGATTTATACTTCCAGTAATCTATGTTGGTCAATGTTGGTCAATCAATCGGATCCAACCAAATATTATTAAAAAATTTATGAAATATCGAGATTGATTGGCCAGCTGCCAAAAGACCTTGACGGTACACGAAATACTAAACTCGACCATATGAGGCCGTTCAGATTTGTGTTCTCGAGTCCCAATCTTTGTGCACATGTTTAAAATTAGAATATTTGTTGAGTTATATAATTATCGTTCGTTATTTCGTGTTTAATTTTCTTTTGTAGCAATATTAAGGTTAGA
Organism: Ceratothoa steindachneri; assembly: GCA_963969495.1. Classification (NCBI taxonomy): domain Eukaryota; kingdom Metazoa; phylum Arthropoda; class Malacostraca; order Isopoda; family Cymothoidae; genus Ceratothoa; species Ceratothoa steindachneri. The sequence continues at coordinate 18,412,543 of OZ018319.1, forward strand.
ATCACTAGCAATAGTGAAATGAATATTCACAGTTTGTATCTGTTCACTTTTTGAATGTCAATTTAATAGTCTTCTACTTCACTGACTATTTCTCCATCGACTCTTTCGTGTCTTCATCGAAAGCAGATACCATACTTTTCACACAGATGATACAAGTATCGTCTCTTTCAAGTTGTTATAAAGAATTATAAAATAAATTAGTAAGCTTGTGTACGAGTAATGAAATCGAACGCTTGCAAGAGCTACTTCATTTTATGGCAGAAATGCATATCTTGTTCCACTCAACACTGTTTATATTCTTCACGATGTTTTGGCTTAGTATTTATATTATTTGTACTGATGCTTTTGTTCTTATCATTATTTATATTTTCTTTTACAATGCCTATTTTGATCATTCAATTTTTTGAACTTAACATTATCGCAATCATTTTTAGGATTTTTTTAAGTGATTTCATATATATCACTTTTGAACGTAATTTTTGTTTTTATTACAGTGTATTTGTGCACTTGTGTACCAGAGTTTTCGAGTACCAGTGCATTCGTATAGCAGCATTTTCCAGTACCAGTGTTATCGAGTGTCATAATATTTGTGTTCTAGTATTTTCGACTACCAGTGTATTTGTGCATCTGCGTTTTCATGTACCAGTGTATCCGTATACCAGCATTTTCCAATACCAGTGCATTTGAATCCCAGCGTTTCAAGACATAGTGTTTCTCTAGTACAAATATGTTCGTGAAATCTTCCAATTCCCGCATCCTTTTGCATTATATAAGTTTTCATTCTTTTCACTTCTTATCCTTTTTTGCTCTTTCTTCAGTTTTTCCGTTTGTGTTTTATTTTATCATCATCTTGTCCACGTCTGGATGGACCCAGTTAAAAGTTAAAGATGGCGTATAACTCCTTAAATAATAAAGTCAACAAGAATATACTCTATTAGGAAGAAAGCCTATATCCTCTCTCGACATGGGTTGTAAAAGTCAACTAAACCCGGATATGGGTTACGGGTTTAGGGAGCCACTCCACCGGAAATTTCGTTCATGCAAGTGCAATGAGCAATGAATGGTGCTGTGCGAGCCAATCCGACTTCATGGGTTAGTGGTTGATGAAAGTAATCTAAATAAATAAACAACTAACAAGGGAATCCGCGCAAAATATGGAGATCAATGTTCGTATCGAAACTGGCAAAGTTAGGGTTAAAAATAACGCAAACTCGATTAGCCCAAAGAGGAGATTAGTAGAGACGCGTGGATCTAAGAGGCAACACGTCTCTAAACTCCGTCCGGTAAACAAGCACGATCAAATCACAATCACACAAGTAATATGATATTTATAATTAACCACCGAGGGAATTTTTACGGTTACCAAAGACTGGAAAAATAAAGAGATATGCTAAAAGGAGAAGAGGAACCTAAGCAGTGATGAGCACAGCGATAGAAGATATCGCAAAGCAAAATTATAAGCCTTGAGGAACAATTTCACGAACCGAGCAATGGTCTTCTGGAGTACCAACGTGGTCTGCCTTCTCCTTGGATCCTATCTGGGTCTGTGGTAGTCTCAGGTCGAGTGACGCTAAGAGATGAGAGACACTTAAGCTAAGGAAGATAGTGAGATAGCAAGTATCAAGTCAGCTAAATGGCATTGAAGCGATATGAAAAGATAGCGAAACGGCAAGGTAGGGATATGGCAAGATAATGAAATGGCAAGGTAGCGAGGGCAATTTTACCTTACCATTTGACCTTGATTCCTTGAAGTAAAAGGAATATATTTCCTGTCTAATCGTTCGTTAATCCTTTGTAGATTCCTGGCTAGACGTAGGACGGTCTTTCCTTAGCCAAAATTAATTACAATCTCTGGAGCAACGTTGATTGCCATTAGCTGGTCGAGAATGTACGGAAGAGGTTCAAGTATTAATGTCTCGACAAAAGTCATTATTATATTACCGATTGGATTCTATGTCTTCTATTTCTCTCTACTCAAAATGGAATCATGGTGAGGCAGGAGGTAGTGCGGGATGATTGACTCAAATGACTCTTGATAGACCCCGGTGGCCTTTGTAGGCCGTAAAATTTATGATCTTTGGCTAATCCTTGTCGGTAGTTTCGATTCCCCAGTTCCTTCGATTTCGTCGAGGAAATGCATAATATTGGGATTTTAACTTGGGACTGTAGGATATAAGAATAAGACAGGATTTCATGTTTTTTTAGCCTCTCTAATACTCTCTTTTTGGCTGCTAAACTTTTTAATAAATAGTAGTACAAGATTTTTGCCTTTATAAACCGTTAGAGTTTCATTTTTCCGCATTTCAGTCAACAAGTTCACTCAGAAGTTTAGAATTGCCGTTCGGCTATGTACCGTCTCAGCAGATTTCATAGAGGTGAGCGAATAGCGATGGGCAACCTTCTTAAGTGGGTATACTAAAATTGGCCAAATCTTTGATACAAAATTTTGTCACGTGCCAATACTTGACTTGACTAAAACGCAATACACAAAAGGATATAAAATTAAAGATGTTTTTTTTATTCTTTCTTAATTCCTTATGATGCATAAGAATCACAAGGAAAAAATAGTTATTTTATCTAAAAAAAATACATATTATTTTAAATAGCAGTGAATCTTTTCCATTTTAAACCTAAACAACAAATCCAAACTAGGGAAAGAAAAATTGTGGATCTTTTATTTATTTACCATCAATGATACTTCTGCTGCTGCATCAATGATAATAGGTAATTTATAACAGGTTATACAGAATGCAATTGCTGCATAAAAGAAGCTGGAGATACATTTATTCAGTTTTCTTAAGGTAAGCATTTGACTTCGCTTGCCGGTAACAAGTCGTTGGCGTGCGACGTTTGGCCTGCATACCAAGGGTTGCCCAGGCGTGGATAGGTAATATGAAGTATCTAACAGACGCGTAGAGTTACATATTGATTACATTAATGGATTTTTTGTAGTTAAAGTCCTCAAAAATACAGAAAATTCTGCTAGAACCACACACATATATTGTCTGCCTTAAATCGATATCAACCCTTTCTCTCTTTTTCGTAATCAATTGACGGAAGCTCTGTAAGGACCCATGGCTTTAAAAATGCTTCGTACAAAAATCAATATTATTATTATACACTAACGTACCTTCTGATATAAATGCGAGATTTTGTAAACAATTCTGTAACAATTTCGATGAATCAAAGTCATGTATTGAATTTAATCCACTCCCAAATTATCAGGTGATTGCATCAATAGGTGTGTATAAGGGCAAAATACCGATCTGTCTTCGCATCATATCAGGAAAGAGACCCATTAGAATTTAGGTATGAATATTTGTTTCCAAAATATATTTCAGGCGAATATTTACCCTTAATGATTATTTGGAAAACAACAATAAACACTATAACATATTTCCCTATAGAAAACCTTTTGTATGATAATTCTAATAAAAAAGCTATCTAGCTAAATGTAGATTGCTATCTATGTGAATTGTTTGAGGGGTTAATGATAGAACTCTTAAATTTATGATCATTAATATGGGAAGGCATAAACTATGCCAATTCTCCTAATGTCCCCATTGCATGATGAAGAAATTTGACCTGGTTGTGTATACCAGTCGTGAAATACATTTATACACAGTCACATATCAAATACCCATCTAGTCTGAAGGTTTCTTAGCGTGGTTTTCACCATCCCACACATGACTTTTATTAATAGAAAACATTTCAATTCTGAAATGAAATTTGGTAAAGACATCTTCGTTGGCCATTAGCTTGAAAGTATATGAAGACATTTTCAAATATGTACCCAAAGAAAACAAGAAGCGAAATCGTGTTTTTCTACAGCCTCTAGGGAGCAATCCCAAATTTCATTATCTCTTTCTTATAATTTATTCAGTGAAGAATTGTTCCATTGGGATTTAAGCCGAAAATAATAGACTGTTAGTTTGCCTTTCTTTATCCCTTTTTGTCACAAATAGATTTCATTTCTCTCTTTTCTTTCTTGTCGAAAATCTTCCAAATTTGAAGCAAATAAGGTAATGGTTGAAAACATAACATTATACAGCAAAAACTTGATAATAATCTATATTCATGTATAAATAGGCATATAGAGGAAAAACTAATAGTAAACTTTGCTTTAATAAGCGAAAAAACCTTTTATTGCAATTCGATAAAGGATTTATGGATGGGAAATATGAAGAGTATTTTTTCAATCACGAGTAACAGCTGTGCATCAGACAAAGCCAAAATTAGTTTTTGAATTGGAAGTAATAAGTGTGAGATGAGCTATTTAAAGATGATATTTAAAGAATGTTAATAAATTCCTAGATTGAGGAAATTCATGAATTTCCTTAAAACAGTCTAGCATGTATAATACAAAAAATTAATATCAGGGGTAAACAGGAAATTATAATTATAATTCTATTTTTCAACTAAACTTCCCTCGGAGAATTCCATATTTTTTCAGCATCTCTCAAAATTTCGCTAAATGAGTGTTAATATTTTTATGTGTTCACGAAAGTTCGAATCTTATATATATATATATATATATATATATATATATATATATATATATATATATGGATAAATGAAAATACTGTTTAAACAATATAATTTATTTAACATAATACATTTTAGCCGTTGCAGAGAACCTTCAGTAACATGAAAGTTTTCATCTCTGCCTCTTTAAGAAATCTCTTGATATTTTGAAGCAAAAAAACTGCTAAAGATTCCTTCGACTTAGACCTAATCAAAGAAACTTTTATAGCAAATCCGAGTCTCTAAAAGCAAACGGGTGAAGTATAAGGTGCGCAATAGAGAAAAGTTCGATGTGAAATGATTAAAAAGTATCTAGTGCTATCCAACCGCTTAGGACTTGTGTCCTTGGAATACAATGCATGATCACACTTCGCACATGTATCGGAAGATACACTAAATAGTCTTGGTCAGGAGCGACTACCTCATCCACCACACTATTCTGACATTTCTGGTACGGTTTGCAATTATTTGATAAGGACGCAATCAAAGATAGATTGAATTGGGCTTTGCTTCAAAGTCTAATGAGTTTTATACAAAAAGCATTGATATATTTTTTATTCTGCGAGGAAAAATTTCTAAAAAGAATGGAATCTATTTTGTAAAATAATTTTTGAAACTACGAGTATGTTTTGACTTATTATTATAGGTAAAATAAACAAATGAACTTAGACACATGATATTTAATTCAAGCTTAATGTATGATCAAAACTTTAAGAACTCCTGTTTAATTTTCAACTAAAATATTTGCCTTTTTTTCTATATAGAGAAATTCATGTCTAGTCGTAGGAAAGAAAATTAAGGATGATAAGTTAGAAGGTATTTGGACGACATTCAGTAGAAATCAAGTATCCCCTGTCTATGCTTGGAATTACATGTGCATTAATGTTGTGTTTTTAATAATTAAATAGTTGTTTGTTCAATTTATTATAAAAATAATGCTTATTGACTTATTTTTAATTACATACATTAACTGGAAGAAGGTTCCAATTAGAAACTATTCAAAAGTGAAAATGTTCACCATAGATTTATTCTGATAAAGATATAATTTTCAATTGTGACCATTTGTTCAATTGATGCTTACAGCACTTAGAGATAGGGAATAAAATATGTATTATAGTAACCTTTGACAATCTTAAATACTTTTATTAAGAGCCTTTGAATGTGTCTATATTCAAAGAAGGATAATTTCAAGACTTTAAATCTGTCTTAATTTTTGTTTTTTTGAGCTCTAAAATGAGCCTTATTTCCTTTCGCTAAGTATTTTCTAATGTAGGGATATAATATTGCTGAGAGGTAGATCAGAACTATGCTGCATATTCTTGCTTTGGACACATAACTGATTTAAACAATGACACTATTTTTTAGCGATTCTTATATTGTAAGTTCCTAGTAATAAATTCGAGTGTTTTATTTGGATGAAGTTTAGAAAAATTGGAATCTATCGAAATTAATGCACCGGGTCAAGTGGTTGAAGTATAAGAAATTTTATATATTTTACTAGCATTAAGCGTTAATAATAACTGGTGTAATGTCTCTTTGTATAGGCGAGTAGTTTTTAGATCAGAATTGCACTGCATATTCCTGCTTAGGATGCACAATTGATTTAAACTATGAAAGTGCTATTTCTTTATTCTTATATTCAAAATATCTCTAAAAAATATATTATGTTCTATTTGAAAAAAGTGATTCATAAATTTGAATCACTAAAAATGAATACACCGAGATCATCTTGTGGGAGAAGTATTTAATGTTTTTTTCTTTTACTATTATTTTACGATAGTGACAAGTGGTGTAATGTCACTTAGTATACTCGAGTGTTAGCTTATTCTAGCTTAGCTTATTCTAGAAATCGCCATAGTAAATTTCAATTTTCATTCTCATAAAAATTCGGCCAAATGATCTTCTGAGATGTTATAGCACACCATACAGTGGTTTTTGCAGTATGCAGCTCTTTCCGGTGTATAGCTTCTGGGTTTTGATCCGACCATATTTTGTTGTTCTGCTTATTATTGTATCCGCTGAGATGAAAGTGCGTTCGTCATACATTATCACAGGCGGCACATCAACTTCCCCAGAATTTCGTCTAAATTCTTCCTCATACGATTTTCTTTTCGCGAAATCGTTGTTTTCTAATTTTTTTCATTACATTGTATTTTGCACTTTTTGCAATCTCAATTGTTTTGATCTTCTTTTCAATGATTTATACGGGGACCGTTCGACGTTTTGACGCAACTCTTCAATTTTATGTTGTTCTACGCCTTTTCTGCCAACATGCCCTTTCCGTCAATCTCGTACAGTACCGGTGTCTAGAAATTTTTTAATTAGTTTACCTAGCGTTCGTCGTGATGGTACGTCTTGAGTTCTTTCACATTTCATTCGTCGTTGTGTTGAAACCACTGAACAGTTGCATCTGAAGGATGTTTCAACAATTTTTTTTTCGTTCAATCATTTCCAGGGGTTTTTATGTTTTCAGTTTGAAAATTTATTAATAACAAGTTTTGCGAGAAAGATTTTCTCCTTTTATAGTCTACGAATGACTATGATGCTAGTAAATTTGTTACTTCACAATTTTCGCGAAAACTTTGCTAAAAATCGAGCATTCCAAATGTGCCTTTTTTATAACAAAAGCTTTTACGTTTTCCGTTTCTAGCAAAAAATTACCGATTTAAGAAACCTGTCATAACTTCTAAAATAATAAATGAATCAATTAGCCATTTTAGGACACAAACATACAACTAATACTAACAACGTCTGAATGTTTCATTGTGATCACAAAATTATTCTTGATTTTATTAAACTTCTAAAGTAGGATATTTAAAAAAAAAAACCTGTAGCAAAAAATTACCGATTTAAGAAACCTGTCATAACTTCTAAAATAATAAATGAATCAATTAGCCATTTTAGGACACAAACATACAACTAATACTAACAATGTCTGAATGTTTCATTGTGATCACAAAATTATTCTTGATTTTATTAAACTTCTAAAGTAGGATATGTAAAAAAAAGACCCTGTATATACAAAATAAGAATTTTTTAGACAACTTATCAAATATTTATAAATTAATTATATGTAAAATGAAAAAAAGCAGAGGTGGTACAGTGGATTATCAATAATTATTGATAAAATGCTGGCATGGAGAGTTGAATCAAAATATCGACAAACAAGCCTTTGAGTATGTGCAGGAATAAGCTTATCAACCATTTATTGGTCCTAGATCTAAATAAAAAAAAATAAATGTATAACCAATGTTTTCCATTATTCCATTATTTTTAATTATTCTATGATTTTCCATTATTCCATTATTTTTCATATTTCCATTGTTTTCTATTAATTATTTTACATTTTCTTATTTAACATTATTCCATTATTTTCCCTTATTCAATGATTTTCCACTATTACATTATTTTCGATAATTCCATAATTTTCCATTATTCAATTATTTTTCCTCATTTAATTTAAAACCACTTTTCAAAGAAAGGGAAACGGAAATTCCCAATTTGGTATTAAAAAAGGTAATTTTGAGCATTTTGGTTTGACGTTCCAGGAGGCAATAAGCGTTTACAGAGCGTGGGTCAAATCTGCTAATCTGATAGACCAAAGAAACGCTAATCGATGCGTTAGTAATTTTTCCTGAAAATATTTCTTCAGCCACTTCATCGAGAGAGAGTGAGAGAGAGAGAGTATGAGATGTCATGTTGCTGGAAAACATTCATTAGGTAACTTTTCATTTACAAACAAAAGACGAAGCATACAGATTTATTAGTCAAGAGTAACTAACATCGGTTCCCCTGTTTCATAATTTTCAAAAATGTATAGTCCATAAATCTGGTTCGAATTAAGTCCACAGCGAACAGATGTCTTCGGGAGAAAGCAAAAGTAGTTTCAAAGGGAATAATGTGTTTATTAATAATTGGATGTTTTCGATCATTTTGTTTGGTGATTATGCTTTTATGAATCTTTTATATTACCTTTTGAATAATGTTTATCTCAAGCAACTAGCTTTAGTGACTAATGCTATAATGATGTTGAAATAAGACTGTAAAAATGACTTGAAAGTCACAATGAAAAAGAAAAAGATGTGATAAACAGCAGAAAATATTTTTCCTTAGTACCTCTGACGAAAAAAAAGGCTAGCCTCAATTTTTGGTGTCTAGTGGTAGCACAATATTGTAAATCACCATGGAGGTCAATAAAATCCGAACAAGTTATAAGTACATGAGTAAAATAGTACCGAATATCATATAAACACTAGCAACTCATTCTTTCTATCTTCTAACTTATATCATATACTATCATTTCAGTTCCCTTTAAATCCATGTAAATTTTTTTTTCACGAAAATTAGTACAAAACTTTCATTTGCAAAGAATTCTTTTTATTCATGGAATTTACTGTCGAAAAACCTAATCTAATATATTTAAAAATTACATTTTAAAAAATGAAATATAGAATTCTGTGGATGAAATTTTCAGGGTAGATTTTTAGACAGTGGAATTTTATGGTGAAATTTATGTAACAACGAAATTGTTAAGGCGAATTTATGTAACAACGAAATTGTTAAGGTGAATTTTAACGTTTTGTTTTTTTGTATTTCTTTATTTGAGACAAAATTCACGAAAGATTTGTTTCAGATAAATTTGATCTTTAGAAGGTAAGCATATTTAGACAACCATTATGAACCGATCGCAATTCCTCATATGCAGTTAATTGTGTGTTGTTTTAAGTTATATTTCTTTGTTTGTAAGTATAATTACATCATATGCCTTTAAGTCAATTTTGAGTGTTTCTTTAAAACTTTGCCATGGTCCCAATTCAACTAGTCATAATTTCGAATGGATTCTTTTATCTTATGCTGACATAACATAAAATCACTATTCCAGTAAGTCCATGAACTAGGGAACTTGGTCAGCGTTCTTCACTCGCCTTCCTTCTTTACAAAAAAAAATTGATGGAGAGAAAAATTGTGCGTAAAAATTAAATTCTATCCCGGTTTTTTATTCTTTCGTAACCAAAGGCAACGCATAGCTTATTTTATAGCAATTTTTGTGTATTGTGGAATTCCTTCAACGTAAGAAGGGAATTGCGTTCTTAGACAGAAATTTGGTCTTATTATTGATTCTATATTTTCTTGGATATTGCTTTTTCCTTCTCGATTTTTCTCGTATATGGCCTTAAAGTACGTCTATTCATTTTGACGCATTCTATAGAAATATATACATATACTGTTACCTCAGGTAAAGAATCTTCACCAAATCTTGAACTTATAAATTTGTCACTACAATTTTGAAAGTGTACTTAAGATTTTGATTATATATTAACAAATATTTTATCAATATAAACTAATTAGAGTGGAATATGCAGCAGTTTGGTAAAAAATAAATCATCATAAAACCTAATAATATTGTATAAATCCAGTTTAAATTCCAACATTAGATGATGCATAAAATTGACAAATCACCCTCATAGACCCTCATTACTTAGTTTATTATGTTTCAAAATTAATTTCTTTAAAAGGTGGGAAGCTAATCTAATATGAAAATGATTAGAGCATCGCTAAAAATATACGCATATATAAGGGCCGAGTAGACCATTAGGAAATGAAAGTACAAGATAACACTACCTCGGTATTTCAAGCCCGTAAGTACCTGTGCATTTTGATATAATATTCAAAGATAAACTTTATGACACGATAAATAATTAAGGTTAAGATAAAAGAAGAGATATTAAAAAAATCTTGAAATCAGTATAAAATACTAATGTTAATTAATCAGGATGTGAACACTAAATAATTATAAAGGGAGTTAATCTCAATCGTTGATCGACTCGCGTCGTCGGATCAACAAAGTAGAGTTAAAAATTTATCGCCATTAAACCCAGAGCAGATTAAGCAAACACAAAGATCGGCAAAATTTCTAGAACTCCAAATTAGAAACTTTTCACCAAAATCATAATAATTGAGGGATAAAATATCGCCAGTACCCATATTTTCAATCATTGCGTTCAGCTATTTGGAATATACCTCCTGAAAAATGAAGATATAGTTGCTTATTATTCTCTGGAGAATTTGATACTGCTGATTCATAGGCCTGTCTATGCCAGGTCTTTTAATGGGAGATATTTAATACATCGTTTCTCTTACGATAATATATTATTTTCTTTGAGTCCAGAAGAATTACTCAATCCCAACAAAATTATCATAAGATAGTCTCACAATGGGCTAAAAACTACTTAGCAAGATAAAAAATAAACAATATTAACAATACTCAAATAGAAGATAGACAATTACAATCTATAATCAAACTTAGGAGAAGGGTAAGAATGCATATAGTTATAGCATGAAACTAACAAAATTAGGCAAAAATTCCCACGAAATATTTTTCAAATTTGGTAAATGTATATTTGAATTTTTCTAGTTAATATTTAGGTGAAAATCAACTAATAAGCCTACACTAGAATTATTAAAATAAAAATTTAGAAAAGAAATAATTAATTTGAATCACTTAATAGATATAATTATCCCATATTCACGCAATATGAGATTTCCAATCTTCGCACTTAATTAATACCATCGCATTAATTAATCATTTGATGCGAATTTTATAACGAGGAAAAATTTCTCTATTTTATACAGGAGATTTTTGTGTAAAGACAAACAATCCTTAATTCCCCTAATTACAGCTTGTCCATGCATCATTTTAATTGGTTTCTTCCATGACATTGCAATTAGAAAGAAAGTAATTCCAGGTGTCCTCTTTTATCTTCTTTTTCCTTTCTAATTTTACTCTTCCGCTCAGGGTTGTGGAGCCGGTAGGCTAAAACCCAGACTCTGACTCCGACTCCTAAGATTTTCAATAGTTCGACTCTGACTCCGACTCCTAAGATTTTCAATAGTTCGACTCTGACTCCGACTCCTAAGATTTTCAATAGTTCGACTCCGACTCCTAAGATTTTCAATAGTTCGACTCCGACTCCGACTCCAACTCTGGGTTTTATCGAATATTCTTAAAAATCTTTAATTGCATGAAAGCTGTGATGGTTGCTCTCCCTCTTAATTTAGTTCATCATGTGGCTATTTTTCCACCTCATATTTTATAAATTATCAGCCTAATTGGTTAAATAAACTAAAATATGCCACATGGAAATTTTATTTGGGACATTTCAAAAGAAAAATTCATAATACGCATAATTAAAACGAAAATTTTAAACAGAAAATATATCTTAATATATATGTGCATAAACCCCCCCAAAATAATAAAAGTTTATTTAATTATTATTTTTATAGGAATAATATAGCTTCTGCAAGATCTTGCTTAATTGAAGCTCTAATTTCTGATTTTATCAATTTCAACACTGACTGAGTCGGAGGAAACGCAGTTACCATCATAGCTGCAGGTTTTATAACTACATGGTAGGTTTTGATAAGCTCGTGTAGTGGTATTTTACAAGGGCAATTATATTTGAGTATCTGTTCAACAGCTAAATTCAATTCCTTTTTAGATTTTTCGAAGTTTGCTTCCAAAGGTCCTTCTTCTCGGCTTCATTCGCTTTGTCTTTTCTTGTTCTAGAAATCGGATTTAAATATTTTTCCAAATTTAATTCATCATCAGAAGAGGAAGAATTAATATGTTTTTGTATGATCATGCGTAGCCCTAGATAATTAAACGCACACACACACACGCTCATATATATATATATATATATATATATATATATATATATATATATATATATATATATATATATATATATATATCAGTAATTTTAGCATTGAAAGTTAAAATTCAGTTGTTCTTTTTAAGGGAAATTTATTATAAACCATGCCTTTGATATTGAATCAACCATTTTGTTTACAAACAAGTGCTAGTTATGTGGTGATTGTGCATACCTCATAAACATTTTTGTAAGACTTTCATAGTGTATACATTTAATATATGTGCGTACAACGCTACCAAAGTTATCTAGTGATATAATTTAGATAAAAATGTGAAATAATGTTTTATTACTCTCGACTATAAGAAAATTTCAGAAACATAACTTCCTTTGATTACTTATCTTTATATGATAAAACCAGGAATTGGAGTCGGAGCCGGATGTTTTTAACCGACTCCGACTCCGAATCCGACCCACAACTCCGAATCCACAGCCTTGCTTTCGTTTGTTTAATCTTCGTTGTTGTTCCATTGAATCCAAATCCACATTTTAGTTATCACACATTCTTTTATTTATCGATTAAAAATACAATCGTTAAAATTGCAACCTATAAATTAGAGGAAAGACCGAATTCTCAGGTTAGTGCAACAAATTTCTTTGTTGTTCGGAAACTGTGCCTGGCTGTTTGTTTCCACAATAAAATAACACATTTTAAGGAGTAACACTCTAGAAATTATCTTCCGAGACTATGTCTCAATTAGTAATTTTACTATTATTCTTAACTTCATCCTTAATATTATTACTAAATGAAACTAATATCATATTTTATTTTTACTACTCAAAGCTGACATGATTCATTTAACTCTGCTAAAAGAATCAGTTATAATTATTAGTAGTTGTTTACATGGGTGTGAAAAAGATGCAGAAAGTAGTAAAATTAGAAGCGATGAAAATGTCTGGAGGATTGGAAAAAAATATTTATACCGGAGCTTCTCTTGAGTAAGTGGGTGCTAATTATAGTCCCAAGTATATAAAAGATCTGTGTAAAAGATACTAGATTTGATCATTTGAAAAAAATATATATATAGTGTATTGGAATATGCCACTGAAAGGTAAATTAGCGATCTAAGTAATTAAAATGCTATAGCTATTTTTTTGAATATACGAGGGGGAGTCAAAAAGTTCTCAGATAAATGGCATAAAATTTTTATTTGTAATAATACTGTAATCATTTTTCTACATAAGCTCCATTAACATCTATATACTTTCTTAATCTATGAATCCAACGGTAAAGACCATCTTTGTAGAATTCACGGGGTTGTCTCTGGCACCAAGTAATGACCTGCTTTTTTGCTTCATCTAATGATTGAAACCGGGTTACTTTTAGGTGTCCCTTTAAATTTGGAAACAGAAAAAAGTCAGAGGGTGCTAAATCAGGGCTATAAGGGGGATGAGCAAGAGTTTCCCATCGAAATTCCCGTAGCTGAGATCTCACAGCTTTGGACGAATGTGCAGGGGCATTGTCATGGTGGAACAAGATTTGCTTGTGGAGCTTTCCTCGTCGTTTTTTGGCTATTGAAGTTTTCAGCTTCCTTAAAACTCCTTCGTAATAGCTGGATGTAACAGTTTTTTGTCCTTCTAAGAAGTCTATTAAAATAATTCCCTCCGAATCCCAAAAAACTGTAGCCATTATCTTCTTAACGGACCTCTCTGTCTTGAACTTGATAGGCCCCGCTGCCCCCCTTGGGTGCCACTCTTTTGATTGATTTTTACTTTCAGGATCAAACTGATACACCCAAGTTTCATCTCCCGTTACGAGGCGCTCAAAAAAACTATCCTCGTTTGCTTCAATCTTGGTCAAAATAGCCAAAGAAAGGTTGGCCCTATGATTCAGCTGGTCTTCTCGCAACGCTTTTGGGACCCAACGTGCTGAAAGCTTGCTCAGGCCAAGATTTTCAGTTAGAATTCCAAATGCTGAGCCATGAGAGATTTCACATGCATTGGCAACTTCCTCAATAGTAATACGGCGATCTTTATCCACTAGATTCCTCACAAGCTCGACATTTTCTGGGTTAATGGAGGTGGAGGGTCTCCCTTCACGTGGATCATCTTCAACTTCTTCTCTGCCCCCCTTGAAGCGCTTAATCCAGTCGTAAACTACCGCTCTACATGGCGAAGAGTCACCATAAACCTGTTGTAGAGCGTCAATAATCTTAACAGGCTTCCAATCAAGTTTAGTCAGGAATTTAATGTTCGCTCTTATCTCAAAATTTGCCATTTTATGGGTTCAAAAAAGTAACCTTTTTGAAGCACATCTAATACAAAGAGTCTCGACAAATTGAATGACGAATTTTGTAGGAATTGTTCAGAAAACATGAAAGTCGTGTTTGACCCTGTATTTACTTGTACAAAATCGAACATTTCAATAATCTGGCATTTGTCTGAGAACTTTTTGACTCACCTACGTATAATTTAATTAATTACACCGGGATCAAAATGTTCTCCAGGGCGATGAAACGCTTTTAAATGCGTCGACTAACTGATTCGTACATATTGGCTAATATGTATGATGTGATTATCTTACATTTTTCCCTAATTTTATGTTTCAGGTGTCTCTAAATATTTTTTAACATTATTCACCTAATCTCAAGGGTGAGAGAAACATCGATTGTTATTCCCGGAAAGTAGCGAGATCAAAGCAAGAATGATCAGAGGTAAAGAAAGCAGCCAGAGGCAATAATAAGATTGCTTCAAGAGAGATAGTAAGAGACACGTGTGAGTGTAAGAATTAATGCAACTAAAGAACGTAAGGGAATTGGAGAGAGATGAAAGAAAAAGAAATAAAACAAGCGAAAATAAAAAAATATAACGATAAATGTTTAATAAGAGACAAACTCGATCAAAGATAATTAAAAATAATGAATAGAAATTTCGGAGTTGCATGAAGAATAATTCATTTATTTTAGAATGAGTTTTTTTATAGCAAGATATATTTATAAATGTCCAAGCGAGAATGTCTGATAAAAGAACATTCAAGAATATTTCTTTTAACAATTTTACCTTTGTTATCGAAGTTTGAAGGCATGCTTTTATCATGTTTGCAATCACTTTTCACTCCGATTAATAGTTTTTGTTTGTTTTTCAGTTTACAACTGATCAGCGCGTTCTGATCGTGACGACATTTCACTAAAACGGAGGAAGTGCGACGCAAACAGTTTGAATCATTCGTACCATTTTGTGGAGAAATGAAGCACCCAACGAGTCTACGATTCGCAGACAAAGGACGTAGTTTAAAACAACTGGTTGAATTGTAACGGCCAAATAGCCTGGGTGGAATCGTTCTTGTCGGACAGAGCAACAAATTGTTTTTGTATGAGACAGTGTCACTCTGAGTCTGGTAGAAGCAATTTGCCGACATTCGCAGCATTTGAACATCCCGATCACTTCATTACATTGAATTCTGCATAAAGATCTGCATATGCATGTGGAAAAAATTCAACTTACGCAGCATCTTCAGCCACCTGACAACAGGAGGCGGAGCAATTTGCTAAATGGCTGGGGCCAGACTTACACACTTGAAAGATTCCAGAGATTGACAACCGCTTGTTTCAGCAGGATGGAGCGACCTGCCACACTTTGTGCCAAACGCTTGCATTTCTCCACGAAAAATTCCCGCAACTAGGCATATCCTTGCATGGTGACCAGGAATGGCCAGAAAGTTCCTGCGATTTTACCCCTTGTGATTTCTTCTTATGGGAGGATGTGAAATCCCAGGTATACACTAAGAACAACGCACAATTCCTGAACTCAAGACTGAAATTAGGCGTGTGATTGGAGGCATCGAGCCCCAAATCTGTGAGAGAGTTATCGGAAATTTATAGGAGCGCATAAATGTATTCGGAGTCAGTGAAGGTGGACATATGACCGACATTGTTTTTAATACCTAAACGGGAGACATAACTCATTAGAAATAGGCAGAATATAATTATGTTTATAAAAATTCGTTTTAATTATTTACTTTACAAACTTTGCGCTGTTTATGGAACCGAATGAACGCCACTTATATTTTTACTGGCATTATGAACACCTATTTATACATAATTGGCTAATAATGAAATGTAACAGAACTATTTAATTTTTATAAAACTCAGAACATGTTAAAACTAGTACATTTTTACAATTCATGAGATTGGGAATATCCGTACTATGTAAACTCCTTATGGCAAAGTTGGGAGAATTTAAAAGAAAATGGTAAAGATAACACGATTTAGGACCAATCTCACAGATTTTAGAGAATTCCACACAATATATTCAGGGGTCACCTCACGCAAAGCACGTAGAAACATGTCTATGTGCACAATGGAATAGAGAGAATGTGCAGGTTTGTGATAAATGTAAAGTTTTAAATTAAAGTGGTCTACGTATAAATGAGAAGAACAAGAAAGGGGAGAGTTGTATTATTTTAAACCTCATGGGAAAATTTAATAGACGGAAAAAGTTAATTAAGTTTAGTAAAGAAACAATGTATTTATTTTTAAGTTGGCCACAAATGTACAAACAATGAGGAAATCTCATATAGTAGGAAGGAATCTTGTTTCAAATAACTTTATATATAAATTAGAAAAAACTGGATACACGCAAACAAAGAATGAATGAACTGAATAAATTTTGAAAATATTTGTAAACATTTCATTTTTATTCTGAAGTGTGGGATTCATTTCTAACATAACTTGTTACTTTGTGAGGTCTTTATATTAATATATATATATATATATATATGTTTATATATATATATATATATATATATATATATATATATATATATATATATATATATATATATCCAGCATACCACAAGAAACAGTAAAACAGGATATTTTTTTCTTCGGAAAAGGTTATTTCCTAATTCGAAAAATTCCGTACTTGGGGGGATTCGAATCAAGCACACTGGGGCAGCGAGCAACCTCTTTGATCTCAATTAAACTGAGCCTTAGACCACTCGGCTACGTAGAAGACCAAAAAACTTTCAAATAGACAAGCTTTTAAGGCACAATTCGCAAGGTTGATCGGAACTGTGAAAGAGAGAGAAGTTAATTTGGAAATCAAAGAACAAAGGAGAAATTGAGGTAAACACGCGGTGAATATACAATGTATATCTTTCATTAGCGCGAAAGAATGACGAAATAAATCTAGCATACCGCAATAAATAGAAAAACAGGATAATTCTTATCTTCCGAGAAAATTTTTCCTAATTCGAAAATTCCGTACCGTGGTTGGATTCGATCCAAGCACACTGAGATAGCGAGCAACCGCTTTGATCTCAATTAAACCGAGCCTTAGACCACTTGGCTACACGGAAGACCAAAAAATCTCCTGAATAGACAAGCTTTTAAGGCACGCTTCGCAAGGTCGATCGGGACTGTGAAAGAGAGAGAAGTTAATTTGGAATTCAAAGGACAAAGGAGAAATTGTGGTAAACACGCGGTGAATATACAGTGTATATCTTTCATGAATGCGAAAGAATCCCACCCCAGTACGGAGTTTTTCGAAATAGGAAATAATTTTTCAGAAAAAATAAATTATCCATTTTTTTTCTGTTTCTTGCGGTATGCTGGATTTATTTCATCATTCTTTCGCGCTAACGGAAGATATACATTATATATACATCCAATACATTTCTCTTTCATGTTATATATATATATATATATATAAATATATATATATATATATATATATATATATATATATATATATATTGCAGAAAAGAGGAATGTATTGGATGTGAATGAGTGCGTAAGACTGGAAACCGCAGTTAAAGGCAAGAATAGGGGACATTGGAAGAAATCCAAAAATAATAAAGAGAGCAAAGAGAGACGGGAATAACGCTTTGATAAGAAAATAATATCTTGGCCAGGATTTAGACTCGGGTGTCCCAATTACCGGTTCGTTGCTCTACCACTATGGTACCAGGCAAAACATTCCAAGTTTATTTTCTGCGTTCCTCAATCAATTTCAACCCCAGGAACTTCCAAAGAATGTTTATACCTGAACTACAAATCCCGTCATAATTTAAGATTCACTATCCCTGTTACCTACAACAAGAAACAGGTAGGCGGGTAGTATGTAATAACGAGTATCACAGAGATTTTGTAATTTATTCTGTTTTGGAAAACCCTTTTAAAAACAGGAAGTGCAGAAAGCATTTCGTTTGCAGACGATAAATAGATATACATAACACTCATATTGAATGCAAAGGTATACTTTCTGAATATGAAATTATAGCTTAAATAATATAAGGTAGAACAAGCCATACTTTGTATTCTTTCTTACAGAAAGAACTTGGTTCCACAAGCACTCCTTCGGCGTGTGGCCTACGGCCTATTTGCTATTATAAACCGCTTTTTTTAATTCCCTTTATAGACTTTTAATTTTAACACCCTGAACACCTTTTTCAACATAGATACCCTGAAACATTTTTTTAAAGTTATTTCACCTTTTATTATATTGTCTTTATCCCTAAAAGATTTATATATGGTTGAGAATTTTCCAAACACTTTTTTCAACTAGACACCCTGAAACCTTTTTTTTAAAGTTACTTCACCCGGTTTGATATATCGACAAACCTTCGTCAGATCTCTTTTTCCTTCTAAATTTGTTTTATATACGAAATGATAGTAAAAAAGCGCCAAAACCGTAATTTTAATACATTTTTTGCACTTCACGATTTGTATGTTTTTTCATTCCAAATCATTCGATAATTATATTTATTTTTTCTGAACTCTTAGAAAGAACTTTGATAAAAGCTCGAAACATACAAAAAACAGCCCTGCGAATAAAAGTTTCAAATAAACCTAAACTCAAAAACATGAAAGGTTACTTGTCCACTAAGCCAAAAAAAACATTTTCAAAAATTTCAAAAATTCACCAAGTTAAATTATAGAGTTAAGGATTAGCTATTTGCTTTTTTGAATGGTTAATGCAAGTTGAAGGTCGTAATGAAAAGGGAAAATTGTCGGAAACGAAGAATTCACAATATCAGTTGACAACAGAGGTGAACTCCACCAGTTTTCTCCTATCTAAATTTACATTTTACGAAACTCATTAAGATGAAATTCGGAAATTTTATTATCCATATTATAGAGTTTCGTGATTGCCATTGAATATGCGTTGGACTAAAATTTAAGTGTCACTTATAGAAAGATTGGGAAATGGTGATAAACTATTAACATTTTAAGGTAGAGGACAAAAGCCTGAGAGTGCCATTATTGAAAATCTATAGAGCCATTTCGTTAAATCATTGCTGTGTCGACGAGAGGAAGAGATAAAAGATCCTTGAAGGAATTCGCGATGGAATGTTCAGAAAGATTCGAAAGTTTTGCAGACGTATTTGGGACCAGGCGTTTTTTGACAACGAGTTAAAAGCATCGTTTGTGAAAATCGATTAAAAGGTTCGAAAATATACTTTTTTAAAAATTCTTCCAGTTTTGATGGGAAAGTTGATTAAAAGGTTTGATAGAAAAAAAGGCTTCTGGTACAATTTCAAGAAAGAAAAGATAGTTTTTTTCTAGTATATATAATTAAGTATAGGAAATATGTTTTTGAAGAGATAAAGGTGCAACAAATCATTATTACGCCATCGACGCATATTTTGCATGCAGTTATACTCCTGATCTAAGTGACAAAGATTATGAGTAAAGAAGATAAAGCCTCTGGACAGGATTTCCAAGATCCGTTACCATACGTATCCACCCCCCACCCTCTCCCTCGAAATCAGAGCCTGAAGGATCGGTCACGATATATCTACCATATTTTTCCACTTACTCTATTTTCGCTGATTTGTTTCCTAACACATCTCTTCTTAGATCTTTCTGCGTGATTATGACCTCGGTAGTAATGCGCTTTGATTTTTTTTAAACATGTCGGATTAAAATTAGTTTAATTATGCCAGGTTAAATTGTCAATAGATATCAAGGAGTTAAAAGACTTTCTTAAATTTTGAAACGAATTAACTCGCTCCAATTTTTTCCTCATCATTATAATAGATTTGAGTAATTATAGTCTAGTAGAGACCCCGAAATACAATATTCTTCCTCCAAAAGATAAATATTTAGGTTTAAAAAGTGAAGAAAATTAAGACAATGCCGAAATTCCGCGTCTTATGACACCCAGTTGCTCAAAGACCTGACTAAAACAAACCTGGATTAAATCAATCTCAAGATAAGAACAACTAAAAACCAACCAAGGAACTAACATCACCTGGTGGTCTCCCTTCCGACTTAGGAGTATGAATGATAAATAGGTTGAATACTGGAGTAAAGATTTGGGGTTTTAAGACCAGGATCATTTTTATAGAACGTGCCAGAATTTCCTGAGTGTTTTGATAATTATAATAGGTGTGTTATGGGAAGTGTATCCAGTAGAAAGTTAGTGATGGACAGACCACACCTAACACGATTGTGTATTATGGTTTAAAAAGTAGTCTACTTCCCTAGATGAGCAGACTGATTTAAGGTTATTAATAAAATTAAGTTCCATTTTATTTAAAACCACCCAAAAAGAACTTATGTAAACTCTTAGTCCAAATAGATATCAGAAAACCTAACATAATTTTGATTTAACGCATTTCGTTAATACTTGGATGGACAATGAAAAAATAACAAATACTATGTAATCAAAATTGTTCATTCTTTTGGATAAAGAACATAAAATACTTTCTACTACAATTTTTTAAGCATACTCTATACCTCGGGCAAAAAATTAAAAAACGGATAAGGATAAAGATTTTTCCATAATTATTTCGTGCTCTAAAAATCTAATTACAATTTTACAGCAAAAATGGGAGATCCATATTTACTTGGAAATTGTTGCAAGGGAAATTGGCGTCGTACTGGCCAGACAAGTGTAATGTGCTTATACTCACTACTGCTCTTCTAGAGGAGAAAATGAGGCAGTTTCTCGGAACTCTTTTAGGTAAATATGTAGATTAGCGACTCGGCCGAAAAAGTGGGGGTTTTTTTGGTCAATATTTTCGTTCACCGGAATATTCATGCGCGTTTGAGTCGTCTGACGTCAGAACCCCCCCCCCCCCTAACCCTCATTATAATTCGCAAAACGATTAAAGGCGCTGACATGATTTGGTTAAATCATTCACTTCTGTAAACGTTAGGACATTAGTCTATAAACAATTAGGATTATATACTGGGGGGCTGTACCCCCCAGACCCCCCAATTTAATGAAACTCAGGATCATCGTAGTGTGGTCCACCCATTGTGTTTACCACCACACGAGCCGTCCCCTTAAATGTACTCCAAAAACGTGAAACATTTTGGAACACGGTAGAAATAGTACGTCCCATCGTTTGATTCGCTAATGCAGGGACTGGCTCCCATCTTTGGTCCAAGAATAATGAACAATAATGATCAACAAGTTTAAACTGAAGATATAAGCTAGTCATTTCAGAACTTATTATCCCGAATAAAATATTTCTGACGAACTGCCTCTCATTTTTAGTCGCGTGCGACTCTGTATCTCATTATCACGGTCGGTCGGTCCTTCCGGGACCATTTTGTTTGTTTTTTTATTTGGTAATAACATTGTAACTATTCGGCCGATTCTAATAAAATTGTAAACCCCTATGTTGTTTTACATTCCCCTTTGAATGATAGTCAGGGAATTATTTAAAGTTTAGGAAGGCGTAAGGTCATAAATCAGAATAAGTGAGACCACGCGACTTTGGTCGGCAGACCTTGTTTTTGAGACAAGTCTCTCGTATTGCCTTTGATGTACAGGGCCTCCCTAAATTATGCACACAGGCAAAATATATATTTTCATTAAAAATGTAAACTAAATTTTATTTAAATTAAGCTGCATTTTATTGAATTAAAATATGAATAAATATCACCTCCGATGTCATTTCCACCATTTGTAATGTCCTTTGCGAGATTTACCCAAAGAACCAGATGTATTGACTCCATATTTCTGTTAATTTGAGCATACTTATTTATGACGCACTGTTCGTCCAGGTGTCTTTATTTGGCAACTCTTTCTTTAGGATAGCCCAGAAAAGAAGTCAAGGGTGGTAAGGTGTGATGAACGAAGGGGTTATTTTGATATTTCCTTTGAGTTCTGACTTTAGGGATACCCTGTATAATTTAACAGGGTAAGTTGCTCTTCTACCAAATGCAACTTCGCATAATAAAGCCTCTTCTCCTAGACAAAACTGCCGCCTTTCTTATAAAAATAACCCGTTTTCTTTTTAGACGATCTAGTAAAATATCGATATCGGTCAATCCTGATAAATAAGTTTTTCCACAATAGGAAATCATATAAGATTTATCGGTAAAGTTTAACTATCACTGAGTAGTAATGATTTAGTTGAAGGAAGTGCAGCTTCCTATTGATTTTTGAATAGAAATACGAAATAGACCATCTCGGCTCGAAACGTGTTGTCAAAAGCTATTTATCAATTCAGCTCAATTCTACTAGTTTTTTTATCATTTTCTTTTACATTTTAACATATCTTTAGTTTAACACGTAAATGGCATTGCCTTTTAGGTGCTGTGAGTTTAATTATGTCTTTTCAAGAAGATTAAAATGTGTTTCTTTTTATTACATCATATGTATATATTTTTTTTAGCAGATGTATGTAGAAATAGTGAACATCATTTTGTTATATTCCTGAAACCATGCAAAAATACTTATGGATAATAACCAGATACAATGAAAATGGTTTTTAAAAAGGGTTTTCTAAAGCAAGACTTGAAATTAATCTCATCCCAATATCCAAGAAATACAATAATCTTTTATTTGTATTTTGTCCTCGTAAAAAAAAAAACAACTTGATTTTGAACAACAAATATCATGAAAGATCGCTAAGAAAGACCTCAGTTCCTTTATGATTACCTAACATCCCAGCAATTTTATTAAATCATATCAACATCTCTGAAAATATATTTTTAAAAAGGAAATTGAATTTTGGAGTGAAGACGGGGGAATAATTCGAAATTTCCTGCTGAATATAAGAACCTATATTCTCCTCACATTTTAAGAGAATCTCAGCTGATTCCTAAAACATGTTCGGGCAAGCAGAAATTAATGGCGGATGCAAGAAAAAAAAGTCTTAGATATCGCACCGTCCCCAGACAATTCTTCATTGGCCCAAGAGCAATAAAATGTAAGTAGGTTACCCGTTTACCTATTTTGGTTATAGAGAAATTCGAGTGTCTATTGAATTCTTTACGGCAGCATTTGAAAAAAAAAGCAGTGCATATATTGTAGAACCCGGTATTTTGCCAATCATTAGGTCAAGTATATACCTATTATTATTTTAAAATAATTAAAAGAATTTTCACAATAACAGAAATATAGCTTAGAATCATTTAACCATAGACGTTAGATAATATATGTATAAAACTATTAAATTTAGGAATCTCCATAATAGAGACATTCTTTTTTACTTGCCATTAATTACACTGGCCAACACCAATCTTAATAAGTATTTTTAGCGGATTTAGGACAATTTTGATATACTTAATCCCCAAAACACATTGGTTTTTCTCAATCTGGTCAACTTTTGGATTTATTGCCAAATGATCTTTTTACATGTACGGGTATTTTCTATTTCTATGAATCAATAAACTTTCTTATTTCTTTAACGAATTCAGAAGAATTTACATGAAGCAAATTTTGACTAACTAGTATTTTTTGGAAGGTGAATGAAATGGATTCGTCCAGAAGATCTTGGAAAAGATAAGCCCGATATATTCTGGTACATCTATGGCGAATACATCGTTATTCCTAACAGGAATCTAGTCACAAGTTTCCTTAGGCGTGCTTACCATGCTTATTTTTGGTATGAAACTTGGTAATCAAGATAAAGCTTGGACGCCACCTATGAAATGTAAGAAACGCCACGAATATCTGAGTCGTTGGACCAAGGCCAAGAAGAGTTGTCTAAATTTTGGAATTCCCACGGTTTTTTGGGGGGGCAAGGCAACAAATCATGGCACTGACTGTTACTTCTGCGTTATTGATTTGATTGGGATCAAAACAAAGAACCAGAACAACCTCAAGTATCTTGATCTTCAATAAGCACCTCAAGTTTTACTAAATTTTTTCAGACAATATGGTGTTATCAAACGCATTGGCATGGTTAATTCTGGGTTCTGGTGTATAATGAAAGCAGTAAATTGCGCTTTCACTTTACCTAACGTTCTTAAAGGTTAAGTTCTTGGGGTTCTTGGAATTCTTGTAATTTAGTCCACATGGTCAAAACTTTATTTTCGACTTTATTTTGATTCGGAGGATTCATAGGAAGTCAAAGGCGATAAGAAATTAGCTCATGTTATCATATTCGATAAGCTTCTTATCCCTTTTTAACCGCTTTCTCTTCTTTAGAAAGATTATTTTTGGTTTTTACGCTTTATGGGATTTTCTTCTTATAAAACATCTAACTGGCACTACCCGCAATGCCATAGATGCCGTAATAAAAA
Source organism: Ceratothoa steindachneri (assembly GCA_963969495.1). Taxonomy (NCBI): domain Eukaryota; kingdom Metazoa; phylum Arthropoda; class Malacostraca; order Isopoda; family Cymothoidae; genus Ceratothoa; species Ceratothoa steindachneri. Next base: position 18,437,210 of record OZ018319.1, read on the forward strand.
TTCAGCCCACGATTAGGCTATTGGAATTAAAAAAAAACACTAGAAAATAAAAACACCCAAAGGCCAAAACCAGAGAAGAAATAAAAAACAAAAACAAAATTAACTATAAACCTCTAAGTTATGCTCCGGTGTCAGAGGGAGGTGAGCCTATTTCCGGTGTAATTTATATATATATATATATATATATATATATATATATATATATATATATATATATATATATATATATATATATATGAATGAAAGACATTTTGCCTAATCCAACCATAGAACATTAATTCAAGAAAGGAAAAAATGGAGAAATAAAGCCAAAAAGAGGGAGAAAGCAAATAAATTAAGACAAACATAAATGCTGAGGTTGACAACCTCTAGGAAAAAGGTCGGTGTCGGTTTAATATACGTCTATCGTCGAGTTTCTGGTTAAATTTGGGTTATGCTAAGCAAAGTAGTTTGGGATGTTTATATATTTTACCTAATCTAACCCACATTTAATCAGAAACTGGACGATAGACGCAAACTTGACGATAAGTACCATTAATAACACAATTCACTTAACTATACATCAAAACACAAAAAAACAACACAGTATCTCTTTTACACAAAACTGAACTAACACCCAGGTAAAGCTTAACCATAATGGCCAGGGTTTTCCAAAACTTTTACAAAGGCATGAATGCCCTTCTTCATTAAAACCCCCTCTCCCCCCCAAAAGAATCCAAAATGCAAAGAAAGCCGGGGATACCCTTTTACATGGGGTCTGTCTTTTCACTTTATTTTCACAATCTCTCCTAAATGTTCTCAATTTTCCCAATTCGCTTTCTATCTTACCTAAGCTTCTATTACTTTTTTTTCATCTTTTTTATGTTCAATGTCGAGATTCTTACCCAAAATTATTGAATTGATCCCAAACCAAAAGTTTCTACAAAACTGTGAAAAGTTAGTTAGTCAGCGCCAATCCTTCCATGATACTGGGAGGATCCCCAACCGGATAATGAAATTTTTATTTGAGGTCAGAATGACAATCACTGGTCGGCCCAAGGGCCCCAGGGGCTGGTTTTCTTTTGGGGAGAAGTGCCAGGAAGTATTATGTTATGACACTACACAGCGTTCAGGTGGAAGCCTTCGTCGCCTCGGGGGAGAGGGACCTGTTCCGCGTCAGAGGTACGTGAATATAGATACCCATCGACAGGTTTCCTTGAAATAGAGAGAGTGTGTGTGTTGTGCTGTGGAGGCGGGAGAGGTAAGAAAGCAGTGTTGTGATTAGCTTTGTGTGAGGTGAGAGGTGTAAGATCTACTCACCCGATAACGGGGTGAGCACAGCGCGTCCACCAATCGGTAGCCAGATCTCGACGTGCGCTGACGTTTGTGTCCGCTCATGCCGGGATTCGGAATCGAACCCGATACCGCGAAGTTGGGAGGTCAACGCCGTATTCACTCGGCTACCATGAGCTCTACTGTGAAAAGTAGAGATCCTAACCTATAATTTCGAATTGATTAAGCGGATATTCCACTTGTTCTTTCGAACGGTCGATTTGATTCTCCTGTCACGCTCTTTCATAAACTCCATCGGCGCTCGATCCTTTCCCCTTCAAAAAACTTCCTAAGATTCATCGATACCCCTAACCCACTTTCATCCATTTTCAGCACCGGGAAACGATTCAAAATCACAAAAGAATTATCAATGCGACAAATTTAATCAGCCGGGGAAGAATACGTATATTTCTAAACATTTTCACTCAAACAAACTTTGAGTTACATAAATATGACTTTCCTCTGGCTTTAACATTTCAACCTCAAAGTTTAGAAATTTCACCAACTTAACTTCATTCATTTGTCAGCAGATGTATTTTTTTCAGGGGATTGGATGCTAGCGGTACCTAAAATTTAATGGAGTGTGGAGTTGCAGCGGTCGGCGTGTTTGTCTGGCGTCTCCTAGTAAGTGTATGGGAAGGAATGTGAAAAATCTCTCTTCACTCATCGAGTAAAGCTTTTATACCTGGAGTTCGATTTCTGACGCAATGGGACAAGAATCTACGTAGGCGGCCCAAGGGTTTTGAGACCACACTCACGGACGATGGTTCCTGGGCTCTCCATGAGCCACGAATGGTTCTAAGAGATCGTTATTTGGTGACAAGATTGCAAAATACAGTATAAGAGTCCTCCCTGCAACTTCCCCCAAAGAAGGTCCCCTCCACCTCGTGCCCCCGAAGTTGCAAGTATTTGAGTTCTGATCTTTATGTTGGTTTCAGTGTCCAACTAGGGGAGTCCTGTCAAGAAATAAATAAAAATCATCGATTAAGTTCCATTGTAATTTGGCATGTTTATGAACTGATAGGATGAGTGACTGTTTGAAGTGATTATATTGACTTATGATTGACACCATGAGTGTCTAGTGATTTACATGATCAGTGTCTTAAGATTGACTAGTGACTGGCATGATGAATGACATGATTATTTTATAATTGACATGATTCTTGGTGATTGATATTATATTGACTGATGATTAACTCGTTTGAAATGAATATTGATTGTTGATTGAAATAATGGTTAACATATGATTGACATGATTATATACTTAAGATTAACATGAATATTGTTAGATGTTTAACATGTTCATTGAACGAGAGTTGACAAAACAATTAGGGGACTTTGAACTTATTATTGTGTGATGATTGATACGATTGATTATGGAGAGATATGATCATGGAAATAATTATTCATTGATCATTGACATGATTATTGACTGATGTTTGCCAGATGATTAACATGAAGATTTGTATGAGGATTGTCTGATTACACGGTGTAACACGATTTTTGTCTTTGGGTAGCAACTGTTATTTTCTATTTGCTTGTGTCTAGAATACATGAAAAAACGCTGTTATGTATTTCAACCTTTGCTTTTGTGTCCAGGATAATAATATTTATATGAAATTTACCTATTCCCTCTGGAAGGAAGTGGCGAATTTGAACTTCCATTTGCATAAAGTCGAAACAAAACGACATGATACAAAAATAGCATTAATTTATTCTAGAATTACATAAGTGAGACAATTAAAATGTTAGAATTGAGTATTTTTCCGTGATTAACGCTTATACTGTCAATTACTTTCACGAATCAGCCCCCAAATATACTCTCCCATCGGATTTTCATTATACGATCCTTGATAGTGGCGTTCAAAGTCCAGTAGATCCTGGTGAAAGCGCTCGCCATGCTCCTCGGAGCATGCTCCCATGTTATCCTGAAATTTATCAAGATGAGCGTCAAGAATATGGACTTTCAGGGACATCCTGAAAGTCCATTTTTCGCCACAGGTCTTTTTAGATGATTCGCTAAATTCCTAAATATATTGAAATATGATAGGCTAAGTCGAGTGAGAGTGTAAGGTGACTCCTTAGTTCTTAAGCGTAATTGTTAAACTTTTGTAGTGTCTCTTTCGATATGAGGTAACGCGTTGTCCTGGTGAAGGAACACTTTTTTCTGTTGAATAGTGCTGGGGGAGGGGGTGGGGTAGAGGTTCAAGTGTTGCATGTAAACGGTCCAACTAAGCAAAATAAATCTTTTTGGTGATAAAATCTTCCGGGTTAAGAAGTTCATAATGAATTATGCCATTCATATCCCACTAAATGCACAGGATGAGAATCTGTGTGGATGAGGCCTTGTTTTGGTTGGTGTATCGGTTTTCCTCCAGGATTAATCCATAGTCTAGGACGTTTAATATTATTCTACCTAGACCAATTCTACTCAATTCTACTCAAAGATGGTTCACTCTTTAGTCAAGAAAAGAGAAATGAGCAAATATTGATTCTTTGCTGCAAGTCGTGATGAATCCATTGTCATAATCGAGAAACTTTGTCTCTCTCTCTTTTAAATGACGATACAAAGTGGAATGCGTTGAATGGAGTTTTAATCTACTATTAATTTTAAAAGATCTTGATCAAATTTCATTTGTCTTCCTGAACGAGGTTCATCTAAATATGAGACTAAGGTTTTCCCGAGCGAAAATTCTGAAAACCATCTTTGCCACTGGCTCACACTAAGTGTTCTTTCGCCCTATACGTGACACAAACGTTTTGCCGTTAACTTAACATCGTTGCCTTTTTCCTGCTCCCAAAGCATAATGTTGCTAATGTGCTCTTCTGAATATTCTATAATATTCATCAGTTAACGATAAGGCACATTAAATTAACAATAATAATAATAATAAATTAATAGTCCATCAAATTACAATTAGGTATGTCGAAATATAAGCCTTGAGTTAGGTTAATACATAAGGGCACCTAGGCTTCGCTTTTAGTAGACTAGGCTAGGATCAAAAACAAACCTGCTCTTAATTATTCCTATCTATTAAACAATGATAAACATGAAAAATTGCCGCGTTTCTTATGACTTGACATAATAACTAGGATAACTTTTTGTTGTCTTTTATATCTTTTATTTGTACTTTCTTTCTAAGATGGGCTGCAATTTTGTTACATTTTTCCTATTTGTAAATCACGTCCAAGTTCTCTCCTCTAATCTCCCATTTTAGTTTTATATGTCCAAATAGTAGCATCATTCTATACATCTATGCAGGTCAAACTTTTTCATAATTCTCGGTATCACTTTTGAATCCTTTTTTTTTCGTAACTATCGTCATCAGAATGAATTCTCAAACTTATTTCTTCGAAAACTTGTGGTACATTCGTTCCTACTTCACACAGTTTGATACACTATCAATTCTTTCATACTTTCTTGCACGTACCAGTATTCTATCTACATCAGATTTAAACCTCACAATTTCGGTAATCGTTTTCACCCGCTTGTTCAGAGACACTATCCGTGACATCGTCTACCACTCAATGGTCTTATATGATTGTGAACCCCATGATGTATGAACCTCATTGCATCATCACTTTACCTGCTTCACTTGTACGTATTACCTTGTCCCGCTATTCTTTCTATGGATTTTCTCTCCATAGACAACCTTGATTCACTCTGAGATCTTATAATAACTACCATTAGATTCTTACTCGTGAATCTTAATTATATCCTCAAAATGGCTGAGATTAATTTGAGCTATCTTGAGACAAGTGCAAAATTGAATACCTCCATTATCTGTCTGAGAAATGGATGGGACATAAGATAAAGGAACTTATCGGCCTTAGTGGACTCTTTCACCCATTTGTTTCCTTCTAAAATAACTAAAAAAAAACTCTAGGAAAGCCTTAATGATAATCCTGTTAAAACTGTTTTAATCGAAACGTGAACCGACTCCTCTGTTATGTTTTCAATTTGCTTCAATCTAAAATTTGGAGACGTCGAAGAAAGAAATGCACCGAGCTCATATTTCTTAGTATTCGTTTTTACTACAATCTTAAAATATTGAGTGAATCGGCAACAATGTGAATAATCAAATTGAAATGGCTCATCTCATGCTCATAAACTGAAATTATTATTGTGCGAGGGCGTGGGGACGGGGGGGGTAAAGAAAGGAATCTTTAAACCTTAGAAACGAAAAATTTAATTTCCACGGCTAATTCAAAATTAACTATGAAGATCCGTTAAGCATTCTTATATTTCGAACTCTGAAACATAAAACTTCCAAAACGATGCCGTAAAGCTACTTGAGAAACATGAGTTCCATTTATTTCTTGCATTCTCCAGTTTCCATTACAATGTAAATGAGCCACTTAAGATCCTATGGCTTGTTTTCACAAGGCCACTCGCATTTTGGATCATTTTTCAATTAGGTAAAATTGAATTACACCATCTTCAGTTACCATCTAAAGTGAAGTTGCCATCAAAAGTGGCATGTTGTTTCTATAACCATTTTGTTCAACCTCTAATTAATGAAAATGGCACTTTAGTTGCCATTAATAATTTGTAATACAATAGATATTAGCAAGTGAAAAGAAATGTCATTAATGTCATGGACCTTAAGCTTGGTGGTGTTAAAGCAAAGTTAGTTTAGGTCAATTGCATTATAAAATTAAAATAGATTTTAAATAAGAAAAATAAAAAAATAATAAAATTGAACATCTCATTCTTCATTTCAATAGATTTTAAGAGCTTATTCTTCAGTCAGATAAAAGGGAAGAGCTCATTCTTCATTTGATAAAAGTGATGAGGCCTTTCTTTAGTTGGATTTAAAAGCTTATTCCTCAGTTTGATAATCTTCATTCGAATAAAATTTAGACGCTTATTCTTCAGTTAGAAAGAATTGAAGAGTTCATTCTTCTATGGATAAAATTGCAGAGCTCATTTTTAATTGGATATAAATTGAGAGCTCATTCTTCAGTTGAATTAAATTTATGAGCTCATTCTTCAATTGTATCAATTTTAAGTTCTTATTGTTCTGATGGATAAAATTAAAGAGCTCTTTCTTCTGTTGGATGAAATTAAAAACCTCAATCTTCAGTTGAATAAAATTGAAGAACCCATTCTTCAGTTCAATGACATTAAATAGCTCATTCTTCATTTGGATAAAATTGCAGACGTCATTCTGTAATTGTAGAATCACTGTTGAATAAAATTTAATCTCATTTTCAATTGGCGTTCCTGAGGTAGGCATCCTTCAAATGATCTTGTATTTCTAACGACTAAGAATTAAGGTTACCTCTAAATCCTCTTAACTGTAAATCCTCTTTAAATCCTCTTAAAGATTAAACCAATTTCTTAGAAAAATAAATTAAATTGAACTGGAATTTCTTAATTTTCGAAATATCTTTTAGAAATTGTAAACACGTTCTGAACCCCCTCCCCCAGTACTTTATTCACAAAATAAAGTTACCTTTTTCATTTTTATTCTCTCATTTTGTTATTATTATGACTTAAACATAAATTTGATACTTTTATTGATATTAGAGCCTACTTGTCTTTGCTCCCAAAAGAGGCGAGCTCTAGGGGCGTTCAGTACCATCTTTATTTCCTACCATTGGAAATTTGTTTTTCCTCTATGTCTAATCGAGTTATTCACCTTTCAAAACATTTCCTTTCCCTAACTTCATCACTTACGTGACAAGCCTTATTTTAAACAGGTTTTATGGAAATGCATTCGTTGGATTACCAATTTTTAATTCATAAACAAACAAAACAATAAAACATTAGATGTCATTGAAATACTTTAAATACTTTGGTATTGCTGAGGGATTCTAACATAGGTCCTACAGCTACTAATGAAGGTTAGTAAATAGTGACCTTTAAGGATAGATCAAATTTCTATTCAAAATGGAGGATAGTTTATTTAGATATAAATAAAAACAGTCTTAATCATATAGGGCAAAGTTAAGCCACATCGTGTCATTAATGATTCATCAGATGGAGCCTAATGTGGGCCTACTTTACGGCGGCCGCGACACGTTGTAGATACCAGGGGTTCTGATCCTGCCTTAACGCAGTAGATCACCAGTGATAAATAAAAGATCTAAAAACTATTGAAGAAACAGAAAAAATTCGTACCATTTCCCCCCTATTAATGCATTCTCAGGATTTCCCTCCACATATAAGGATCAGCAACCTCAGGGAAATTCAAAATCAAATTAATTCAACTTGAGGGTTCGAATCTTTACCTCTTATTTTCTATTTTAGTGGTAAATTGCTTAAACACACCCCCTTTTCACCACACAGAGACAATGAAGCACTAGCTTTCGTTAAATTGAAATTAAGATAGATTGGGAATAAATGAGTGATATAAATAGAAATTGTCTGCAGAGTTTGTGTGACTGCACCGAGTGACATAACCAAAGTCATTCTCGTAGATCAGAAATTTGTTGCTGCAATCTCCTTCCTTTTTTATTATTTTCCTTCCCATTTCGTATTCGGTATAATGAATTAATATCCATATAAAAAAAAACTCCGATAATGCATCAATCGGCTGCTTCCCAACGACTGAGGCATTGAAGACGTGGCGGTGCCCTATTGGTTCCGATACCGCTGGCTCCTCCCCCACCCCTCTCTTACGTCATGCGTCATAAAGCCTCGAAAGTTCTGCATTATAAGTCTGGAAATTCGCGTGGATGAATAGGCTAACTCTTTCACCGATGATTAGCGTTCAGTCGCTTAATAACTTGATTACAAAACATCATTTTTCATTTTCCCTGAAGGAAGGCGAAATGTGAGGGCCAAATTAACTAGCAATATGTAAATAAGTTTAGATAAAAGGGATCTTCCTAGACTGAATTTTCATCCCCAGACAAGATATTAAAAACTGCAGCGGAAACATCGCTTCTGATTTTAGCGAAGTTAATTCGGGTCGTGTATAGTCAGTCGCCAGATGAGGTCCCAATTGGGTTCACCTTCCATTTGCTGCAATACATTGTAGATAACTGTGATTTGGACCCCACGTTAATCAGTAGATCCCATGGACGTGTCCATTATTTTTCCAAGGGGAGGGGGGGGGGTTGCTCAATTTAGTTAATATATCAAGTAGACGAGTAAAGCAGCTCTCCAGGTATGGGACGCTTAGGTGACAATAAGCCCCCCTTTGATTTATTAAAAATTCATTTAACTTCAAAGACATTTTTAGGTTATGTACCCCTCCCCACCTCCCCCCCACTTCCAGTGTTATGTTGCCTATATATATATTGTGTGGTTCAATGCACATTTAGTAACACAGTGGATATAAAGTTCTCAGTAGAACAGAAATGCCATACCACATAATTAGGCCTTCCCTAATTTCGCTCCTACTATAATTATAAGGATTTAAAATATGTCGAAAATAAAATTTTAAAACTAATTTTTAAGCAATAGTCCATTTTTCGCCACAGGTGTTTTATGTTGAATGGCGGCCAGCCTTTATGGCCACGCAACACAGATTGAACATGACAAAAGTTTTGCCATAGTTACGCTGAAATCAATTGAACTACATTTATTAAATGTCATGACATTAATCCGGTCAAACGCTTACAAGATGACTACACATCTTAGTTTCGTGTAAGAACCAGAAATTAATTAATGAATTTTGTTTTTCGAACCTTCCCCAACTTGTTTTCATCAAAACAAAATAAATAAAATTGTCATATGCGAACGAGTGTTCAGTTTTTGCCTTCTGTAGCTCTCGTGTCATTTTAAATTATGCATATCTTATCTTTCTCCCGCTAGAGATAATCCTTCAATATATTAGAAAGATCTCAGAAAAAAATGTCAGGGTTTTATCGTACGATAAGAATGAGGAAATAGTGCTATAACTTTTAGCGAGGAAAAGCATCTTGAAGGAGAAGGTAGAGTTTGGAGGATCTTTCACCAACAGACAAACCGTAAAAGTTCTGTGGTGGGATAACGGCGTCAATACTTACGATAGCGCCAGCGGAGAGTGGATTTTTCCTCATCGATGTTGTAAAAGACGACTACAGATGTACGATCGATAATGGACGTCTCACTTGACTGGTACCTACATGCTTACCAATTCTAATAGCTGCAAATGTTTCTATAAATAGACCAAGACTAGGTTGAATGATAAAATAACGCATTCTTAATCGTTCGAAACGTATTAGGTGGGGTTGAAAGTAAACGTAAAATAATATCCTGGAGTGGTACAAAATAGGGTATTTTATCTAATTAAGACTGGAGTCGAAATTAGGAAGGTCTAATATAATGTATGTTATCAAAATCCTTGGGAACTGTCAGGTTTATATAGAAAACAAGAACTATTATTAGTTACCAATAAAAAAACTGTAGGTAGGAGCGTGTAGGAAAAAAGACATATTTTAAAAAAGAGCAGGAGATGAGTTGCGAACTTCCTAACAGAGCTTATAAGCCTTCCATTTTCATTTATCAGCACACTACACACTGCATTACTTACAGTTCAAGAGTGCGAGACACACCTTCTTACCGCCGTAAAGTCACACACTTTTAAACAAACCCGACAGTCTCACATTGGACCCATGTGAGTTTTCATGTGGATGTCCCAACTGGTACCCAATTAAGACTGTCCCTGGGATATGGGATCTATGTGGGAGCGTTCTGGGTTACTTATATGAACGAGATTGGACTCTTCCATATATTGTCGTATTTCAAGCATTACTTGTCCAAACATATTGAAACATTTTGTTTTAAAACAGGGGTGCTATACCGGGTGTCCCAGAAAAAAATTAACCGTATTTTGAATTAGTATAACTCAAAAACTATTGGAGATGTTTGGGTCCTGTAAAAAGTGTTTTATTTAACAACTATTTATCTGTCGATTCTGGAAATTTCATTAAATTTCCTATATGATATTTATACATTAATGGGTTTAGTGGAGGCTATCAAAAATATGTTTGCGCAAGAAAGTAAAATAATGAAACGACGCCTAGGAAGGCTAGGCCACCGTGCACTTTCAAGAGAAGCGTAGGGAGCCTAGGTAGCCTAGGTCACGGTGCGATTCTTCAAGCAAAGCCTAGGCCATTTTATAGTGGTTTTTCAGCCACGCTATGGTATGATTTCGTCATTATGCTTACTAAGCAAATAAAAGCGTTTCTGCGTAAAGGTTTACTTCCATACAACCTTTTAAATCATGCAGTTAACAAAAGACAACGCGTATTTGTAGTCACAAACTTTATTCGACTGGCAGTATTAAACAAGTACAAGATTCCTTTGAACAACTTTTTCCAGATAGGCACCCACCAAGCAAGCCCATAATTTGGAAAAATGTTCACAACTACCAACATGAAGGAACATCCTTAAATCTAAATAAAGGTCGTTCGGGTCGTATGGGAACCATAAGAACAACATAAAATTTTGAAAATTTTCAGATGACACTTCTTCAAAATCCACATATATCAGTCAGAAAGAATGGGTTACAATTGCCAAAGTCATCATTTAACCGTATTATGACTTAAAATGGCATCCCCATAAGATGCATGCAAGACACCAGCTTCTTGAAACTGGTGTTCCTCGTCGTAGACAATTTATCGAATGGCTTCTCCATAAACCTGCTCGTTTCTTAGAAAACATTATGATTGGTGACGAGGCAGCCTTTTTCATGAATGGAAAGGTAAATAGCCATAACATTCGGCAATATGAGCCGCTGAACCAGCATTCAACTTTGACGCACGTATTGGTCAGTAGAAAGTGTATCTGTGGATCGGAATATGCGAGAATGGCTATCTTGTCGGCCTATTGTTTTACGAGAATAACTTGAATGGTGCTACCTACCTGAGCATAATCAACGAAAGGCTCTTTCCGGAACTCCACCAGATTTACGGCAATCAATTCAATATACTTTGGTGGATTCAGGACAAGGCTCATAGACAGCTTGCTGTAAGAACAAAACTAAGAGAAACGTTTGACAACCGCATTGTCGCGATAAATGATGCAATTGAATGGCCCCCAAGATCCCCTGACTTAACACCGTGCGATTATTTCTTATGGGGATATCTAAAGAATAAAGTGTATTCTACTCCACCACAAAGCATCAACCAGTTAAGCGATAGTATCACACGTGGAGTCAATAGAATTAAGGAAAATCACAAGTTAATCAAAAAGGTTGTTCAATAAATGCGATCAAAGGCGCAACTGTGCTTGGAAAGAAATGGAGGACATTTGGAAGGAACCGGTGCTTAGGAAATTAAAAAATGAATTTGTATTACCCATATAAGGAAGATATGTTTTTGTTAAAAATGGATTTAAATAAATTTGTTAATTTTAAACTTCGAAGTTTCATTATTCTACTTCCTTGCGCAAACATAATTTTGATCGCCTCCACTAAACCCATTAGTGTATCAATTTCATAAAAGGGAATTTTATGAAATTTACAGAATCGACAGATAAATAGTTGATAAATTTGTTTTGTTTGGCAGGACTCAAAATCTCTAATAGATTTTGAGTTATACTAATTCAAATTACGGTTAACTTTTTTCTGGGACACCTTGTATATCACATAATTATTCTTTTTCTAGCTTAAATAACCTAAATATTTATTTAATTTTTAATCATCGATATCACAAAAATAATCATAATAAAATCTGGCTATCTTATAGTTTTAGCCCTATAATTTATTTACTTAGCAACACAGCGCACCAAACCCTAGCGACAGTCATCCAAAACCATTCGAGGATTTATAGAACATATAACTAGGTATATCAAAGTAATCTTACTTTTGTCCGAAACATTTTGAAAAATGTGACCTGACTAATTGGGCCACCCTGATAACAAATGTTGCAAAATACCCGCGAAGTTCCCCATTGCGGGAACTTCGACCATCAAGAACATGATGGACAAAGTCGACAGATGGGAATGAGTCGTCTGAAGTGGGAGCAAAAGTGGCTGGATGAAAATGAGCAATGAATGTACTCGTATTTCTTTTTTTTGCAAATTTCACTTTCAAGCAGAAGAAGGTGAGAGAGAGAGAGACAGAGAGAGAGAGAGGGCACGCATGGGAAGGACAGGTGAGTTATCCCTGTTGATACGGCGGAAACCATAATAGGAGTTGCATTCGTCGCTATGACGTTGGTGGATAAGAGTCCGGCAAGAAAATCTTCGCAGATATTCCTCAATTATTATCTTAATCGTCTACGCTTTGACTACGCTCGATCTTCTAAGATTTCGCTTTGTCCCTCTCACGAAAAGTATATACGAGTGAGATTGTTCTCGAAACTATAGGACTCATAGGCTTTACCCAAGAGTAAAAAAGTGGGCCTACTGGGAGGAGTAGTTATGCTCATTGGGGATAAATGCAATCCCCCTAAGTGCAAAAGGTTCTATTTAAAGCAATGAGGCAGGGAGATGAAGGTTTACCCGGAAATCTTCCCTCGCTGCTCTTGTGCGAAGTTTCTAGCTAGAAGGGAAATCGATCGCTCCCAGTGCTAGTTTAAAGCGCTTGCAGCCCAATTCCACACCTCGCTGTAGCCAACTGTCTACAGCGGAGTAGCTACTAACCTAATACAGGATGTCCAGTACATATGAGACCTCGATAGAAATGTTGAAAATTGTGAGGAGTTGAGACCCATCGAACAAATTATATATATATATATATATATATATATATATATATATATATATATATATATATATATATATATATATATATATATATATATATATATATATATATATAATTCAGAGTAAGAATCCAATAGCAAAAAGAATGACAGTATTCATTCTTTATTTTAACTACGTTTCGAGCAAAGAGAAGCTCATCTTCTGGCCTCATAAATTGAACAAAATTAGCTTTAAATAGCAAAACAATTAACATTAAGACTAATTAGGACTTGAAGGTACAATTATATATGAATATACATGTATATACATATATACATTTTATAAATATGTATATATGTATATACATGTATATTCATATATAATTGTACCTTCAAGTCCTAATTAATCTTAATGTTAATTGTTTTGCTATTTAAAGCTAATTTTGTTCAATTTATCAGGCCAGAAGATGAGCTTCTCTTTGCTCGAAACGTAGCCAAAATAAAGAATGAATACTGTCATTCTTTTTGCCATTGGATTCTTACTCTGAATATATATATATATATATATATATATATATATATATATATATATATATATATATATATATATATATATATATATATATATATATATATATAATCATGTAATAAAGCATGTTCGAGTGTTTATTATTTATGTTTGAACTACAGACTGTACATATATGTCATGTAAACCTATATGTATTTTTACTGTATGATATTTTTTTTGAGGTTCTATATTTATTGGACAAGCTGTGTATATTTAGAAAAATATTAGTTATAAATGAGGTCACCAACCAGTCAACCATCTCCAACATCCGCTTGAATGGTGAGTGGATATCTTGCCACTTACCGAATCCAAAGAGCCGCCAATAACCTGGCGGTATTCCTACCCCCTCACCAGAGGGAGGAGCAGACAGAAGGGGGGGAAATAAGGAATGATAAATATTGATTGTAAAATGAATTTTGAAATCCAAAATTAAACAAGAAAGGTAAATAAATACAAATTAATAAAATTACTTTATACAAATAAAATTAAAAAGAAATGGATAAAAAGAGAAGTAATAACTTAAAAAGTAAAACAGGTATATATGGCGTAAACTAGATGTACCAAATATGGGCATGGGAATCTAAATGAATAGAAATGAGTGTAAAAATGGAATTAAATAAATGCTGTTGAATGAAAATAGCTATGTATATATGCAAATAGATGGTATATCATTTTTTCCAATATTATGATCAATAGTTTGGATAAGCGCAATTATAAATCTCTAACCCCACCAATAAACGAACTCATATTATGACTCATTGACCGAAAGACTCCGCGATCCAACGAAACGGCAGAACCCAAGCAAACTTCAAACGAAGGATTCACTTTTTGAAAGGAAGAAAGGAAACTGGCGCTGACATTTGATTACACGACACTTCCTAGACAAGCAAAGAGGCCATAAAGGAGCTTTTCCCATTGGGTCTGTTTCACGGTACATGTTCAGCTACGAAGGAAATCTAGACCAATACTAAAGGAATAGATAAGACACTTTTAGGGGGGCGCAAAACTAAAGAATATTTTTTTATATATGATAACTGAACTTATTTTTAAAGAATAAGAGCTTGATTTAGAGGACACCGATATTTACGAACGATTAATCAACCTGGGGCAATGCGATTGCTGTCGGAGTCGAAGACTTGAGCAATGATACTTAGGAAAGAATATTCGTTCTGATGTCTAGAAGCGTCGAGACATCTGGGTGACAGTGGAACGACAATGCACTTCTATCCACTTAGCTTTCTTGCTATATCTATGTCTATATAATTTTGAAGACCAATATCCTCATTCTCTATACTTTCCAGCAGGGTAATTCCAGTGTTAAAATGATATCATTTTCCACTCAACTGTTGGAATTGAATTCGTAGATATCACAGGGTTGCAATGAAATTTGGCGCTGATCTAGTGCTAGAATGTTGTTCAGTGCAACTCCAGGGCTAGAATGACATTCGATTCCACTCAAGTGGTAGAATAACGTTTTTCGCTACTCTCTGCTAAAATGGCATTCATTGCTATTCCACCGTTTGAATTATATTCGTTTTCACTCCACTAATGAAATGATATTCGATGGCACTACAGTGTTTTAATGATATTTGTTGCCACTCCAATGCTAAATTGACATTCTGTGGCATGCCACTACTTGACTTATATTGGCTAACACTCCATTGTTGGAATGGTGTTCGTTACAAGAGATGGAACGTTTGCTTTCACTTTAGTTTAGATAATAACATTTTTTGTCATTCAACCATTAGAATGACATTCGATGTCACTCAACTCACAGAATATATTCGTTGCCACTATAATGACATTCGATAGAATTCAAATATTGGAATGGCATTCGTTGCCACTATAATGACATTCGATAGAATTCCAATGTTAGAATGGCATTCGTTGCCACTATAATGACATTCGATAGAATTCCAATGTTAGAATGGCATTCGTTGCCACTATAATGATATTCGATAGAATTCCAATGTTGGAATGGCACTCGTTGCCACTATAATGACATTCGATAGAATTCCAGTGTTAGAATGACATTCGTTGCCACCCAATCACTTTATATTCCCCCCATTGTTTCTTTTTAATCTTCTTTTGTTTAGATATTTTCAGTATCAATATCTCTATCTCGTTTCATTGTTTCCCTCTTTTAAGTTTCAGGTTAGAAACAATAAATATGAAGTAATGATAAACGGACGCTCTTTTGGGGCTAGTTTTTTTGTCGCGGGCGCACGACTCTTATAAACATTTTGGTAAACATTTTCATTTTCAATGAGTTTTGAAAGTTTTAAAGATCGTAAGGTCATAAGTTAGAATAATTAAGAGAATGCGATTTAGGTCTGTTGACCTTGTTACTTAAAGAACGAGACTAGTTTAAGAAGTATGCTGCTCCCATCAAGACTAATGAGGCGAGCAAGATATTCAAAAGATAGTCTCGTTCTTTTAATAAAAATCCCTTAGGGCAGGTACTGCCATGAAGGGCTCCTCTAGTTAGCGTCAAAATACAATACTATACCCCTCACCCCAAATGAAGCCCGGCCCCTAGGGCCTTCGAGCTTGCCAGTGATTGCCATTGTAATCTTTATGTGTATTTCATTATCCGGTTGGAGGATGTTGCCCTCGATGCGAGGGGCGGATGGCGCTACTTGCTACGACGAGAGTCCGAAAAATTGCGACGAAAAAGGTTAAAGTTAAAAGAGTCTAATTAAAACATCCTTAGGAGGAGGAGGTGCGTCCCTACAGCATGGTGGATGCAGTATGAAGGTATGCTAACCCTTGCTAGAGCACCCGAAAAACTTCGAGTGACTGCATCTAAATAGGGCAAGTGTCTGCTAGGCACGACAAGTGCAGGCGAAGCGTTTAATCATTGCTATAGCAACGACATACCACGGATGCTCTCAATGACGTATGCTCCTGAGTTGTGGGTAAAGCCGTGAAATTAATAAACAATTAACAAAGAATTTAGTTGTATGTCATTGTTCCCGAACTGAGATCTGTTAGAGTTAACCAGGAACTTAAATTTCTCTTCGAGAATATGAGTTTTCAATATGAACGTAAAAATGGCAACAATAAGTAGACCATGAAACGTGAAAGCACATTATTTATTTCCTATTAAAATGAGGATAATTAACTGTTAAAAGCTTTAGCTGAAAGGCATATCGGAAGGTTTTCAACTAGTGATGATATTGGGCAAATGACAATGCTTGGAATGCATATATGCAGAGAGGCCAAAATAAGATACCATTAAGTTGTCAAGGAATTAATGTCCGTGTTTTTTTAAGTTAAGTAAAATCATTTTAAATATGCAGCATTATTCACAATTCTCGCCAAGGGTTTAACGCAGCAGTAGTATACGTTTCTTAAAAAATTATTTCGGTTTTTATGAAATACTGGATTAGGTATACTTTTCCACCTGCTTATCATGGTATACTGTGCCATTGATGTTGTAAATGTAAATAAATGGTAGCCAGATGGTGTAAAGTCCAATGAAAATAGAGGATAAGGAAAACTTCCCAACGTAGCGCATTCATTTTTTTCTCGGATTAAACATGCCACATATGAATGTGAATTGTCAGGAAGGACTCCATTAGATTAACTAGTAGAGGAATTTTTCTTGTTCAAAAACTTCAGTTAAACTTTGCACTTGTTGAGCATATAGGTTAAGTTAGAGATAAAGCAATATTCGCACGTTGTTAGCGATGTCCTTCAAGCTGCTCATGTTTACCACCGAGAACCTATTTTTGTGGTCGTTTTGGGCACCTCAGCGCGAGAGCTCTGTGGAAGCTCCCAGAGTTTGCACATTTTTTTCTTTGCTGGTGCAGCATGACCACTGGTGTCCTTGCCTGCATCTAGTGCATGTTGGAGTTGTCTGAAGGGACTGCTGCGTTCGATGTTCATCGAGCGCAAGCATCTCATGCATTCATTTAATGGGAAGTTTTCGTTTTCTTCGATTTGTGATGGAGTTATTCAAAGGTTGAAACCTCAAATTCCGTTTTACTTCACCTTCTTTGTCATTTTCCCCTCGGAAAAGTTCACTTTAATAACGTGCGTCATGCTCGGGAACTTGACTAATTCGGCGACTCTGGCCGATATTTGTTGCGTCTCGAGCTCTATTTTAATTTCTTCAGCAGTGTGGCTTCTGAAGAAGGGGTTCAGTTGTCTGTGGAAGATGGCTCTTTACGCCATTATCTCGGGAGGGATAATGAATTCGAGGCATATTCATCTTGCTTACTCCATTGTCAGTTTGGTCATGTCTTCCTTGTTCTGACATTTGGCCACGTATCTTCTTACAGTGCTCTGTAGCCTGGTAATGGCTACTTCCAGGTCCGTATGAAGAAGTTGCACCACTTCTGGGGTGTCTAGGGTGCCTTTTCTTGGGGTTTGGAGTGAGAGCCGCTTGTACGCCTCCTTTACCATTTTTGTCGGGCGAGATCTGCTTTTGTATTTGTCAGAGGGCGTCCTCCTCTCCAGGGAAGAGGATGTGGGGCTCAGGCTTTTATATATTATGACTTTGCCCGGGGTGTAATCTCTTTCATGTGAGCCCCCACTTGGATTAGGGTAAAATGTTTATTTTAGATGAAAGAGCGAAAGAGGACACCACTTCAAAAACTCCCTTTACCGGTTGTGTTCCGAGCAGCCAAAATGCCGTTGATCCCTTTAAGCTGTAAATCCAATAAAAATTGCAAGATCCAAACTCAAGATTTTAAGAGTTTTCGCCATTTTTTTATGGAAAATCAAAATTTATTTTACAAGATTTTTACTTATAAAAGGCCTAACAATTATTGCAGCTTTAAAATGGCCTAGGTATTACAGCAGGTATCTTTAAACGCTCCCCATCCGAGCCAAGAAAGTGACTGTATCAATTAAACAAATCTAACAATTCTAAAATGCACTGTATCAATTGACACTTTTAGCAGTCCCTCCTGCCGCCACAGGACACAGGATCGTTTCTACCCCCTAAATAGGGCACGCTGTATATTTTTTAAGTTAAAATTTGTAACAATTTAAACTCTAAGAAAGCATTTTTTTTTATATCTTGATAACTATATTAATTTCTTGATAATCTTAATACTAAAGATCTGGGAATCGTAAGTTTACGCAATTCTCCCCAACGAAAGCCAAATTGTTGATACTTCGAAATTGAAAGTATTCAGGGAAATTATATGTATATTTTCGATTCTAAATCACTTTTTATCAACATAAAAAAGGACAAATTGCTGCCATCCAAGCTTATCTTCACTTTGCTGAATATAAAGTTAAAGCCGAATGAAATGGCTAAAATAAATGTGAAAGTTTATCCTTTTGAAACAAGTCAAATTTCAAACAGGCAGAAAAAAATGTGTTTGAGCTGCATTACATGTCAGTATCTCTCTTGTATTTTAAAGATAAAAAGGAATGAATTGATAGATCGTTAGATTCCGGAAGTTTTAAGTGAAAGATAATGATAAATGTTTTATCTTTTAAGGATTAAACCAGGATTTCCATTGCGATTAAACTCCCTTCTTTCTTCGGAAGGGCTTCCTGGCTATTTCCCGCTCCTTTAATTCCTGAGTAATCAATGAAGCATAAAATCGCACCTTTGTTTTAGCATTTTCCGAGAAAAGTTTAGTGCGTTTTCCAACTGCTGAATTTCCGGCCTCTCAAAAATAAACATGCCTAGTTAAATATTCCGTGCGAATGGTATATAAGATTGTATGCAAAGTATTGTCCGATAAATATTACTTATTTAAGAAACCCAAAGATAAATATCAGTGGTAGAAAGTCAACATATGCAATGCTTAGCCTACGCATAACGTTAGGTAAATCAAGTGAATTTTCGTAACAATAAAGATCATCGCTTATGCACAGCATCAAATGAATAAACCAAATTTCCGTAGTCATGGAGACCATAATTACAAGAAGATCTGGGTTCATTCTCTCTAAAAAAAACTTTGCGTACAATGATGTATTAAACGATGGCAAGAGACGTGAAAACCCAAGAAACCAAAAATGATATAAAAACAACAAATGGCAAAAATGTTAGCATTTAGAAATCCGCCGCGTTGAGGATAAACATAAAATGAAAACAAGTTTCAAGTCACTATGTTGTTGGAGGTTTGGCCTGAACATATATTCAGCCAACAGATATTTGCTCCAATGAACAAATGTCGGATTGAACAAATTTCCGAGCTGGCTGAAATTGTTGTTCTTTGAATACATTTGCGAAATATACAAAGAGCGAACCTTATTAACTGTTAATTTTCGGAAACAATTTGAGTGATGAAAACAATCAATTTTACTTTTCAAATTTTCAGTTTAATTAGTCATTGTTTGTTTTACTTTTAGTTACACCGCAAAGCAACCCAAGAATAGCCTGTCAGTTTACGATAATACGGCAGCTCTTCAGAGATTGTATAAGTCAACGTTTTCAATCTTGCTTCTGTATACTTTACATTTATTCATCTTGCTGCTTTTGTTTATATTCTTTGAATATTCTATGATTTTGATTTTATCATGTAAGCAGATTTAAAGCCATTTGACCCTTTTTGGATGAAGGGGTTGCCCAATTTGAATATTACCGTCATTTTTTTTTTTAAACTATAATAGTATACAACATGCGCTTAAGTTCCAAGAGTCATGAGATAGCCACCTATTATCCTGTAAAACCAACGCTAACGCGGCAAAGTGCAGCAATTCGACGTGGAATTGATTCTACAAGTGGACGAAAGACCCCTAGAGGATGTTGACCTATGTTTCTTGATAGCTGTTCACGGTTACTAATATCTGGAGGTACCTGATCAGTGTGCGAAAAACCTGTTATCCACTTGTCATGAATGTTCGATTGGGTTCATGTACATTTATCGCCCGACGACGCTGCTCTCAATCATTAAACACCCGTGGTCGGTCAATGCGCTGTTCAAGGTAGGCAGTAATCCTTTTATGAGATATTCTCGGCACGAATCGCCGTAAATCGAAGGATGTTGTATGTCCGAAATAAAATTTTCTAGGCCTCGTTCAAACCATGAACAGCCTAGCCGGCATTCTGATACAGTTCTTGGAATTTCCATAAAATTACTGTACGGTTTGACACACCAACGTTGACTTTACATAATGCTATGATATGACCTTAAGCACTTCAGTACATAAATATAAGATTTCCATTAACATTGTTTGGCTCATAACATCAAGATGAAGAGGAAGCAAGCTTTTTTTTGATGGCTACATTTACTTCCTTGACAAACAAAAATCAATGTAAGATCCGGGAAATTAATGCAAAGACCGTTGGAAAAATTATAAATAGAAGAGGCGAGGAATCACTCACATACACCCGATATCATAAACAGCCTACCATTGAAAATAGGTATTAAAACAAAAAATAGACACCGAAAAGAAATTGCATCAATCATTATACAAAACTGCGCCAGTGATCTCCCTTTGATGCTAGGGGAACTGTCGCTAAGGAAGAAACTGGAGACAATGCGCTCAGACAACACACGACCCCAGGTAAAGGTTTACAAATGACGAATTCTGAAAATGAATTAGAGAAGATCTTGTCATCAATGGAAATGGTACGCGCTGAATTTGGCAAAAATCCTCCAAACTTACACTTTTTCTGGCTTTCAAGGACCACTGATTAGTCTAATAAGGTATTTAATACTGCGCCATTAGGTATGCAGTTATATACATTACATATGCTGGGAGAGGGGCATATTGTATTGGTGTGATATATTGCAAGAACCAAATCCAGATATCTTGATTTGATTTTTAGCCCTCCTAAACAAGTGAGAGTAGCTCTCAATCTTGTCTACAGAATTGGTACAAAGATCCTAAAAATAAACTTAATGCCAAGTCCATTCTAGCTTAGGCATTTGATGCACTCGGTGACTTAGCTTAGGGCTTCGATGAATGGGTCTGGACAATTGTTTCTAAAAGTGATGGCAGAATTTTCCTACCACTTTGAAGTGGCATAGGGGATTGTAGTTGTGTAGCGTGGATGTTAACAAATACTACCATAAGGATAGCATATATGGTTTGAGTAGGTTATGATAGTTAGCACTACACTGTGCTATCTCTTTTCAAAACTATTAAAAAGAGTAATGGGGCTGGGAGATGATAGTTGAGCAGACTGAAATATAAAGACTCTCCAAGAATTGACTTCTAAATAAACAATAGCCCTCAATCATTAAATATTTAAGGATATTTCGTTCTATACTTCAATTATTATGTAGAAATTACATTCGAATTAATACCTTTATCACTTAGTAATTGCTTACTTAATTATTTTTCTTATAAAAGTTTGGATAAAATAATTATATTATGATTAATACCTTGCATCTTTTATTTAATAAATGTGCCATAGAAAATGTTCTTTTCATTCCTCACGAAGTAAACATAATTAAAAGGAAACAAATTTACAAAGCTAAATTTCTATTTGCTAAATATACATCAGTCAAATGTCTATTTTCAAAACGTCCATTCAGTCAAATCCTCATTTTCAAAAGTTCATTAAGTTAAATGTCTATTTGCCAAACGTCCATTTAGTCAACTTTTCATTAGGCAAATGTCTTTTCCAAACGTCAATTCACTCAAATGCCTCTGTGACAAATGTCCCTTCATCGAAAGAGTACATCATTACCTCACCATGAGTATAGTTATCACTGACTTCAGAAAAACGTAAGATGAGGTTGATACTCCCTTAAAAAAAATACCCAATTCTATTGGCACAAACGCAGAGGTTCCAATCCCATTGAATTTATCAAGGGTCCTTATTCTTCCCCTAACCGGCTCATTGCTGTGAGGAAAGGGCTGATTAGCGTCTCACTAAAGACAGCCCTTAAAATTTATGACTCTCAAGGGTAATTGAGTAAAAGGTAGCGTGCAACATTTCCTCTCCTCATGATCCTATGAATTACACAGCACACCAATCCAAATTAGACCAAAAACTTTGAGCAACGATTTTTCATTTTTTTTAAATAACCTCACTTAAATTTTACCTTACGGCAGCAATATCGAAGGAAATTAAGAGTTATTCAGTATTTATCTCTTTAAATAATCATCTATCAAATCATAGCAATATTTTGAGGTAAACCATGCAGCTGCTTAATGAAATGAGCGACGTCGAATCTAATAAATCATCACGAAGTGATTAAACCTAAAATGTATAATGATGTAATTTGGGAAGATAGTAGGAGGAGGATACTCCCAAAGGGCTATATTCTCTTTATAGCATCGTATATTTTATAATTACATTGTCTGTTTTACGATTTTTGCAACTATGTATATTGTTTTTGGCCTTATTATATAGCATATATATATAATGCTATAAAGAGTAGTAAATAGCCAACAAAGAAAAGCGAAAGCAGATAACGAGCGTTTTTTATTCATTTATGAAGACCTCTTCAAGAGCTCGTAATATGCTTTCGTCTTTTCCTTCCTTCTTTTGAGTCTGTTTTCATTAAATATAGACACACGTCATAATTTTAAAGCCATAATCTTCTCTATAAAGTCTTTTGGAGAACAGCACGCATTATATATATATATATATATATATATATATATATATATAATGCCAAGCATTATCACGGAGGGCAAGTGCTTAATTGTGGACATGTAGGAGACTTAGGAGACGTCCTGGCCAAAGCTTACCTCGCGGTCGTTCTGCTTGTTGATCATGTGAAAGGGTTTTTTTTCAGATAAAAATGAGAATTCATTCTCAATTGCCTTAACTTAAATTGGTTGAGAAAGACAAAGGCGCTTTTCACCTTGTTCACGCATACGGTCGGTGAGCAAAGGCCTTTGTGAGCATCTCAAGCTCTTGCCGCCCTCTTCTTTGACGTCTCTGGACACCAGGGACACTGAGATGTTCTTCTTTTTCGCAAGAGCAATCATTTTCAGCTTCGGAGCATTTTCGAAAACCTTCCTCAAAGCCAAACAATTGACAACGTGAGGTCTGCCTGAACGAGGTCGATCTATGAGGTCTTCCCCGTTCTTGAGCCTCTCCGCCATTCTGTGGACGGTCATCCTGCTAACGTTGAGCCGCTTTGTGATGTCGAACTTGTTGTGGCCCTCGTAGGAGAACAGAGATCTCGATTCTATCCACTTCATTCTCCACACAATTACACATAATGGAAAAGACGTTTTAATGGCAAGTGCTTGAAAAGTAGAAATTTAGGTTTGTTTGAGGGAACTTTACCACACATGAAAACTTCTCGAAATATCAATAAAACGAGTGTAAAAGAGTTTTTGCAAAATAATATATATATATATACTTTTATATATATACTTATATATATATATATATATATATATATATATGCAAAATATCCTACAGGAAAATGAAAGTCGGATTCCAGGTACTTTCGAACTTGTTCAATTCATACTCAAGGAATAACGAAAGTTTTTACAAAGGTGGTATATATATGACAAACAACAGAGTAATGCTCCGCCCATGTACAACGAAGGGACACAAAATAGAAAAATATAATCAAAGGCGGATGTGAAGTATAAAACCAAATAAATATGGTCTACTTCCGGAAATTCCAACTGTAAGCAAAGAATGTAGACATTTAGGTTACTAAACTAAGTACATACATACCTAATTTTGAATACATAAAAATAAACGAGAGAAACTTAACTAAATTAATAAATCAAAGAGCTAAGATTTAAAATGGACAAATTCGTTATACGTAAATAAGCCTTTTAATTACAGGGGCCAGTTTAAAGAGACCGGGGGATATATTAAAATTAGACGAAGAATTAATGACTGATCTTTTGACAATATTTCTTTGAACAAAGTCATCAGATTTTTGTAAATAAATTTAGCCGAATCCAATTGATAGGATGGCCTTTTTTAGATAAATGGACAAAGAAAGCGCTGCTCCATTCTCCCCTCCTAATATTGTATTTATGTTGCGTCAAGCGTACATTACTTAATGATTTACCGGTTTGTCCAAAGTATTGCTTAAGGCAAACTGAACAATCAGCAAAATAAACCCCCCATATACCATTGTTATTATTATGACTTAACATTTTGTACATGCTAGACTGATACTTGAATATGACAGAAATATTTAACTTATTCAAAAGGCGGGGAAGAAAGGAAAAAACTCAGAAAACCATAGAACAAGGGAGTTCTTGAAATTGTATGTGGGAGGGATTTCAGTTCTGTAAAAGGATTGTTTTGGCAACCCTAGGTATCCTGGAAGAATTTTTTGAGGGTAACAAAGAATTTTACCTATTTCAAAGATCTGGGAATTCTCAAGATCCAAGAATTCCGGTCTAGTGACCTGCAACCCCCGGAGAAACATTCTCATTCTTCTATTTTCTCGTTTTATTCGATTTTTTTCTTTTTTCATCAAATCTCTTTTCTATTTGAATCGATAGACCCCAAATCAGGCAAATGACTCGATGTCGTACTGTGATTGAAACCTTTCATTTGACTCGGCAATTTCTTGGTTTAGGGGTAACGGTTTTACTTCTTATCAGGGGTAACAATGTTACCACCGATATGGGGTGAAGTTTTCAACACAGATTTAGATTGAAAGTTCTACCAACCCCCTAGAATGAGGCTTTTACCAGGTATCAGTTCTACCCACTTTGGTGGGTAACGTTTTACAGCTAACTTTAGAGTAGTTTTGCCATCAATTCTGGGCGAAGATTTGACAATCGATTTTGGTCATCATTTTGCCACGAATTTTCGTTACCGGTTTACCAGCGATTAGTGGTTTGGGCTTTGCTACCGAGTTGTAGTAAGTGATTTACACTGAGTTAGGGTAAGGATTTTAACTTCGACTTTGTTAAAGATTTACCACCACTTTGGTTTAATTTTAACCCCGATTTGCAGTTAAACTTTATCACCATTTCCACGTAATAGTTTTACTACCAATGAAAAACTATTTGACCACATATTTTAGCAATTTTACCAAACATTTAAGCTAAGGTTAATCAAAGATATTGCTAACGGGTATTACCATATATTTTGCGCAAGGGGTTTACCATTAATTTTGCGTAATGGTTTTTATCACCTATTTCGGGTGAGAGTTTTAACACCACTTCAGGATAATGATTTTACCCCCGATTGGTGGTAAAGGGTTTAACACCAATTGTGGTGGACGGTTTTACCACAAAATTTCCCTGACAATTTCGTCTTTTTTTAGTGAGGTTCTACCACGGGTCACTACTGCATGCCTATCCCCACCCTCACGAAGCTACCCGAATTGAGTTTCCATCTTCCAACTAACCACTTCGATGTGGCTTAACTTCGATCACCCGTTGCGCTCTATTTGCCCTCGCTCGTCAGCCTCTTGTCCCACCCTTAAAATGCTTCGCTTCGTTGTCCATTTATTCAAGTACTCAGCTTTTATAACGTGGTTGCATTTTTGCCCTCATTCGTTTTAATTGCTCTGTTTGCGGTTAGGGTAGCAACGAGATGGCTAGCCACCTTCATACTGGGGGACGCTCCTCATCAAAGCAAGTGGTTGTATCCTATAGACCAATCCCTCACAGCTCTAAATAGAACTGTATCATTTAGGAATTTGACCTTCACCGTCGCATTACGCGCGGTTGTTTCCATCCACCTTCGGGGGCGCGCTATATGACTGGACGCAGTGGGGGGGGGGGGGGGGGGGGGTCCTAATAATTATTACCTGCCTCAACGCAAAAGCAGGTCAACGGGTAATGCAAATCTCGTGTTGTGTTCATCTTCTGTCTGTAACGAGTCGCTGGCTCAATATAGCCAGCTAAAACCAATACTGCCAAAGGTAATTGAGGTTACTGATTCAAATTTGATATAAGTTGACCACCAGGTGGTGCCACCTAGTGGCTAGAGGTGCTAAATCGGCCATTTTTGCCGTTGGTCCACTGGATCAGATCCCCCTAGTTACTTTATTAATCCCATGAATGTGCACAGTGGAGTTTTCCTTAAACTCCTTTGTTTATTTGGTCTTTTGTTGATCACCAGAATTACAGGAAATTTTAATCGTGGATTCATATGAAAATTACGGAGAGATTGACCTCGTAACATAAACTAGTTAATTTGATTGATTATCTCCCTTATTGAGGATAATTTCCTGGCTTTATTGGTAATTGGCAAACACTAATTACCCACTGAGGATAACTGTTAACTGTAACCATGTCTTTATTATTGTATCATTCGGAGTTTTTTTTTATATTTTGATAACATATGTTAAGCGGAGTTAAGCAACATTTGATATGTTTAGTTGCTAGATGAAGTACCGATTCAACCTGGTTTTGTAGCAGCAGACATATCCTAAAACGAGGTCAAGTTCTAATCCGTTAAGCGGTCGTCTCTCGCTGAGATATTCATCATACAGGGAAAGTCAGTAAGAAACACAAAAAAAATAAGGGTATAAATCTATCTGAGAAAAATTTCATATGGTTATAAGTCAAATGGAGTTGTTGATAAAGTCTACCTATCAATCCTACAAAATACAGCTTTAAATTACTCTAAAATAGCAGAGGTGAAAATGTGAAATTTATTAAAATAAAATCGCCAATCGTCATTTAAATGATAAAACTAAAATTATATTTTTGAATTTTAATCTATGGCAGACTGCCATTCATTTGAAAGATCCCTAACCACGAATCGATTTATCTGGGGAAAATAATTGGAAAGATGACTGTTCTTTATCCATTCTAGTTCTGACAAGGAAACCTGTAATTAAATTACCTTCAATGTGAAGCAGAAATAAGCCTTAATCTTTATAAATTTAGGATAGGAAATGATAGCAATCAAGATCATTTACAGGGTTTAATATAATATATGCCTCTTGTCACACCCTTAATTTTGGGCCATAGTAAAGATTGAAGATGCTTTTGTTTCAATTATGACATTGAAAAAAATGATCTAAAGTGAGGCAAATTTATCAGATCATCTTTGTAAATTTATGCTACGAGAGGACAGTATGAACGTTCATTTGAAATAATTAATTTAATATCTAATATACGCCCATATGTCCTTTGTCGATGTGATATCATTGAACGATGAAAATTCTTCTTGTGTTTGTTTTGACTGACATTATAAAAAATTATTTGTCCTCCAGCCTGCCATACTTTTAAAAGCATCTAATTTATCTTTAAAATTGGAAAAAAAGTTCTAATTTAGTTTTATAATTAAGAAAATTGAATGACGTTGTTAAATGGTAAAAGATTATATTCACTTATATTTTTCCATTCAATACCAAAAGATAATTTCCTTCTGTTAAAAGTATTACACTACAGTATTTTTGAGTTTCCTAGAAGGAAACTAAACGTAATAATCTGATGAAGTGTTAAAATACTTTTGAATTGGTAGAAGCATTCAGCCTTTTTTATCTATAGGTCTTTTTTTCTCATATTTCATTTATCTCTTATCTTCACTTTTATATATGGAAGAACAATTTCTTGTTTATCTAGCATTTACAGATAAAGAAACTAACTATATCAAACGGAAAAATAACCCAACTGATAAAGTAAACAAGCAACGAACCATTCCTCTCCAAAGTGAGTTCTCTGTTGTTTAGTGGGTGAATAATTCATCTTTTAGAAAGGCATAGATCTTTTATTCTTTCCAACAAAATATTTTCCTACTTCCCCACAATACGGACAAGATAAAATTATAATGAAGCAAAATAAATCAACGATTTACGTGAGAAATTGAGGCGATAACTTTAAGATGCCTTTTTATGTCAATGCTGTAATTGAGAATTACCTATGTAACTAGCCAATAATAGTGAAAAAGATGTTCTAGTAAGTTACAGAATTGGCTATCGCCATGAACTAATCTCACTTAAATTGACAGATCATAAGTGTGTTCCTCTGATAAAAAACACTGAAAGATGATCAGATTAAATAAAGAATGTATTTAAAATACACTGAAGACTCAGGCCTCCCAAAGTGGGTTTGTGTTTGCATTTTTTTTTCATAGTGTCACCTACCTTGGCCAAAAAACAATAAGCCTGATCCTATAATAAAACAATACTTAATAAGGGTGAACACAGTGCATAAAGATCACATTCGGCACTCCACAAAGGTTTGAATTAAGTCCTACCCTAGTGGGTCCAAAGTTGCACATTCACACACTGACTCGAACCTAGTCCTAAAATAAATTTAGGAAATTTATTGAAATCGGATGCAAGGCAAAATGACGCTTGATGATTGCTTCTCGTTGAATTTCGGGTTATGATTTACCCTTAACTTTTGGAGTTTGTCCCCTGTCGTCCGAAATCGTGAAAATAGTATTAAAATGGACTAATTCTATTGACGAATTATTTTTAATTTGTATAAAACAATTTAATATTTTTTCTATATCTAAGTACTTGTTCAGTTTGCCAAACTAAGACGTAATTTTCCTTAAAGGTTAATTAGGTTAAAATTTAGACGACATTGTCATTAAGATCTATTATTTGTAGATGTTTCACAATAATAATATCTAAGGATACAAAAGTAAATATAGACACATACCCATTACAATTTCTCTCAAACAGGGAAGCATTAAATATAATAATAAGTACACCCCCTGTGGCCAAAATTTGTTTTATTAAAAAAAAAGAGACTAGAAATTGGCAATCAAATATTTGTCTAGAAATTATTTTAAATCTACAGTTAGCACGAGATATCATGTCACATTTTTCAAAGATTTTCGAACAAAATTAAGTTAACTATAAATATTTATAGACAAGGTCACTTTCCCTTACGGGGAGGGGAGCTTGCGCTTCGCTATTAAGATTAAAATTTAAAATCTAAAAAAAAGCAGCCATGGTTAAATTTTTAGAAATTTTCTGAACTTCGCCAATTATAATAATTTTAAAAAGGACTAAAGTAAATTTCCATATTTCAAAATATCACATTGCTAAAATATAGTTAGAGAAGAATAGAAGAAGATATATAAAAATAAATTTTCTGAACTTCACCATTTGTAATTCTTTGGGATTTAAAAAATTCACAAAATTTCGATACTTATATTTATTTTTTAATTTCACCATTTTGTTTTTTGATATTTTAAAAAAATATTAGTAATAACTTTGATAAAAAAACATAAGTCATAACCCAACTAAGATGAAATTATTATTCAAATACTCAAAAAAATCCCAGTCTTAAATTATAGAGTTAGTGATGATGATGATATATATTTTATAAATCCTCAAATTAATTTGAATTACTGTAACTAAGATTTGTTGTGCTGTGTTGCCAAATAATATTTTTCCTCGCACTTAAATTGGAAGATTAATTATAGCGATAAAAATAGCTAATTCCTAACATGAATATTTTTATAATATCCATGATTAAAAGGAAATAAATATATGAAGTTAATTATGATGGAATAATGCCACATTTCCGGAATCTAACAAACTGTAGTTAAAATTAGTTAATTAATAAAGATATTGCACTTAAATATTCATTGAGTGTAGGTTTGTAGTGTTTGATATATAAAGATTCGAGGGTTCTTAGGCAATGTTGTTTGTTGTTAAAGGCTAATACTTGAAAATTATCAATAGAAATGTCAGTTGTACAGCTTATGGTGTGTTCCCTAAAAGAAGACTTCTCCTTTTCATTTAATATTTTTCTTGTGCGCCAACTAATCCCCATATGAGCAGAGAACTTAGCTCCAAGAGACATAACAGTGCTGTCAATGTAAGAGGCTCCAGTACAACTGGGACATTTAAATAAATAAACAGTATCACTGCGGAACTCCAAAGAGATAGGATCTTTACTGCTAGAAAAACTTCCTATTGATAATTTGTTTACAAAAACTAGTTTTTATAAACAAATTATCAATTATAAGTTGTAAAATTGACATTTGTATTGATAATTTTAAAGTATTAGCCTTTAACAACAACCAACAGTGCCTAAGAACCCTTGAATCTTTATATATCAAACACTACAAACTCACACTCAATGAAGATTAAAGTGCAATATCTTTTTTAATCAACTAATTCTAACTACAGTTTGTTAGTTGGCTTGTTTTTTAACTAATGTTTGGTTAGTTGGTGTTCCTCTATCCCAAGCGTCACTGTAACCTATAAATACTATACCCTTATTAAACCCACCATTCACTCTCTAGAATGGATCTACTTTAATAGGTACCAAATTTAACCTATTTTTCTATTAAATGGTTTTTACTCTTACAGTGTTAACAAATTATAGCCTCAATATTAAATGCAAGCTTCAGGGCCAAACTCCATACAGATATATATATATATATATATATATATATATATATATATATATCAACCTAATTTCCTAATTGCGAAAATATCCGTGCAAGGGTGAGGACCGAAACAAGCACACTGGTGCAGTGATCAACCGTTTTGATTCCAATTAAATCAAGCCTTTATTTACTCTGCTATGCGGAAGAAAAAAATTAACCCGTTTATCTTCTCTTTACTTGCCGCCTGCTAGATTTATTCAGCATTATCTTACATTCATAGGAGATATACATTAGATAGATAGATATATAAATCTACGATAGGTATTATTAATATTGAAAATGATGATTAAAATCTACTGAAGAGATAAAATCTCTCGACGAGAATATACTATTTGAAAACTGCTGATGGTAGGAGATGGTGATAATACAAAAAAACTAAAAAGATTCAAAGTAAAGGTGATTTACTCGTTATAAGGCGTCTAAACATCGTTGTCACATTGAATTTGTAACCCTGAAGGCAAAAACTGTTATTTATAATTGTAGTCAGAAGTGATTGAGGTGCAGTGAAAATGTGCAGTCAGCAGATACGAAATTACTTTAACCAGCTCCATCTTGACCGCCCATAAAATTCAAAGTAAGAATGTTAAAAAGGTAGGCCCTTGGATTCCCATGCTTTCCCTGTTTCATCATACTTTATGGTGTTTATCACAGGTTGACCCGCTTCGAGGCTACCATTTTTGGCCTAAACTTCTGCAACCTACCAGTCTAAGTTGCGTAGGGAAAGCGACTCATCCCTTCCCCCTCTGTGCCCCACTTACCTTTTTCCTCTTCGGACTGAAGGATATAAATGGTGCTGTGAGCCCTTTTAAGTTATTCTGTTGCGAGAATTCTGCCTGATTGCTCCGCTGAATCGTTGTCCGTCACTTACCTCGACGTCATTAATTTTTGGAGACCCGTACTGGATTCCTTCGTGCAACGAGGATTTTCTACCATTGATTCCTGCCAGCATTGTCGCTGCCTCCCTGTCCGCTGCATCGAATTGTGCTCTTCCAGTTACGTTTGCAAGTGTTCTCCTTGTGAAGCCGTTCACACTGGGCACGTGAAAGTTCTTCCCTAGTCACCTCGTCATCTCTTCTTTGGAGAATTCTGTCATCTCGAATTCCTTCCCTCGGATCGTTGGGCTTTCAAATTATTGTTCCCCGTGGTTCCGACGCCTTTCGCCACAAAATCGCCGTCTGTGGGTTTCGCCTGGCCGAAGACCGCCATCGAATTCACCCCTGTCGACTTGGGTTGAATTTTCTCATCGTCGCCGAGCCTCTTTCGCCTAGGTTCCCAACGTGGGTTATTGCTTCACTGATCTGGTATCAGGTATTTTGAAGTATCTCTTTCTTCTTACTTCCCCTTTAAATTAATTCGGTGTTATGAGTGTTATTCATGTAACTTTGGGCCTTCGGGTAAGAGACATAAGACAGGGAGGTTATTTCAGGAACACCTGTCACTAGAGTAGCGAAGCCTATTTTCATCTTCAACGGCGCGTGTCGTTTCGACTTCAAACAATTTATCCATAAATCCCATTTTTGTATCCGCGAATATCTTTTGAGTTAAAACGACTTGTGGTCGTTCGATGGTGTTAAGCATTTGTGACTTTGCTTATCGTTTGATATCAAGAGCCCCGTATAATTTGTTAACAGTTAATTTATTTCACTTCAATTTTGTTGTGAATAATACTGTAAATACTTTTTGTGTGTGTATTTGTTTAACCCCTTTCGGATACCTCATAATTTAGCACCGTCCTGATTAATTTTGGTGAATTTTTGGTAGGCCTTTAGATCCCTGGTCTTCTATAAATTTTATGCGTGTATTTTTTATTGGGCCCTGTGAACCGGGTTCCGCGATAGCCTTTACAAATATAAAGGAGCCCCAAGTGATCTGTAAATATTGGTTTCCTAAATGATATTTCTTTAGGAAATTGCAAAAGCTTGTAGCTCTCAATTCCTCTCAAAGCTTTTAATTTATCTTTACCAAACTCAATGATTCGTATTGTTTATATTGAGGTGTAAATTCTGTTGTCTATAAAAGAAAATTATGACTAGGAGTAAGAAAGAAATATGTAGCGACCTATGATTTGTAAGCAATGTGGGCAACAGGTAACATATAATGTCAAAACAAGTACAAAATATATTTCATTCCTTATGTTCCTATAACAGCTAAGCCTTCCAGGAAAATTACCTATGAAATGCTGTACTTCATCTTTCAAAATAATACATCAGCTGGTTTTCATCAGAGATGATAGATTTACCGGTGAAAAATTAAAGAACGGCAACGGGTTAGATAATCAAATAATAAACTGAATTGCCTAAAGGCATGAGAGAGGGCTCCCTCTAGCCTTAGCGAATTGCAGCAACTTGAAGTAGAATCGAGTCTATAGGTAGAATGAAGACCTCTGAAGAGATGATGACCTATGTCTTCTCGATAGCTGCTGATGAATTCCTGTTATTTATTGAGCCGGATCCTAGTTCGATTAGACTTTTCCACCATCTCAAATAAATGCTTGATTCGGGTAATTTTGGATGAACGTGATTACCAAACCCCTGGGGATAACTCTCCAGAATCCTCCACGATCCAATTTTCAGCAACTTGGGGCCGATGACTGTCTGCATTATCCTGCTGGAATACCCCAGCGTGGTTCGGATACATTAAGTCCACGAATGGATGCAAATGATCACCAAACAGCGCAATGAGGTGGATATAATTATCAGTAAATATCATATTTAGGCACAGCAGTCGAGACAACTGATGTTACATGACCATCCTCACCGCCCCTACGCCAATATGAAAACACTATCGACTGTACGGTGGCTTAATAACAAGGGAGGTCCATTGAATAAGATGCTCTGCACCACCTTAGAAACTAACCATCAGCCCGAAACAACTGAAACCGTTGCTGATCCGCCGCACCATAAGTTACCAGTCCTCCAGGGTTGGGTTAAAATTTCGACATCACAAGTCCTGGTACCACCCTGTGTCCGGTGTAGTAGTGTTAACAGAACACTCTGGTTGGTCTTCTGCTCTCATACGCCATGAAGAGCAAATAACGTTACACTAAATTGATGGATATACGTCTGGAACCTTATGCATTGAATGTAGATGAGATTTGAGACAGTGTTCTTTGTCTGTTACCATGAACAATTCTAAACAAACGCCGCTGGGGACTATCATTAAGCACCCCTGGTCGGTCACTGCATTGCCCATGGTTCGCGGCAATACCATGAGGTATTCTCGGTATATAAGTGAAACCTTATCAAGAACATCAAAAATATTAAGATTCAATTCGAAATCACCAGAGAACCACTGAGGTGGAGCCTCTTTATTATTTTAATTTGAGTAACGGTAAATGCAAAAAAATCATGGGGTCTTGAATTGTCCGCACAGTTTTAGAAAGTGGATGTCCCATCCGTCGGGACCCTACTCTCATACCCCATTTGAACTCCAGCTTTCGCCCATATTTTACAACGAGCCCTCCCCCCTGATATATACACATAAATATAAAAAATACAACAAACAGATAAACGAACGAACTTTGTTCAATCGTCGCTTTAATTGAAGGACGTCACAATTTTGTTTCTAATCTTCTTTTTCTTCCTCGTGTTAATTTTTCCTTAAAGAAACAAACTCGAAAGTGTTTGGGCTTCTGGATTATTTTCCCTTCGGATAGTTAACCATTTTGGATCAAATGATTTTTTTAGTTTTTTCTTAGTATTTACATATGTATATACACATAGTGTATATGAAAAAAAATCCCACAGGAAAATGAAAGGCGGATTCCAAGTACTTTCGAACTTGTTCAGTTCATTCTCAAGAAATAATGAATTATTTTACAAAGGTGGTATATATAAGATACAGCAAAGCGGTGCCCCATCCATATACAGCGAAAGGACACAGAATAGAAAAATAATATCCGAAATGCGATTAAATACCGGATACAAATGGTAAAGGCATCAAGATAAGATCTCTTCAGGAAGTTCCAACTGTGAGAAAAGAATGTAGACAAAATAGGTCACAAATTTATGAATACATACACATGCAATTATAAATAAATTGAAATAAACAAAAGAAATACAGCAAATTTAGTAAATGGCTAAGATTTAAAATGTACAATTTTGTTACAAATAACTTTTTAATTACAGGGTCAGTTTAAAGAGACCGGGGCATATCTTGAAATTAGACGAAGAATTATTGAATAAGCATTCGACAATATTTCTTTGAACAAAGTCATCATTTTTGTCAATAAATTTAGCCGAATTCCAATTGATAGGGTGACTGTTTTCAGATAAATGGACAAAGAAAGCCCTATTACTTTGACCTCTTCTAATATTGCATTTATGTTGGGTCAAGCATACATCTAATGATTTTCCCGTTTGCCCAAAGTGTTGCTTATGGCAAACGGCACAATCGACAGAGTACCCTCCCCCTTCCCTCTATACTGTTGTTATTATTTCAAATCAACATTTTGTACATGGTAGACTCATACTTGAATATGACTGAAGCATTTAAACTTTTTAAGAGGCGGGGAAACAGGGAAAAAAATCTTTTTATAGAACTAAATCCCTCCTGCATACAATTTTAAGAATTCCGTTGTTTTATCGTTTTCTGAGTCCTTTTCCTTGCTTCCCCGCCTCTTGAAAAGTTTAAACGTTTCAGTCATATTCAAGTATGAGTCTACCATGTACAAAATGTTGATTCGAAATAATAACAACAGTATAGGGAGGGGGGTATTCTTTCGATTGTGTCGTTTGCCCTAAGCAATACTTGGTAATACTTCTTACCACGGATTACCCTCCCCCCCTCTACCCCAGCTCCTTGCACTGGTGCGCTAGGTGTTAAGGTTTGGGCCGATCTCTTTGATGAGTCTAGAATCTTCAGGCGGCGAAACTTCCTGAGGAAGGTAGTGTTGTTAACCATAATTGTTCTTGTAATTTGTTCGATGTGCTGATCATTCCTCTTTCGTGTAGGTGCATCGTTAGGCATCAGCTAAGATGTCTAGTGGTCGTACCAATATATTATATTAATTGTTTGGATGAAGCTTGCCGTCGTTATGGCTGCAGTTGAATCTTTACACCAAATTGGTACCCTTTAGGATGGTTTGTTTTAACAGAGGTTGTTTCATATTTTGTGTTTTTATATTGTATTTGTAATGACTTATTGTTATTTTCTTGGATCGTGTTGCTTTTTATGATATCTTGGAGTATTCTTTCGTTTGTTTTATAGGCATTCATCTCTTTTTCCTCCCTTAACTTAAATTTTGAGTTGAGAATTTTCTTCTGTAGTTGGTCAAATTCTCTTTTGGATTAGGCAATTTTGATTAGGATCTGTTTTGATCGTTTAGGTTTTTGTCAAGTCAGCCCCACTTGGAGCAGTTCTTGATAGCTATTTTTATGTATGAGCTCATTACCGATATTTTATAGTTCTCGCTGCATTCACTTTTGGCGTTAAGGCATCGACCGCAGTCAGTTCCTTTTCAATAGACGGTGGTTATATATTTCCAGTCACTTTTCTGTTTTACTTCTACAACGAGGAAGGGAATACGACCGCTTACAGTCAATTCGTATGTAAATTTCAGAATGAAAATGGATTCTTAAGTCCTTTTGAGATGTAGTAAGTGATGTTCATCGTTAGTTATAAGGTATATTTCATCACCAAATCTGGTTTAAATCTTATGTAATGTGTTCGTCATTTTTGTTAAGAGCATTTCTTCTAGGCTTCCTATGTAGGGGTTTGCAAAAGTACGGCCCAATGGAGATCCCATTGGTACTCCATCGATTTGACAGTAAAATTTGCCATCTAGGCTCGGGAATGGAGCTTCACTTTACATAATCTTAAAATTGCTTTAATATTTTGAGTTTTATTAGTTGAGGAGCTAGATCAGGGTTTTGGTAAAAGCATTTTTATAATTATTTCGATTATTTCTTCTATTGGCCCATTGGTGAAAAGACTCTTTACATCGAGGGAAGCTGGAATGCCTCCTGGTGGGTAACTGTGAAGTATATCAACAAAATTATCGATCGATTTTATGGAGAAGTTTTACGGGACGTATGGAGTAAGAATTGAATTCAAACATTTGGCGAAGTTATTTTTAGGTGTTAGAACTTGAGGAATAATTAGGCGATGGGACCAGCATTTTATGTGATTTGACATTCCTGTAGATGTCAAAGGAAGCTAAGAGAAACTACAATTAATACAAGGTTTTACTTTACTGATGTTTCGTTCCTCTGGAGCTTTCTCAGCGTAACAGGAAACTAAGGCCAAATTAGTCTTAGTTTCTTGTTATTCTGAGGAAGTTCCAGAGAAACAAAACGTCCTTAAAGAAGTACCGTATACCATGTGTGTTTTTTTCTTGCTTCCCTTTTCATTTGTTGTCGAAGACACCCATCAATATTCTTCTAAATATATCCGGGCTATAAAGACAAAGAAAACTTTCCTGCAAGAACACTATGAGTAAAGCATACCGAACAGACGAAAGAATAATAAATGAAATTATTAACGGAGGAATAAAGCTAAAAAATGCTGAACAAAAGGTCACTTTAACCATATACTATCAAACAAGACGCATCTCAAGTCTTATTATGAAAACAACCCAAAACGTACACCAGAAACCAAACAACGGACATATATGATATATAACAGTATACATGTAACTTATGAGAATTTAATTCATTCTAAGTTAAAGTTTAAATAGTTAAGCACTTGACTCTACTCTTTAAAAACAACGCCTGCATTTTGTTAAAGTAATAAAGTGATTTTATTAAGGAATTATACAAGAATTAGATTCTCTCAACCTGTGTGTAGCAAGAAAAACTCGATCAAACTACAAGCAGACAAAGTGTAAATCACTTGGGCCAAAGTAAGAGAGAAAAAAGGAGGAATTACTGCCACAAACTACAACCAACGTAAGTGGTAATACCCCCTACTACAAAGGGGTGAGGCTGGAGTGACTAGCAATTTTAATCATATGGAGAAATTCTCTTTTGTGACAATCTACGCGCGGATAATTGCTACAATCATGCTATACAATTTCTCTGCCCGAATTTCAAACTGACTCTCCAAATTCGTGGTTCACCCAAATTAAACTGCTATTTTCATTAGAAGGATCACATCAATTTGAACTAACAAACCCTTAAATCCGTCATTTTGGAAAGATTTATTCCATCCACGGCGCAAAAACATAGAACTCTTGTTTCGGTCCAAAGAATTATTCCTTCTGAAGATATAATAAAAAGATTGAAAGATGCATTAGGAGATAAAGTAAATCTGAAGTTTCTTTAAGAATCTTTCGTTCGGCGTCTATCGTCCCACATTAAAGAGGCGCTTAAAATATTAGCATTTTCCCAAATAACAATGGAACATCACCCATTGAAAAAAACCCGGCTATGATCTCGACAGTTGTTTTTTTATGAGATTCTCTTGAGAAGCCTCTTTCGAAAACACTTTGGTATATCTGTAGGGGTGCGAAGATGTATCAAGAGATAAAAATTCCTTCCAAAGCGAGAATATAAATAGCCCATTAAATTACCAAGTCAAAACGGACATGGCAGTCAAAGTTTCAAGGGGCCACATCAACCAAGAAGTAATAAAAAGATCCGAATATAGAAAATCTCCAGATTTAAATAATAAGATAGATAAATAAATAAAATGAAAATAAGGAATGCACCCCCCTTCCATATATCGGTAGCTGGTTATATAGCTGGTTTGGCAATCTGGTAGTAATGACTCTTGTGAAGAGTTTATAGACACACGAGATATAGCTGATTGCTGTGTGTAGTGTGTAATATCTGTTTGATCATCGTTTTTTCTATAAAGATTACTATGGCACTGCTGCATATATATATATATATATATATATATATTGACTACTTGTCTAAAATGCACTTATTCATGGATATGTACTATGTTATTATCCCATTGTAATCATGTGATTAAGTGAAGTGCTATGTTGTTATGCATATAGCAATTGTGTTTCTCTAAACATTCTTACATAACTTTGTTTGCATTTGATCCCTTCCCTCTGTGAGCATGTAATATCGGCAGTTTATCCTCGGCCCATTTGTCATTATATCTGTAAAATCGCCAAATAGGAAAATCTGTCTGAATGAAATTTAGCTCCTTCCTCTTTCCTCTACTATATAAGATGCTCTTTCTACCTATTCAAGAATGAGGCCTTTTTACATTAAGCCGAAATCACTTAGAATCACTCTACTTTTCGTTTTTCTACAGGTATTCTTTTAAGTAGTGTGTGGTGGTTTCCGACGTATGGCGTCCTAAGTTACGTTAGATATAACGTTATAAATGTGCATCTGATCAACCGCGCCGTTGCCGTCGAAATCTTGAGAGCAGGATTTCCTCTCGAACCTGGTCTAGAATATCAATGAGGAAGAAAGCAAGATTTTCTTTACCGAAGCCAGCCCAATTTTCTTCCAACGGTCCATCGATCCACTCAACTAAATAATTATACCAACCCTCTTATTTCCCCTTCATAAAATACACTATACATCGCTGCTGAAAAAAATGCAACGTGTATACATATATACCATAAAAATCAATAAAAGCGTTTATCTTCTTTGGGGCAGGGGGGCGGATTGGTTTCATAGCGGGTGGAAGAAATACAATCGATAGGATTGCATGTAATATACGAAGGCCCGTTATGCATAATTCAACCACCCAGACACGACACAGCAAAGTGTGTCGTACTCGGAACACTGGAACTAAGAGACGGCTCCCTACAGCAAGCTGTCTAGCTATATGTTGGGGTTAGGGTATTTAGGAAAGCAAAAGCCTTGGTATATTTATTAACAAAATCACACACGGGCTGCTTCATTGATTGGGGATTGGCGCCGTGTATATGGATTGTTATGGGATTAGCTGCAGTCGGGGAATAAAAGGCAACGGTTTCGTTCGGAGCTCTTGCACGAGTTTTCAATCTCAGGGAGAATTTGTCATTACTCCGGTGAAAACAGATTAATTACGCGCCTTATAAATAATTTTTTCGTATCATGAATACCTCTTTACGGGCTCATTTTAAAAAATAATAGTAAGTAGAAGAAGAAATGTCAAAAGAAAAAGTAAAAATATTAATTTTATTTCAAAATGTCTTTCATGTTAAATATTTTTTTTACTTATTCGAAATTAACTCGAATTCTTTTAGTCTTCTTCCACTTCCCTCTATAAGTAATTTTTCTCTTTCTTTTTCCACAATCAAAATAAATCTGAAATTCCCGAAATCGTTTTAAAAAAAACTCGTTTTAATTTTCCTTTCATAACAATCTAGCTTTCTTTCTTCTCTAAAGGAGATGCAATGTCCATCATTAATCATTATATTAGCAAGGTTGATAACTTTAATATTTCTGAAGGAAAATATAAATATAGCAAATAGAGTTCGAACACTGTCGCCATATCTATTTATAAACCGCCATAATAGGTCAATCTCCATGATTAAAAGTTGGTTCCTGTCGAGGTTTGAGTGAGTCGGTAATCCCAGTCCCACTTCCTGGACATATATTTTATTACCGCACCGAGGTGAAGTGAAGGTGAAGCGTATCCAATACACCTACCTTAGCCACTTCCAATGAATAAGAATAACCCCGGTGCGTACCCTTTTGATCAAAACTAGGATGATAACGCCCTGAGTGTGTTCCCCACTCAGTAAAAGCCAACCATGGGTGGGTCGGTGAAATATTGAGATTTAAGCCGAGTGGATTGCTTAATAATTGCAAAAGGATCGTCGAAATTAGTTAAACACACAGATACAAAAATAATATTTAATGTACATGAATTTGAAATAATCAACAGCGTATCTAAATATAAATATGATTAATCCTGCACTGAATAAATAAGTCTACAAAATGTCGTGGGGATTACTTGCAGATTACTCACTAGGATGTTTGCGTCTTAATGACACCAGACAGAACGAAGGGAATATTATTATTGAGTTAAACACTGAATTAAGTAAGCACTTCTAATATTCGAGGGTATGGGCTCGGGATGAGGATTCCAGTTCACAAATAAACTGGTGAAGTTAGGGGAGGGGATAATTCAATTAACGATACTTTTGAGTTCGTAAGTATTTTTAAAGGGGGTCGGTGAAGATCTTCCTCTGGTGACGATGATTGCACTTAGTCCGGCCGTCCGAGGTTACCGAATAAGAGGGTAGTCCTAGACCGGTGATATGCTGATCCTTTGCCGGATCACGAAGGCGAGCCACACGGTGACTCAAATCAAAATCTTTCTCGAAGTAACTGTCCGATTATTCAGCTCCTGGAGTGGGTAGCCAAAACCGATTACCTAGCTACGTCTAGAGTATTCCGCAGAGGGAAGTCCTGTGTAACCTCAGACTCTGAAAGGGGGAAGGCCCACAAAAAGTTTGGCAGCTACAAGTACCGTTACAGCAACAACCAATTCCCCGATAAGTTCCTTCCTTGCAGCGGTTGAACGGTTTCCTATGTGGATTGAGTTTCACACACTCGACGTAGGTCCAAGAGCTTCTGCCTGATTCCAGGGAGAAGTCTTCCTTTTATTTCTCTCACGAACAGAATCGAAAGAGAGAATTGAATTCTCGTAATATCCGTATCATCGCGCGAAAGACCTTTTTTCATCTTTGGGCCGACGGTATTTCTTTCACGCCTTCGAGCCATCTCAAAGTTTACGGCGATGCGACAAAAGGCGACGGAGAATTCGAGGCGAGAGGTGCATTTTAGGGATACGAGAGGGCGCGCAGCTTTCTGTCGGAGTGTTTCTGCGTATACCTATGTACGCGGTATTTAGATTTTTACATCTCCCATAGCATAAGCATATTTATATGTTATCATCATCATCATCACTAACTCTATAATTTAAGAAGGGGATTTTTTTGAGTATTTGAATAATACTTTCATCTTAGTTTGGTTATGACTTAAGTAATTTCTAAGATTACTTTAAAGTATTAAAAAACAAAATAGTTTATTTTAGAAAAAAATAAATATGTTTATCCAATGTTTTAAAATGTTTTAGAAGAAAATTAATTACATTTGGTGAAATTCAGAAAATTTATTAAAATTTAAGTAAGGCTGCTTTTTTATTTTATCTATAACTATATTTTAGCAACGTGATATTTTGAAAGGGGGGCAATTTAGTTTAGAGTTCCTTTTTAAAATTATTATAATTGGCGAAGTTAAAAAAAATTATAAAAATTTAACCATGACTGCTTTTTTTTAGATTTTAATTTTAGTAGCGAAGCGCATGCTCCCCCTGTAGTGAGGAGTGACGAAGACTGCCTGGTTTCATTATATTTCTATTTTTTTTATTTTATTAGTTCGATTTTTCGCCTTCATACACAGGAGTCATAAATCCTTTCATTCTACAGTTGATAATGGCAAAAGTCGAAGCTAGTTCTGTTCGAAAATAATCGTATCCAAAATTGGGGTTTATTTTTCTTGCCCAGAAAAATACATATATCTCGTTAATATGATATCTTATATATATATATATATATATATATATATATATATATATATATATATATATATATATATATATATATATATATATATATATATATATATATATATATATATATATAAATATATATATATATATATATATATATATATATATATATATATATATATATATATATATATATATTCAACACTTAAAAATACAACTTTCGTGTTCCTGATCCAACAAATATTAGAGTTTAGTCAATTTCCACCAAGTGATAAATTTGATAATGATGAAACCCTAAGGGCTTTGTTATCAAAGTACGGTTCAAAAGTCTTGCTTAATTAATCTTACAGCCATAAAATAAATAGAAAGGAAATACATTTGAAATTAGAATAAAAAACTCGTAAGAATTTAAGAATTACGAAGGTGAATGAACTCTTCAATGGCAACTGACACAATTTCATGTCTATTCTAAATTTGTAATAAAGGACCTGACTGTGGTATTTACCGGAACCCACACTCCTCTGATGGAGGACTAACCTCAGTTCTACTTTAATGATTTCGAATTTAATTATAATATTTTGATAATTAACAAGAAAACAAATGTATAATCCATTCAAGGAATTCTCATTCTCGAAGTTCAAGTTGATAGATTAGATACAAGAAAAGGAGATTGAAAACAAAAAACAAGAATTGATGGCACCCTTTGTTTGTTTCTTTTTCGTTTTGAAACGAAAAAGTTCCAAGATTAGACCTTAACTTAACATTAGTTCGAGGCCACCACTGAATAAGTTGTCCAGCATACATCACATTTATGATAAATCACTTAAAAGATGTTAAAAACCAAATGATATATGAGGCAAGCAAATTTATTGGTTATATAAATAGCATTAAAGTGTATTTTAAAATGGAACAGCTTACCAGAAAAATTTAATAACTGAAATTAGTAAATGACACTTATATTTAAGAAATAACTTTTCGGTCCTAATGCTAGAATAGTAGTCAGCCATCATATGCGTGTCCACTTTCCATCTTCCATTTTCTATATATCTTCATGAAACTTTTCGCCTCCTTCATCATTTACGTCATTTAGATTTAAG
Organism: Ceratothoa steindachneri; assembly: GCA_963969495.1. Classification (NCBI taxonomy): domain Eukaryota; kingdom Metazoa; phylum Arthropoda; class Malacostraca; order Isopoda; family Cymothoidae; genus Ceratothoa; species Ceratothoa steindachneri. The sequence goes on from OZ018319.1 coordinate 18,480,345, forward strand.
GGATTTTCTTAAGAAGGCTGTTGAGGAAATGAAGATTTGTGTTCATGTTGCAACCCACGCGATGAAAATCTGCAAGTATTGTTTCAACAAGATTTTTGTAATTTCCTGCTTTTTGTTCCTCAGGAAATTTTTAATAACTGTCACATGAGAATTCAGTGAATATTTTCAATATCATTTATGGACGTAGTACAATTTGAATTTTTCATCGAACTTCTAATATACGACCCAATAAAATACCAGCTTTATTTTTTCATAACTTAATCTTGGTAATTTGCCAGTAATGTGCCTAAAAAAGCGCCCTGGGCATCTAGAACTTTTACACACTGCTTTATTATACTAGTTTGCTTAAAAGAAGAGGTAAGATAGGTTGTTTCTTTCTTTATCTACCTAAGTCTAGCCTCTGATATTTTCTTCCTATAACATTTAATGATGTTTTTCTATCCAATCCTTCTGAGCCCAATGTTTGTCCTTAGACCGAATACCCCCAAGACACAAGAAGCACGGATACTTAATGTATCCTCCCTGTTTACTAAGTAAAATGTTAATATTTAAAGATCCACACAGATAATCCAATTATGGTTCCCATATTTGAATAACTTTAGAACTTTATTAATGTCTCCATAATTTTCCTTTAGATGAACTGAATGAAAAATGGGAATAGAACTATATAAATCGTGAAGTGATATAATACACACTTTAAACTTTTCGAAATATCCCAAAACAAGTGACAGTTATTTGGCTAATAGCATGTCAGACCCATGGACTTTAACAAACATGATATTATAAAATATAACAAACAATTCTCAACTTTAAATAATTGTAAAATATCATATTTTCTGTTGCGATGAAATGTTACTTTCGTAGTTTTTCAAGTAAATATTTCCCTTTTAGTCTTGACGCTAGCAATTCTGGCGATTCCTTTGAAAGCGACAAATCTCTTTGTAAGTCATTCGTGTCTGTTTGGTTAAAACACCGTGATCCTGGGTTAGAGTATGAACCTTCATCAAAATCTACATCATATTCATGTTCTCCAATTATCTCCTATATTCCTCTAGTCCTCAAGTACACGAAGTTCTTTAAAAACTATCAAAGGTATTTCATCAAAAATATCTCTTGGCGGATTGCTGTTAAAAGTCTTAGGTATGTCACTTTTTTCTTATGTTTTTTATATTTAAAAATGAAGTTTAAGCTATGAAATAAATAAAAGACATCTATCTGTTTTTTCTGTTCTTGCCACATCATTGAAACATCCTATGATAGATTGTTTCGCTTTCATTTGCTTCATTTTCGTAAATTTTCCAGACAAGCTTTTTATACATTATGTGGAGCTCAACACTTGTCTTGTTCAACAATCTTATTTCAAAGTATGCTAAGTAAACTTTCTTCTTTACAAATTACCAATCGCTGTTACTTGAGTAGGTACCTGAAGTTTTCACATATATAAGAGAAAGAATCTAGACTGTTTATTCACTTTCGTCTTCCAGACATGAAGTTGACTACACTATGAATCAAAATAAGAGAACGATTGTCCTTTATTAAAATATTTTAAAAATATTACGAGTAATTAAATCAAATTTCCATGGTACATAAAGGCATGCATTTCCTACAGATTTTATATGATAAAATCGTATAAGCAAGAAATTATACTAAATAAACTAACAAACTAAAATATTGACATGTGCAAAATAAGAGAACGATTTTTCACGAACATTTAAAATGTTTCTTGATATCATCTGGCAAAGTTTCGCTTAAAAGTCTGCCGTGCATTCAGGTTACAGCGTTATGGTATGGGGTATATTTTCGTCTGAAGAAATTGCTCCGCTAGTGCTAATAATTGAAAGGTAAATACAAATGTGTATCCAAACCTTATAAAGCAACATGTTTTACCTTCACTCCGAGGATCTCTGAACTAGTCAGCAGTATTTATGCAGAATAACGAACCGAGCTACAACGCAAAGCGATTAAAATACTATTGCGAACAAAAAAGATATCGAAGTTATGAAATCACCTGCTCTGAGCCCGGGTCTGAACCACTACGAGATGATTGGATACAAAATTCGAGTCCTACAGTCTTCAACTGTAGCGGGTTATGGACGATAATTTAGCAAGATTAGAACAAAATAATTCCACAATTATGCAAGAAATTGGAGGAATACTATGGTCGTCGTTGCGCCGAAGTAATAGAGATCAAAAGCTTGAACACATCACGTTATTTAGCGTTCAAAGTTTCATTGTTGTCAAATTTTCCTATGTTTCTAGTGTATTTGCTTGCTAAGCAATTCTGTGAATGATCGTTCTCTTATTTTGCATGTGTCAATATTGTATTTTGTTAGTTTATTTAATATAATTTCGCGAATATAAATCTTAAATCTTCATAAAACATTAAATGCATACCTTTATGTATCATCAAAATTTCATTTGCTGACTCATCATATTTTCTAAAATATTTTAATAAAGGAAAATCGCTCTTTTATTTTGCTCGGTAGTGTAATCTCTGAAAAAAATTAACACATTAAGATTCGTTCCCAATGACTACATAAATGATTATCGCCAATATTTTTTATAGCTCATCATCATTGAACATAAGCCAATTACATAATTGATAATAATAATTACACATGATAATAATTGCAAGTCCTTATGCCAGCTAATAATCAACTGCCCCGAACTGACATATCTTTATATGTCTGTGTCACGGAAGTCGTTAAGACATAAACACAAAATGCTACAGAACAAAGACCCGAAGTAAATGATAGCAATAATTGGAATTTTTTAAATTACCATACCAATTCTTTTCAATAATAAATATTTCATCATAGGCAGCAGAAGATCTTTAGATATTGTTGTCCTGTCATTCTAAGCCATAATAATCAATTTAAACATTCTTAATCTAACATAACTTGGGCGTGCAAATGTTTGCAACGTCTCCATATTGAAGTAGTCATGTTTTAAAAGATACAAATTGGATGTTACGAAGTTTTCCTTTCTTTCGAAATAAATATATTAGAGTTCTTCCCCAATTGGGTTCAAAACGGGACTTCAAAGCTGGTAGCGATAATGGAAGAAGAGAAATTGTGCGGGAGATGTAATACTTAAGTAGAAACTAAATAAATTACGATGGGAAGGGATGCGACCCTCTAAAGATCATAAAACTCTCTTCAGCCTCTCTCCCTCAATTAATGGAAGGGCATAAGCTTTGTGGAAGTAGTTGATAAAACTTAAATTTGGTGTTATAATCTAAACATAAGAATAAGACAACAAGCCGCTGTTCTCTTCCTTAACAGGAAGAGCTTGGTTACACAGGCACCCCTGCAGGGTGTGGCCTACGGCCTTATTTGCTAATCTTAACCGCCTTTTTTAATCCCCTTTATAGACTCTTTATTTTAACACCCTTTTCTTCTTCTTCTTCTTCTTCTTCTTCATCTTCATCTTCTTCTTCATTTTCGTCTTCATCTTCATCATCATCTTCTTCTTCTTCTTCTTCTTCTTCTTCTTGTACTGTGGAAGATTCTTCCGAATTGGAATCGTTAATTGGGGAAGTTCGTAGTGCTGATAATTGCATATCCGATGTAACTATAAATGACGAGAAAATCCTTAAATTTATTAAGCTAATGAAAAAGTCGAAATCTCCGGGCCCCGATGGGGTATATCCAATTCATTTAAAGGAGCTTCAAAATGAACTCGTTAAGCCATTGCGTGAAATTTTCAATCGCTCATTAGAGGATGGCGTAGTTCCGTTGGATTTCAAGCGAGCAAACGTTACACCTATATTTAAGAAGGGGAATAGATTTGAAGCAACGAATTTTCGGCCTATTAGTCTAACTTCGGTAGTTGGGAAGCTTTTAGAATCTGTAATTAAAGATAGAATAGTGAGCCACCTCGAGGCAAATAAGCTGATTAACGATACCCAACATGGATTTAGGCGTGCGAGATCGTGTTTGACTAACTTGCACGAATTCTTCCACAAAATGATTTGCGTGTACGATGAAAGCAAAGCTGTAGACGTAATATATTTAGACTTTAAAAAGGCGTTCGACACCGTCCCCCACCAAAGGTTATTAATGAAAGTTAAAGCGATTGGGGTGACTGGTAAGATTTTAAACTGGATTAGAAATTGGCTGAAAGATCGCTCGCAGCGGGTGGTAATAAATGGGGAATGTTCAGATTGGGCCAGCGTTAGTAGTGGGGTACCGCAGGGCTCTGTTTTAGGCCCTTTATTGTTTTTAATTTATATTAACGATTTAGATAAAGGCATACTTAGTCGGATTTCGAAATTTGCGGACGACACGAAGCTGGGCAATCGTGCCTATGTAAGATCGGATGTCGATAAATTGCAGGGGGACCTAAACTCGATTGCCAATTGGGCGGACAAGTGGCAAATGGAATTTAATTTAAGCAAATGCAAGGTAATGCACTTGGGTTGCCATAATTTAAGAGTAGAATATACCATGAAAGGCCAAGTCCTCGACGCGGTTAAATTAGAAAAAGACTTGGGAGTATTAGTCTCAGACGATTTTAAATTCTCGAAGCAATGCGCGGATGCGTGTAAAAAAGCAAATCGCGTTTTGTGTTATATCGCGCGTAATTTCACCTTCAAATCTAAGGATGTAATTTTACCTTTATATAAAGCCCTTGTGCGGCCACTTCTCGAATACGCTGTTCAATTTTGGGCTCCATATTTAATGAAAGATATCGCGCAATTAGAAAGAGTGCAGCGTAGGGCTACGAAATTAATTCCAGAGCTGAGGAATAGATCATACGAGGAAAGGCTCAGGGCTTTAGATTTGCCATCGCTAGAACGCAGACGATTACGTGGCCAGCTAATAGAAGTATTTAAAATACTAAAGGGTTTCTCAAACGTTGACTTTCGCAATCTGTTCGAACTGGATCATAGGGGAAATACTCGTCAGCACGGGTTAAAATTAGTGAACAAGCGTTTTAACACTAGTATAGCCCAAAACTATTTTACATTTAAAGTTACTCAAAATTGGAATCGGCTGCCCACCCACGTAGTAGATAGCACTTCGGTTAATATGTTCAAAAATCGTCTCGACGTGCATTTGAATAGTTTAAATATTACGTAGTTGAGCACTGTGAATTTAAACGTCCTTGCAGAGAGAGAGTTTGGAGCGGAGGTTTAAGGATATGAAATTATGATGACTAAAAATGATGCCGGCGATTCTCTGCATGTGTAGCTTAGATGTCCCATTTCTTTTCCGCCTATCCTATAAGTAGTCTCTATCCCTAAATTAGCTTTTCACCACTAGCAGTCGAGTGGCTGCGGAAGATGAGAAGAAAAACTTTCTATCTCCCCCGACCCCTAGTTTGATTAGTTAAAATTGCACGATAATGTACACATGTAGATAAGTGTGTACAGTAGATAGTATTAAAAAAAAAAAATAAAATAGCATGTTAGAGATACACTCGTAGATAAGGGTGTATCGTAGTTTTTGATTTAGTGTAGCGGACTAGCCTCGAGCGGACCTTAGGGTCTTTGCTGGTCCTAGATTCTGTAGTTCTGTAGTTCTTCTTATAAAGGAATTATTAGAAATAACTTTGATAAAAAAATTAAATCTACTTAGGTGGCAACCGAACTAAAAGAAAAAATCTTATTCAAACCTTCAAAATATCTCGTTCTTAAAATATAGGGTTATGGATAATAATGTAAGATATTAAGATAATATATTTTAATAAACTAAGCCACTGATATAAAAATAATAGTAAGAAGAAAAATACTACTAGTAATAAAATAATAATATAATCAAAATAATTAAAAAATAATAAAATTAATAATAAAAATGATAATAATATGAATAATAAAAAAATAATGAAAATAATAATAAGAATTATAGTAATATTATCCGATGCCCTTCTTGGTAAATGTAATTATTTCCTCCTTCTGAGATAGATGTTTATTTTTTCTATTAAGATGTGGGGTTGGTCACTGAAAACTAAGCAAAATAAGATTAATAACGGTTAAAGTTGACCATAACAGGTCAGAAGAATTTGTCCTCTGAAGTTTCTGAAGGTCATAAAAAATAAAATTAAGATAATGCAGAAAGTACTAGACTTGTGGACTTGCGGAATTTACCAGGGCCTAAATGGGAATCTTATAACAAACAAATGGACAGGATTGTGAATGTTCCCATTTTGCAGCATGCAAACCTCAATTTACCCTTTTTTTATTTTCATTTGGTGAAAATTTATAACATAATTAAAGTGTAAATATCATTGGACGTTAAGCTGCTTCGGCTCGCAGCAGCTTTGAATTGGAAATGTCTTCATGTACGGTTTTGCACCCCTATCAGTCATATTTATGCGAAACTGTAGCAATATTTGCCATCAGGAATATTTGTTCTTTATCCTTCCTTCTTGATCGCTTATGCTACCCTTTACTTAGAGGCAAAAAATTGTCTAAGACAGAAATTTGCATTCGTCCGCCATCGCCTTTATTCAGGCGATAATTCGGAGCGTTTCTCCCAGAGGGAAAGACAGTCGTTGGTAATGGAGGGATCACCAAAGGATGTCTTGATGGTGGTAGAGAGCAACGAAGACATTCGCTGTCGAATATTGAATAGATTGAGGTTGGGCGTACCAGAAATCCAGCCCTGGCATTGACCACAGAGCATGACTCAAAACTGGATTTTTATATGATAAGAGAAAACAGTAAATTTCAAAGTCATATATGTTGGATTTGGAGAGAAACGGTAGCTACAGCGGAAAATACATAAATAAGCTATTATGTTTTATTTAGAATATGCCCAAACCTTTATTGGTAGCATCAAGGCTTAAAAGAATGTAAGAGAAATAAAATAAAACTAATAATGTAGGTGAGAAAAATTAAAAGGGTAAATATTTTCAAGTATTGGAGGTAGAAGTCGAAGTTTGCAATGGACTTAAATTTAATTGGAAAAGTTAGAAGTATTTTTCTTTCACTCTTTAGGACTCCCTAATTTACAAAATACTTTTAAATGTTAACTATTCTGGTCTCTGCAATTTATTATTTGACTGAAAGGTGATTTCTGTTATCTATGAATGGGATTTTATAGCTATTATTTGGAGTCAGTAAAATCGTATTTAAATTTTTTTAGAAATTTAGAAACGAGAGAAACGATTTTAAAAAGGTTTCAATTCTTATTTATGTTTAAAGTAACTTTGCTTTATTCAACCTGCCAAATTTAGAGTCCCTAAACAAACCTTCTCAGCCCAAATCACAGTTGATATGATTTTGAGATAATTTTAGAATTAGAATTCTTCCTTATTTTTATTTCTCCCAAAATATGCCATTAATATCCTTTTTACCCTACGATAAATCAATCACTCAAAGAAGACAGGAGCCATTCATATTCCAATGTAGCAAAAAATTTCATCTAGGACGGTTAAAACATTAATTCTCGCATAGGTTCCCTAAGTACCTTTTTTTCTATCATTCTTATTTACCCACGGAATATAGCAGAGATCAGAGACTAAAGAAAATCTTGAAAGAGACGTTTGGCTTAGTTATTAATTCTAAAAATTAAACTCACTTATCAAAAGTGAAATTTAAAGAATGCATTCATATCCCTTCAAGAAATGAGGACAACACAGCTTAACATTGCCTAAGCTCCCTTTTGACAGTCGAGTGTCGCTGAGAGATATTTCGACGGTATGTTTTGCTTTGCCAATGGTAAGTATTTAGAATAGGAAAGTTCAAATAAGCCCGCGCCCAAAGTGTGTTATATTTTCTAGTTATATTCATATCATTCTCTTTCTGGCTTCATTACTCCACATTCAATTTTTGCTTTTGAGACGGAATTCTGTTTACTCTATTCCAGTATAAAAGATTTGAAAAGAAAAATGATTCGAAACTCTAATCGTCCTCTTGTACATTTTTTGTACATGACATTTTTAACCTGCGAAACTACCACACTTTCTTTGCTGATCTCACAAGGTGCGTCACAAAAAATATATCCAATTGTAAATGTCAGTTCGCTTCGCGTATAATTTTTTGTTAACCATCTTGTATAGTAAAAGAGCTTTTACCTATTAAATAAAATGAATAATACACCACTAATGATACATACATTGCTTTAAAGTATATTTCACAGACATTCAATAAAAAGTCACCGATTTTTCTCTGCTATTAAACTCGAAATTTTACCCGAGGGACCGTTGAGTCAACTCTTACATATCTAATGTTATTGAGTAATTGAATATTTGGTTCTTTCACAAGCTACAGTACATAGCATCATTAGGCTAATTGAATATGTAGATCTTCCACATGCATTTTTAGGGTAATTGAATATTTAGATTTTCTACAAGTTACAGTACATAGCATTTTTAGGATAATTTGATATTTAGATCTTCCCCAAGCTACAGTACATAGTATCATTATGGTAATTGAATATTTGTGTGTAAATGGTTATTTTTTAAATGGAAGGAGCTATATTTTACATTTACGTTAGTTTAGTCCTGGAATCTGAAATCGAAACAATGTCTGAAAATACCTCGATCTGCAGCGTGCGTCTATTTGCATAAGAAGTGCTTTTTGCCACCTCGCGTGAATCGTACAAGTAAAGAATGAGTGGTTCATAGAGTGCACCAGCTGAACTTAATCACCACAAGTGTTGTACAACAAAAAATATTATGGCTACAGTATGATAGAGCAAAATAATTTATTATTAGTATGTATTCATTTTTTCTACCCTTTGCGGTTCTTAAACTTAGACCTGTAGAGTCATGAACTTTTCGGCAGAGGCTGGCATCCTCCATTTATTTAACTCTGTTGTTGGACGCATACTCCGGTCCCTAGGAGAAGGGGACCTCACCCGACGCCGGCGTGTGCCTCCTTCTTGCTTTTGTTTTGATTTTTTGCTTGTTTTTTGTTTGTTGTTTGGTTTGATTTTGCTTTCGTTTGTTGTCTTTTGTTTAGTGTTGATTCTTTTGTTTTACTTTTATGTGTTTTTTTGGTGATTGTTTGGTTTAAATTTTATGTGTTTTTTGTGTTGATCGTTTTGTTTTACTTTAATGTGTTTTTAATCTAATGGGCTAAAATTGATTAGGGCGACCTATGCTCCTGCTGGCAGTCGCCAGATAGGAACTTTAAAAAAATCCCACCCTTTGAAACTTAGAAAAAATCATCATTTCCTGAAATTTATCAAATTAAAAATGAAGCAGCGATTTATTAAAAGACAAGGTCGAAGAAGCTGGGCTGGAGGATGGGTTTATCGAGGGATGGCACGTTCATCTTGGAGATGGCACGTTTATCTTGGAGATGGCATATTTATCTTAGGGGTGACTGACGTATGAAGGGAATGGCACGTTTATCTTGAAAATGGTACTTTTATGTTGGGTATGGCACTTTTATGTTGGAGATGGCACGTTTATCTTGGAAATGATTAATGTATCAAGGGGATGTCAGGTGTATCTAGGAGATGACCGGTGTATCAAGTGGATGGTATGAGTACAGGAAAGGGTAGTTGTATGTATCAAGCGGGTGCCATGTGTATAAAGTGGATAGCAGGTGTATCAAGGAGATGGCAGATGTATCAAGGGAAAGACTGGTGCAGAAAGGGGATTACAGGTGTTTTTTGTATTAAGGTGAATGGCAGATGTATCAAGGGAAGGTCATGTGCATTTATGTGATGGCAGTAGGTGTATCAAGCGAATGCCCGCTGTATGAATGGTTGTGACGTGTATCAAGAGGATGCCATCTGTATAAAGGGATACTATCCTGCAGGTGACACCTGGAGGAATGTGTGCCCCAAGGCCACAACATACATAATTTGCCCTCCCGAACCGATACCTGCAGGAGAATCTGCGTCTCTGTCTTCCACACACTCTCATATTTCATCATTACTTTCTTAACATATCTTTCCTTATAAACATTCAGCGGGATTCGCCCTCTTTGGGTTTCACTTTGCATTCGAAGAAAATAAATGTTGGAGAGCAATTCAAACTCCCATATTTCACAAATTTTCTGAACCATAATATTTTTACTTCTCTGTTCATGATTTCTTTCATTATTCTTTCATCCTTCGTGTACGATGTGCTCATAATGTTATTGTAGTATAGTTCAATAGTGTTTCTTACGCTTTGCTGATTAGTACTGCCTGTAGGTGACGTATAGCATCTTTCCATCTTCTGACGTATAGTGGTGTCTATTTCGTCTTTGGTAAAACCGTTATTCACGAGGAATTGTGTAGCCTGCTCGAGTTCTTTGTGTGTTTCTTTCCATGTGGAGCAATGGGTGAAAGCACGGTTGATGTAGGAATTTATTACTTATTTTATAAGGGTCAGGCCATTGACTCTTTGCATTCAAGCAAATACCTGGATTTTTGTTTTGGACGTAAACTTTGGTAGTTATTCTAACGTTATGCTTAGTGGTTATGGTATTTAAGAAAATCTGCTGACCAAAGTCAAGTTCTCTCACTTATTCTGATTTAGGGACATACGACTTTCAAAACTTTCAATGATTCCCGAAGTAACCTTGGAAGGACCTTGGCAATTATATTATTCGAAAGAAAGTGTATAACAACATAATGGTTTTAAATTTCGTTAGAATAGGCCTAATAGTTAGGATGTTATTGCCAAATAATTCCCCGGATAACCTTCGGAGGACTTTGGCAATTATATCATTCGAAAGAAAATCTAAAACAACATAAAGTTTCAAATTTCGATAGAATCAGCCGAATCTTTACAATGTTATTGGCAAAAAAAAAAAAACGGGAACCGACTGAAAAAGAAACGACCGACATAGTGCAATATAGAGTTACACGTGACCATAAATGGAAGTTAGTTATTTTGGGCTATTTTCTATGGTGTAGTTAAGTGAGGGGCAGTTCTTGAATGCTCTTAGTAATTTCTGAATTTCTTCTTCTTTTTGTATATTTATATATATTTCGTGTATATATCTGCAGTAAATATGTAGTTTTGGCAACATTGAAAAGACTCGTTCTTAAACTCTACCATGTATAAGTTTGCGAAGAGTACTCCGAGGAAAGAGCCCATTGCAGCGCCGTCAGTTTGCCCGTACCGATCGCCTCTTGGTCCATAGAAAGGTACTTCCGTATTGCAGTTCTCTCAAGGCATCTCTCGGTATGCTAAGACGGGGGAACCGTTCTCTTTGGTTGTACACTCTTTCTAGGATTAGGTCGATAGTTTTGGAAACAGGAACATTTGTAAATAAGGATTCAAAGACCATGTAGGCTATAATACTTTTAGGGGTTATGAAACGGATTAAATCAATGAAATCTGCAGAAGATTTCAGATTAAATTTGGTAGGCACGAAAGGGGTGAGGATCTTATTTAGGAACTATCAAGTTCATAAGTCGAAGTAGGGATTTGGATGATTATAGGTCTTAGAGGGTTGCCATTTTTGTGTGTTTTTACATTACCATAAGCGTATGCGGGGGCAAATTCCTCGATTATTTTCTTAAATTTTATATTTCCTGCTTAGCTATTGATGCGCTCGATGGTTTTGTTCAATTTATTTTTTAAATCTTCAGTGGTGTCTCTTGTGATTTTTTGAAACTTTATTTGATCATTCAGGATAGTGTCTATTTTGGCAAGGTATTCTTCTCTTAGTATGATGACGAAGGTTGAAGCTTTATCGGCTTTTCTAACGGTGATATTTGGGTTCTTCCTAAGGTCTTTGACGCTCTTAAGAAGTTTGGGGGAAAGAACCATACTTTTAAAGCTTCCTAGCACATGCTCCAAACCGCCGATAGCTACTTATATTAGAAGTTATATATATATATATATATATATATATATATATATATATATATATATAAAATCCAAAATTAAATACATAAACAAAGATACAATTTACTTTACCTTACTCACGTCTTCACGCCCCGAATAATAATCCCTGCACATCTTAATCCTGTGTCCATTATAGATTAACCATTTTTAAGCTGTCTCAACCCTCATTTCAATGTACCTTTTTGTGTTGAAGAATTTCCATTCCCTATAAATATGTTCATATATTTGTTAACATCTAAATAACGATGTACATAAAGCTCTGTTTTCAATTCCTTAAGTTACATATATCAACCTTTGATAAGGATACGGTGTTTATCGAAATGCGTCTGGCCCCAAAATAATTTGTTTAGCCCAGTGAACTAGTTTACTGCCCTCGTTTGTTACCTCTTTTCTAATTAATTCTGGCAAACTTATCTACGGGTTAACTCATGACCAAAAGCGGAATATAAGACAAATCGAGAGACTCGAAAAGAAAATAATTAACGCTGAATTCGCAGTCGCCTTTAATAAAATATGTTACGAAGAGAATCTACTGCCCAACTATACTTATATATATATATATATATAAATATATATATATATATATATATATATATATATAGAGAGAGAGAGAGAGAGAGAGAGAGAGAGAGAGAAAGAAAGAGATAGATAAATAGAGAGGAAAGCTTTAAAAGAGATATATATATATCTATATATATATATATATATATATATATATATATATATATATAAGCAAATATATACATACTTATATAATACATAACCCTGTCAAGTTTCCGCAAAAGCGCGTGAAATTAAACTTTATTTACACTAATTCGTTCCAAATCTTTTTAGCAGACCTTATGATTTTCCAGCACTTTATATGTAAAATAATCTACTAAATCGAATCTGGCGCAGAGGAAGCGTCGTTCTCTGCATTTCGCGATGCAGAGAATACGTATAGAGAGTATCGGAGTGAATACATATCTTACCCTCTTCAGTTCAGACAACCATACTTAAGCTTAGAGAAATCGCAGCGGTGAAGCCATTCCCAAGAAGTGTAAGGAGGCTGGTAAAGTTATGCTCTCGAAAAAGACAATAACAACAGTAAAGCAGAGTGAAGTAAGCAAACTGTTATAGTGGGCGTTTGCCGCTAATGGTAAAGAAACACGCGGTAAAATCGATGGAACAATGAGAAAAGAAGTGTATATGGTTATTCTGAAAGGCGCGCCTACCATAAGTAAAGAAAATTTAAAAGTGTGTACGCACTTTTACTTTCAACAAAACAACGTTCTATATGAAGGTCTCTATAATGAATACATAGTTTATAGATTACAAAATAAATCTTCTGAGATAGCCATCACCAAACTTACATTAAACTCTAAATAAAATAGGTGGATAGAGCTAAAATAGAGCGACTCCCTAAGAAATCAAACGATTTAAGACGAGTTAGTGATGTAATTAATATAAAGGCAGAATTTAGCAAAGTTTGTTGGGAATACTGATGCAAATTAATAGAAAACTATAACCAACGTTAAAAAGTTATAATTGCTAACAAAAGTCACGAGAAAAGAAATAATAATTGTTTTTTCCTGTGTATGTGTTCAGTTTTGTTATGTTGCTTAAATAAATTCTTTCTGCGTTCGGATCATTTGAGATTGAGTTTTTGTATAATCCTTAGAATAAATATACAAAATTTACTATAACATCGAAATTTGTGCAAATATTAAACCAGCAAATAATTAAAAAATAATTCAGCGTCGTGCCTAAAAATTTTCTCCAAACTATATATTTGCAGTTATAACCCATTGTAGCAGTCATTAAAGAGAACGAGGCTCATTTTAATACATAAAGTAGACTTTAATTAAAATTTTCAGGATTTTTTATTTTTTGGTTTCAAACGGCCATTTCATATGTGATGATGTAATATTAGATTTTCTGGAAATAATACTTATTTCACCGCTATAAAAGTATAAGACAACCAACTAACTGTATTGTTTATAGTGTATCAAAATGTTTAACACCGTAGAAAATAAAGACTTTAAACAGCAACATAAGGTTTTAAAAAGTCTAAAATGGTGAGAGATTGATTTTTCTTCAATTATTTTTAACTAAAACCAGCAAGGTTCTTTTCATTAGAATATTAGTAAGGAGAGGTCTGTAAATCAAAATGTGAAGATACCTAGAGATCTTTATAAAGGCATTGACAATGGTATGGAAGACATTTGGGTGTGTTGAGATTCGGAGACTATGGAATTTTCCCGGTTTTACCAGCAACATGGTGTTCATGCTCTAACTGCCCCCTCCCCCTCTCATTGTTTAATTACGTCAAAACACCCGAATTTGGTACAAAAAATTGTCATATCCAGCACTCCACTGGCGTTTCCTTTTGTCTCGTTTTTTGGAAATAAGTAATTACTTTCAGAACACAATGACTGATTTTTAAAATATTAACCATAAAACCAATACCCTACGCTACCATCTACCATCACAGTAACCAAATATCATTCGCATTCCTTCTACTACTCTCTTACATAACACTAAATGGTTCCCTATTTTAACATACTGTTCCTTGTTATTTTTTTGGCTTATTTATGTCTTAAAATTTTGTCTCGTTACATTGTTCTTGAATTTGGGGTTATGAAATAGAGTCGTGTTCACATGCGATGTGGCAGTACTACAGTGGAACTTGGGTAAAATTTTCTACAGGGGGCGGAATAAATGGAAGATGAATTTTAACACACATTAATACAAGCTTTTGCACTTACTATGTCAAAATTGAAAGACAAATTACCAAATGAAAGTGAAAACTCTAGAGTCGGTTACATTAAAAACGGACCTGGAGTTTTTAATTTTGCAAGACCTCAATATACTTAAGAAAATTGTCGAAGCTACAAAGAAATAAAAAATGATACATTTTTTATGTCGAAGTTTATATCAAAAGATATCATTGTGCCTTTATATGTATCAATGATTCGTCCTCCTCTTGAATAAACAGTGTAGTTTTGGTCGCATTCGTGAATAAAGATGTAGTGCTCTTAGAATCGGTGCAAAATAGGATAACCAACCTAATCACAATCTTAAGAATAAACAGAAGAAGAAAGAATTATTAAAACTCTCAAGTAGGCAATTACGTGGTCAACTGATGTGAATCTGTACAATCCAAAGAAGATTCAGTAATAGTAATTATAGTTCACTATTCGAGATGGATGATAAAATCCAAACTTTGCAAAATGGATTTAAATTGTTAAACAAGTACTTCAACACTGTCCTATGTTAAAATTACTTCAGTTATAAAATCACGTAAGTTAATATTTTAGAAATATACTTGAGTATTTTTTAAATATAAAATACATTTTACCTCGTGGGAAGCATAAGAGAACGTCAGAAGGTTTATAATGAAAATGACAACTATTTTCCAAATGTTAATATTAATAAATAAGAAACGCAATTGTGAACGTCCACTCAAGAGGATAGCAACAAAAAAATAATAATGACAGCGAAGAGTGAAAAAAGAAGCATGTGGACAAATTCTTTCCCTGTATTACTTTTCTCTTTTTCCTATTACTGTACACCAACACACACACACTTCTCTGCTAGTAGTCTCGGGTCTGTTAGAAGAAGAGTATCTTACCTGTGTCGTGAGTTTGTATTCAATGGAGTGCTTTGAAACCATCGGACTCCTGCATGGAGCATTGTTGCACACGTACGTAGATAAGACTGCATATGTAGTCCGAAACGTTGTACCAAAAGCAAGGAAATTTTTGAAAACAGATTCATGATTATACTTTTGGCAGACATCTAGATATGTGTATATGAGCATGTTGAGGCTTGGCATTAGAACGAGCAGCATCATGTAAATCTGGTCCTCCTAAATTGCGGGCTCTCGTCTGATGTAGTTTACTTGATAGAACTTTTCTAACCTCTTTTTCGGGTAGAAGGGTATTCGTATTCGGGCGGTATTCGTTTACAATTTTCCACTGCTAATTTTATGCATATTTTAGCTTCGTTTCGGGCTTTTTCTTATTAAAAAACATTTTCCTTTATTTTTGGCAGAAGAATTGACTATTAAAACTTATAACCACGCACCAAGTTGTGGAAGAGGCATGGAGTCCTCCTTGGAATCCGCGCTAGAAAGACAAACAAAGAGATTTCAGACTTCCTCAAAGTCAGCAAAAGAAAAGTAGAAAAGGTTAGAAAGGAGCTAGAAGATTCAAGATTCGATTAGAAAGCGACAACAGAGAGAAAGCCTCGTTCGTGGTCAACGATCTGACGCCACCAAAAGGTCGGAATACGCCAATAAAATCCAGGAGATCATTAAAATGATCTAAGAAGTAAGGTGTGGATAGAAATCTCATCAGGCTGGTGGTGCATAAAGACATTCGGTAATTTTCATACTAAATTAGGAAGGGCGAATCTCTATCCAAGGCGATGCAGGAAAAGCGACTCAATCACACCAAGAAGCTAAGCACCAGGTTGAAACACCTATTGGAGCCTGACATAATGTTGTTTTTCTCTGACGAGAAGAATTTTGCCAAGACCAGAAGATCAACTCACAGAACAACAGGTAGCTCGCTGTTGCGCCAAGGACTTAGCCAGAGTCAGGCAGAGGCAATTTAAAGCGACAACTATGCTCTTCGGTATTTTCAGCAGTGAAGATGACGTCACGCCACCCCTATTCTTTTCATGTTCTGAGCAAGGTGATGTAGCCCTAGATCGACCGGGTAACTGCAGGGATATCTTAGGTGTGGCAACAAGAATTTGCACTCCTCCTCACCAGCCGGAACACCCATGTCTGGCTGTCGGAGAATTTAGTTGATCATACAGCACCTGAAATTTGGTCTACCGACTCGTCTGATTGCAACCTCCTCGAGTTCTTTATGCGAGGCGCAGTGGAACGAGATACCAACAAATCGAGCTGCAACACGAAATACGAGATGAGGGCCAATATTCCGATGGCATTCAGGGGGACTAAAACGAAAGATAGTGACGAAGGCCTGTGGGCGGTTCCGAGGTCTCCTTGAGGTTGTTATCCAGGCGGATTCATCGAATGAGCTCGACAAAACGCCATGAAAAAAATGCCCCAAATTTTACGAATATATCTTAAAAAATGAAAACCCTGTTAAATCTTTCCTGAAACATTCATTATGCGAACGAATATCTTCCACAAGCTGCAGTGCATTGAAACGCGTTTATATCAGAAAGCACATCTTTTTTGTGTTTTAGAGAAGGGCTACGTTCAAGTAATTTTGTAAATGATTTTTTATTGTAAAAGTTTTGATTAGAAAATAAACGAACGAAAAAAGGGAAAAACTTAAAATAGATCAGAAAGAATATCTACTTTTCGAGAAGAGGGTATTTAGTTGCGTAATTTGAAATCATTTGTTGTTGACACAAGGGATCTTTCACGAATAACATGACCAGAGGTTCCCAATCCAATTTTCACACATTTTAGACATGCATGTGATGACGTTACATTGGCTAAACTCTTTACATGCTTTAATAAATTTCTTACTAAAATAGTAAATTTCATATTTCTCTAAAACTTGATTAGACGTGACATCTACACATTAAAAATAAACGTTCGTTAAGGCATTCTACTAAGCAGTGGTTCCAGATAATGGTTTTGGCAGATGTGAATACATGACTGAAATTTTCTTTCTCAAATAATGTTTTCAATATCGAAACTGATATAGTTGGGAATTTCATTCGCGTTATTAGTATTTAGAGAAGAAGTAGTAAAAGTTGTTTTCAAATTCGCATTCCGGAAATCTCTTTTCTCCTTGCAAGTATTTCTTGTAGACGCTGTTAAATGCACGTTTCGTGTGGGCAGATTCATTCCGATAATTCCACTTCACTTCATTCCCTACGCTAACCTTATAACCTCTCCCTTGATTTAGGGCATAAAATTAAATATGTCATTAAGGCTCATATCAACTAAATACAAACGAATAAAACGTAAATGTCCACTGAATTAATATAAGATTTAACAGCCTTTAAAACTAATAAGTTTTAATTCCTGCTAACTATTAACCTAGGAATAACTTACTGTTATGAATTATAAAATATTGGAAAAAATTTAACTCTCACCTTCCAATTTACCAAGTCACTATATTTCTTCTTTATGTGGCTTACACCTTTATCTAATTTCAGCTACTCTTTCCTTGAAAATACCTAACCAAAACTAACAATTGGCCGAACTTTTAAGTTTAACAACTAAACCTTTGAGCTTTAATCTTTCTTAAAAGATTCCATCATAGTAAACAGACTCTTATATTTTTACAACATGACGAACCTCTGGAATTCAAATCTGACATTGCGATCCTGCTTTGTATTGCATTTGGAAGGTATTTTTCCCCGGGGCTAATGGAAATTGCTTGATCACCATGATAAAATTCAGAAGAACAGAATTCCCATCTTCCTCTTCTGCTTTCGCGAGTGGAATTTTACCTCAACATTACGTCACAGAAGAACCAAAATGTGGGAAAGTGAAGATCAAAATTGGAATGTGTATGTGAAAGAGAGCTGGAAGGGGAAATTGCTATAAAGAGAATGGCTTTAGAAATAGGATGTTTTGTGATGAGGGCATACAAAAGATAACATTGTAGTCATTCTGACGGCTCAAAATACATTCTCCATTGAAACAATTTTTTTAGGAAAAATCTTATATATTTTCAGGGAAAAATTTTCAATTTGTTCTATATTAAGGTTTGCTGGGAAATTTGGTGAAAATATAAAATATTTTCAGCCTTATACAACTATTTTCATTTATTCCTTAACTCAGTTCTCAATGAAGAATAGGAAGAAAGAGAGAAACTTGGTAAGAAAGTAAATTAGGAAAAAATGGAGATGAAGTTTCTATAAGATAAGAAGAATTAAGTAAAAAAATATAGTTACTAAAGAAACACTATTTGCAATTACTATATTAGGAATGATTTGTTTTGCAGTTTACTGCCTGTTTTCATAATGAGGTCTGACTACTTCTTTTCGCTGAGTGACTAACCCATAAGGTAGATCCTTTGTGAGAATTAAAAATAGATCGTAGGTCGGCTAAGTTAATCCTTATATATTTACCGAGACTAAACTTTGGACGTTTACAAACAGTCTACAACGATTCCTAATCATGTGGAAGTTGTTCATTGTAAGGGAATCGACCCTCTCCCTTCTTTCCCAGTTGAGACACGGGAGGTTGACCGCAAAACATCCGAACCAGGCACCTTGGGTCAATCCCGTAACCACAGACCCTCGTCACGCGTCCCTATGAAAAACAGAACGATTTAAACTGCAAGATCTCCCCTACAAGTGTATATTTAATTTCACCTCAAGTACGAAATTAAAGACGCGTTTCTCTCAAGCTCAAAAGGCCAGCTGGACCAGAGGTATGACTTACTGAGAAAAACTGTTGGACCCTCCTGTGGCCCGTCCACAAGCTCCCCCCCTTCCGACCCCTACCCCAGTGGGGTGACGAGGTATAAATACCAAACACTTGGGAAAAAAAGGGTAAAATCCGTGAGTCAACGAGGCTACGAAGTCCCCGGCAAGAGAGGCCGGGCTACCAAGGGGACTAAGAAGCAGCTCATCCTCAAGCTAGTCCCTGGTTATCAAACCGTACTTTAAGTTAACTTGTTCAAGTTTAACTTATTCTCGTCAGAGACCCCCCCACCCCTACTATCCTTTGGAAGCAAAAACCACCGTGATAGTCCTTGCCCTTAAGGAATTACGAAAGGAAGAAGAAAAAGCTCCTCCTCGAGCCCGTTACCCGGTGGTTACACCAAACTCTAAGTTAACTTGGTTTAAGAACCAAGTTCAACTTACTCTCGCCAGAGACACCCCACCTATCCTGGTGCACGCTAAAGCACCGTGATAGTTCTCGCACTTGAAGAAGACCCCTTTCCTCGAATACCGTATGGCCCTCCATCTGCCACCCCCGCCCAAAGTCCCTTGTGACTGCCAAGTCATCCCGTCCACCACCAACAATCTGGTCGAGGCACGCGTCAAAGAACCCATCGGAATCCTGAGGTGTGTGGGCTCATTGAGTTCAAGGTCCGACTCAAACCCGCCGCCAGAGCAACTAAGGTATTTAAACTCCAGTAGAGACAATTAACCTATTTCTTTTATATTGAAGTGAGTAGCGAGTTAACCAACATTATAATGTCAAGTTATAAAGCCTTCCTTGAGAATTATTGAAAGCCTTATTGTGCCTTTAAATTTGTAATATTCCTGTGGTTTAGGTTTATTTTTGTTTTTGTGTTTTAATTAAAGTTTTAGTTTGTTTTAACAATTTTTTTATTCTTCCTCGAATCGCTACTTATGTCACAGGAAACCTTTAAAGTTTAAAGAAGGCAAGACCCTAGATAATAATAATCAAAATCATATATAGCACTCTTAGAGAGATATCATGATAATCAAGGAGTAGTACGTAAACAACCCCTACGTACGAACATCCTTACATCACTCGGTCCTTCTTATACGAACGACATAAATTTTGGGTGTCAAGGTGTGGGGTGTTTTCTATACCACGACATTAAATATTTGGTCTCAGGTCTTTGGGTTTCTTCCGATACTACGAAATAAAACTTGGTAGCAGGTTTTATGGGTATTGGAAGAACTCACTAGAATTTCTCGTGTCAAGGTGTGGGGTGCATCCTATACCACGACATTCATTATTGGTGAAGAATTTATCTAACCTAACCATCCCTTTTCAAACGTACGCGAGATCCTACGAGCTGCTAATGAAGTTAGAATAAAGATAAGAAAAACAATTGATTGCAATCTCGAAGGCAAAAAGAAGGAAAAAGAAATTAAATGCCATTTCTGAAATATGAAATAATGTATTACTATGGCACTGAAGTTTGAAACCTTTTGGGAGTGTTTTTGACAAAAAAATATTTTAGTTTTAGCAAAATATAAAGACAATTGTTATTTTTTTAGAAAGTTCCTCTTTGGGTGTGAACTATAAATATATCAGTGGGAAAAGATACGAAAGATAGAAACTACATACAATAGAGAAAAATATTGATAAAGGAGCGATTTTTACATAGGTAAAAATAATATTCGATCAAAATTCTAGTCAAATCTCTCTAGCTTCGTGTTATTAAATCTCTATATTGCTGACTACCTGAAATTAGATAGAATTTTTATTGACTATTATAAACCAAAAAAATGAGAAATAGGTATGTTACATCTTTACTTTTTTGTGTCTCTAGTATGTTTATTATTTCATTTTAACCTCTGGCTTTTGCCTAAAAAAATTTTATGCTTCTAGGCAGAGCTTAAAGATTACCGCTGGGCAATAGCTCTAGTCCCTAAAAAATAAAAACATGAATAAATCACCTTCATTCCTCTCCCTGGCCAGCAAATCTAATGTTTATAAACCTGTTATTATTCATTTTACTGAAGTGAAATATAACCCTCTCTTAATGCTCTCAGTTTGGTTACGGGCATTTTATCTTCCAATTATCTTCTTTATTAATGTATAAATTATTTTTCTTTCCCTCTTACTTCAGTTTTTTAAGGAAACTAATATTCCTAAACTGACCTAATTTTAAAGAGAAGAATCTAAAGTTGCTGCAATTTAGTTCGGCAAACAACGGTAAGGAGATGTTTCAAAAACTTTGAGTGCTTTTTGTCTTCAATCCTAATGAAAGTTTTAAAATTAATAAATAAATATATATTGTTTACAAAGTACCGCTGTAAATTATTTAAGGATTATCTTATTTACATCTACCAAATCAAGAAAAAAAACAGTAGTGGCCCTTTGCTACCTGACATTGTCTTTATGGTCGAGTAAGGAGATTAAAAACATGCTTTTTTTCTCTATTTCTTTCTTCCACTGTAAGTTTTCCCCATCTGTATATAGGGTTGCTCTTTCTTGCCATCCGCTTTCTCTCTCTCCTATCGAGCGCCTTCTTTATCGCTAATCGTCTCTCGCGCATATTTTGCGCTACCTTATCCCCATAGCTTAATTTTGGCCTTCCTCTCCTTATACTCCCCTTCTCTCTATAACATGGCCATATCAGTAAAATCTCTTCCGTAATGTCTTAAATACCTCTACTTCTTTTACTGTCCAACTCTTTTCTAGTTCTGAATTTTACTAATTCTTACAACGCTGCACAGCCATCACATTTTTCTCATTCCAGCCAGCTCTATTTTCCTACGTTTCATAAGCAACGCTTTGGTCCTATAGATCATGGCTGGTCTAATAAAACTATTATACACTTTAATTGTTACTCTCGCACTGATCTTCTTATCGTATAAACATCCTGAACTCTTCTTCCAATTTGTCCATCCTGATTGAATCCTGCGGTATATTTCTGTATTCAACTCTACCCTTCGTCACATTCAAACTCAGGTATTTTAATGTTTTCACTATATTCAACTTATTTTGTCTAAGTCTTATTTCATGCAACTGATCTTATCAACAGAACTACAAATAATCGGTATCCTCCATACTAGCTTTCATCACTTTATCCTCCAGTTCTTCTCTCCACTCTTCCAATTTCCTCTTTACTTATTTTCTACTGTCCTCTCTTCCCACAATAGGCAAACTCCATGTGGCCTGCTCCTCGATGCTCACCACCAACTGCATTCATCAAAGCTCACAAATATATAAGCTTAAGGCAGAACCCTGATGCAATCAAAGTTTTACTCCAAACTTCACTCTAACACCCACACTGCTTTTCACTATATTAGTTACTCCTTAAAACATGTCTTTTAATAGACTTCTATAAAAATCCGAAACACCTTTCGCTATTATGCACCTCTAAACTCCTTCCTTTTGTATTGGATCGTAAGTTTTTGCCAGAGAAATATTGTTTCTCATAATATTTTTTCTATGATTTGCCTCTTCTCGCCATGAATCCGAATTGCTCCTTACTCACTTTTATCTCTCTTCATAAATCTCCATGGTATGGGCCATCAATTTAACTCCCCGATAATTTCCGCAGTTCCAGATGTCCCCATTTTCCTAATAAATTTAAACCAAGGGACTATTTTTAGTTTTACCCTTTCTTCTTTGTTTTTTTAAATTTTCTTTTTAGCGAAGTGCGATGAAAATTATTCAAATAGTTTTCAGAGAAGAGTTTCCTCTATAAAAATTCTTTCACTATATAATTCTTCTATTCTTGCTAATGTTCCTTTTTTTCCTAGCTATTTTGGTAGTTTTAATCAAATCAATAATTCATCTATATAATTTTAGGTATTTTATATTTGGTTTTGAATACCTCAACATTACATTTTTTATTAATACAATATTTAAGAATGGTCATAAAATACACGCACGCACACACACACACCCATATATATATATATATATATATATATATATATATATATATATATATATATATATATATATATATATATATATATATATATATATATATATATATATATATATATATATATATATATATATATATATATATATATATATATAGTATAGAAAAGGTTTACGAGTGTTGCTAAAACCTATTAAAACTTTTAAAACGATCAAACTTTTAGATTATGTCTGTTTATCTGAAAAACATCATTACTAAATATCTCTAAGGAAACATTGTAACAGGAAAATTTCAGGAAAATATCATTATTAAAATGCGATTCTCAACCATCAATGCTACACGACCCTATTTGCTATTCCAGAATGTTACTACCTACTTTCAAAAAGGGACTCAAAACGTGGATTCCAAATAATATTGGAAAAACTATAAATGGGACTATTTCACAGATAAAGGAGTAGAAAAAAAAATTCAATTAATCTGCCACATTCATAACTTAGGAGCTCCAATATATGTCTATTCTATTGATTTGTATTTGGAGAGAGAGATCAATATTCAAATAGTATGAGTTCACTTATCTTTGAGCCGTATTCCATTTTTGTTGAGAGCTCCATATTTTAATGCATTCGCTTAGTCTTTAGAGTGCATAATAATGTGTTAGAAATCATATGCAATACACTTTAGCGTCCGATCATTTTTTAAGAAAAACGTTTGGCAAACAATTTTTATTTTAGATATGTTAATAAATATAATAGAAAGAATTTTGCAGATATAATACTATTTTTCGTATCAATTACATAGTTTGTAGTCAATTTTCTGAAATGCTTTCAATGACCGTCCAGAAATATTATGCAAAAAGTATTTTCTGATTAAATATACTAGCCAGAAAAAAAGGAAAAATAGCATATAAGAATTTTATAGTGAATGAATTAGATAGTGGGAAGTCTTTTCTGCAAACGATTTAAAGCAAGTTCATCGCAATTTGAAGAAAATTAAAAAATATAGTAAAAGAAAAAACCGAAACAAAAATTTGAGCTCTTGACTTCAAGATTCTCTCTGAAATCAAATTAGAAGTAACTAAAACCCTTCATTCTATCATCCAAGCCATTTTTTAAGATGTTATGGTGCCTTCTGTCTCCAGAGAAAAATGGTGCAGAACGCTCAGGGAATATTTCAGAGTTAGCAATAAGACCTTTAAGCCGTTAATAACCAAAAACACAAAGAAAAACTTCTATTTTGAACCTAGACATACATGAAAACTGACTTCAGTAAAGTTATCTTCACTGAAGAAACAAGAGTCATTCTGGACGAGCTAGATGGTTAGAGAAATGGCAGGGTTGTCAATAGTTGTCAGGTGAATCATCAACTAAGCGTCACCAAAGAAGAGAAGGATTGATGAATTGTGCTGTAAGTGTTGGTTGCAATCTATTAAGACCTGTCAAAGTATATGGTGGCGTATAAATCGATTAGAAGTCGTACAGCAAGTTCGTAAAGATTTACTTCCTCCCTTTGTTTAAGAGAATGGCAGTGGTGATGAGAAGATCATTTTTCTTCATCCAGAACAATGCTCTTAGTTATGACTACAAGTTCTCTAAGAATTAGTTAGAGTCGAAGAGATTTGTAGGAGACTCAATCATGGACTGGCCTCCCGACAGTTACGATCTAAGTCCAATACAAAACATGAGGAACATCCTGAAGAGAGGCTTTTACGTAGATGGCAGGCAATTTAACAACAATAATTACCTTTGGGAAGCCATCCAAGATGCTGAAAGGATGTTTATGCTAATTATTTAAAAACTTTGACTACATCAGTAGAGAACAGAGTTCCCTTGTCCTGTAGCTCTTGAACAGTTCCTATTTTTAAAAAAAAATCTCTTAATTTTCCTTCATTCTATTTTTTAAGAAATGAATCATATAAGTTGTTTTATTTTATTAGTATATGATATGATTGTACATTTCGGTCCTACTAATTGAAAATCTACAAATGATCTCATAACAGTGAAATAGTCATTCTAACAATAATTTGTTTTATTTTCCTTTCATATTACCTTTATATTACATATCTTTCCATTACATTTACTGCTCATGCTGTTGTTTTAAGAGAACTTTAGGCTATTTTAAATATTTCCATATAAGGAAAATTGAATGATAATTTATAACAAAGAAATGATTAAGTATAAATTAATAACCATATCTACAATTTCCAATTATAACCACCATAGGCCTATTCTATTTTTTTGATGCTGAGGGTAGAATATAATCCAGAAATTTGCCATTGTCAAAACTAAGCTATGACGATAAAACCAAATCGTGAAATCTACCTCTGCCAAAAACGAAACTATGACGATAGAAACAAATTATAATTAGAGAATAGAATTTTCGACTGGTTCCTCCAAATGATTATTAGAATATAAGAATTAAAGGCCAACCACTTTAATTTACAACTCTATAAATGCAAAATAGTTCCTTGTAATATATAGTTTGAATTTAGGGATCATCTCAAGAATATGGAACAGAATTTCACTATTTCAAGAATAGCGGCCCCCATATGTTCCCATTTCACGAATAGCAACCTTAATATAAATATTATACGAAGGGAAAAATTAAACTCAAGGGAACCTAACTTTAATAAAAATAAAATTATAATAATATATTAAAAAGGATATTGAGCGAAAATGTCGTTACAGAAATTAATTAATCTGTTTACTTCATTTCCTTCCATCCACATGAACTGTTGTAAAAGAGCTGTAAAAAATTCGCGTTGCATCATCGCATGTTGTTAAATTGTATCTTATATTTTCCTCTAGGCGAGTCAACATGTGCATGAGTACCTGTCTATCGAGTAACAAAGTTCAAAAGGTAGTTGACCGTTCTGTGCAAGGAATTTGGATTATATGGGGCAGATTTCTATGGGCTCGCCATTTTAATGGTTAGGTTAGGTTAAGTTAAGATCCGTTAAGTTAGGTTAAGTAAGGTTAGGTAATGTTTTTAGGTTACCATTGGCTAACCTAACCTAGACCAGATAAGGTGAAGATAGGCCATCCCAAAGTTTCCTAAGTAAAGACGAGCCACCTTAAAATTTCCCAGGGAAGGTAAAGAGCGTCTGATTATTGAAAAGTCATTTTTATATATTTATTAGCAAATTGCAATAAAAGTCGTTTATTTCCATCAAATAGTACGACAAATCGGGCATTAGACGTTTAGTTATTCAAATGGATATTGTTCTAAAATGCTAGAACAAAATGAGATAAAAGTGTTAAGCTGATTTCGTTCGCGCACATAAATTTTAGGAGATATGCATAGAAAAAGGTCTTTCTTGCATCCACGCTTTTTTATATGATATTTAGGCTTGCTCCACTAACTTCTAATTGTGCACGCCTGCTGACCTGTCTATAAAGCTAACGGAATGATTTACGGTCTTGTGAGCAGAGCTAAGTTCTTATAAAAGGTTTTTGCCATTCGTCACTCTAATTTGTTCGAGAGATTCACGTCCTCTGTGACATTTTACTTTGAACGAGAAACAGGATTTGTCATTTTGAAAAAGAATCGATTTCTCTAAGGTTTATAGGGTTTTTTTAAATACTTTGTGCATATTTCACCGAAAAATTGAATATGTATCAATCACTCTCACTTTTAAATAAGTTTAAAAAGTTTATAGTTTGCTCAGCATTAAAATTATTGCACAGCGGATATATTGCGTGGGTCGACATTTGAAAATATATCCTACAGCCTACAAAATAACAAATGCTTACAAAAAAATTCATCGCTTTAAATTTACTGCACTCTTTGACTTGTTATTTACAAATATACTTATCAATGACTCAAGAAAAACGAGTCCAATTCATTAAAATACTACACGCACTAAACTTTCACTTCTTTTGTTATAAGACTATCCTTCTTCATCCAAATAATAATGGTAGAGAACCATCAACCAATTATCGTTTAACAACACTTTCGTAGACAATATGATCCATTTAGGGTGGCGGTAAATAACCAACTAATAAAAAACGCATTTAAGCTAGATTTGAAAATTTTTCTTTTTTAATTTTAAAAAAATATCAATGCAGAGACTTTGGGGGCAAATCCAAAATATATAACTTATTAGCGCTATATTGGCAACAGTAAAGATAAGCTACTCCAAATTTTTTCACGTAAAGATGTGCCACCTAAAGATTTTCAAGGTAAAGATGTACCATCCCAAGAGTTTCCAGGTAAAGATATCCAACCCCCAAGTTGTCCAGATAAAGATGTGCCGCCTCAAAGTTTTGCAAGTAAAGATATCCCAGCCCAAAATTTCCATGCAAAGATGTGTCACCCAAAGTTTTCTAGCTAAAGATTAGCTACCCCAAAATTTTCGAGGTAAAGATGTGACATTACAAAGTACTTTAGTTAAAGATGTGACACTACAAACTCTTTCAGGTAAAGATGTGCAACTCTAAAGTTTTTAGGGTATAGATGTGCAGCCCTAAATTCTTTCAGGTAGAGATTTGCAACCAAAGTATTTTCCAGAAAAAGATATGCCACTCCAAATATTTTCAGTAAAGATGTGCCACGCCAAAGCTTTCTAGGTAAATATATACCACCCCAAAGTTTTCCATATAAAGATGTGCCAGTGCAGTTCATCAAGTAAAGATGTACCACCCAAAAATGATCCAGGTAAAGATGTGCCACCCCAAAGTTTTCCAGGTAAAAATGTGCCACCCAAAAATTTCCAGGCAAATGATTGCTACCCTCAAAGTTTTTCAGTAAACATCTACCACATCAAAATTTTCCCAGTTAAGATGTATAACCACAAAGTTTTCCAGGTAAAGATGTGCTGCCCTAAATATTTTGAGGTAAAGATGTATAACCCCCAATTTTTACAGATAAAGTTTTGCCATTCCAAAGTTGTCAATATAAAGATATGACACTTGCATTTTTTTTAAGGTAAAGATATCCCATTCCCATTTTTTTTTTCATATAAAGATATATCACCCCAGAATTTCTCAGCAAAAGATGTGCCATCTAAAAGTTTTCCAGGTAAAGATGTGTCACACCATATGTAGTTTCCAGTTAAATATGTGCCACACGAAAGTTTTTTTAGGTAAAGATGTGGCACCTAAAGTTTTATAGCTAAAGATCAGCTACCACGAAGTTGTCCAGATGAAGATGTAACCGTACAAAGTTTTCCAGGTAAAGATGTGGCACTACAAAGTTTTACAGGTAGAGATGTGCCACACCCAAAGTTTTCAGGTTAAGAATGTGCTGCCTTAATTTTTTCAGATAAAGATTTGCAACCACAAACTTTTCCAGGTAAAGATGTGCTACTTCTAAAATCCCAGGTAAAGATAAGCCACCCAATGCTTCTTCGGATGTTTTATCTATACCTGCTTCCCTAAATCTACTTTCGATGGTAAGATAACGTTCTTAAGCACTTTCCATGCCAATAAATTCGGTTCCAAACATTTCCATGTCAAGAATAGCGACCCCTTAAAGAGTTGGATTACCTATTCTTGAGACGCTCTCATTTGTTGAATCATGAGTTTTGTGCAGTTTCACTACATTGATTCTTGTTCCGTCGTTGGTTTGCCCCAATCAAGTAGTTTTCCAATTTAATGTAGTCAAAATCTATTAAAACATTTAAAATATTGAATAATTACCCGCTTCAATTGTCTTATTTTGGGTAATGGCATTTCCTTGAAGTTACGAGTATTAGTAAAATTTCTGTAGATAATTCGGAATATTCTTAGCTACAGAACCTAGAGCTTCCAGCCACTCTTTAGAAATTTTAGGGCTTAGCTAATATTTATTACCTCCAAATCATTCTCACTTTGCGCATCCATCAAAAGTGATCCAGACGTACTATAATTATAGTTTTATTCAATCCGCACGTTTTACGTTTCTCTACTTATCCTATCACATTTTCCATTTAATCGTTTATTGCCACATCACTGTGGCAATAAGGATCAGCGTTGAGTTATTAATCAAAGTCAAAACTATTGTAATAGACCTAACGCCGTTCCTTACATCAGTACTTTTATTCTCGTTGGTTTTGATGCATTATCTTTGTTTTACTAAAATAATTGGTTTAAGACCTTTTTCCTTCCTCTCTGATTTATTACATCTTGAACTTCATTTCCTGTTAATACTTTTATTATCCTTATCTCCCTGGATACTAAGAAATGTATGTATTCGTGTAATGGTAAATTTTATCTCTAAAAGTTTGATTTAGCCATGAAAAATTTATATATGGATTTATTTTTACACTAGGTTCCTTTATACCAACCATTTTCAACGGAAGTGATATCGCCCCCTAGGGAGCAAAAGTTCGGCTGAAGGGGACCGAAAGTTGAACTGAAGGGGACTAGAAAACCAGAGCTTTATCGGGTGCACAATGTACACCACAATCCACATTGTGAATTGAAATGCAAATTAGCATGTCCGAAAATGTATGTAAACGAGTGTTTGAATTTTTTTTTTCTCATGATAAAAAATATATAAATATCTATTTCTACTTTTGATGAACTTATAAAGTATATTCAATGCCAATTATATAACGAGGCTGGCACAATTTCAACGTGATACTTCAGAGGTCAGTAGCTCCTGCCACAACTATTTGGCATTGGCTTTTTATGTGGTAGCAAGCGGCTTCTGTTATGACTCACTTGCCATTGAAGCTTTGTGAAATATGGCAACTCTCCTGCTGGAATTTTAACTACAGCTGTACCAAGTAATTGGTGCTCCTGTTAATGATGAATATTGTTAGTTAGTTCTGCACTTATGAAATTTAATAGTTTCTAAAATTGATATAATAGATTTCCTAAATTCTTTTTCAGTGTTGTGATAATTTTAGGAGGGAAGATATTGGCGTTTATTATACAGAGTGTTCGGAAAGTCACTGTGCACTTTTCTAATAATTTTTTTTTATATTTCAGATTTCGACCCCAAACCATTCATGTTAATAAATATGTAAGTGCAACTGATAGCGGTGTTTAGAAACAAAATAAGAAGGGTCCAAGCCTGTATTGATGCCAAGGGGGGTCACTTTCAACATAATTTATAATTGTCATTCATATTTACCTCCTGTATTCTATATTAAAACATTTATGTTAATAAATATGTAAGTGCACAGTGACTTTCTGAATACCCTGTATATTCAGACCCATTCCTAAGAAATTATGTCAGCCAAAAATATATTTAGGCACTATTTTGAGGAATATTTGATTCTGGCCTTATAGAAATCCCGTATCATCAAAACAACCTATACCTGATACGCAAGAACTCATTTTTAAATATATCTATGAAACTAGCAAGGCGTATATAACATTAAAACAAAACATCCTTATAAATTGAACAAACCCAAAGCTTATTTCAAGAATTTAAAGAAATATTTTAATCAACTAACTACCATTTCATCATATATTTTTTAACAGTGCAGAAACAAGTAAAATTGATTTCTTGCGTGTAATAAATCGTGAAAATAATTGTAAAATATGGAAAAGCCTATTTAATTGCTAAAAATATTATAGGACCTTCGTTTGAAGTTCTCATGAAAACTGTGTATTACATTCAGATTCAGGAAATGGGTTAAAAGAATTACCGCTGAGCAAATATTCAATTCGGAGAAGAAGTGAGGAAATGTCATCTTATGTAGTAAACAAGCTTGTTGACATATTAAAAAATAATAAATTCTCATTTCTAATTGACGAATCTACAATATATTATAACGGGAGTTCTCAATGAATATTTCCATTTCATAGATGATCTGCGATCTTTGTGAAGAGATGTTGTTCAAAATATTTTTTGAAAGTGACACTATTAGATTATCTATTTTTAATGCTACAAAATCTTGGTTTGACCCCAAATAAAGTCCTTTGAAAATTTGCTATTTTGTGCAAGAGATGGTGTTCCATCCATGATTGGTAACCATACAGGATTTATTGCTCACGTATAAAAGTTATGCCTTTCTATTCTTACAGTACCATCGATTAGTTGCCACAAATATTAGTCCGGGTCTTCATGAGTCCCTGACCGTAGTTATTAAAACGGTTAATAAAATTAAATCTCAAAGAAAATATTATAGACTTGTTCAAGAGTTTTTAAGTGCTAGCGATAATCAGCACATAAGAATTATTCTCCATGCGGAGGTCCTCCGGCTTTCAAAGGCAACTTCTTGTCAAAATTTATAGTCCTATTTAATACAGGAGTTAACTTCCTGAAAAAATATTGATAGAATTTAAAGGAAGAACTAAGTATCCGATTTCAGATTTATTTCCATTCAAAGTTTAGCCATGAATGATCGATTCTATCGATTGTGATATGAAATCCATCAGTAAAGATATACAAGAAGAGCTTATTGACCTAAAATGTAATGATAAATGCAAGTACGAATGTGAAAGATTTGGAATAATTGAATTATAGTTGTCAAAAACAGCTAAACACCTGCATCCGAGCATATGGTCTAAAATGGCCAAAATATTGTTAAGGTTTCCAAAATTGTACCTTTGGAATGTGGATTTAGTGCAGTAAATAAAATCGTGACAAAAGAAATAAGAAGAATTGATAATGTCTGCAAGAAGAAATAAGGCTGAAACTTACCAATTTTTCTCCAGACATTAGAAATCTAACAAAGCACCAACCAACCACAAGGATCACATCAAAATTAAATTAAGAACTTAATTAAATTATCATAATAATAATTTAATAACTTTTCAAACAAGTTTTCAGTTTAATTATACCTAAAATTCGTTGACCCCTAACTTGAAGCTTCTCCTTTTAGTGTAATATATATTTTTTTGTAAGTGGCTACAGTATTGCGTGATTGCCTTATAAAATAGTGAAAGGCGTTGAGAAACTCTTTTCTATACCATCTTTGATTTCCTTTTGCTTGATTTAAATATATAGAATATATATTTTGTTTATAACCTAACTCTGAAGATGTTCATTGTTTCTTCAATGACCTTGGTTTTCTTGTTTATTTCTGTAAGATTTTTGGATCGTTTAACTTTTAAGAACCCGTCCTGCTTTAACTTTTCTGCTTAAGGCAAGTTTAAAAGTTTACTTTAATTCTGGCCATAATCATAATATTAAACGTTCAGTTTTTGCTCTTTTTTTTCTCTGGAGACTACACGTCAGTAGCCGGTAATCTCTCGACAACCAATTTTCTAAAATCATACAAAATGGTCATAAACTCTGTTGCCTTCGCAACTTTCTTGTTTCATGTCTAAATTTTATAAGAATATAACCTTCCTTCAACCTAACAAACATCCAACATTCATTAAATTATAAGAACGCTCTCATTCCAACTTTACCATTTTTCCTAGTCTCTTGAAATATTATATTATTTCGGTTCTGCTTAAATACGAATCAACTCGGTATAAAATGCTGGTACATAAACATACTACAAACTTGGGTGGATTCCTATGTGTATGATGTTGTGTTTGTTGTAAAATATAGGTTACAATGGACAAACTGGTAAATTCTTAGAATGCTTTTTTTGTACATTTGTCTGAAAATGATCATCCTATCAAATGAAATAACGCCAAATTTATTTAACTTTCTTTCATCTTCTTTCTCTTACTCTCTCCTACCTTTTCCTCTTTCTTTCGTGTACTAGATTTTGTGAAGATATTACTATTTCTACCCTTCCTGAATATATTTTCCACTTTAAATACATATTTTACTTCATTCCCCACCCTCTTTTCTTTTAACCCATTTGTCTTCATATCCACCTCTTAATTCTTAAGCCATCTCTTTATAATTGAGCGTTCTTGTTTGTAGACGGAGCTTTAGTTGAGTATTCGTATATATATATATATATATATATATATATATATATATATATATATGAATGCAATGTCCCGAAGGAAAAATGGGAAATGGTGTTTCTGAGTACTTTCGAACTTTACTAAGTTCCTTATCAAGGATAACTACAAGAAATAATATTATAATAGAGGAATATATTTATAAGAAAGAAAACTATAAAAGACCGCCCCCAAAACAAGAAATTACCAATGAGGGATACGGAAGAGGGAAGGTAAAGATTCACATTAAGAATTACAAGAAGCAGGTAGTAAGGTCAAACTAAGAAGACGAAAGGGTAACAGATTAAAAGAAATGGAGATAGCCTAACGAGAGAGATTATAAGAAACGAGGAGTGAAAGAGTGTGGAAGGCAAGAAGAAGGCGAAAAAAAACAATTTACATAACAGAGCAGTGACATAATTAAAAAACAAAATGGGTCCACATAACTAAAGATTGTATAAAAAAACGAACGACAACAGTCAGAACTAATTTCTTTAAGTATTAGTTTTTTATTTATTGCATATATTTTATACAAGCCAGTGGAAAGGTTAAAATTATTACAATGGCTTATAAAAGCACATTCAATGATATTCCTTTTTATAGGGTCATTGGAACGATAAATAAATTTTGCCGAGATCCATTTAATTAGATGGTCCTTATCTGACATGTGGACAAAGAAAGCAATATTATTTTCCCCTCTTCGGACATTATATTTATATTGATTTATGCGAATAGAAAGTTGTTTACGTGTTTGCCCATGATATTTACTTAGGCAACCAGAACACTCAACTGAATAAACCCTACCCAAACTATTACAATTATTACGGACTAATAAAATCTTTATGGTCGTCTCATATTTAAAAGCAACAGAAATGTTAAACTTATTCAAAAGACGGGGAAGATCACTAAAACAAAGAGAAAATGGTAGAACTAAAAGGTTATACCTATTAAAAGGAAGAGTAGGGACAATTTGATAAAATGTCTTTTTAGCAGAAGAAAGACAGTTTTGAAGAAATGGGTAAGGGTAACAAAGCTTATAGCCAATTTCAAAAATATTGGAAAATCAACATAAATATAATGTCCGAAGAGGGAAAAATAACAGTGCTTTCTTTGTCCATATGTCAGATAAGGACCATCTAATTAACTGGAACTAGGCAAAATTTATTTATCGTTCCAATGATCCTATAAAAAGGAATATCATTGAATGTACTTTTATAAGCCAATGTGATAATTTTAACCTTTCCACTGGCATATATAAAATAGATGCAATAATTAAAAAACTAATACTTAAAGAAATTAGTTCTGACTTTTGGCGTTCGTTTTATATACGATCTTTAGTTCTGTAGACCGATTTTGTTTTTTTATTATGTCACTGTCTGTTATATAAATTGCTTTTTTTTCGCCTTCTTCTTGCCTTCCACACTTACTCACTCCTCGTTTCTTATAATCTCTCTCGTTAAGCTATCTCCATTTCTTTTAATCTGTTACCCTTTCGGCTTCTTAGTTTGACCTTACTACCTGCTTCTCGTAATTCTCAATGTAAATCTTTACCTTCTTACTTCCGTATTCCTCATTGGTAATTTCTTGTTTTGGGGGCGGTCTTTTAAACTTTTCTTTCTTATAAATATATACCTCTATTATAATATTATTTCTTGTAGTTATCCTTGATAAGGCACCTAATAAAGTTCGAAAGTACTTGGAAACACCATTTCATTTTTTCCTGCGGTAAATTGCAATCATTTGCTACCCTCACGTGATACTTTGTGAGTTTTTCATTATATATATATATATATATATATATATATATATATATATATATAATCATTTCATGTAAACATTCCGTCAGTGTTCCTTGGGAAAAAACTGATAAAGTTCAAAAATACTCTGAATTCCCATTTCATTTTCTTCGTAGGTTATACATATATTCATTTATTGCTCCTCTTACGCGCTTCAAAGTGACGTTAAAAGTGATTTATACGAAAAAAATATTT
Source organism: Ceratothoa steindachneri (assembly GCA_963969495.1). Lineage (NCBI taxonomy): Eukaryota > Metazoa > Arthropoda > Malacostraca > Isopoda > Cymothoidae > Ceratothoa > Ceratothoa steindachneri. Next base: position 18,515,118 of record OZ018319.1, read on the forward strand.
ATCGATAGTTCAAGATATTATTAAATCAACAATATTAGCAGTAATTTTGTGTACATTTTTTTTTAATTTCGATGAGGACTATCACAACTTATAGGCAGGTCAAGGTGAACTCAAGAAGAAGAAATAATTTCAAGTCCTAATTTGGGGCAAATATTTACAAGTAAAATTTTACGCGGCCAAATGATGTGGTCAGGACCTTATATTTCGGGATTAGGGGATCATGATGGTTATTTGCGGCTTTTATTATACTTATAAGAATAATTTTAGGGCAAGAGTAAAGATAATCTCAAAAGTGTTGGCTTAGAAGTGTCTATAATTACAGAAATAGAGTCGTGCTCACTAATTAGAATGTAGAAGTAGATTATTTCATGCAATTTCGCTAGGTTTATAGTTTCTCTTGTTTTTTTGTGTTTTTGCTATATACTGGTAACTATAGATGTGTATATTGCAAAATTATCATTTTGGTATAATGCAAAACATATAAAATTACAATAATGCACTCTATATGTACCTATTGGAGTAGGAGGACGTTAGAACAAAGAGTGCAGCACAACTAAAATAGATCTTTGTGGTTTCAATATATCCTTAACATCTGCTTTTCTAAGGAATAATCATTCTCCTACTAACTAAAACCCGGTTTGGTGCCTAAGGGTACACTATATGCATTTTTCTCTTAATTAAGCTATTTCTTTCTCAAAAATATTCAGAATTTCATATCCTGAAATATGTTTTTGCATAACTTGGTGGATTTGGAATTTTATGATTGGACCCGAAACGTGACTTAATAAGCTTTTGTCTGACATGTTGCTCTTTTTTAAGGGATTACTTGGTTATTACAGTATTAGAAAATGGCAGTCTCGTGAGATCTTACGTGAAGTCAGTAGGTGTTAGAACACCTAGTTCATTACTGAATGGGACGCTTATTCGTAAATCCTAACATCCTTTACCTAATTCATTATTTTAATGCAATTTGCTCACCATGTAAATTATATTTTACTGTTGTATCAAATAGGTCTTAAAGGAAGAGATGTATGATTACATAATTACTTAGTCAACTTTGATTGAACTGCATTAGCTTGGTCAATCATGGCTACTGAAAAGAAGTCTAGTCAATATTGGAAGAAATTGGTGCTTATGGCGCTTATGAAAAACTCAAGGCGGTCTCATGGGTAGCATTGGAGAGCATGCTACAGCTGACATTTGGAGAAATGTGTGCTCTCTCGGTTCCATCGTCAGCAAGTAAATCTGTCACTGTATATATCTTCCACACTCTCCTACTTCCTCTATCTTCCTCCCTATCTTTACAGAACCCAACTAACAAACTTTCCTCTGGCGATGCTCTCGTTGGTTCTCGCATTAAATTTAAGGGAAAAATAGTTCCCTTATGAAGGCCCATTTAATCCAATATAGCTTATCTATTCTACATTTATTAAGACTTAAAAATGCATTATTCCAAGGATTTAAAAAGAAAGAATTCTATTTTTTTCGCAAGATTTAGGAAACAGAAGCAGGTGTTATAATTCAGTGTTATTAAATTTCAGAAATCATTGCAAAAATTAAAATTAAAATACATTTCAGGAAAAATATATCTTGATTTTAAACTTTCCATTAAAATTGATGGATGTGCAGTGATTCAGATTAAAATTAATTAACGTTATTAGGCCCAAAAGAAGCTTATTAGAGATTAAAACTACAGAATTTGCACTTAATAATTTTGAATTAATTATTCATATTTGAGCTATTCAAATGACACCAGGTGGTTGTATAAATTCCAAATGCGTGAAGACTATAGTCGGCATCTATAGGACTCATACTTTTAAAATATGTTCGTGTTTAGACTTCACTTTTGTAATGTATAAGTATTACATAAGCTTCATACTCAATTGATACTATATATCAATATAAGATGGTAAAATAAAATTGAGTGTAATTTTGCAAAAGATTTATTTATCAGTAAAAACGGAAAACAAATAATAGCAATATTAAATTAATATCTGGTATGACTCCTTTAGCATCACTAACAGCCGTAAGATGTCTCTTATAAGAATGGGTAAGATCTAGGGCAAGTTTCTGGAGGGAGTTCATTTCACTCTTCCTCACCAAACGTTTCAAATTCAACAATGTTGAAACCTTTGAGATCTTGGTAGGTTTAAGATCTAATGGCATTTGTAAATTTAGAGGGTGTGAAACTGATGGAGGAATATGAACTAATATCAGTTGATCAATTCTTGATATATATTGTATAACACATTGTCATCATTAAGATGATAAAAATATCACTTGAAGTACATAAGAATCATTTTCATGGTTATTGAAACAGTTAAAAATTTAAGTCAGCAGGTACGATCAAGGTTAAAAAACTTCCTTTACATGCGAACTTTTTTGCACGCAATTCTTTGGAAGACTCCTTTATATACAAAATTCTTTTGGCTTTTTGAATCCAAACTACTCAGCTAGATTTAGAAGCCTACTTACATTAATTAGGATTAAGGATACTTGTGCTAAGAGACATAAAATCTAAATTGAGGCATCTGCATTTCGCTTCCATCATCTCCAAGGAAATTTTAAAACATTAAGAAGCTGTAACCGTGTTTTCTAACCTTTCTATAATATAATTTACATACCAAATATCCCAAAATTACTAACCTTGACATAAATTAGTGAACAACCTTTTGGCTAAAATATGTATTAACATTACTTGAATGTTTACGTTCCTCAAAAATAAATTACATTTTTTTAAGGTTTATTTTCTTTTTACGAAAAAATGTTAGATCTTTTTGGTTTCAATAAGGAATTTATAAAAATAACATGCAATGAATCACAGCATAAATGTGAAAGATTTAGCAGGATGAAATTACGACTGACAAATATAAATATACAGTTCTATCTCTTTTTGCGCTCCTAAATGATGACTGTAATGTTGATATTTCCAATAATTTGGTTAAGCGTGGTATTAACGCACTAAACAAAATAATAACAAAGAAAATAATAGAAATGTTATAAAGATTTAAGGAGATATCTCAAAGGAGAATCTCCCTTAAATCACCCACATGATTTTTAGGAATGCGACTATGAGAGAGTAGTTGATGTGATTTAATTATATGTACATAATAAGGGCTTTCGACACAGTGTTGCAAAGCATTTGCTTGCAAATGGTATTCCGACGAAATTGCTCAAGTGAATTATTGTTTTATATCTCAGTGAAGGAAGTAATTTATCGGAGCTTCATAAGATGGAGACGTATTAATCTTGGGTTTCCAAGAGGATTGGATTCGAGGTCCTCTAATGTATATTCTTTCGTCAATAATTTTGATACTTATTTTGTAATTATTATATCTAAATTTTAAGATTACATGAAGCTTTGTAGAAAAGATACCATTAATTAAGATAATATAAAGCTATAAACTACTACTGAATAACTGGTTGGTAACAGCTTTTGTACCTTCAGATATGGCGTGTTTGGCCGACTCTCCACGAATGAAGTCGAACAGAGGTCAAAATTTTGCGTGAGGAGATGGTTGATTTCCCCCTGTAGTGATCTCAATTAGGTAAAAACCTTAAATCTCCAGATTTTTGTTATTCTTTCTAGTACGCCTTCTAATTCTGGTCTACATGCATTCTTGGTGATATTATGCCTTAAATAGTTCAGCATTTGGCACCAAAGAGATTTAAAACTAAATAATTAGTTGAAGAGAAATTTAAGGAATTAAACTTGCAAAAACCTAATCATATTAAAAAGTTTGCAACTTGTCTTTTTAACATTTTAAAAAGCTTTGACCCTATTATAATTGTACGACTTCTTTATACTGGAAGCGAATGATTAGACGAATAGACCACACATCACTTTCGAAGAAAATTTTACAAAATATCTTAAACTGCTAAAATAGTCTTGACACTCTGTTGAGTCTAACTCTGCAGTTAACGATTTTTTTTAAAAAGGTGAGTAGAAAATAAATGAGTTTTTTCCTGTGTGCACCAAGTAGTCTTTGATAGTTCTTAATTAATATCATATCATAAGAAAAATAAATTTTGTTTCAAATATTAAACCAATTACTATGGCAATGTAAGAAATTATCAAACATAAGAGAAGAAAGGTCCCTATAATTTCATTATCTTAACGTCCTTTACTTTTTAATGAATTAATAATAAAGTAAGTTCAATACAAATTTCTTACCTTGGTCATAAAATTTTGCAGAAACCTCAAGATTCTAAGATTGCTAAGTACTAATTCCTCTTCATATGCTCTATTCCCCGCAATTTTCCTCTGTATTTTTTTTCTTCCAGCCTTTTGGAAGAGCAGGATGGATGAGGCTGCTATTTAGTGCCTTTTCCAGTCTTCTCTTTAACTTCTTAGAATTATCAGTACTCACTATAGTCTCTTTAATCCCTCTCAAGCAACACTATATATATACGAATAAACACCCCACGAAGCTACATTGAATGAAACAATACAATAAATCTTACTGTTTTGAATTTGGGCCTCTTATCTCTTTGGATCCTCACAAGATCCCCAATAATCCAACGCAATCAACCTTCAAGCTCTTGTCTTGGCCTCGAATCCCCTTTAAACCATGTAATTAAAACCAATAACGCATCTTGCCATGGCAGAGATTTGCCCAGCCCTTTGTGCTCGTTATTCGGCTATCATTTATCTCCTTAAATGGCCTACGAGTTGCCACATTTTGTGCACTTGACATTCCGAATTAAAAGGAACACTGAAAATAGCTTCCTGACGTAACTTTTCTTTGTCTAACTCTTTATTAAAATTGTGGACAAGAGGATTTTTCATTTTTTCTACAATAAAAAAATGACTACTTAATAAGTAATAAAAGCAGGAGGGGCTGCAAAGACGAAGTAGATGCGAGGAAAAGGAAAATTAAAAAGTTTGCAGCACTTATATGTAAAAAGAAAGGTACATCGAATTTAATATGAGAGTAATGAAAATTAAACTTACAAATGATCTTTTAAAAGTCTGCTGTGAAAAATTAATAGGTTATGATAAATTTAGTTTGTACAGAAGTTTAGTTAGAATAGAAGTAAACTTCTTGCAGGAAATGTACGCTACTGTGTTCGAATTGCTAGTATTTTTAGGGCAACTAAACGTTATTTCTCATTTTCATTCGAATTTCCAGCATCATCATTTTTCAATTTTTCATTTTGAAGCAGAAAATCTTTTCTGCAATCTCCATGTGCAATTCAGGACTATTTATGTGCCAATCTTGGACAATATTTTGGCACATTTGTTAAGGCGAAATAAAAGTACCAGATATCTTGTAATACTCATCATGTGTAATGCTGAAATATCATGGATCAACTTTTTTATCATATTACTACAAAATTAAATGAAATTGTCTCACAAACGAGAATTTTAATTTTATGTTAGGAAGTGATATTTAACTAAGCAGTTTTAATCTCTAAATTTAATTTCTGATATTTTAAAATAAGTTTGCCTTATTTTAAATGTCTATCAAAACATAATACTGTCCAAAATTGGGAGAAAAGGTGGTTTTTCTTCGACATATGAAAATTAACAAAAAAGTTTTTATGAATGAAAATATTTTTAAGTATTATTTAAAACAATAAAATTTATCCAAAGTCGAAAGATTTTTATGTTATTAAATGCCAAAAATGGTTGATGAATTCATCTTTTACCTTTCCAATTGTGTTATCTTCCCCTCGACTAGGTATTTATCCCTTAGAAATCGGAACTTGTCCATTTGGTTGCAACTTAAAGCATGCAAAGTATTGCTTAGTTGAAGGCTAATATTAAGTCGTGTCCACAGTGTGACGTCACAACGTTTTTCTTTCATTTACGCCCTAATTGAAGACTTGTGTATGGAGGATGTTTTATTTTTTATATAGCACAAGTTTTTATCAGCAATTTTTTAACTTAAAGTGTTTAAACATATTAGGAAGTAGAAATCTTTTCGCCCTAAAGGTTAATATGCATAATTTAACTTCAAATTTTTAGTCGCGTCCTCGCGACTCTATAAGTGAATAGGTCGGTCGGTCAGGCGGATGGTAACCATTTTACTTTCCAATTAGTCAGTTTTTGGCTATAACAACGTAACTATTCGGCCGATTCTAATGAAATTTGACCTCCTTATGTTATTTTAGATTCTCTTTCGAATGATTTAATTTTTATAGTCATCCTAAAATTATTCCTGAAATTATTGGAAGTTTTGAAGGTTGTAAGGTCATAAGTCAGAATAATTGAGGGCACGTGACTTAGCTCGTTGACCTTGTTTTATTTTTTAGAACATTTAACGACCTTTGTCTTCGGTTTAACAACGAGTGTAAAAGATAGTGAAAGATTTAAAAGAAGTGGAATAGACAACCGGAGAGAAAGCACCTGTTTCTCTTGGGTCACTGGGGTCAGTAGGGTGTTTGTGCTTTTCCAGGTTAATCAGAAGTTACGTTTCTCACTTTTGAAGTTCTTTTATGCTTTTTTCAGTTGTGGTGGTTGTTCATAGGAGTTACTAAACAGTTACAATAGTCGCTCTTGGCCTAAGTATTCAGCTAAATAACTTTTTATATACATATTTAATCTATTTTTCTACAAATTTTTCCCTATTTCCTTTTTTAACTGGATAAAAATCGCCCGGATAAAGTTACTCGCATTTATGTATGGCCCTACATGATCGGGCTCATACCCATGTTCGCGACCGACAGCATAATTGACATAGCCCAAAGTCGAACCCAAACTTCATCGCAATTTAACTTCACAGCAACGTCCGGAAACAGACATTTATTGACCTTTCATATAATCACCGTTTCCAACCACAACCATTACAACTTTCAACATCAGGAAATTTATTTGCATAAACTTTAAACAAGTTAGCATAATTACCATTTTGAAATTTTAAAATAAGGCTGATCTAGACGGTTTTAAATAGAGGGGTGAGGCTTTTGTAGCCTCGCTTACCATGTAGGCGTTACAGCATATGATGTTGCCTTTTAAAAATTTTAGGAGTACTAAACTCCCATGGCTCAAAAGTGCACGTGGTGTAGTATTACAATGTCCACAGACACCAAACGGAAGAAAACAGGAATAAAAGGTGTATACTCCTCCCATTTTGCGGGGAGGACTTAATTTGATCATCTCTGACCTAAAGCCTTCAAGTGGACTTTAAGGTCTTTGCTAGATTTGATTGTATAATTCTAAAATATTATAAGAAACAAACGGATAACTAGGCAAAACATTATAAATATCTGGTTTCAAACTAGCTTAATGTCATTCCAACAGATATTGAGTCAGAATATACATCTCTCAACGTTATCAGCGGGTCACCCTGGCAAGATCCCGATTCGGTCACTATTCCAAATCTGAATCTATCTAAACAGCACACTTGCCGGACTGATACATCGGGTTCCCTGCCAATAGGAACCATATTGAGCTCAATGCATTTTTATGTTATGCCCTAAACCTGTACAAAATGTACAGGTATATGGAATGTTGTATCGTTGAAAGAACCCTAACCGATCGCAGAAATTCGTCAAGGAAATAGACCTTAGCCAAGGGAAACTTAAATAATTAATCAGATATATGTCCACCCTCCCCCACTTAAGGAGCACCATAGTTCTCATACCCGAAGCACAGTAAATAGTATCTGTGTAAGACTTGTTAGCGAAAATCACTTTGAGTCTTCCTTCAGCAAAACTAACATGCTTAGTTTTCCATTTAAGGCATTCGTTTTCAACCGGGATGCCGCAAGAGTCAACTAAGGGTGCCGCGAGAGTCAACTAAGGGTGCCGCGGGAGCGACAGTAGAAATCATTTTTAAAATGTCTCACTTTTAAAAAAAAAATATGAATTTCATGCATTTTTAAAAAATCTAACGACAATTAAGAGTATTTTGAAACTCGCTTCTCTGCTTTGTGCAACATAAAAACAACGAAAAGAGAAAGATTGGAGACAGTGAATGAAGAAATGAGAGTCGCCTCCTCAACAAAACGTCCCATTATTAAAGATTCATGTGATACGCATTAAGCTCTAATTTCCCATTTTCAAATTTTCCTATCTTTTTTCGATTTTTTCTGTCTTATTTCGATTAATTTTGAAGTGCTTTCCAAGTAATTATGTAGTTTTATGTAAATTATATTATATTGGGGTGAGGCGGCTGCTTCTAGATAGCAATTAGGGTACTAACATCATCATAAGGATGAAAATAAATGATTTAAGACGTATCCGAATGGTCCACTCTACTACGGCGGCTGTACATTGCTCCCTATAGTGACCCGTAGTACGGATCCCATTTTAAACTGTGGGGCCGCGTTGAGATATAAAATGCAACGAAATGAGTACAGATCAGTGGTACTCGTATCTTACCAAATTAATTAGGGAATGGATCAATTTCCTGGTACCTGGATCCTCTGCCTCGTTTCATCCCTGGGAGTGAACAATTTGTCCTTTTTCTTCAAATTCTTCTAAAGTAATATGTATGGACATACAGTACAGAACAATAGTAAATAAAAGGTATTCTCTATATAGACCTTGAGACTTGGTTAATGTCATTTAGTGACATTTCAGTCATATTCAATAAAATTGAGTTGAAATGACGAGATTCTCTTCCAATGTCCCTTTCTCTTGCCATTTAAAACTCGGGTTTCCAATTTCACGCTCTCATCCACCGCTAATTTCTTCTGTCTTTGTACTAGAGAGAACAGGATCTGTGACTACGGAATCTCCGCATTATCTTTCTCTCTTTGAAAGGCCTTTGAAAGGCAGAGCTGAAAATGATGAAAGCCCTTTAGTCGTTCAATCCGGGGAAACATGGCGATGATTCTTCTTGTAGTGAATAATTGAACCTTTTTAATTTGTATAAAAAGCCTGTAGAAGTACTTTCAAGCTTGGATATTGATTCGATGACGCTTTAGGTAGGTTTTAAATTATATGATTGGTAGCTCAGTGGTAGAGCACTCGACTGACAATTGAGAGAAAATGGCCAGAATATTTCAATTATTTCGGAAGTGTTATTATTGTCTTATTAAGTATGGATTGCCTTTATTATTATATATATATGTGCGTGTGTGAGAGAGAAGATAATAGTAAACAACGATATTTGAATCAAGATTTATTTATAAACAACGGATTAGTTTCGGCCAAGTTATAATTGACATTTTCAACTAAGTAATGAAAAAGCCAAGGAACAAAAACTAAACAAAATGAAAACGCAGGAAACAATCTGGAAACTAACTAATCTCCGAAAGCAATTGCTTTCGGGGGTTTATAAATACGACTGGCGACTTTATTCGATATATATTTGTTGAATTTGTATTGCCCTCTAGATGAATTAAAATTATCAACTTTGTTAATGATGATAGATTCCGCAATTCTCCTCTCAATATAATTGTTTGGTTTATAAATAAGTTTGCTTGGTTGAAATCGATTCTATGGTCGTACTTTTGCATGTGCATAAAGAGACTTGAAGAGTTTGTACACCTTCAGAGGCTTGATGTTTTTTTATCCTCTAAGATGTATGCCAAATTACAATTATGGCATGGTATGCCCCAGCATCGTGATTGATTGGACGCTGTCTAGTCAAGGATTTTCGTATGGTATTACAATATTTAAATGTAATATTTGTCATTTCCGTTCGCATAAGATTTTCAGGGGGCAAGGCTGGAGCATATGGGAAACTATTAGCCTAGTCTATTCTAGCAGAGTATTGGCTGAATAGTTATAATGTTATTGCAAAAACAAAATAATTACCGAGCTCACCTTGGAAGGACTTTGACAAGTATATCATTCGAAAGAGAATGTAAAACAACATAAGGGTTTCAAATTCTGTTGGAATCGAAGGCATAGGTATGATTTTATTGCTAAAACAGAATAATTCACGGCTAACCATGGTAGGACTTTGGCAATTATAGCATTCGAAAGAAAATGTAAAATAACATAAGGTTTTCAAATTTCATTAGAATCAGCCAAATAGTTATGATGTTATTACAAAAACAACAAAAAAGCAAAACAGGCACTGACCGACATAGTGAGATGTAGAGTCGCTGGTGACCTGACTCGCACCCGACTAAAAAATCACAAAGGGGAACCCAAGTGATAACATGAGGAAACAACTTAAACAAACAAACAAACACTCACTACAAGCAAATAAACAGGAAAGCAAAAAATAACTCTGGCTTAAGCTCAAACACATAGAAACAACGGCATGAATGCTACAGAATACACATGAATGCAACAGTGAATAAATGACAATAAATAAGAGAAATTAGACGGACCACCCACCAAGTTAATTAAAGAGAATAAATAAGAATACAAATAACAGAGAGAGTGATGGTAATTGTCGGTTATCCCACAACCTACGGAGAAGTTGCTCAGAAAGTCTTGGATAATTGAAAGAAGAATGACATAGTAAAATTATGGACCTAGGCTCCGATTCCAAGTTAATCAGTAGTTCTAAATAATAGAATATTCCATGTTTTGTCTTCTATCCCCCTGATTGCAGGAAGAAGGTCACTTATATCAACGTCTTCTCTCTAATGATTTCTCTTTTCACCCAGTTTTCTTCTCTTATCCCTCCACTCCACTCTGCCGTTCCTTCTCCATTGGGCACACCAAGTACGGTGGGACCTAGTATTGAAAGGCGTTGGTGAGCCAAGAGGAGTTGCATGGATGTATTTTCCCTTTCTTCCCCGCCTGGAGGGGAGGGGGGAGAACCGTTGGACGATACTCTATTCATCTTTCACAGAAATAGAAAGAAAAAAAGGAAGAATTTGTTCTACAGAAAAATGTCGGGATAAAACATTCCTTGCAATTGAAATTTGAGCCTTCTTATTTACTATCTTTCATCATCATATATATATATATAATTTTCAAGATGAATCCAATGACGAAAAATAATCCAATCATTTTTCTAAATCCATTTATTCAAATTAACAACGTTTCGAGCTTGTGCGCTCATTTAATAATAATGAGAAATATAGCTTTAGATTACTTACATGAATTGATTGTAATAACTGTGGGAAGTAGGGTAAATGCTTAATTCACTCTATGCATTTTAAATAAATAATACTGAAAAGTTATGATATACAAAAGGTTTTTGGTAACTATAGTGAAGAACGCACTTTAACACAAAGGTGATGAAATATTTCAACTGACGAATATTTGAACAATATTATTGAGTATGGTTTGTTAGGTTATGGTTTTTACAGAACATGAAGAGGAACTGACGAATTATCTGAATGAAGAGTAGGTTTTAAAGATTTAATATATATATTGATTCTGCGATCTTGAGTGTGGTTGGACATTCATTGCTGTTTGGTAATCTTGTTTCTTAGTTAGTGACATATGTTTGGTCCTCATACCCACGAGTTAGCGACTGGTGTTTGGTATTCTTGTTCCTTAGTTTTTGAGGGATTATGGTAATTTTGTTCAGCAGTTATTGACTGGTGTTTGTTACTCTTATAACTTAGTTATTACTGGTGTTTGTTACTCTTGTTCCTTAGTTAGTGACAGTGTTTTGTACTCTTGGTCATTAGTTATTGACTGTTGCTCGTTATTCTTGTTCCTGAGTTAGTGGAAATCTTTGCTACTATTGTTATTTAGTAACTGACGATGTATGGTAGTCTTATTCATTAGTTATTGACTGGTGATTGGAATTCTTGTTTTTTAGTTATTGATTGGTGTTTGTACTCTTATTTTTTATTTAATGACAGAGATTTTTAGTCTTGTTAATTAGTTGATGTTTGGTTCTCTTGTCCCATAGTAATTGAGAGTTGTATAGAGTAATGATAGGGACGAGGATGTGAATAATGGCGAGGAAACTTAATTTCTTTTGGTGCCAATCTAAGTTCTCAAATTTCTGTTTAAGCACAGCTGTAAAAAAAACCCCCTTTAATTAAGGATATTTATATTCTTGATTCACTCTTGCACACGACTCTATAGATTACTATGTCGGATGTCGGTCAGATGGTAACTATTTTACTTTTCAATTAATTTTATTTGCAATAACATCCTAACTATTCGCTTGAATCTAACGAAATTTGAAACCCTTATGTTGCTTTACAATTTTTTCAAATGATATAATTACCAAGGTCCTCCCAAGGTTAGTCCGGGAATTATTAAATTAAAACTAATGATGGATCCGATTGCCCCACTCGTTGAAGGTTTTGAAGGGCGTAAGGTCATAGGGTCATAGGATCATAAGTCAAAATAGTTGACAGGACGTGACTTAGGTTTGTAAACCTTATTAACGATCTTAGCAACAGACTGTGACTGAAGTGAGTCATATATAAATACGGTATAGACTTCGTATTCATAACTTTTCTCCTATAAATGTTGAACAGAAGTTATATTATTATATGAAAAACTAAGTGTGATCGTCTTTGGTGGTGGTGGTGGTTGCAAATTAAGTGAATATCAATTGTTTGGTGTATTACTAATCATTCGAAGACTGATTAGCTTACACTTCTTAGCTCTTCGCTCTCTTTCTCTCTCTCTCAATCTTCTTCTTTTTAATCATTTTATAAACGAGAGGATACTAATAAGCAAGACGTTGTATTTCACCGTTAGATGTTCTTTCATTACTACTATTTTACACGTTTTGGATCATTGATTATTTTAATTATGTTTACGAATGGGACTTACTCTTATTTGTATTAAATTTAATATCTTGGTTTATTTCCCTACGTTCTTGAATTTCTTAATTAAATTCGTCAATATTTTCTATAATTTGGGGATTCTTTAATAATTTCATGTCCTAGTAATAACTCTATTTTTGCAATCTCTCTTTATTTTAGGTGTAATTTCATCTATTCCAGTTATTTATTTTCTTTAGCTTAGTTTAATAAATTGATATGATACATTTTGTGATTATTGCTGATTTCTTTCTTCAAAATTTGACTTGGTTCATTATAATGTTTTCTTCAGCTTATTTTACATCCCATATCATTATGGGTTCAAGGTTCATTCTATGTTAACTTCTACAGGTCCTTGTTTTGACTGTGATTATAAGTTTCCTTCCACTTTATTTTACTGTAATTTAATAATATTTACTTCCTCTATATATTTATAAGATATATGATAATATATTTCTCTTAGGTTGTACACAATGATTGCTACGATCAGATGTTTTAATTGTTAAATCGTACACTGATGCAATTGGAAATGTGTACGCGGATGTTTTATGAAAGAGCACAATGTGAATGACGAGAATATAAGAAGACTAATTCGATATTTTTCGAAGACTTTAAAAAAACTTTGAGAGCAGTTAATCATGAACATCCTTAACCATTACACTTAATAGTTTAGTTTACAAAGTAACCTCATTCGTGCCTATTATTTTTTCCACAAAGCATGACAAAATTCAATATTCCCAGAAGAATATTGGATAAGGAACGACAACTACTGTTCACTGCCCTTAAAATTCACATTTAAACAAATTGAGAACTACTACATGCAAAGTGATTCTCATTTTAATCACTTCTCGTAAGACTATTTTATTACCCCCCAAAATTTAGGAGACGCTCAGCAATTCATCTTAGAGCCATTATTCCAAATTTTTTTTATAGCTAAATGATAAAATGATTGCGTCATGATCGTAAACTCTGAGGAAAAAAGGTCGACTTGAGAAAAGTAATAATCTCCAATGAATCGTCATTTACATAATTGCTTAAAACAGGTTGGGTTTCTTCACGGAAATTTTCCATTGAACCTGATAAACCAGTTCCAACGGTCATTAAGCGAATCTATGATTGCAAAGAATCGCCATATCCTCCTCTCTGGACGGAGAATCCATATTTTATTCCGCTGATGTCAATGAGGTTATGGGCATCACATGCTAATCATACTGTATAAATATTTACCAAAAATCTACCGTTTCACAACATGATAATAGGCCCATAAAATGAGGCATACTAGTAAATTTATAATTAATAGGACCTATTTGAACTTTGATAACCTCCCTAGCTAACCCATTCACATATACAATTTTGGAAGAACAAACTGAGAAGTACTTTACTTCTAAAAATCCATTTAAATGAGTAATTTAAAATTTGATGAGAAAACTGGTTCTGATCTTCTACTAGATTATATAATGTAGATATATTAAGGAAATGGAAGGTAAATATGATAGACTGTACTTCTTCCTCGAAAGGTGATTGGGGCCAAAGAACATTTGGGATGTTTAGAAAAAAAAGGAAGAAATATTCTTGGTAATTGATTTAGTGAAAAGATTCTTCTCTGGGTGGAGAAAGAGAGGGAGAGAGAGAACGCAAGAGAGAGACTGAGTGAGTGAAATTGAGAGAAAGAGAGAGCGAGAGAGATAGGGAGGGAGTAAGAAAGGGAAAGAGATAGTGATAGGTATAGAGAGAGATATAGAGAGTGAGATAGTAATAGAGACAAAGATATATATATATATATATATATATATATATATATATATAGGTAGAGATAGAAGGTAGAGGGGAAGTGAGAAGAAACATTTCTTGGTAATTGATTTAACGAAAAGATTTTTCTCTGGAGAGAGAGAGAGAGAACGCAGGAGATAGATTGACTGAGTGAAATAGAGAGAAAAAGAGAGCGAGAGAGATAGGGAGGGAATAAGAGAAGGAAAGAGATAGTGATAGGTATAGAGAGATATATAGACAGAGATAGTAATAGAGACAAGGAGAGAGATATAGATCTAGGTAGAGATAGAAGGTAGAGGGGAAGTGAGAGGAAGAGTGAATGAGAGCGATAGGAGTGAGAGTGTGACAATATATGTGAGAGTGAAAGAGGGGAAGATAAACAAATGGCTCCTGGCAAACAGAGATAATTCAACGACCGAGACTCAGAATCTAGACTGAATCTGGATCTCAAAATGAATACAATAAAAGGAATATTCTATTACAAAGAGCCCTATTGAAAGACTTCTGAAAAAATTATTTTCCTTTCAATAGCCATTCGTTAAACCGAAGAAATGAACGAAATTTGAGAACGTTCATGAATTGTTTCCAGGAACGTAGTTGCTAGGTGGAGAGATTAGTGAATGTGTGTCAAGAATTCGATTCCGAGAGACCCAAATTATCCTCACAAAGGACAATTGACCCTTAATCGCACAGACATGGTCAGTCCATGAGAAAGAAACGGAAAATTAGTTTACTTAACAATATTAATATGGATATAAAGATCTTAGCCATTTATATTACCAAAAAAATCATTTGTTCCAGTCATGTACGCTATATTAAAAATAAAATACGATCATTAGGTTGAATATGATTGTAACTACTATAAAAAAGGAGACATATCAAATTGCATTTTAACAGGGAGGCTGAAGCCATCTGAGAATCTTCCCCTCATTCGGCCTATAAAACAAACACAGCTAATGAATCTGGTAACTCTGCCAATCAATGGAAATTGTGACAATCGCTTTTTAGGTTGATTTTCCCACGTATGAATCGATAAACACAATTCCTTGCCACCCACCTCTGAATATTACGTTTTAGTCCTTAACAACTAAATGTATAAACAATTTTATTTGCTCTATCTTCCATGAAAAGCACAAATTAGTTAATATTGCTACTATACATCTGCTTTGCTACATGGATGAACATAGTTTTCATATAAAAATGAGATATAGAGAGAGTAAATTTTCTAATCTCATTTATGTTCTATTCTGACCTGTCTGTAGGTAAGAAACATAACCTGGATGGAAGTCTTCGTAGGATATTTTGAGCCCAATCTTTGCCCCCCAGATGAGTATAGAATTCCATAAAAGATTCAAGAATAAGCAGGTATGATAGATAAATATCCACTGACTCATACACTCCACCAATCTTTCTACAATTACACATTAACAATCCCATACGGATAGTAATTTTACGTTAACTAATTTGGAAGCTCCTTCAAAAGTGATCCAATTAAGTGAGTTGATCAGTACATAAAAGATCATTAACTTTATTCTGTTTACCTCTGAAGGTTATCTGTACTGAAGCCAACAAACTTTCCTTCCAGCCGCGACAGCGAAATTCGCTTCTATTAATCAGTCGGGTAGATTATTTATGTATTCCGTTTCAATTAAGCACAGTCTCCGTGGAGATTAGAACATAGATGAATAGTCATAAAGTTAATTATTGCATGGAGAGATAAGTCTGTAACCTTATTAGGGTCTAATGTAATTATAGAAATGTATACATATATCTCTCCTTGGAACCATTTGTAAAATATCAGGTAGCAAAAAAAATTAGCGCGGGATTTTTTTCTCGGATACATATAAACCAAAATACTGTTTAAATAATACAAGTTATTATACCATAAAGTGTTTATCTATTTAAGATATCTCTTCCCGACAAAACAAACGTTAATCAATACCTCTTGAAAGAAACCTATTGAGTTTAAAGAAAAAAATATTGGTCTCTCTTCGAATTTGATTGAATACAGCCTGAAACACTTTTAATTATACGTTGTACAACTGTGAATAGTTAAACGTGAACTTATCCGAAAACATCGAGTCATGGTCGATTTCAAAGTTGTGTTTCAGCAAGACTTTGCATGACCACAAATGGCACGTGTATTGTGAGAGTCATAATTAGTCTAGGTTGGGAGTTATTGCATCATATATCATATTCTTCTGATATATTTTCTTCAGATTGACACCTTTTTTCATTTTATGTTCCCATTATACACCGGTAATTTATTAAAGGGGTTATGTACAAAACAGAAGGGGTTATGGAAGAACGCGGATACTATGGAAAGTGGATAGTATAGATTAAGCAATTTAGCCAGATATATATTTGTTGAAAAACAATTCTCATATGTTATTCGGTTCTTAAATCTCCCTCTGTCACAAGCCTACCAGTATTGCTCGAAAACTATGGTCGCAATATACACAATCTCTATCCAAAAATCAGCATTTTACCAAAGCTAAAAATCTACAATAAGTCGGCTTATACAAACAGGTATTTGTTTTTTATAGTATGTTTGTAAATGAAAAAGTAAAAGCAACATTATACTCATTCATAAAAACTATTTATAAGATATATATACCCCATATTCACCAAGCCCATAGCTATAAGCTTCACTGACAAAAAATTACAAAATGCAATGGGTTAATTAGGAATAAAAGAAACAGCTCCAAATCGTCCAGTAAGCCGTAAACTCAATTATGACGAGACCGGGTAAAATTTTAAATATTATTTGATGAGAGGAGTGTTTAGGGTACATTTATTTATAAATTAACTAGATATGACATTTACAAATAAAAAAAATTAAATTTACTGAATTTTTTTCATTTATTGCGGTATTTCAAATATTACTATCGAAACATTTTGGAACGGTTTTGTTTCAAAACAGGGGTTGCCAAGTTTCAAAAATTTGACCTTTTCTCAGCTTATTTATGTTCTTATTCTTATTTGATTTTTAATCATCGACCCATAGAAATATTTTCATTAATATTTAGCTATATTATTTATCTTTATGACTAATTTTCAACCTGTGTTATGGATAATATTATTACTTGTCAACATAGCGCATCAAAGTCTCGCAGCAGTCATCCAAAACGTTTCAAGGATTTATTTATACCACATATAAATAATTATATCATAGTTAACTTCCTTTTGTCCGAAGCGTTTCGAAAAATGTGACATGATTAATTTAGGCATTTATTTTCTAAGCAGTTTGCAAACAAACAGTGAGTAGAAAATGAGTCTATGAGTATTGTCTTTTTCCACATCAAAATCTCGTTGCAAAATCAAGCTCTCAAATTTGGGCCTAACTTTCTCTTTATAAACAAAGTTGAATCTATACAAAATACCAACTAAAATCCTTAGTTCTCAAATTATTTTTTTTACAATTAGTTAATATAAATAAATAATCTTTATTTTATTAATTGTGTTAACGCAAATTAATATTAATATAAATAAATAATCTTTATTTTATTACTTGTGTTAACGCAAATTAATATTAACATAAATTTCCATCTGAATTAAAATGAACCTCATAGATGGTATTACTTACAACCGAAGACTTAAAAAACCACCATTAAGACCCAGCAATAGCAAAACACTAAAAGGAATTAAATAAATTCAAAAAATAGAGTTTAATACCAAAATAAGGAGGAAATTACTGTGTGGAAGAAAACACCCCACGTTGATGCCGGGGAAAGTAAACTACCATCACCATGACTAGAAAATAGTGACTACTTTGTTGACCTGACTCCCAGAGAAGAGACCCTGCCGGGTGGGGGAGGGGTTTTCAAAGGAAAAACAAGCTTCTGGAAGTGGAGTCAAAATAAGCAATCTTATTTTCCCGCTGGCGAGGATTTTATGCAAACCTCATTTTGAAGCTTAAATGACATCGTCCACAATAATTTGATGGCCATAAAGAAAACCTACATTCTAGGGAGACATTCACACTTTACACATTTAGATAGATAGATAGATAGTGACTTGCTCAATGAAAACATCGCTTTCTCATTTCACCGAAGTTAGTCGCCGGATGGAGTCATGATTATTCGAATTGATTTCACAGCGGCCAACATGCGCTCTGATGACCGCCGTTCGGATCCTACTTTAATCAGTAGGTTCTACTGAGAAATAAAAGGTATTGGAGTATAAAGCGGCGTTAAAAGCCTACCATAATATATATTCTTAGATTTTAGTGTTATATTTTTAGTCGCGTGAAGTGAATCTCTATGTTACTATGGCGGTCCGTAGGTTGGTCGGTCGGATGGAAACCATTTTACTTTTCAATTATTTATTTGGCAATAACATTGTAACTATTCCGGCCAATTTTAACAGAATTTGAAACCATCATGTTGGTTTTACATTCTCTTTCAAATGGTATAGTTGCCAAAGGCCCCCTAAGGTTTTTAAATGATATAATTGCCAAGGTCTTCCCAAGGTTAGTACGGTAATTATTAAAAGAAAACTAACTATGGGTCGAATTGCCCCACTTGTTGAAAGTTTTGAAGGTCTTAAGGTGATATGGTCATAGGGTCATAGGTCAGAATAATTAAGAGCGCGCGAGACGTAGGTCTGTTGACCTTGTTTTATCTGTCTTCTTTAACTTTCTTAGTCAAACTGGTTAAATATTCAAGATTTTAAGGAGTGAGGCTTGATGTTGAAGTTGATGTTGATGTTGAAGTTGATGTTGAAGTTGATGTTGAAGTTGAAGTTGAATTTGGTGATGATATTTAAGTTGATGCTGATGTTGAAGTTGATGTTAAAGTTGGTTTTAATGTTGATGTTGGTGTCGGTGTTGATGTTGATGTTGAAGTTGATGATGTTGAAGTTAATGTTAAAGTTTATGTTAATGTTGATGTTGAAGTTGATGTTGAAGTTGATGTTGATATTGATGTTTATATAGCTCGAATTTCCTTGTAGTCTCCAACCTAATTTAATTATCCCCTTTTTTCGCGTTCCCATTAAAAAATAGTTCTCCTAAAGTAAATATATTCTTGTACCTGCTCTAAAATTAGCTAATCGAATCTAATTAGCATACATTATTTTTTTCCTGTTTAAAGTTATAAATAAAATGTTTTTTAAAGAATTTAATCTTCAAACGACATTTTCTGCAAAAGACAACAAGAACTTTATTCAACGCGAATGTTATTCAAATACCCGAAGCTAAAGATAAATTATTATTAATTATTTTTTTAGAAATTTAGGAAATAAATGACTCACATACCAAAAAGCTACATCAACACTTCATTTTAGATTAGGTCTTCCTTAGAAAGGGAATTATTTTCTAAAGTTCAAAAGCGCAAAAGCTAAGAATTGATGTGTTGGCCACTTAACTAATTTAGGAAATTACTTTCAGGAAAGTTTTTGACACTATCGATTATTCGCTAGAATTAGAGTTACCACACAGGCCTTTCGTTGTAATTACTAAAATTAAATCCTGGCGTCTCTACTAGTTAAAAATCTTCATTAAAACCATTATAGTTTAGGTTAAGTTCTTCTGTTTCCTAGTAGTTTCAGTTTGATACATTTAAAATTTTTATTTAGTTTTTTCGATAATAATTGCATGACAACAGGTACAATTAGGAAGAGAGGGTCAATAATTGCATGTCAGTAGGGATTAATAGGGAACATGTACTTAATAATTACATGGCTATAGAAAAAATAGAGAATAATAGGGAGCAGAATATCAATAATTACACGGTAGGAGGGATAAAAGAAAACAGGAACTCGATAATTACATGGCAGCAGGGATAAAAGAAAACAGGAACTCGATAATTACATGGCAGCAGGGATAAAAGAAAACAGGAACTCGATAATTACATGGCAGCAGGGATAAAAGGTAACAGGAGCTAAATAATTTCGTGCTAGTAGGGACTTAAGGGAACATGGACTGATAGTTGCATGTAAGTAGTGACGGTCGGAGAAAGGAACTCAATAGTTACATTGTAGTAGGGATAAAGGGAACAGAAACTTGATAATTGAATGGCAGTAAGGATAATAACAAACAAGAACTCAATAATGGTGTTGTAGCACCTGAAATGTGCATCTGATTTCTGGCTAACTCATCGCCAGTAATTTTAAGCTTAGCATCGTCCTTTTCAAAAAGTATTTCCGAATATGAACCTACGCTCAGACAGACCATTGATGCATATATTGTAAAGTTTTGGTACGTTCTATATAGATTATTGGAGCTTTTTATTTCATAAATACTTATTTATTTATATACATAAGGTGGGAGCAATCGCGGCCTAGATACTAGATAGCCTTCTGCTATTCTGGATTCCATACGCAAGAAAATAAAAGACTCTGTTTTCGCAGGAACAACCGTTAAAACAATGAAGCAAATCTTTAAGTTTTTGATAAGAGGTTATCATACGAATGTTGAAGCGCTGAAAACTATTTAGTTCACATTAATTAAGCATCTGGGATCCACTGACTTTGACACCATACAACGATCGAGTCTTATTAAAGTTATAAAGTCATAAACAAGTGATTAATTCGGATCCACTGACTTTGACACCATACAACGATCGAGTTTTATTCAAGTTATAAAGTCATAAACAAGTGATTAATGCGGATCCACTGACTTTGACACCATACAAAGATCCATTCTTATTCAAGTTATAAAGTCATAAACAAGTGATTAATGCGGATCCACTGACTTTGACACCATACAACGATCGAGTCTTATTCAAGTTATAAAGTCATAAACAAGTGATTAATGTGGATCCACTGACTTTGACACCATACAACGATCGAGTCTTATTCAAGTTATAAAGTCATAAACAAGTGATTAATGCGGATCCACTGACTTTGACACCATACAACGATCGAGTCTTATTCAAGTTATAAAGTCATAAACAAGTGATTAATGCGGATTAAACGAACTCAAATTGAGCACTTTCGTACCGCGACTTGGGTATTTAAGAGTCTATTACGTTGGTCAGACAAATGGTAATTGCAATAATAATGGGGTATATTTAAGGTCAAGTTTTAAATAGGAATTTGAGTTCTCTAAGTCACGTCTATTGTTTGGCGTGGCCAGAGAATTTGCCTATGTGTCTTAGCTCCAGGCGTTATATGCAGATCTCAGTGTATGTATGTGTTTATGTCGAGCGATGGTCGTTGTCGAGGTTTAGTGAGTGCGTAATCTCAGTCCCACTTCCTGGACATATATTTTATTACTGCACCAAGGTGAAGCGGAGGTGAAGTGTATCCAATACACCTACCGTAGCCTCTTCCGGTGAATAAGAATAACCCCGGTGCTTCCCTTTTGATCAAAATAAAGATAATGATTCCCTAAGTGTGTTCCCACTCAGTAAAAGCCAGTCATGGGTGGACCTGTGTAATATTGAGATTTAAGCAGAGTGGATTGCTTAATAATTGCCAAAGATCGTCCAAAATAGTGAAACACACAGATACAAAAATAATCTTTAATCGACATGAATTAGAAATAGGAAACAGCGTATATAGGTATAAATAGAATTAATCTTTGCACTGAATAAGTAAGTCTACATAATGTCGTGGGGATTACACTGGAAAATTACTCATTAGGATGCTTGCGTCTTAATGGCATCCGGCAGAATGAATGGAATAATATTATTGAATTAAACACTGAATTAATTACTTCTAATACTCGAGGTTATGGGCTCGGGATGGGAATTCTAGTTAACGAATAAACTGGTGAAGTTAGGGGAGGGTATAATTTACTTTAACGACACCTTTGAGTTCGAAAGTATTTTGAGAATGATAGTGAAGATCTTCTTCTGGTAACGATGATCGCACTTAGTCCGGCCATTCGAGGTTACTGAATGAGAAGGTAATCCTAGACCGGTAATATAATGATTCTATGCCGGATCATGAAGGCGAGCCTAACTATGGCTCAAATCGGACTTCTTCTTTGAAGTGCTTGTCCAATTATTTGGCTCCTGGAGTGCGTAGCCAAAACTGATTACCTAGCTTCGTCTAGGGTAATCCGCAGAGGGAGGTCTTGTGTAACCTCAGACTCTGAATGGAGGGGGGGAGGGGTCTGTGAGAAGTTTGGCACCTACAAGTACCGTGACAGCAACACACAAATTTCCCGAAGTTTCTTTCTTACACCGGGCGAACTGTTTCATTTGTGTGACTAGCTCTCCACACTCAACGTAGGTCCAAAATCTTTTGCCTGACTCCAGGTAGAAGTTTCCCTTTTATTTCCCTCATGAGCAAAAATCGGGAGAGAGCACCGAATTCTCGTTAAATTCGTATCGCTGCGCGAAAGACCTTTTGATCTGCCGCCAGACAAAGTAAATCCTTCACACCTTCGAGTTATCCTTGCTCCACGTCGCGGTTTTCGACAGCGCGAAAACTCGACCCTTTGTGCGTTCGGGTATCTTTTAGCGGCAGACATTTTCCTTTGCGACCGGCCACAAATTTGGTCGTCTCTTTGGTGCGAAAAGGGGTGGAGGGAATTCGAGGCGAAAGGCGAATTTGGAATACGGGAAGGACACGCATCGTTTGTCGGGGTATTTCTGCATACATAATGTACGTGGTATTTAGACTTCTACAATCGTTTATAGATAAAATTAGTTTTATTATCAGTTTCCTAGTTTCTGATTTACTCCTCAGTGCGACTTCGATTAGAGGGAGCCGAAATAATCTGTGTATTTGTTATTCTATGTGAGGTAATTGGGATATTTGAATTTGAGAGATGACTGAGGAAAATTTATAGAAACGAGAAAGTCGTAATGTCTTGGATGAGAGAAAAGCTGACTGCAATATACCAAAATTAAATATTTTGTTAAAGGAAAAAATATAATCATAAATTATATCCTTAACTCCGTTTTCTTAACACTGAGATAATAGACCACATTATAAAATTGCAAAATGTCGGATTGTATGTGATTTTTAATCAGATTATTCAGAAAAGGATATTTATACTTATTTTTTTGTTTGAATGGAGGCCCGATATTGTTTGTGTTTGCTACAATGCACAAATGATTTGCGACATTTTATTTAATTTTTCCATAATTTTTCCTCATTTTTTTAGTAAACAATTCATTGCCAATTATTTTTTCCAACTATTACGCAGAGGAGCCCAAACTAGGACCCACTAATGCTAATATCGCTAGTATCCGGGCAGTTTTAACACCTGAAGTTGTTAATATTTTATGCCGACGCTTGGGAGATTGAATGCTTGGGTGTTGGGTGACAGATGGGTTTCTGACCACTGTGAACCTATGGACACTGTATATTTGCAGTGCATAGTAACTTTTGGGACGACCTGTATAACACTTAAAATATATCGTTCCATCCATCTGTGAAAGAATAAATTTGCGACCAACAGCATTCCTGAAATATGTGCCTGATAAAGACGTACAAGTATATATGTGCTATGTGAAATTCCAAAGAGATTTTAATATGGATCAAGTTCAACAGACCTACTTCGCGTACTCTCAATTATTCTGACTTATGACGTTCAAAACTTTCAACAAGTGGGACAATCCGACCCATAGTTATTTTTCTTTTAATAATTCCCGAACTAACCTTGAGAGAACCTTGGTAATTATATCATTCAAAAGATAATGTAAAACAACATAAAAGGTTTCAAATTTCGTTAGAATTAGTCGAATAGTTACGATATTATTGACAAAAAGTCTCATTGAAAAGTACAACGGCTACCCTCCGACCGACCGCCCTACGGACTGCCATGCTAACTTATAGAATTGCGACCATGCGACTAAAAATATCTATTCGGATGTTTTTTCGATTTAAACGAATCCATTCCATCGATTCATTTTTCGGGAAAGATTCACAAATCCATGATTAAATAGAAATGAAAATATCATATTTTCGCATTGGAATTTATAAATAACATTCCCCATAATAGAGATAGCTGTGCGAAATGAAAATGAATTTGCATATAATTTCACTGGGAGGATATTATTTCCAGGAAATATTCATGTGTAAAATTTATCACTAGCTATAAACTGACACTATTGCAGAGATAAATTCGATCTGTCTTTGAGAGACTAAAATATAGAAGCACTATATAACTAAGCGTGTTTTCTACCGTAATACATTTCCATCCAAATCTCTACAAGGTTCAAAAGCCAAGTTTATAGGAAACCAATACCTTTTGTGAATTCTTACAAAAATAAAATTAATCAATACAAGGCTATATTACTGAGGTTTGGCTCCTCTGGAGCCTTTTCGGAGTAACAAGAAACTAAGCAAAGGTTCTTTATTACTGACGTTTTGCTCCTCTAGAGCTTTTTCAGAGTAACAAGAAATTAAGACAAGGTTCTTTATAACTGATGTTTCGGTCATCTGGAGCTTTCTTAGAGTAGCAAGAAACTAAGAGGAACGGAACGTAAGTAATAACAGTCCTTGTACCACTTATAGTTTCTCTTTTTTTCTCTCTATTTGTTAATGCTTTATTTAGTTGTTTAGTTCGTCAAAGATTAAAATTTGCAATGGTATTTGGCTACTAGAACATTCGTTTATGACCCCTACATTACATCCAGCACTTTTTGAGGGCCTTCCTTATCTATACCAGCCATATAACTGCATCCAATAGAGAAGTGAAGATACCTATTCTTTGCATAATAAACCCTTCACCAAGGTTGCATATATTGTAGTTTAAATGGTTTAAATATAAACATAATTATATGATGTTATTTTAAGAAGTGATTTCTAATAGTGACTACATTAAAACAGCCCTGTGCCAGGTTTTATAACAGTTGCATTTAATGTGTTCAATCTTAATTCACAACCCGCATCTTTTAAAAAAGCAAATATATGAATTTATAACTCAGATTACATTTTTGAACAAGATTTAGAGATTGCGAGAAGACACATATGACTATAACTTCTTATTTTCTACAATAACCCAGGCTTTGAATGGCCCTGGTCATTTTGGCCATCCTGAAAATTATGTTATTAACTTAACCTCCAGATTCCTGCAAAGACCAACTGTCAGGTCTTCCACCCACAATTCTCGAGTGAAATCATTTTATTTATAAATTAAACGCAAGCATCAAAATACACATCAATTTAATATGAAAATCAAGGAACCGTCACGAGGGTATATTTCTTTTAAAATCTAATATCATGTGGTAAAAAATATATATATATATATATATATTACGGGCATTGGATAAGACAGATTGAAGGCGTATTAACTTTGTTCCCTTTATTGGAACATAAAGCGAGAAACAAAATTTACTACACACACATTTTGAAGGGTTTTATTGGCCCTTACCAATGTGGTTGATGCGATAGAACTGTACCTGTATTTTGCTTGGCTTAAGACTCAGCTACGAGGAAAAAAATCGGCAAGGATATTTTATGAAATGATTTGTAATATCCTGGTCCTTGTCACCCCACAAAAATATAATCAAGGGGAAATAAACTTAAAGTTCTATTTGCATGAAATTAAAAATATTTTTATCCTAATTAATTTTTAATTATTTCTTAGTTTAATCAAATGACATGGTTAGTCATTTTTAAACTTTTTTTACTTTATTAAATGACCGAATAACGACGAAAAGGCGAAAATACGAAGTTGAAATAATTTCAAGTTTTGGAATTTTTTTTTTTTTTTTGCTTTCGATTGAGAAAGCGAAAATATTGTCACCTGGATGTAGAAAGCGATAATTTTGTCACATGGATGAAGAAAGCCAATTGGATGAAGAAAGCGATCATTTTTCTAATTGGATGAAGAAAGAGATAATATGGTCACTTGGATGAAGAAAGCGATAGTTTTGTCTTTCGGATGGAGAAAGTGATAATTTTGACACCTGGATATGGAAAACAATAATTTTGACACCTGGATGAAGAAGAAGAAAATTTTGCCATCTAGATAGAGAAAGCGATAACATTTCCCCCTAGATGGAGAAAACTATATTTTTTCCACTTAGATATAGAAAGCGATATTTTATCTCTTAGATGGAGAAAACGATAATTTCGTCCCATGGATAGTGAAAGTGATCATTTTGCCACCTAGATATTGCAACCAAGAATTTTATCATTGGAATGGAGAAGGCGATATTTCGAAACCTGGATGGAGAAAACGATAAGTAGGTTCATGGCTAGTGAAAGTGATCACTTTGCTACTTGGATAGAGAAAGCGATCATTTTAAGACATAGGTGGAGAAAGCGATAATTTGGCCACCTGGATGGAGAAAGCTATAATTTTGACAGCTGGATGGAGAAAGCAATAATTAGGTCCCTGTCTAGTGAAAGCGATCGTTTTGCCACTTGCATAGAGAAAGCGATAATTTTGGCACTTGCATCATAAACCCAACCCACCAAGTTTTTTTTAAAAAACATGAAAAAACAGACCTGCAAATTGTATAGGATGTCAACGTGTTACAGGTGAGGTAGCATGGGCAACCAGGCTGCACCTGTCATCTTTAGAATTGCGTACCCTCCATCCCTAATGCTTGCAGCTGGATCCGCACCCCTATATCTTAAAAAAGTTTTTACTTCCTACATCTTTGCCACTTTCTTTACAAATCTCTCCTTATATTATTAATATAGGTGTATTTCAAAAGCTGGTTCTCATCAAGGAAATATTTCGCACGGAAATATGCATCTTCGGCGCAGGTGCTAAGATTTTACTGTTCATACCCACTTTTTCTGATAATATTAGCGCAGTTGTTTTATAATTATTATTGACATTATTTGATGAATATGAACTGTTCAGGCCTTGATGATGTTTGAGGGAAAATGGAACAATTTCTGTCTTTTATTTATTCACAAAAACTTTATTTAAGTTTAAAACATTGCAGTGAGTTTTGAGAATTTTATAATTTATACGAACGCGACAGTGGCAGAAACATGAATAGGGTTAGAGATTTAAATAAAGGGAGTTATTTTTTAACGTTGGGCTTAACAAAAGGGTGGTTCATTTTTAAATATTTAATCTAAATGGTCCGTACTACCCTGTAGTGTTCTTCTCGTAATTATCGCACCAATATTGACTAAATAAGTCACTTTTGTATCAATATTTTTTTTAAGGATTTTAATGTTCATCTTCACCCCTGATCAGGATAATAACGGTGAGAAGTAGGGGATGGACAAACACAACTAGTTAAATGAACAACAAAGAACAGACGCGATTAACATCAAAGAGATGAATACTTAAATCTCATTAACCCCGAATATTTTGGAACCGAGAAGGCATGGGTGAACCGTTTCTTGGCACCAAATAGTTTCATCTTGAGCCTCCTCGGGTTATGTAGCTTAAAAGAAACTTCATTTTCCTTAATTTTACCACATCATATATGGTAAAGATATTCTCTTTGATTTTTGTTTTCCCCTTTTAAATACTATTACGAAAATATTAATAATTTAAAGAAGCCTTTAAAAAAATATCAGTGAGAAGGTCTGTAATTGCCAATACCCCCAAAAGGATTTTAATGACCTTCAGCCCATCATTTTTTAATTTAACAAAATAGGGCTAGAGATTAATAGCTCCAAATGTGAGTTTACTATCATAAATGATGATGATACTGATGCCATTCTTCAATATTCAAAACAGTTTTCTCCCGTTGTGGCTTTGGATGATCTGTCTGTGTTGGGCTCTCCGATCACTGGGCAAGCAATCAGATAGTCAATAGACACAAAAAATGAAGCTCTAAAATGAATGATATCCCGCCTCCAATTAATTGTTCCATACCGAGCTTTAGTCCTATTAAAAAATTCATTTTCTTTACCTAAGCTACAATACATCTTGAAATCATCTTCCGCCTATAAAGAGATGGCATCTTTGGAGTTTTTTGATGACTGTAAAACATGCTGTCTCCAAACTAATCAACATTGATTTTTTAAGGGATTCATGGACTCAGGCAACTCTTACAATTGGGTTGGGTGGCTAAGGGATACGATTGACACAATATATTGCTCTCCTGGGTACATATCTTCCTTGTTTTTAGTTAACCCTTTAATGCGATCTGTTCTTTCACCGACTACCGGTTCGACTTAAGTGGACAGGATAACTGGAGCTATAAGATTCTAGAGGGGGATACCTGAAGACAATGCTTCTGAGCATTAAAATGAAAACCGCTTGAAGTAGAAATGTTGGGACCTACCTCTTGCTCTCTTCAAACTCAATGGCCTCAAAAAGAGGGCAGATCAGGATGCAGGAGCCCGTCTGCTAGCCGCGAGGCATCGTAATAGTGTCTTTTGGTTGTCAGCCATCCCGGTCCCATCTTTGGGAACTCAGTTGGATCCGGAAACCCTTAGAGGTGCCATAACTTTAAGGTTGGATGCGCCAATTTCTGAATCACATAAGTGTAATTGTATATCTGTTGTTGATCCTCTAGGTCTGCACCTCTTGTCCTGTCAGCTGTTTACTTGAAAGATCCCTAAACATACCAAGAACGGGATCGCCAGCTGTTTTGGAGCCAGTTGGGCTTGACAAAAGAGATGGTAAGCCTCCAGATGGGATAACAATGTTTCCTTTTAGGAATAGAAAGAGTCTGTGTTGGGGTGTAACCTGTGTCAACGCTTATGCAGAACAAATTATTAACAGGTAAGCTGTTTCTGCAGCTTTAGCTGGGATGGCTGCAGAAATTTCCAAAAGGATAAAGTATTTTGCCCTGACTGAGAGGTTTCTGTTTGAACTAAGAGCCATTGAAACTAGCGGGATCTTTGGCCATTCGAGTGCAGGGATAATTAAAGAAATAGGTTTTCTTCTCAGGGAGATTACTGGTAACCCTAGGGAGGTTCAGCGTGTCAATAAAATTAGTATTTTGAATGGGCTCCGAGTTGCTCATGGTGTGTGCATTGACTTTGACCCCTGAGGTTTACTTATATCTGTTTCTTTGTCTTTCTCTGGTCAATAAAGGTCATTTTACCCTAGCCTTTCTTAGCCATACCCCATCCGGGGATGTAACTCTGGGCCACTTCACCTTGTGTTTGCAAGTCAACTTCATATTCTTATCCGGTTATTTTCGGTAGGGGAGTTTAAAAAAAATTCTCTTATACTCGTATCTTTTAATATTCGGCAAAATTATGCTTCAGGAGGAAAAATAAATTTGTTAAAAGATCAAAACAAATTTTCGTGTTTTTTTAAGAATACATAATAACGAAAACAATTCTAAAGGGTAAAAAGAGGTCGATATTTACGTACCTTATAAAAACAAGAGATAAGTTTTATGCTCGTGTCATGGCTTCAATTGTAGCTTACCTTAAGATAACACTATTATGCTCGCTTCAGGGCTGCAAACAAATTACATTAGGTTAAATAGACTAATTTTTTTCCTTTTGAATATTCGCTTTTCCAATGAATTTCTTTTAAATAAATCCTAAAAATCTCTCTCCCTATATTTTAAGTTAATAGAATGAGTTGGGAGTAAAAGACTATCCCTTAAAGTATAAAAAAAAATAAAAAATACGAGTAAAAGAAAGGACAGGAGAGCATCTTTATCCTCTTCAGAAATCTTGTTTTCAAAAGACACTCTCTTCATTAGTGTGATATTTCTTTTCTATTTATATCCAATTTACATTCATATCTATTCCATCCTCATCTTTGGCTTAGGGGGAGGGGGGTTAAAGTATGCCTTATTTATGTTTGTGTATAAAGTTGCCTTCTCCATAGCCCCATCAAAACTTCTTCATTGTATCTACCAACTCTTGTCCACATTTAAACTAATTTTATGCCAATTTTCTATAAGCATATAAGGGAATTTAAACACAGTAATTTCTAACACTGAGAGTCTAAATGAAATAATTGAAAAACCTAAAATAATTTTAATCTTTACTGACTAACCACATTGGATTTGATGCCTACTTTATGTGTTCCTTTGAAAAAGCTCACTTGGAATCACAGCACATCAGGGTGAGGAAATTACCTCTAGAAAATATCAGCCCCTTGATCTATTATATTATGATGATGCTTATTAAAAAATATTTTTGTTCTCCCTTTGTTATGTTTGATGGAATCACAAAATCTTAGGAACAATTGGTAGACAGTGTATCTTGTTCCAAAGGAAAGGGGATTTAAATTAATTTATCATAAACTCTTCGGCACTCGCGAGTTTGGCACTAGAAATAACACATTCTAAAGACAAACACCTCTCGATAAAGGTGTTATAAAGAACCACATTTGTGATAGATGTATCTAAGTAATGCACCGATATGAGAAAGTAACTAATGTGCTGGCAGCGTATTAGACTTGGAGTCAAATGAGTGCTACTAATGTGACGGCAGTATCTTGTTTTTGAGAGCCGATGAGAGATGACTAATGAAATGGCAGCTAATTGGTCTTGAGCTTGGATGATACCTTCACTAATATGATGGTAGTGTAACGAACATGACGATAGAAAAAATAGTCATTATTTTGATGGCATCCTCTTAGTCTTGAGATCAGATGAGACACACTGATGTAATGGCAGCGTCTTGTTCTTGAAAACAGAAAGAAGAAGTCTCTGATGCAATGAAAGTATCTTGGTCATGAAGCAGATGAGAAGGTAACTAATACAAAGTTAGCATAATCGACCTAAGGGCTAATGAGAGGGCATCAGTGGGATCGCAACATCTTCGTCTTGGCAGCGGTTTGATCTTAAAGGTAGATGATTACTTAAATAATGTTATGGCAGGTTACTTATCTTATAGGTAGATGAAACTACTAATGATACGATGGCAGCATCCTGTTTTTTGAGGGTAAATTATCGAGTCATTAATCTGATTGCAGCGTATTGAGCTTGAAAAAAAGATGATTAATATTATGTCTGACCACTTGTCTTAAAGGCAGAGAAAAGCGTTACCAATGTGATGGCATTATCTTGGTCTTAAGTACTGATGGGAGAATAACTAATGTAATAATATTTTCTTGGTCTCAAGGATAGATAAGAGGGTCAACTATGTGATCGCAGCATCTTGATCCCTTGACTTATCGAGTCATTTAAAAGCAGGGATACAGAAGCTTTGCGATGTTTAATCTTACAAATGCCCTGAAATTAAGTCCCACCTTCTTAAGCTGCTTAGCTAAAGAGCATCAAAACTTCATGTAATCCAATGAGTAAACTCTCAGATAATGCCAGTTAATGGGTCAACGGATGAAAAAAACTCATCCCAACGGAAAACTTAGGAACAGTTAGGTGCACAAAAGGCTCAAATAAAACTTCTTGCAAGTGAAGAGGAGTTAAATCAGCTTAATTACACTAAGATTATATCACCAGGCTAATGGGTCTTTGCTTATTCTCCTAGTGGATAGTTCACTAAGTAGCCTCGCCTTATGCCTACAACTTCACTACTTCCTTTACAAATCTAGTTTGAATATCCTTCTTGCTATCCATCTTCCTTAGATTTTCTTTTTTAGAAAATGTTAATGGCTGCCACTGCCTCGTGTAGTGGTAAGGAAAATATGGGACATAAATACCATTATAATTTCTTATTGATCTATTAAACCTTCATTTGCACCATATATGTATAGAATAAATATAAAACTAATTTTGCTTTTAAAAAAATTGAAATTTCTTTACAAAAGTTTATTTTAAAATCTTGATTTGTTTCTTTAACAATTCTTAGAAACTTTCGTTAATTTGTTTTTAATTCTTAAAAAAGTTTTTGAAAAAAATACATAATTTTCTATTCTGGCTGAATTCCCGTTCGATCTACGAAAAATAATAGCATCTGCCTCACTTTCATATGAAACAGATATAAAAGTTACTTTCGTTTAAGGAATCACACAACGCGTTTGGATTAACTCTTTAAGAATATGTATTAATGTATAATAAACCTTTAAAATTAAATAATAAACAAGAATCAAGTCAATCAATGCTACTTTACACATTTTTTGTCATTTAATTCATTAATGATTAGTACTGATAAATATTGATTATCGATATCACTTCTTACCTCTCAAGATAAGTCTTCGTTCAGAAAATGGATGGAAGTGTTAAATCTTTTAATTCAATTCCTAGGCTAGATTTAACAAATGAACTAATTTTCTTCAATCGAGAGGCTGTTTGGTAATCTTTCTGTTTTTATGTACCAACTAAAATGGTGTTAGATAGATAAAATATATATCTATCCTGCATCCATATTTGAAAAAATATCCCCTAATCGAAATGACTACGTTCTAAAATGGATTGTCAACCTAGAATCTGATGGATTGAAAACTTTTCACCGATTTAAATCGAGAGAGTTTCATCCTTTTATTAGACCCAAACTCATTGGATCTGTAATGGTTGGTTATGCAAACATGCGCACAATTAATATTTATTAACAAGGATAGAAGTCTTCTAGTTTTTGTCATGTCGGCGGGCTTGCAGCGCGCCTGGATGGAGAGTTTCTTGGAGGAATATATAAAGGCTAGCACTTAGCGTGGTAGCGAGAAAGTTGTATGAATGAGAATAGTGTCTTTCACGTGAGTGACAGAATAAGTACGCCCGAATGACGTGAAGTTTTCAGATGTCACCACCATAGGGTCGACAGCGGCCGCTGGTTGAACCAGTTCCTTTACTAAAAGAATCTACCATCATACACTAACATCTCCCTTTTAATTCGTTTCTTTGTAATCTACTAATCATATTCACCTTTGATATTGCCATCCACTCTTTCTCTACTCAACGAAAACAACCTTTCACCCACTTGTCTCTTGTCCAACTTTGAAGTAGAGAATAGAAAACATAAATGAAAAAACCGTTTGATATTCAGGAGTCGAGTCTATCCTTTATAAATGAAGGCATTAAAAGATTTCGCCCTTTAAACTTCGGAGACGATGATTGTGAGGATAAAACTTTATGGTTGGTTTTCAATTTAATATTAATTCGCGTTGATAATTAGGGTAATAACTAATAGAAGAAATTATTTTTTAAAATTCAGATGCAAAATCATTCTGAGCTGTTAATTCCCCTCTAATTTTACGCAGATAGAAACAAGAGGGACATGATCTAGTAGACCTGCTTGGAAAATGGTTGATTTAGCTACTCTACCCACTAGGTAACGCCATCAAGTGGACAAATTACACCATATTTTAACTCAGTGACCTCAATTTCCTTTGGTAAAATTGGTTTTAGCTGGCTGCATTGAGACAGCGACTCGTTGCGGACACAAGATGAACACAACGCGAGATTTGCATGACCCATAGACCTGCTTGCTTCGTCGCAGTAAAAAACAATGCATTTGGGTAAAGTATGCATCGAAAGCAATTACTATTGAGTACAATTTAGTACTATTGAGTACAATATACTCATATTTAGAAAGCAAAGCTCTTAACAAGCTCCTTATTTTCATAGATAGGGGTCAGTCAGGTGATACACGCAAAGGGGAAGGGATGGTGCAGCAAGGATAATATCTCTGCTACAACTGAAACCTGGTGGAGTAGCATGCCCTCCACACCCTATTGGCTCAAAAGGAACTAGTAAAATCCCTTGAGTCGCTCTATTCTTGGATGTTTAGACCCAGCAAAGGGTGAAAGATGGCGTTAAACTTTCTGAAAACAAGCCAGATGGTAGTCTGTGCTAGAAAAAAAGAATAGTAGTCGTGAAATGTTTTAGGCATTGAGGCAAAATAATGGTGGAATCTAGAGAAAAGGACAAAGCAATTGAATACAGACAATGTCATTTTTTTACTTCCCTCATCTGGCAATTGCCTTCAAGGGCATAAGTCACCGTAATTAAAATTCTAGCCTATTACGAGGCTATTCTAAAATACGCAAAAAACAAGAGAATCAAAAAAAACAAAAACAAAAACATGAAAACAGAAAAAAACGAAGAAAGCACGTTCCCGCGTCGCGTGAAGCAGAGTGAAATGTTAATAAAAACGTCTAAAATAAACAAATCCCAAGGACTCAATCTCAATTAACAAATGAACTATAAAATTTTCACTTCACAATAATGAAATATATAAGAGTAAATATTTCAATACATTGTAAAATGAGATCTTCCTGATGAGGTTATATTTATTTTAGGAAAGGAGAAAAAGAGAAGTCCAAAAATGATCGGCCATTATACAGATTTCAATGATGAAGTTAGATTACCCCTTAAAATTTATCCAGGACATGATTCCTTTCGTACTAGATGTATGAGATATACTAGACAAATTAGTAGCTTGGACTAGTAGCTAGTTATTGATGGTAAGCCAATGTGGTTGAAAATGGTTGAAAATCATAGTTCGTTCCCAAAGGGGTCCAGCGTTAGCTTTCGACGGTGAAAATTCGTGAGTTAAGTAGCAAACATGATGTGTTATGAAAATTCAACGGGTTTTAAAACTCTTGAATTCGTACATTTTTCTTCTTAACAGACCATAAAATAAGAGTGAGGAAAGATGAGTTATGATTGGGGGAAAGTATGCTTAATATATTGACCAAAGGTCACTAAACATTCTGTAACTTTAAGCATTCCAATATTATCATTCTTTTCTAGGACAACCCACCATC
Organism: Ceratothoa steindachneri; assembly: GCA_963969495.1. Classification (NCBI taxonomy): domain Eukaryota; kingdom Metazoa; phylum Arthropoda; class Malacostraca; order Isopoda; family Cymothoidae; genus Ceratothoa; species Ceratothoa steindachneri. The sequence goes on from OZ018319.1 coordinate 18,549,885, forward strand.
TGGCTTGTTTTTAGAACGTTTAACGCCTTGTTTTACCTTTTGCTGGGCATAAATAGGCACGAAAAAGAAAGTGGGATATTTAAAAGAGGTACAGATAGCGACTCAAAGGACTTTACTAGTGTCTCTTGAGCCAATAGGGTTGGAAGGGCATGCTACTCCACCAGGTTTCAGTTGTAGAAGAGATATTATCCTTGCTGCATCATCCCTTTGCCCTTTGCGAGTATCATCTAACTGACCCCTATCTATGAAAATAAGAACCTTGTTAAGAGCTTTGCCTTCTAAGGATAAGTATACTGCACTCAATAGTAATATATTGTACTCAATAGAAATATATTGTACTCAATAGTAAGGGCAATTGCTTTAGATGCATACCTTATCCAATGCATTGAGGTTTTTATATATGCGTAAAATAACAGAGAAAAATTAACAGCTCAGAGACATTTTGAATCTGTGCCAAAATATTTTGGAACAAATTCCATATATTATATAAGTTTGTTCGGTCAGAGAATAAGTAAAAATACACTGTGGCTTTATATTTTCGTTATTAAATTACCTTCAAAGTTTTTTTGTTCATTGCTTATAACCTCGTTACAATTTAATTAAAAATTATATCCAATAAATTGGTTAGCGTTACTTTTTAAATTGATTATAAAACGTTTGTTCGTTTGTGCAATCCATTTGAATGATTGATTATTAATTAATTAAACACAGTACCTTAAGGTAAAGTGCATGCATACGAGCAACGCGAAAGATTGAATGATGGCATTGGATCTATTGGCACTCAAGTATGTGTTATAGTTTGAATTTTAACAAAGAAACTTGGAATTATATAACTTTTTTATATTTTAATTGAATATTCATCTCTGGAAGGGAATTAATTTTATAATAAATATAATTAGCTGTTAACTAAAGGAAGCTGGAGAAAAAATAATTTGGCAGTTTTATAATTTAGAAGGGCTAAAAAATTATAACTTATGCACTAACAACAAAACGCAATAAACTTAAATCCTAGTTGATTAATAATGTATTGTATTCTTAAAGGAGAAAATTAGGATAAATGAACTCAGGATAAAATTCAGAATAAAAGTCTATAATGGAAATCTTGGGGGAAAATCCAACTGCAGAAGTGTCGACCTTATTTATCAAAGTTATATAGTCATATGGAGTCGAAGAAATCACATAAATAGTAAAGTGATTGCAAAGCCACTCTAATAACTTTTCTTATTTCCTACTAAAATAATATTTTTTTATAATATGCTTAAAAGCCTTAATACAAAATAATGTTTACATTAAAATATCCCAGTTTTGTTTAGTAAACAGAAATAATCATTATTTTCAAAATGCGAAGGATTCTTTTCTTATAAACAAGAAATTTTAAGATCTAAAAATGTTTACTAGAGTTTTTCTCTTGTATGCATCCAAAGCCGTAATTCTTTATACTACTTTATCAAATCCACCCAAATTAAAAAAGAAGTTAAATAAAAAATAAATTTAAAGTTAAAGTCTGCTCTCTTTTGCCATAAAGATCCAGAATAGTATCCTTCCTCATTCAGCGTTTTTGTTTATTTTACACTATTAATTAAACATAATTTCCTATTAATAGAAACTAAATCCCTATTTTTAAAAAGAGGTCTTCCGTTATGCTAAATGACTTGATATATTGACTTTCAAGAGCTTGATTTTTGCTGTCAAAATTCAAAGTTTTCCAAATGTCAGCGAGTATTTTTCCACTGATTCCAAATAAATAACAAGTGTGGTTTATTGTCAAGTTTACCTATTATATTTGTTTCACTTTCGCAAACGATTTCGTAAAAAAACAAAAAAAAATCAATATGAGCCAACATGTATTTCGATTTTCATTTTATATCTCTAATCATATTTTTTTATTAAACAAGTTAACTGATAATATTACTTCGGACCAGGATACTGTATCTTGCAAAATGGTATTTGGCTAACTCTTTGGATTTATCATTTTTGCTTTATATCAGAATAAAGGGAAGAAATCATTAATAAGTAAAATTCTCCTTCCCTCATAATCAGCCACATAAATGAACTGTTAGTTTTAGCTTCCATTTAAAAATACCTCATTTATTCTCATAAGTTTCGAAGAAAAAATAATGAGGTTATAATATATCGAAAATTTCATCGCACATAAAATTTACCCTAAATTTTCTCAATAAATAAACCCCATGGAAGAATTTCTTTAATTCTCTTCGATTTTCTTGAATATTTTTTCTTGACGGCAGGTTTTAAAACGCATCCTTCGTAGCCCCATTTTTACTTGCTTTGATTTGTTCATGCATTATATACAATCATCTTTAAGCACTTCCCTCTCTACCTTCCCTCTCATTCTGCCTATTTCTTCCATTTTTTCATCTCCAAGTAGAGTTCACACACATTTTATATTGAACTCAATTACAAAGGTGAAGTATAAATCGCTTTTCCTTAAAACATCTTTCTTTCACTAAAGTCTTATAAAGAGAACAAAGCCAAACCCAATTTGTAATGTGGTTATAAATATTTAAGGACTCGAAGGTAAAACCTTGCCCACGACTTTGTTTTTTATTCCAATAAAAACTTGACCTGAGAAACGTCCTATGGAAATAGTAGACTAGATTACGTTGGTTTAAATGCATTTATTGGCTGCTAAATTAGCATAGACGGGCAAAGCTGGTGGGTTTCCATGTCAAACTTGTTCTACTATGAATGAATGTCGCTTATTCAGTAGATTTTTATTTTTTCGATTACGAAAAATTAGGAGGAATTAAAAGAAAAATGGTACTTATACTAAACAACAGAGGTTTTATTGATGCGATCGTAAAATATGTGTGTATATTATTACAGGGTGTTTTTTATGTGCATTAATTTTTCCTAGTCTCTTAAACACATAAATTTCCTTCATATCACGCACTAGGTAATTCTTGTACGTATATTTATGCGACCATCATCGTCGTATGAACCTGATACTGGAGAGAGCCACCAAAAGTATTTAGCTTCATTAAAAAAGCATGTTCTTATTTGCTTTGTTCATTGTCTTGCATTGGGTTTCTTTCTTTGATACCAATTTTTATTCATCTATGTTCCTTTCTTTCTTTTCTTCGGCAATCTAATGAAATGCCCTAAATTATAACTTCTTTTCTTTCTCAATAAAAACTAATTTAATTCCTGGAATTCCATGGGCAAATTTTTCTCTATTAGCTAGAAATTTACCGGCAATTCAGTTCCATTAACCAACAATAAGAGCTATTATAGTGACTAAGCATCTTATATTCAGTAATCAACTGCCGTCTTGTTACATTAAAAAACACCAGTAGACGGCTGGGCACTGCAAGACAGATTTTCCATACCCCACCTTATCATGATACTTATGTGAGTTTTCACGATGGTGAACGAAGAAAAATAACAAGCAAATTTTGTATTCGACGGGAATTTAAGAAACCAGTTTAAAGAACTGCTGCAATATACTTACAATAGGTTTCATCTGTGAGTTTTTGAATCGTTTCTGGTTTAAGCTTAGAATTCTTTTTCCCCATTGTGATAAGGATGAAAACTTATACAGATAAGTAAAATCAAAAGAAAAAAATAACAAAAGTGGACAATTATTCAAACTGCACTCAAAATAAGCTTATTTGGGGGGAAAAAATCACGATTAGTTTCACCCTTTTTTAATAAGCTGAACTGGTGTCTTTATTTCTAGGGCACAATTAGTAAATGAATTTGATTGTAACAGGTATATTGACTATGACAGGTGTTTTTTTTCCACAGAGAGCTTAATTACTTAGACACTTTCACATGGAATGAGAAATAGGTTATTACGGTTTTCTTACGATTATATACTGATGAATGAATCATGATATTTGGGACTTCTGGATTAAAGTGACTTTACTTCCAACTACAAAAACCGATAAATAAAAAAAACTTTCAAGTTATCTCCTAGAATACACTTGCAAATTTCACTATTTATACACATACTCGCTCGCCTTTATAAAATGATTAAATATTGACGCCGGACCAAATAAATCAACCAACCCCGGCGCAGGTTTTGGCATGACTGGCTTCTAGCTGGAGCGCTAGTAGTAACGAGAGTCGGGCGTGTCAGACAGATTCGGGCTGCCAACTCATTCCCCAAAAAAGAAATGCAGAAAAGTTCACGAACATTTTCTTGTTCTAAAAAGTTGCTGAGAAATTCAAGAAAAAGAAAGAGTTTTCAGTTTTCTAATTGTTCCAAGCATTATTTCCAAATAATTTTTGTCTGAAAAATTTTGAGACTAAGATGTAACTTGTGTAGAATAAAACTTAGACCATTTTGCAACTCTTCTTTCATGAGGTATTTTGAATTTCTGCTCCCTTTTACATTAATCCTACACACACACTGAAGCTCAGTAGACCTATTTGATAAAAAAATAGTTCATTTTATTTTGAAATGATAATTGTAGAATTAAATTTGTTCATGTTACTTCTGCAAAACTGAAGGATGGGTAAAAAAATCCTAAAGCACTACGAGGAATTTCGAATACTGAATCATTGAATTTTATGGATTGCAAAAAGTATCATAAATGAGTTTTATCTATCCCTAAATAAAAAGGGAATTCTTGTAATCTGGGGAGTAACGCTTATTAATTTTGATGATTCTCAATGAGAATGCAACTCAAGCAACTATTCCTTATAACCAAATTTATTTAGATGCTTTTGAAAAATAATACTAATACTAATTACACATTTTCTAAAACCTCACTCATGAATCGATATATAAATGCAGTATTTCATCTACAAGATGAGATGGGCAATTTTTAGCCTGAATTCAACATAAAAAATAACAGTTTATTTATAAATATTTACATATTTATCAAAATTACATGTCAAAGAATTGATTGGTTCTACTATTCATTTTTTTCCATAAAATCTACGTCGGTCTAAATATGGGCCTTCTGGATGGTTTTCCAGTTTAACTGGATGAAAATTGCGGTAATCCTACACCTAAACTCAACTTTAGTGGGCCACTTGGTTTAGCTATCACCTTATAAACGACGTCCAACACATAAAAGTCCAGAGGGTTACAGTGTGGATAGTTGGGAAACCATATTTATAGAGTGATGTAATAAAAAGAATTGTCTGACAGTCAAGACTGGATCCACCTGCTTCTGTGGTATGAGGCAGAGTCCTACTTCCAATGTATCCCCTTCCAACGGCCACCTCATTGATCCAAGGCAACAGTTACTCTTCCAGGCACTTGATATAGCCATCCGTATTGAGGCTGAGGCCCATTGGAAAGATAGGCGAGACCGTGACGTTGCCCACGTGGCCTCTTAGACGCTGTACTCTCGTACTCAAAGCCTGACTCAACCAAATTTTCGAATCCTCTGCACCGTGTTCGTCACAAGATTGAAACTCAAATAGTTGTAGATCTTTCCATTGGAGCTCCAAGCGTGATTAGCGAGCAGCACAGCTGGTAATCTCCTATTTTGGGGTAGGATTGAATTCAGCCATGGTATTGCTTCCTTCACTAATGATGCACAAATAAATTCTTTTGTGACATTTAATTAATAGATTGTGTTCGAAAACGATGGTTTTTTATCTTAAAAACCTATTTAGGACGAGAAATATTAAAAAACTCAATCTAAAATATCACATAAATGTAATCAATTTAGTAATAAGATCTGATTTAATAAAATTGACTTAGCACAAAAAGCTAACCTTATCGGAGGAAACGGATGTCATTAGTGGAATCAATTAGTGCAAAATGTTCATATAACAATTGAAAGAAGTTAGATGACATACGAAGGCTTTTTTGTAACCCACTGTAATTTTATATCTGAAAAATAAAGGGTATTTCTCTTTGATTATCTCTCTCTCGCATCTCCCAAATATTTCTGTAGAATCGCTGTTAGAGAGATATTCATAAACGATAAATCGAGGATATGATGAAAATTAGGGAAAGTAAAACATTTAAAGATGCACATCAAGTATTCTAAATCGATTATATCATACGGAGCATTTTTTGGTCTCTCTAATCCCATTTAAAAGGAAAGCAACGTTTTTTTTATTGCCATCGGCCTGCAAATAAGTAGCATGTGTGAATAAAATGGAAAAAATAAAACAGAAAGGGTGGATGTCAAAAAAAATATTAAATTTATTTTCCCTTCAAGCGTGAACTTAAAAGGAAATCAGTGGAACACAAAGGGCTATTAAAATAAAGTTGAGCTTTCTTGGCAGTGAAACGCCTCTGAATAAAATTGCATCAAGTTTTGGGAATACTAATTACTCGTACTTAACTTTATGTTACTATAACTTTTAGAATTTTTGTGCTCTTTTGTTTCATTTTACATTGTCGAAACTTAACTTCCCGATTATGTAACATAAGGATAAATATTCAAATATGCCAGATTTCGAAACACTAAATGTTTAGTTTGCAGATTAAACTATTAAAATAATCTTTCCTTATTGAATAAAACAGTAAATAATCTAATATCTTTTGAGGTTCTTAACTTAATTCATATTTTCATCTTATAATTTATTTTGTAATACATTTCAATCCTATTTTTGTCTTTAATTGCCTAATTATATTGAAGCAGTTAGTTTCAATAGCACCTAAATCCTAATTAAATTGAAGCAATTTTGGAACAAATTGGGATGGCGTCGCTGTAACCCCATTTGTTAGAGGCAACCCTGAAGAAGGATAAGACTTTCTCCCTTAAAGTGTAAACACCCTAGGTAAATCTGATAAATATATATTAAGATAAATACTCTGCCAATGACCCTATGACTTCACGTACATAAACAGAAAAACAAACAAACAATTTAAATAACTTAGATCGAAAGAGAATAAATCTATCTTATTAACAATAAGCAAACCAATTTAATTTCGTAAATTGGAGTAAATCTTGTCATGGGTTTCAGCTCTCATCTCTAACCCACCAAGAAGGATGAGAAAATTTAACCAAGAAGGCTGGAATACCAATGATCAGCCAAAGATACCTAGAATAAATATGCAATTAGGTTAAAAATAACAGAAAATTATTTGGGTTGTTAAAAGTCGTTCTTAGAAGACAGAAAGTTATAGTTCTTGAATGGTTTAAATTCTCCCAAATTTTCTGTCAATTTCTAAAAGATAGCTGTCGCTATATTTCAATTTCATAAAGTTTAGTAATCCTTAAGGTCTTTTTAAACTAGAAATTTCTAGACCATATTAGGCTAATTTTGAATAGGTCATTTGTAAGCTACAAAAATAGTGTTTGAGTGGATATGAACTGTATGTTTGGAAAATATTTACTTGTGAATATTGATTCATTTCTAGCTTAACATATACTCGTATTTTCAAAAATTGCTACGTCTAAATGAAGCTCTTGTACAATAAAGCTCATTCACTCGCGAACTGAAATTCTTTTTAGGAGCCCACCTGGCCACTGCCTACTTATGCATAAGTCGCTGTACTCGACCCAGCCTATTACTAGGCTATTTCAAAAGACAAATATCAATATATAAATAACAACTAACAACGATAAATAATGACAAAAACTAAAAGAAATGACAAAAAGGCAAGGAGCAAGCACGCTCTGGTGCCGTATGTAGGCCCTTGTTAACTAGCAAGGTGTCCTCTTCCTCCATGACAATTTAAACCCATACGTGGCATGTTTGATTCAAGAAAAATTAATGTGTTAAATTTAAACGTTCTTTTCATCAATTATTTGATATCAGTATCACCCAAATGGGAAAATTTATTCTAATATGAAGGAGGTTGATATTTAATTCTTAAAAGAGGTTATTTACTGCCATGTTAAACGATAGATGAGCATTATCTACAATAATGGAAACTGCCTGGCTAAATAAAATGTTTAAGCTCTCTGAACAATATATTAATTACCTGAGACAAGAGTGTACCTAATGGTGTGTAATACCTCTACAAGTATGGATAATAGATGCGATTTGAGGTGAAATGGACTGGATAAGCTTTGGGATCAAATAGTATTGTCTGCGGCTAGATTGCGTAGATGCCATCCTTGAATATCATAGCCGATGATTTTGCGGGTGAATCCAGATATGAGATTGTTTCTAAATGTTGATCGTGCCAGTTGGTCACAGATCTAGCCCGGTGACAGCGAGAGTTGTCATCCTGTATACCGAATGGAATGTTTTGGTCCGCATAATAATGAATGGCAAACAACAACACTTGGTCGTATAGCAGCCCGACGTAAACATACGGGACCAATTGTTTTTTCATCTCAAACACATGACCCATTTCCGCATAATTCAAATACCTTACTACTTCATAAATCATTAGCTAGCTTGAAATGCACCCTGCACTCAGTCTTCATTGTAGGCATCATTAAGGAGACGATGAAAAATACGCCAGGCATCATTCACATAAAAACAGAAACGTCTGACCAGATAACGCGTTTCCAGTACTTTACGGTCTACCGTTGGTGTATTACCACCAACGATGGACCGTAAAGGACTGTAAACGCGTAATCTTGTCGTGTTTTTTCCAGTTATGGGTGCCAAAGTTCTGCGTTAGATCTTGCAGCAATTCCTGCCTTAGAGTGAGGCGATTATGAACGATGAGCCGTGAAATACTACGCCAGTCCCAGTCAGTCAGTAACTTCACTTATGGTGGGTATTTCCTCTAGATCAGGATTTTTGCTATTTCAGGTATACTTGTATGACAGTCTGTGTATATACGAGTATAGCTGCTAATTCTGGCTAGAGTCCATCCTGTGAAGGTCTCTTAGTTTAAAATATTTTAAACACGCACGTGAATAGTTTTTTGTCCAGTGATCTTATATTAAAAATTATTTTAATTTCCTTTAAATAACATTACTTTTTTAAGAATTTACTGATAAAATTTATATACACAAATGAAACAAACACGTTCTTTCTAGAATGTTTGTTTTTCAATGTTATTCTCACAAACTTACAATAGCACAGTTATATTTAATCTAATCACAAGCTTTAAAATTGTAAGTATGCTTATTTTAAATTAAATGAAAATTCACCGATATAAATTTAAAACTAAATGATTATTCTTTATTTTGAGCGGGACGCCTAAATTTAGTTCAATTTTCTCCATAAACATTAGTAGAGCCAATCTTAACTTGACAACGTGATAAAGTCCACGTATATTGAAACACATATTTCATTTAGTCTATGTGTTGTTGTTTTATTTTGGGAGGGGGTCGTAAAACTAAAAATAAATGGGGCAAATATATTTATTACGTCTGTTACTAGTGCCTAAACTAACTTTTTAATTTAACTAAAGAAATTCGCTATTTGTATGTCTAGAAAAACTCGTTCTTTGCAAAATTGTATACAAGCTTCAGTGTATACATACTCGTAAGTAAGGAATTTCTTTTCATATTTTGATGTAAAACTAGATATAAAATTGCTTTAATCACTAAAAAAAATGCCTAAATTAATTTTCAGTCATAATAAAATAGAAAATTTAATTTGAATTTTATTTTTTATTTTATAAATAAAAATGTGAATTTTCATAGAGACCGAATTATATTACAAATTGGTGGTTCTATGTTATTAAAATCATTCTTTCCAAAAGTATCATTACCATGTTCAATATAACGAGCAATTATACTTAATGGTTATTATGTAAGTTGGTAACTCTTAGTTTAGAAGGTTTTCTAATTTTTCAGTAAATAAATTAAGAAGAAACCGAATGAAAAAGATCTAATGTAATAATTAAATTTATACTCATGTCCGTCGCTTTCTTCAGCATCCTGGAAACTTAATAAAAGTCTTAAGAATAATTCACTATTTTATGCTTCAAAATTAGATTGATGCCTTTAAAGTCGTTATCAGACCATATATATGTTCATCAAGTCATTCACCACCACCAAGTCATAGTGCCAGATTTCGAAGTTATTGACTTAAATGAGCTTAGCCTATCTCCTTAGAGAATAGTAATCTATTTCATACCTCTCAGTGCACGTGCAATATTATCCATTTTCAACACTATTTTATCTCCTATTTTTACATTCTTTATTAATCTGGTTGTATACCAACGTCATATGTACTACAATGAATAAATATGTCACATTAAGTCACAAATTAATTGCAGATATCAGTCACCTTATTTTATAGGCAGCTTTTGTGCAATAATTTTCATTCAAGCTCTATCTGAAATGTATTACTTTCAAAATCCAGTGTTCGGATGTTGATTCAAGGCCATCTCACTTTTCATGCACCGCGTGTTACTCTAACGACGCAGATTTAGGGACATGCTTTAACACTTTTCAGACTCAATCTATCTAATGCCCACGCCATCATTCACGCCTAGTACACAAGACCTCTCGTATCTTTCCTTTTTTTAGCCCAATCGTGAGTAAGTAGGCATCCAGTTTGATGCACAACTAAACACTCCGGTCGAAGCACTAGTCCACCTGTCTATTTATGTCATCGTAGCTTTCCTAATTCTAAACGGAAGACATTCAAAGTGGAATTTGCGAGAATGGAAAGATAATGTATTATTATACAATCTCGATACCATTCTGCTTTACATTTACAGCTAATCTAACATAAAAATAGCACCTAACAGCCAATTTGTGATTTCCGTGCATTAAACAGAGTCACTAAGGATGCTGGATTCCCTAGTCATTTCATCTCTTAATTTAGGGCACGTACGAGTATTACAGCTGAAAAATATTTTTTCAACTTGATCTTCTACAAGAATTTCAGAAAAAAACTGTGAAATAATCTTTCATTTATAACAAGATGGTCTACACTCTCTTTAAATCACACAAATTTCTCTACACTCTTTTCGTTTAAAATCGTAATTACAAAGGATTTTGAGTTAGCACGAAGAAACTATGTCATTATTGATGACATTCTGGGGTTTTTTCACCTAAACACTTTTTCACACATAAAGCAATTCTTTGAGGGCGTCCTTGCTTAAAGATTAAAACTAACCCCACCACAAATTCCAAGTGATGTAGCATCTTTTAACCAATTAGGACACGTTGCTGATTCCTAATGGAGAAGAAAAAATAATAATTTATTCACTACGACAAGTTACAAATCCCTAAACACTTTTTTACATACTTAATTTCTCCATTAAGAATGTCAAAAATATTGCCAAATCATAAGGCCACTTAACCACTCTTTCAAGGTTGCAAACAAACAAACAAATCCCCTCTAAATTAGTCTTAAACTGCAAGCGACCAAAATAGGATCAGAAAAGTGGTCAAAATTAAACTTCCATTATCAGATGTCCCCATTAGAACTCTGACGGGTGCCAGTGTAGAGGGACTTGAGACGATTATCAAGCGTCTAATGGGAAAATGGGCTCCATTGAGTATTTTTTCAACTTTCTTTACCGAAGAATAAAAGAAAATGTCCAAATCATATTATGAATTCCGAGCAGCATTTTCAAGTGGAAAGAAGTTACTCTCCCTAAATTAAAAACTCTGATGTAACCTTCGTTGCAAATCACAAAGACTCGGAGATCGTTTTTTACGCTCTAAGCACAAATCACCCTCACTTGGATGCGAAAATGTTGAAATTCTTTACTCAATTTGTGAATGACAAAATTTTGTCGAAATTGGCTGAAAAATTAGCTTCTGACTCTTCCTTGAGCACCACAGAAATCAATGATACGGTTGTTTTCATGGAAGATTACCGAAAGTAGCTCGAGGTTCCTCACCAAATAATCAGCTTTCCCTTGTGTCCACACCAACTTTGCCCACGATTTTGAAAAGTTGGTGATTCCTCTCTCGCTTCTAATCAGGTAAGACTACTTTACTACACTTAAAAGATTTCTAGGTCAAAATCGCACATATTTAGCTATTTCTTCTCTCACTATCCCTAACGCGACTGAAATGATTCTCTAATCATTTTGTCTTAATATCGAATTCTGGTAATTATTCCTGAGTGATTTAAAGAATGAGTTTTCAGGATTACACAAAGATGAGCGTAATTAAACCCTTTTTCTGCCCATCCATGCTTAAATATATCGAGTATCATGTTCTTACTTGCAAACCATGGCAGCAACCACCCACGAATAAATTAAAAGCAACTCTATAATCAATTTAAATTGCCTTACCAGATGATCGGTTTTCATCATTCACTAATATATTTCCTGGCACTACACTCAATTTTATGGATTTAATTATGTATCTTCTCTCTAACCTAGATAGATAGATCAACCTGATAACAGCGTCGGTAGAGGAAGAAATGGGTAATTAAACGGAATGGCCAAAGGGTCTTTGCTTGCGGGTTCTAGCTAAAATACTGACACAATTTTCTACCCTGGCTGCGAATTTCCTACAACTCGCAGAACTTCTATATATCTAAGTAAATTTGCAGAAGCTCCCAATTAAAAGTTGGGAGATTTATTTTCACGCTGCTGCTGAAATCTCTTCATAAGTCTAAATGTTCCCTTCGCTATAAAACTGAGATATTTTTCTCATGGTAAATTCAATAAAAATAATCTCTCTCTATCCCTTCAAAATTATGATATAATTTCCCCTAGCATTCCAGTTGCTCCTAAACCCCTGAAAACCGCTGTTATTCATAATCATAAACACAACAGGCTATCATATATTGATAGTAAAATTAAAAAGCCGTCAGCAGTCAGCGAAGAGCAGGCACTACCTTTTTTAACAAAAAGAAAGTTCGTATTACCAGACTAGAGACACTTTCAAATAACTACACAGATAAGGTCGCACTGACTAACATTCGAAAAGATTTAGTTATACAAACATATTTACATTCTAATTTATTCCCCTAAGCGAGGCTAAACATATACTGGCCAAAAAATACGCAAAGAGATCATAAAGAAGAGAGATGTAATTAAAGGCTTCCCCAATCCTTCATTAAAAGGAATTGGCTCAGAGTAGGCCCTAGGAATGAGAATTAGATCTGTCAAATTGTCTTAAATTTGTATGCGCCTGCCAAGATTTAGCGGGTTCATTTATGTGTATGTATTGTATTAATCGTGCATTTTTATTTTTATTTTTGTATATTTTCTTGAAATTGGACTCATTTTCTCTGTCAAATTTGATCCATGACGCAGTTATCTAAATCATTAGAAATTACCCCCCTCCCCCTCTCAAGGCAGTGACAATAAGATGAAACGGACTCAAGTCACCTCACTTTAACTTTTCTCGCCAGACAGCATGAGGCTCTTTACCTTTAGCTGTTCCGCGTTTTTCGGCACTCTACCCTGTGGTGGCATTCATTATTTTCTTATTATTATCAGGCAAGAGCAATTTAGAAGCTTATCATTAGAACTTAGACCCTGAAAAAAAATTGTATAGAGCTGCGGTATCTCATTTCTTTAGGAAACTGACGAGAAGGTCCAACACTGCCGAGTAGTAGAACTTTGATCTTTAGAAATGTCGGTTTTTATGTTTTAACCCTGAAATTATGTTGTCTAATGACCACCTCAGTTGGTACATAAATGGTAATCTGGGATCCTAGCCACAGGTCGCTCAAGTGCACTTCCAGATCACGGATCAAGCAGCATTATTTGAGATCTACGGATTTTATGTACATACGACAATTTCAGTCTAGCCTACGCCGTATGTTTGCTCTTGCGTAAGGAATAGATGTCATGCCACACTTTGATATGAACATTCGAAGCATTATAAATAATTCCCTTCCCCCAAAACAATTAAACGTATATTGTCTTAGTTTTTAACATTTTTCATATTTCTCTCAACTTAACCTCAATGTAACATATAATTTATAACAAAGCTTAAAATAGGTTAGGTTATTTTGATGAATCCAACAAGATTAGACCAAAAAAGAACTAATTCGGATTATTCCTAAGGACAGTTAGAAATAATGCATAAAATTCAACTTTATTTGGATTTGTATCTAATAGTTCATAGTCACTAAGCAAAGAAATTTTACTGTGCGTTTCTTGAAGCACTAGAGTAGTTACTAAATACCACCGAATCTAGACTGGAATAAACATTACATATATTAGCACTTTTCAGATGCACTTTTTTCCAAAATAAGCAAAATAGGACAACAATCTTCCGTATTTTACTTCGTATTTTAAGAGAAATGATCTTTATTTACGCCTGTGCAGAAACAAATACCAACTCAAGAAAAAGATTTCCTCAAAAACAGAAATAAATTTTGAGCAACAAAGGACGTAATGTCTTTGAAGAATTTAGCAGAGGATTTTAGACGGAGAAATTCTTTGAAATGGTCTTAAATCTTAAGTGACAATATATATGTATTTTATATATATATATATATATATATATATATATATATATATATTTATATATATATGGTATATTTCGCCTTGATCAATTTCCTTTGGCAACTTTCTATTCTTCTTACTGTCTTTTTAGTCCATCTTGTAGAAGGTAGATAATTTGTCCTTTATTCATCTCTCTTTTTAATAAATGCGTTTGGTAAAAACCAAACTTAACTTGCTGAGCTTTCGATCTATTCGATCATCTTCGGTGCTCTTTTAGGTATTCTTTCCTACTTTATTGATGAAGTATGGTGTAGTCAAAATCAGGTTGAATAAAAAGAAAACGGATTTTGGGGGATATTTATTCATCCCAAGGGAAACGAACCAATCCGGTCAGTGGAATTTAACCCATAGGAAATAAGAAAAGATGATACGCAAAATATTTTTTTATTCCTTTTATAAGACCAAGACAAGTCCATAGATACAATAAAAAAGAAGCATGAAATATCAAACGGAATAAATTCATATAAACTTTTTACCAGTTAGAGAAAGTGAAATTATAGGTGGGGCTCGAAATATGCATTCGAGCGCTCTTTGCCTTTCAGGACACTACGTTAGCTTTCATATATATATATATATATATATATATATATATATATATATATATATATATATATATATATTCTGGGGGAACGAACCCTAAGGTCCACCTTGAGCCACACCTTCAAGCAGAGACCACGTGGGCCTATGCTAGATCTCTAAGGAGAGAGAAATATTCTCGCGTGAGAAAACTTCAGAGCGGCTAGTAACACCTGTGTTTGAACAGCCTGCCTCTTCCCGGCTAAGATGCATTTTCCCGACCCTCCCTCGCCTGGAGGCCAGGGTAGATCCGAGAAGAAGCTTCCTCGGTCGTCTTATCTCGTCTGGGCCTAAAGGGACTGAGCCATTAGTTACTCCCAATGGGCTGCCATGGCTGGAGGCTTTCTAGCGAGGGAACCATCGGGGTATTTAACCTAAAGTCACCCGTTACTCGTCAGAGAGTACCGCCCGCCCTTTTGCAAAGATACAGTCCCTCGTTTCGAGTCGAACCTCGGAGTTAGGTCTCGTCGGTTAGACAGATTGTCATGATTTTGACCACTGTCAATCGGCAAATTCGTGAAACTACTTTTTCTTCGGAGAATGGCGCGAACTACTCTTCTCATCATGTCAAGGAAACTTCGCCCCTCCTCTGAGATTACTCATCCCAATTTAAAAGTGCCTCCTCCAGCTGAAAATTACCTTACTCGTGCCCCAAGTAATTCAGACCCCTCCTTCAAGAGTACAATGCCCCTCGAGCCGCAAGACTAGGTTGCCTCGTAAGAATCGCTACTCTCTCCAAGAGTCCAGCTGTTAAGGTAAAACCCTTTTACCTCTTTTCGTTGATAATCCCCCCTTATGTCCTCGCCAGCTGATATCCACCTCCCGACCCTTTAATTGGACTCCCCAGTTTTACTAACATCTTTTCTAACTGACCAAGTCCCATACTTTGATCCCCATTAAACTGATTAGTATTTGATTTGTTATTTCATTGGGAGCGACATTATTCTCCCATTAATTTGCCTTTGTAGACATTTCCATAATTAGCATTATTAGTGTAATTAAAGTTAATTTTGGTTTTTAATCTTTCAAGAACCTTGAATGAAACCTGGTATTTAAATCTTCCTCTTTGGCCAAACATTAATCTCCTCATGCACTCACCTCTTACTAGCCCTGTGCAACTGCATTCTCTGCAGCGAAGGTATCCGCTAACGAATACTACGTTATATATATATATATATATATATATATATATATATATATATATATATATATATATATATATATATATATATTGTCATGGGTATGACTTGAAACTGCATTCGGGGGCGAGGCTCTGAGTGGTTTCAGAGTTTTAGGGATTGTGGAGTTACCCTTTAATCGGCCATTGCTCCCAGGTCCACTCTGAGACGGAAGAGTGATGAACCTGCCTAGTATCCCTGCTGCCTTGTAAGGTTAGTCTCTTTATGCAAAGGCTAGGAGTAAGGAAGTCCTCAACGGCAGAACTGGCGGACAAAGTTTTCATCAAAACTCAACTGCTATGAAGGCGGAAGAGGCTACAACAGGTCCGTTAGCTCTCGGTTTCCCCCTGCCATTGGTCCCAGCGCTGCAAGCTTGAAGTTTATGTGCTTACTGAAGGTGCAGCAGTAAAGTTTACTACAAACAAACTTACGCACGGGCGTCTCCATAAATGTCTCTTATGACAATAAAGACTTTTATCCTCGACCTCGAGGAAATGCCAACACAATATATATATATATATATATATATATATATATATATATATATATATATATATATATATATATATATATATGTATATATATATATATATATATATATATATATATATATATATATATATATATATATATATATATTTATTCGGTTGGAAACATAGTTCCCGCACAATCCTTTTTTAAATTTTATTTATTTATAGAATTATATTTACGGATTTAGTTAAAAGTTTAATTATTCCTAGATTTATACAGGGTGTACGACTAGTTAATATGTAGTAGCCTTTTATTTTCTAGGCCTAGGTAGACTATGTCACTATGCACTTTTAAGCGAGGCATAGAGAAGCTTAGGCCACTACAACGTAATTAGTCTGACACCCTGTATGATATCTATGGTTTAAAAAATTTCCCATCAAATGACTTTCTCGTGAACAGCCAAAGTATTATTTTACTGTATGATTATAATTCCAGCCTAAATGCTGCCCGATCGCAACGTCGTCTCAACCAATCGTATGGAGAAGACACAATAAGTGGTCTCGCAGCCTACGAATTGCTTAAGAAGTCTCAGCGTAGTTAATTCGATCTCCATGATCAGCCAAGAAGTGGTTGACCCTCACTTATTGACAATGACCATTTGTACGCCTGTGTGAAATCTAATCTACATCTGACATAATGCGAGCTGGCTGAAAAGGGTAGCGTCAGCCCTACAGCCATTTTATATCAATTTGAGGAAATGCGCAATTTTTCAAACTGGACCTATGGATTTGACGTTAACTGACAGACTTTGATAGTCAGCTCCACAGAGATTCCTGTGTGACACTACTGTCCAAGAAACGTCGTTTTGATTGCCTGAACAAAGTAGGTACTGCAGATAAGGAAAGGTGTCTACCTTTGAATATGGTAGGCACAATAGGGTAGACAGACAAAGGTGTACCTGCAAAACTTCAGGCAAAGGCCGACCAAGATCAAAAGAAGATTGAGGTTTGCGCTTGATGAGATGTGAAGGGAGTGATTTACGCAATCAGACTATTGTAAGGCAATCAGAATATTGTAAGGCAATCAGACTATTGTAAGGCAATCAGCCTATTAAAATGCAATCAGACTATCGACGCTCAATTATACAGTTAACGACTGAACAGGTGGCGAATACAATTGTGCAGAAATGACCAGAATTGACACATCTCATGTTTCTTCATAATAACGCCAAACCGCAAGTTACCTAACATATCCGCAAAAAACTAATAGAGATGTGATGGTAAGTTCACCCTCACTCACCGTACTCGCCAGACCTGGCACCAACAGATTACCATCTGTTTCTGGCACTGCAGAGTGCAGAACTTCCTGAATGGCAAAACGTTCGCCAATTATTTCGAACCGAAAACTGCAGTTGGAGACTTCTTCAATAAGAAATCAGTTGAATTATACAACAAAAGCATTCACGATCTATCTCTTGTTGGAAGCAGGTGCTCGAAAATATCGGTGATTACATTGTTCATTGATTTGTTTCGTTATAAATCATATAGCGAAAGCCGTATTGTAGTCGTTATCACCAGCAGAACTTGTATTTGCTCTTTTTTTATGTAACATGGATAATGAGCCTTTAAATTGTGATCGGGTAAACAGATATGGTATAAAAACCCCTTGGAGGTCCCTAGCTTAGGGAGATACTGGGTTTGATTGGGTAACGCTTTGGGCGAAGTAGAGTCACTGTGCCTGGTAGCTTAACGGTAGAGCATCTGACCGGCAATCAGCAGACCCAGGTTCGTGTTCCAGGAAGGAATTTCAAACTTTTTTCCCTAGCGTTATTTCTCCCTTAAGGTAAGGATTGCCTTCATTGTGCCTCCCTTTGCTCTCTTTGATCCTAGCGTCTTTCCAATGTCCCTTTCTCTAACCTCTAAAAAACTCCTGTATATATACATCTATATATATATACATAGAGAGAGAGAGGCGGTCAGTATTTAGGGTCATTTGTAGGAATGTAGAAAAAGATGCATAGCACTTAGCGAAAAGATATTAAGCGAAATTACCTTATAACATGTCTGCCCATTCATTCCACTATTGATCTCAATGACTGCTTCAATTCAGGGTTTGAGTAGTTGACATGTCCAAATCTGATGATCTCTATCAATTTCGAAAATAGTATTTTATTCTAGCGAACTTAAGATATTTAATGCTGCTATGTGAGTCTTGATTGACTTCCAGTGGATTGAAGTTGGGTGATCTTGGTAGCCATGTTTCCGAGTTAACATATTTGTGAAAATGGCACGAATCCAGGCTTGGGTTGTTCTAGACTTATGAGATGGTGCAGAGTCTTGCTGGAAGATGTTAGATCCTCCGTTGCCAACTTTCTCTATTCAGGGTCTCACACCCTACTCCTAAACCTCTGTGTAAGTAGCAGCATTGACTTTTAACTCCTGCGAAAAAAGTGAGTGGCATAATATCCTCCTCACTGCTAACAACTTCCAGAACCATAACGGTTGCTAGAAACTTGGTATGCATTAAAGATGGAACGTCGCTTGGCACTCTACATAACCATCTGTCATTCTTTGGTTTTTGCCTTTTGGTCCTGGTCGAAGATTGTTTTATCAAGCAGAAACCAAAACATTCCAGCTATTTGATTTTTCAACATGGAAAGCCAACATTTTACACGGATCAAACGATTCTCTTTCGTCTTACCTGATAAGAACTGACACATCCTCATCACTTACGACTTGTCACGGATATCTTCATGCAAAACTCTATTGATGATGCATCCTGAAACATTGAAGGCCTTTGTAAGGGCTCTGATCAAATTTATGGATTTTTCTTGAAATTATCCTCTACTTTCTGCACAAAATCTTGGGTTCGGATGGTATTAGAACCCTTTGCATGGGTTTTCAGTTTTTCTGCTAATGTTGGATCTTTATCAGCAGCTTTCAAGTCATTTACAACCTTGGCAACACAGAAGGGGACAACTTTTAGAAAAAAAGCAATCTCTGTCTCATTATGCTGAGTTTTTATAGCAGCGATTACAGCGTCAATTTTCATTTGCTTCGTTACTTTAATGTCCTTCATTATTAATTTAAGAAAGAAATGTTGAAAATTAGTTATAGGAAAGTTAAGAGCTATTAAAAGTGATGTCCTCAAAATATTGGCGAACCCATTATATATATATATATATATATATATATATATATATATATGAATCCATTAAACCACATAGAAAGAAAAACTGGAATAATTTTTCCTTGCAGTAATATTTGTATTACCTTTTTCGAAAAATCCGTGCAGAGATGCAATCGAACCATGCACACTGAGGCATCGAGCACCGCTTTGATCACAGGTAAAAGTATGCCTTTAGTACATTATGCTACGCAGAGAACCATGAAAATACTTTTAACTGTGATCAAAGCGGTGCTCACGGCCTTCGTGTGCATGGTTCGAATCGCCTCCCTGCATGTATTTTTTCAAAAAAAGGTAATAAAAATATTACTGCAAGGAAAAATTATTCTGTTTTCTCTTTCTATGTGGTTTAATGGATTCATTTTCATTATTCTCTCACGCTACTTTGAGATATATATATATATATATATATATATATATATATATATATATATATATATATATATAGAGAGAGAGAGAGAGAGAGAGAGAGAGAGAGAGATAAATAGATAGATAGATAGATAGATAGATAGATTTAGATATATATAAATCTTTCAAGAGCGCGAAAGAATGATGAAAATAAATCCAACAAACTGCAAGAAACAGAAAACAGGAAAGTTTTCTTCGGAAATAATATTTCCTAATTCGCGCAAAATTTCCGTACAGGGGTTCGAATCCCACCCCTGTACGGGATTTTTGCGAATTAGGAAATATTATTTCCTAAGAAAGATTTTTTCGTTTTCTGTTTCTAGAGGTATGTTGGATATATATATATATATATATATATATATATATATATATATATATATATATGTAACCTAATTATAAATTATGTTGGAAAGGTCGTTGAATATATAATACATATCTAATAAAAAGAAAACATTGAAATGAATAGACCACTAAAACAAATAAAAAAATACGCTTTAATTTATCAGGCAGTAAATAAAACACTAATGAACATAATGAGAAATAAAATTTCACAAAAATAGCTTAATGGGAACTTTATTTTTTGACGAAAACAAAACAGCAAATATCAAATTGACAAAGAATAAAGAGAAATTCCATTAGGTCCCTAAAATCAGACTTTAGCAAGCACTAAAGACCCTAAAATACAACGGCCCTGGAGAATATTATGTACTACTCAACCTTATTAAAGCCGGGAGAGAATATATTCTTTTTAAAATGTTAAAAGGAAAAAAAGACAATGATTTGCTAATTACACATAATGCATTTGTTTCAAAATGTGCTGACGGTGAAGAATTAAGGGGTTATTCCAATTAGTCTCCTCTTAAGAACAGGAAAATTATTTACAACGATTTCAATTACCCATAGAAAAAGTGAAGAAGTAAGTATAAGTTATCAAAATATGATGGCTCTTTGTATTTGTCTGAATGTTAAGCTATAGAAATGGTAATTCAACATCAAGATAAAACGAAGGAAGATGGATAGAAAAAAGGCAAATCTGGAAAGTTATATGCACCTTTCACAATTAATCATATCACACTTTACGTTAATATTGTTCAGAGAGTGACAATTAATTATATTATTATTTGATGAGAGATGAGGTGATTGGGGTATATTTAGTTATAAATGAACTAGACAGTGATTTTCTTTCGTTATTGCTGTATTTCAATCATTATTGTCTGGACGTTTTGAAACGGTTTTGTTCCATCACAGGAGTGTCAAATTTCTCCTAATCTTTCCTCTTCTTGCTTAATTAACTTTATATATTTATACCTTATTTAATCATCGATATCACAAAAATATCTTCGTTAACATTTTGCAATCTTTCGATATCTCTATAATTAATTTTCCAATCGTAACGTAATCGAAAAGTATTATTACTTGGTACAAGGCACAGCAAAGCCTATCGACAGTCATCCAAAACTATTCGAGAATTTCTAATACATAAATAATTATATCAATGTAAACTTACTTTTTTCCGAAACGTTTATAAAAAATGTGGCATACCTAATTTCGGCCTTTGTACATAGAAAACACCTAATTGCCAACCTCGTATGAGATAGAAAGATGAACTTTATTCACTGTAGGAATGAGTGACAACGTCAAATTATTTATATTAGTCAATATAAACTTCAAGGGAAAACCATTGTCCAGAAAGGGGATAAGATACTCGGTATTTCAAAAGTAGTGTTACACTCGCTTCGACGCTCATAACAAAGAGACACTAATAGTTTGGATGCTTTTAGACACGTTTTTATTGTTTTAAAATATAAATATGTGTTTAAATTGGAATAAATCAACAAGGTAATGGCTTCGCCACTCCTCCCTACGCGGGGGAGCTTGCGCTTCGCTACTAAGATTAGAATTTTAAATCTACAAAAAAGCAGCCATGGTTAAATTTTTATCAATTTTCTGAACTTTGCCAATTATAATAATTTTAAAAAGGAACTCGAAATTAAATTTCCCCTTTTCAAAATATCACGTTGCTAAAATATAATTATAGAAGAAAATATATAAAAATAGATTTTCTGAACTTCACAATTTGTAATTCTTTGGGTTTTAAAAAATTCATAAAATTTCGATATTTATATTGATTTCTGAACTTCAACATTTTGTTTTTTGATATTAAAAAAGAATTATTAGAAATAACTTTGATTAAAAACATAAGTCGTAACCAAACTAAGATGAAACTATTATTCAAATACTCAAAAAATCTCCTTAAATTATAGAGTTAGTGATGATGATAATGATGATGATGATGATGCCGATGCCTTCAGCGGTGAGCACACTTTCCAGTCGAAGCATGAAGGCCGCGTACACGTTGCAGACGAAGTCCTTCCACATGCTGGCCCACACGCATTATAACGGAGGACTTCAACTCGTTGACGTTACTGTAGCGGACCTAACAGGCCTTGCTCTCTACATACGACCACACATTTTAGTTATGGGGATTGAGTTCAGGCGAGTGCAGTGGCCAAAATACTTTCAACCAGAATTTTATGTTCGATCCCAACCACTCCTGTGCGGGCCGTGGCACCGTCCTGCTGAAAGACATAATCCGCCTTCTTCGTGATCTTCTTTTTCACCCAGCGCAAGACTTTCATGGGCAAGATGTCCCTGCAATCGAGCCTAAAACTGGCTACGAAACACACGCGGCATCTTCTCGCCATTCGAAGCCACGACGCCGAGCATCTTCACGGAGGCCGAGCGCTTGGTCGCGGATACGTAGTGCACCTCGGAGATGTCCTGGCCAAAGCTTACCACGAGATTGTTCTTTTTGTTTAGGATAGGATCGAAGCTAAAGCTTTATTCATCAGAACAAAAATTCGATTGGCGTGATACTTCATGTCGTGAGAAGGTGACGACAGCGCTCACGACGTTGTTCATGCATACGGTCGGTTAGCAGAGGCCTTTCCACACACCTCAAGCTCTTGCTGCCCTCCTACTTGACGGCCCTAGACACCTTGGCCAGCGACATGTTCTTTTACTTCGCGGACACAGTCAGTTTGAGCTTCCATGTAATTTCGATGACCTTTCTCACAACCAAACCTTTAACAATTTGAAGTTTGCCTGAACGAGGTCGATCCTTGAGGTCATCCCTGTTCTTGGGTCTCTCTGCGACTCTCTGGACAGGCATCCAGCTGACTTTGAGCTGCTTGACGATGAATAACTTGTGGCTGGTGCGCAGATTATTTTCACTTCTGTCTCGCCACACTTGCACACAATGGAAAAGACGTTTTAATGACATCTGATGGCAAAGTAGAACTTTAAGTATGTTTGGCGTAACTTTTTTCTATCATAGGCAAAACCTCTCGAAAGTTTTAAAAAAGTGTGTAACAGAACTTTTGCGAACCCGGTAGATACATATATAATTATATGCCTATGATCATCCAAACTTTTCTAAGATTACATCAATAAGTATTTCAATCTGACAATGCCTTACCTCTCTCAAACATCAGCAATAGACCGATCATCTAAAAAACTATAAATGTTAAGTTGAACGAGATGATCACTGCAGGAACATTTTTATGTAATTATAATACTTTATACAGTGTAATCGATGTTTGTTTATAATTGGATGAATATTAGGTACTAAATAAAAAACCTACCACCATGAATTTAATATAATATTATTATATATTTAATTTTATATTTTTATGGCACGAAAGAGGAAGGTTTAAATTTTAACAACCAAAATGGAAGTTTGAGGCCAATCGCTAAGTTGGGGTTTATTACGATAGTCTCTCTCTATTCATCGAATTTAGTCCCCTAATTTGATCGCTAATATTAAAAAAAATCACCGGTATTACTCTTGGATGTAATATCCAATATCTGATTAATAGTAATAAATCTCTTTGGAGATAAGCCAAATATTTTAGGAGAAGAAATAATTTTATTATACACTTTTCTCTCGATTTCTTTCTTGGTGCTATCGTTGTCCTAAAGGAAGTTTTGAGTTTAACAACTTCTAATCAGAGGAAGTTTGGAATCATTGGCGCTTTTTTATATGGTAATTTACTAGTATTATTCACATTAATTTCTGCTATTCCGTCTAAATCAGCTTTCTGTTGAGTAAAATCACGGTAAAATAAACATGCCACGTTTGGGGGATTTATTTTTATTTTACAACATAAAAATTATTCGTTTTATTATGATCATTCGATAGATTTATTCCGTCTTATTAAAATATGTGAAAATTCATTTTATTTTTATTTTCGTTTAAAGTTTTCAATTCTTGATCGCAAACTGATCTCATAATGTTGGATTTCTGGTTCAAGGCTCTTTATCAAGATGTCATCAAAGAGGTCTCATCGTCATGACTGTTGTTGCAAATTGGCTTCCCTCAAGAAGAGGTTTAATTTTGCGGTTTCTGCCAGTTTCTATTCAGTTTTTAGCCTGAAAAAGCGAGCCGCCGTTACGAAAATAGAAAGAATTCACGGGATTTAAAGTTAATCTCTTTACATTACACCCCAAACACTATCCTTATTTTTAAGTACGGGATATAGTAACCTTCCCAGGATTTCAGCTGATCTTAATACCAACCTTTTATAAATCTTTCCAACTTTCCTTATGATCAACTCTTACAATCATTCGAAAGCTTTTAATCTCTCAGTTTATCTCCTAAAATGATACATTAACTTGTTTTCCCCTGGCTTTCATTCTCTTAGCAAGTAGTTACAAATGTTTACTTTTCATAATACAGCGAACAGTTAGTGATAAAATGGTTTATATTCTGTTTAAAGTTCATTAATAAATGACAAAAACTTTACTTGTAGCTTATTTGTCCAATTTCATGTTATTACAATTACAACAAAATCTAATCAAATTACCGCAACGGAAAATTTTTATATTTTGTAACATTTACCGGATGCAGCATAAAGTTATTTTTTTTTATTTATATTTCGATCTAAAATAAATGATATAAGGTCAAATGTGAATATAAATATAAAACAATTATAATAGTTACCCAGCTTTGATAAAAAAATTCCAAGGAAGAGTGAATGAGGTAACTTAGCTGATGATGAGCAAGTTAAGATGGCTTTAGAGTCTATTTTTCCATGGTATATTTTTAAAAAACCATTTTTTTTATAGGGATCCTACTTACCATCAACAGGAACCCTATACAAGTCCCAGCTACAGTCAGAAAAGACTACAGGAGAGCCAACTGGGCACGGTACGCTGATCTCCTCGAGGCCTATCGCCCACCAGATCTGGACGAGGCAATTCTCGAGGAGATAGACGAGGCACTCGACGACCTTAACGAACATCTAATGAATGCAGATAGGGCTTGCATCCCCAAAACCCAGTATAAAACCATCTCTTCATACAAAGAATTGAGAGTCATGTACGAGTTAAATATAAGAAATGAATCCTTTGACTCGCTACAACGAAGTAGAGAGATCAAGGAAGAGCTCAACCAGTTGATCCTCGAACAACAACAGAGACAATGGGACGATGCGATCGAGAGTCTCAATCAAGATGCATCTCCCAAGGACTTTTGAAAGAAAGTCAAAAGTCTCAGAGGGTCATCTGGAAAAAAGAAGAAAATGGAAATCCAAAAAGAAGATGGATCCATGGAAACGGAAGAAAATAACATCGAAGTGATACTCCGGCGTTATTGGGAAAAAATCTCCAGCATATCGGAAGATGAAAACAAATATTTTGATATAGAGTTCGAAAACAACACCGTAGACGAGCTTAACACGGAAATACACCGAACGCATCCTCATCACCAGGTGGATAGACTGCGTGACGGAGACGCTGAGATCACCGAAGAAGAGATCCTTGGCGCACTCTGCTCATTCCGACAAAAAGCCCCAGGCCAATCAAGGCTTACGAAGCTTAACTTTAAAAAGGCACCAGCCAACGTCATCGAAGGAATGAGACGAATTTTCAACGCATGTCTGAATACAGGGTACTTTCCAGATGCTTACAAGACGGCAAAAATGATCTTCTTGGCCAAGCATGGAAAGGACCCAACGTTGAGAGAGAGCTACCGCCCAATTTCACTCCTGGAATTTGGCGGGAAACTCTTTGAAAAGATCCTTAACGGGAGACTGGTGTCTCATCTGGAAGAAAACTCCCTCTACAACCCATGTCAATTCGGGTTTAGAAAGAAGCGAAGTACGGAAATGGCAATCAATGTCATAACGGAAAAGCTTTCCCGAGCCAAACGGGACAGGAGTTATGTGTATATCATTTGTCGGGATGTATCAAAGGCATTTTATAAGGTGTGGCAGCGGGGCATGCAGTATAAGATCTTACGGCTGGGTCTAAATGAAAACTTGGAAAGAACTCTCTGTGACTATGTCATGGAGAGAGCGGCGTATGTCAGTCTAGGGTGCACGGACGGACCAAAGTTTCCGCTCACTGCGGGCCTCCCGCAGGGGGGGTGTCTGTCCCTTACCCTTTACTCGATATACACCGCGGACGTCCCAGCCCCTGTGTACCCCTCTTCCCTCAATATTCAATACGCCGATGATTTTAGCCAGATAATCGTATCTCCATGGAGGAATGCGCCGTGGCAAGCTCGCATGACAGCGATGGAAATCGCGAACCTAAACAACTACGAGGCTCAGTGGAAAATAAGAACAAACCAAGAGAAATTCAATGTGGTCCCTATCAGACGCACCTCAAGGGCAGACGTGCGTGTGGGGGATACGCGATACCCCTGCACCAACGAATGCACTGTACTCGGTATGAAAATCACCTCTACCGGGTACAAAAAGCACGTCGAAGAAAGAATTTCTCGAGCCACGTCCGCTGTCAGAACTCTATATAGATTCAGAAATCTACGTGAAAGCAACAAGAAGAAGATCTAAAATGCCCTTTTAAGATCTACGTTGCTTTACCCCGCCTACCAAAAATCCATTATAACAACAAAAAATACACGCAACCAATGAAACAATAAAAGTGATAAGTCTGATCACCAGACCGTAGGCATCTCTTTTCACCCTACCACACTTCTTTCTCTTTTCTCCACTTATCTATTTTCTCTATCTTTCTACACACCCTATCGCCCTCCCCTTACATTCACCCCCACTTTGACTTAATAATAATAATAATAATGCTTGTTTTGATTCAAAAATTAGCTCAAATCATTGTCATTTTCTGGTAAAATGCAAGATTTGCATTCTAAAATTTCATTTATCCTCATAAGAGAAAATAAAAGGGTGGAAGGATAGATGAAAGAACACTATGCATAAAATAGAAAATTAGAAATCAGAAAAATCATAGACGGTAATCAAGGTTAGGAAAGACTTAAAAATTACCATAACAAAATTCTTCCATAAAATAATTAATAAGAGGGTTTATCATAAACTTCCAATAACTAGTTGGTAGAAATAGCTCAAGAAAGGACAAGCTACAACAATCTGAATGAAATAAAAAAACATAGGAATAAAAAAAATATTATTTTGTCAAAATTTTTAACTCTACGTCCAATATTTTGCCTATGCATTATATTTACATAAATATATTCTGATAAATATTCCCAATGCCATTAAATTACCTGCAGGAGACTGAACAAATACTATGATTCCAAGAATTTTGCCTTTTTAAGGCAAAAACACATTCAAGAAAATACCAAAAAATGAAATGAGAGTTGATTAAAAATGAGAAGCAATAATTCACTAGCGATTTTTTTTCTATTTTTAGATTTTGTATATTAATGAGGGCTGACTCATCCCCCTTTAGGGGGAAAATGATAATTAAAAATAAACAAAAAAACGAAGCATAATCTTCGACCAGGTACACAAACTACTACAATCATGTTAGGATTTAGATAAACAAAAGGTGATTTACTCGATTGATAGGGAAGAAATGGAAGAATTGGAAGATGAAGGGGTAAATATTGCTCCAGGATAAATTAACATTTTAAAAGGAATCGCCAATTGAGTAAGATTGTTAAAATTGAAGCTAGACCAAACAGAATTCTTGATAGATTTAGATCGAAGATATTTTTAATAATGCCTCCTAACTGACGACCGCTTCCAAGGGCATAGGTGTCAAAAAACAGAAGGTAAACTAATCATAGGTTATATTAAATTTAAAAGCAAACAAAAAAAGCTAATAGCCCCCAACAAGCAAAATAAATAAAAACACGAAGAATACAAATGGATGGTTGAGCCCCTAAGAGAAACTCGTTCACCCAGGTCCCCGAGAATTCACCCAAAACCAAAATGTTAAATAAAATGGAGGCCAACCTCCTCCAAAAAGTAAGTAAAGTAGGCTACAGCTAGGTGTGCACGAAACCGTCCCGCTCCTTCCGGTCCCCGGACAGGTAGCCTGCGCGAAGATACCCCAAACTGTGGCACTCAACAAGAATATGCCGAACAGTCAAAGGGACCCGGCGGTCGATTCAGTAATGTGCTTAGAGGAAGGAGAGTGAAATAAATAATAGATTGGGTTAAATAGGAATGAGCAAAATACTAAGCATAAAATTTGAATTTTAGCCATATTTTTTTACCACTGTGTTATGAGATGGATGACCAGGTGATGTGATGGATGAGCAAGGAAGAAAACGCAGTTAGAAAAGGTCTATCATAAAGTTCACTTAAACTTCAATTTTTATGTAGGATTGTGTTCTGGTTGTTAGGTGGTGCTTTAAAGTAACGTATTCTTATAAATTTTGCTTAACTACATTTTTTCGTATGTTTGAAAGATTTTATTTTACATAGGATTTATTTGAGTGAACTTAACTATTCAGGTTGCGATGCCACCCATTTCTTTGAGTTGGAAAACTGTAGAGTTGATTATCGTCTCGAGGATTATATTTTCCCGCTCTATAGAGAATTCGACTTGCCTCTTACTTCAGAACCTTTTAAAGTGTATCAATATACACAAACATGATTGATCCAATCCACCTAACTCATTCTAACCAAAATAATTCGCATAACTCCCTTAATGTAAGTAGGGTAGTAAATCTTCCCCACTCTGTTGTTTCCTTTAAAGGCAGGTAATAAGGTAAACTGGTTGTGTAATTTAGAACAATATTTTTTGAGGGAAAATATTGTGTCCCAGGATGAAAAGAATCGAGAGGAAAATACACATTTTCAGATGTTTACGAACTATATTATATTGTCTGGTATCACTGGGAATGATTTTAATAGGGAACTGAAGGAGGTGTAGAGGAATATAAAATTGTGTCAACTATCAGTAATGTGTTTGATGCAAAATGTAAGCGAGATGAAAAAAGATTTTCAGGATATTTTTTGCCCGTTGGTACCAAATAAGCTGCACTGTCCTTTAGGCCGCAGAATAAAATTTTAACCTTGAGTACATCAAGCGACATGTGCTTAATTGGTTGTTGAATGCTGTCATGTATACTAATTTCTCCCCGCAACCCCAAAGAACGATACAGCATAATATTTCCCTTAACGTCAACCGTAGCGTAACGATGAACAGTTAAGGAGAGGTGCTCAGAGTCGACTATGGTTCGAGGGTTCCATAGAAGGGAGCTAATATCAGCATAATTTGTATTATTTCTGTTTACATAAACTCTATTACATTTAAGCTTAAATATGATGAGCATTATTCATAATTTACCTTTTTTTTCTAAATGAATGTTAATGCGTCTGTATCACTTCATTTTACATTTGATGGCTTAGCTGCATTTATTTATAATTCTTTTCCGCTAATTGTTTGGTATGTATAATTTTGCATTTCTTAATTTATAATTAAATTATTGTATTCATTAGAAGAATGGGCTGATAAGCATTGAAAATTTCAAAACCCTCTGAATAGTCACTTTGCGTCTTAGGTCGTAGTTTGAATATTTCGGCCAAGAATTCGGTTTCAAAATTATACCCCAATATTTCGATTCATAATAAAATGTCCCATACGTACGAACTAACGCGAAAGAACAGGTCGAAATTAATAGGTATCGAGGCGAAGGTTAAAGTAGAGGCTGGATTAGATTGGAATGCTAAAGAAAGGGAAGAAGCTCATATCCAATGGTAATCTGTCAGTCTTCTCCGTGCTATTCTACCAGCAAGTATTTCATGCAAATTAGATTGCATGTTCAATTTTGGCTTGATTCGAAAGCGAAAGAGGAGGCGGGGGGGAGTATGTATGTAGTATGCATCGTTATTTTTCTAATTAATAGGAATGAGCGACCCATAAATGTTTACAAGATTCAAAATGTAAAACTTGTTCCCGCTCTTATCCTCGTTGGGTGATATCAATTGAATAGCCAAATTCGAGAAATGAAAGCGAAAATTGCTAATTTGCAATTATTTTTTTTTTTAGCTTCCGATTACACAAATCTCATTGGTTAATTTTTTTTATTTCCATTTCAAACTCATTTAAATAGTCACACTAAATTTATCTTTAGACTCCCATCTGAGCACTAAATAAATTGAGCTTATTTCTGACCTTTTAATTTGCGTTTGTCCATCATAAAAAACATAAATGTATCGGATCGCAAAATTTTATGTGTGAATTTTGACATTAGATTCCTCTCCTTCCAGTATTACTAAGCAAAGGTGGCTTTGAGTTCGGAGGATATTTCGATCGTCGTATGAACCTCTAATACAAAAATAACCTAATTTCACCCTAATCTAACTTAAACATAATTCAACTCCAACCTTCTTACACATACAAATATATACGAGATAACGGGAGTTGATTAAATCGTAGTAACCATTAATTTCGATTGTCCTTAAGTGAACAACTTTGATAATTATATATATGATTATTAATAATTATTTTTCGTACCTAAGAAAATATCGTAGAATTAAACCTTCGCATTTCTCTAAAACAATTAAATAATGTTGAAATACACAGATGTTCATCCCTTAACCTACTCTTCCGGAAGATGGAGTACTAATCATGCTCACAACCTATTACCATAGA
Organism: Ceratothoa steindachneri; assembly: GCA_963969495.1. Classification (NCBI taxonomy): domain Eukaryota; kingdom Metazoa; phylum Arthropoda; class Malacostraca; order Isopoda; family Cymothoidae; genus Ceratothoa; species Ceratothoa steindachneri. The sequence continues at coordinate 18,580,815 of OZ018319.1, forward strand.
TACTTAAATAGTGATTTTGATATGTTAAACAACTTTAAATTTATTTTTATAACTAATTTCTTTGCTATTTCTTTGAGCTATCGTTGAGTGGATGAGTAGTCGCCTTACCCAATCTCAACCTATTTACCTTTCATAAATTACCATTTTCCCTAACCGTGAGGTGATTGTCGCTTCTTAGCCCAATTGTGATTTGGAGTGGTAAACCACCTTTTGAAGTTTGCTATTTTTATTAGAGCGCAAATTTTGAAACAATTATGTGAAAAATACCACTGTATTTATTTTTTCCTTCCCAGTGTGACCTTTTACTATCAGGTAGTTCAAAAATCCGAGTGGTTTTGGAGATCGATGCGGAGGTGGATATAATCATTTAGACCTTGTGGTAAGCATTAATGCAATTATCTAAGACCTCTGGAGAGGATTTAATTCGATACAAATTTTCAATTCATTGTCATTAATGCAGCAATGACTTCCATTTAAAAACCTTTTAACTTTCTTTAGAGCGATGTGGTCGCAAACTTTGTTTCCTTCAAATGGATGTATCTCGCGGACTGACTGCTTGTCTTGCCTTTCTTTGCATGCTAAATTCGAAAAGGAGACCCCTTCACAATCGACTTTTTCAGCTCGTCTTGTCTTTACGTGATTGGCTTCTTATGGCAGTTATATTGTATGGAAGGATCTACATAAGTTCCAGGCTACAGAAAAGTAATACGAATTTCTGTCTTTCAAATGGTTTAACTAATCTAAATAGTAATTAACACAATATAAAATTACGCTTCTTTATTTGCTCTACCTGTTTTTTTTTCCTTATAATCAACCTGTTTCTACTTTCCTTACCCATGACTTTGCCTCTCTCACCACCATTTCTACTAGTATTAATACATCTTTTTTTCTTTCTTCTGTTTTTAAAACTTCGAAAGGTTTCCACATTAACAATGTAGAAATTCTCTGTTGGTTTCATTCTCATTTTGAAGCAATCGAAGGCGAACCCTTTTCTGCAAAATGAATGGGTCGGTCAAGACGAGAATATCAGAAACTTCGGCCGAGGTCGGCGGAGCGTGAGAATTCTTGCTACTCCTTTCCGTGTTCCTTGTCTCAGTTTCTTATTTAACGAAAATATTTTCAGATCTTTCCTTTCTTTTCTCTCGTTTGTCTTCCCAAGTGAGGGAGAGAGTGACATATTCATTTATTGGGCGTTTATTTTCATTATTGTAATCCTCCTATTTTTTCAATTTTTTCTTCTTCAACAAATTTCCTTTTCAGGATATTATCGGTAGGAAGGAAGCAATGTAATTTTTTATTCCATTGTTCTTGAGAATATTACATATTTAGAAATTAAAAGCGCTTAGAGCGGCGAGATTTTCCAAGCGTATGTCTTCTTTTGCCACGTGTAGGTCTTATTTTTTGTTTTTTCTTTCAGTTACTTGTTTATCTTGAGGGCCTCCTTTCACAGTTAGTATTTCATTGCCACAGCATTGCGTTCCCCAGCACAGTTCACAAATTTTTTTTGCAGTATCTGGTACATTCATTCCAGTAATGACCTTTGCTTTAACGTTCGAAGCAAAATTTACCAATTGCCATCAGTCTCTTGTACTGTGATCTTCAAAATCAGTTAAATCAGAAGTTGATAAGGATGAAGTCGTCCCTTTTCCCTTTAATGACATCTCCCCAACCATTTAAAACAATTTTTAGCTACGTTTTAGCTCTTTTTAAATTCTACTCTTTTTCTTAATTTTGACCCATACCTATTTCCCCCCCTATTGCAGGCTAAAGTCCAATCATTTTTAATGCTATTCTTACTGTCTTGACCGCAAGTTCTTCCATATTTTTTTATAAATGTAACCGAATGCAGTATAGTCAGACAGAGTATCAATTGTTCTCATAATGACCACGTCAAACTCACCGTACACCTCGAATTGTGCATAAACGCACTTGCTTTAAATCGTTCAGTATCATGCTAAATGTATAAACTCGTAAGCGCGTCGTAGTAGTGCGTGAGGAGTACATGTAAAATATGACGTTTAATAGAGCCAAATTATTTTGGCTTTGAAAATGTTTCCTCAAATCACTTTGCTTCGGTCACCAGCAGAAGCAAAAGTGTTTGGCATGAGCAGACTCCTTCCCTCCTTTACCGAAGCGATATCAATTTAACTTGATTAATGATGGTTGTAAGTTACTTTGTACATTCTATTTGAAGATGGTGAGGTTATTATAAGGGTAAGAAAGGGTATATGATTAGAATACATACGAGTGTAGCTTAAAAAAATAGAATATCGTAAAACTTTCATTTAGTTTCGTAATTGAATTTCAAAAGTAAACTCATATATTTTATATTCACTACACATAAGTGAAATATTTTAAACCTATATAGGTTTTCAAGTTGATATATCTCATAAGCTCCTCCTCCTTCTGGGGCGATGTGTATAGATCCGAGTATCCTGTAACTGCCCTTAGTGAAATTCTTCTTGCCATAAGTGAGAGAAGGATTCCATATAAAATTATTCGGAGTCGTGGTACTGACATGGCATGGTTCAATTACACCTGACGATTGGACCAGCGGAATAAGCAGGCTGCATTCTGCCAGTGTTCTCTTTTGCGCTCCCAAGAATCTTGGAACTACGACGTGCAGCTCAGGTCACACCCACAGCGTACTGATAGTGAGGCTCAAAGAGCCAATAATGATCATCTCAGAGATATTTTAACTCGTACCTCTCAGCAGCCGCACTCTTGGTGGTCTGCTCTTAAACAATCCCCGTTTGGGGTTAACTCTAACCTTCCTTCCCTATCGTGTGATGACTGCTCAGTATGCTATAACACTACGGAGAAAGCTGATCTACTTTCCTCAATTTTTAATATAAAGCAAAGCAGTGAGGTAATGGATTTACCTTCATCTTGGTTTCCCCTATTAAACTGCACTCCTTGACTTTTAAGTCGTCAGAACTTCTTTTCTATTTGAATGACCTTGATTCATTTGGCGGATGTGATCCTTTTAGTTTTTTACCCATCTTTTATAAAGGAATCACACAATCATTGGCCTCAAAATTGGCTGTTATTTTTAGATTTCTTATTCGTCGGAGTTCTTTTCCTGAATGCTGGCGTTCTGCAAATGTCACTCTGATCAACATATGCTCTTCACCATCAATTTATTCGGAGGAACATAGACCCATTTCCATTACACCGGTTCTGTCTATAATATTTGAGCGTTTGTTGGCCAAACGCATGATTCATTTTCTGAATAATAATAAATTGCTGCCAGTAAAACAGTTTGGTTTCGGAAGGGTCTTAGTACTTCTGATTCACTTTTTTATGACCAATGACCTTCAAATTCTCTTCATACTGATCATGAATCTCGTCTTTTATCTCTTGATTTTAGATCAGCCTTTTATCGTGATAATCATAAGGCTCTTTCATTTAAAATTAGATCCTTTGGTATTAGTGGTCATTTCCTCGGCATACTGGTCGAGTTTTTGACTAACAGGAGGAAGCGTGTGTCGGTTCATGGTAGTGTTAGCTCCTACAGCTTTGTAAATCTGCTGTTCCCCAAGGTAATGGCCTGGGTCCGCTTCTCTTCATTATTTACACCTCAGACCATAGGTGGGCACGATAACTGATAAATCGATAATCGATAAATCCAAAATTATAATACAATTTTAATTATTGACTATATATAGCGTTATTTCATAATACAATAGTGAAAACATTTGAATACTGTTTCTTAGTTTCTTACCTGGTGAGGCTCTCCTTCATCTCCTCATAAGTTTTGAGGATCCTCCTCACAGCTCGGACCCACATATATCTGCCTCCAAGGCACACACGGCTCGCCCCTGTGCTAAACTGGAACCAAAAAGTGAAATTATCGATTATCACTAGTTTGGAACCAAAAGTATCGGCGATACCGATTAATCGATAACACGGCAAAAATATCGGATAACCCGATATCGTTATCGCGATAACGCCCACCTATGCCTCAGACATGTTCTCTTGAATTAAGTCGAATATGGTGTTTATGCTGACGATACAACTTTGTATGCTGCAATTCTATCTCCTTTGGACAGACCAAGAGTCGCTGAAATGCTTACTTTTGATATCAAGAGAATTTTATCCTAGTGTGATGTTTGGGGTATGAAACTTAATCCAAGAAACTTCCAAAGCCTTTTTATTGGTCGATCAAGGACCTTACAACCTATCATCCTGACATCATTGTTAACTGCGTTGTGGTCCATAATTGTTCTTCACTGAAATTAATTGGTGTGACTTTTTATCTCAAGCTGACTCTTGAGCTGCACTTGCGCACTGTTACTTCTCAATTTCTCAAACGAGTAAATAACGTGAAACTCTCGGTCTACTTCAGTACACGCAATGACAATCATAAGGAAGGCTGCTGGCTTAATAGATGACCAGGAGACAATCATCGACACGATCCACAAGGAGAGTAATCTACTGAAGATCATTGCTGAAAAGGCTGGTTGCTCACATAGAAATTCATAAATGTATATTAATGTAAAGTTGATTAGAATGGGAAAGTGTAGAAAGGAAAGATGCACGAGGAATAGTGATAACCATAACTTTAAGAAGATTGTCAAGAAAAGTCGATTCAAGAGACTACAACTGTCCCATTCCTAATATCAAACCATTCGTGAAGCCGAGATGACAGAACAGTCTTAACTGGGCTAAGCAGAAAAAGACCTAGACTGTTGCTTATTCTTTATTTTAGGTTAAAGTAAATTCTGAATGTCATTTGAAAATCAAGGTCCTCCTACTTCGTAGGAAAAGTGGAGAGGCACAGAAAGTGTGGTGTTTGAAATCATGTGCGAAATTTACGCAGTCTCTGTTGATTTGGAGTGCCATGTCATTTGCTCGTTTAAGTCCACTGTGCTTCATCAAGTCAAAATTCAGCGGTGTTGTCTGCCATATATTTTAGAGCACTCCATTTACTTACAAGCTTTGTGGAGATTCTGATATCCTTTTCTATCATGACTTAGCACCTTCCCACAGTGTCAAAACTACTAAAAAATGGGGTTTTTTCTCACCACCATATTATTTTGCTTGATTGACCAGCCAACTTTTCTCACCTAAATCTTAAAGAGAACCTATGAGATACTGTCAAGAGGCCTAAAACATATACACGAGCTAAGAGCCACTATAAAAGCAACTGGGAACTCAATAATACTTTAGCAATGCCACAAGTTAATTGTCTCTATGCCACGCAGAATTGATGCAGTATTTCTTGGTAAAAAAAACAACAAACAATTGAGTATATACTAAATCTATATACTTTTCAGAAGGTGGACATTTCTGCATTGTGACCCTTTAGTGATTCATTCTATAAAATTTTCTAATATTTTTTGATATTGTATTTCGGATTTTTATTAGTTATAAAGCATAATCACTTACATTAAAACATAAAAAGGATTCAAATATGTCACTTTATTTTTAATGAACATGGAATATATGAAATTTTTTTAATTAAATTAGCAAAATAAATCAATTTTTTCACGATATTCTATTTTTTAAATGGCAATTCATAGTATAGTTGTAAAACACGAAAAGAGAGTAGTTTAGTACCTAACGGATGCAAGGTGGTTAGATGTCCGGCTAACTGCTTCCTTTGTGGAGGTACCTATCGTTTTGATCTTGATAATTATCTTAAATTATTGACGTTCAAACTGTTATTATCAGTGGTTTTATATATTGTTTCTCTCTTTTTCGGCTACGTATGAGTAGTTTTGTGCTCTTCAGGGTAGGTTTTGTTTCATCTCTTGACAGTTCCATTTTAGAGTGGTTCTCCTAGAGAATAGAAATGATCGGTAGCTTTTCACTTATTCCCTGTTGGTGGTTCATATGCTACTTTCAATTCTGCCACAAATATGGTTTTGAAACTTCTCGTACGCAATATCTAAATACTTCCCACTTCTTCTGGCGTAGGCGATATTTTCAATAATTTCGTTGATTACCAACTAAATTTTTTTGTCTAAAAGTATCTACTAGAAGAGTTTACGACCCAATTCTAGCCGGGGGATAGACCGCTATCTCTCCTTCCTCCTCGAAATTTTTGCCCACCTTTATGATGAGGCCCATCTGTGTCTTCTTTAGGTAGTTTGTATTTAAGTTGGCTTTGTAGATGTCTGCTAAAAATTCTGGAATAAATATTGTGGATTTGGTGTAGTTTAACATTGTTAGGCATGACTGGCCCTGTGCCTTTTGTTGAGAAGATTGGAGGGCGTTTGCTAGTTCCCCGATTGTTATCAAATCCTCGCCATCTTTAATTTCACTTATTCTTTGATGCACCCGGTGGTTGGAGTTCGTTCTATGGATGTTCACTCCTAGTTATTCTTCCATTATGTATTCGAACTCTATAACAATGTGTTCGTTCTCATCCTCGCTGATATTAAATATATTTCCCTTCTGTTCTCGTTATTTTCTTTGTTTCTTCCTATTCTAATTTGATTTACCCGAATGGGTTTTCTATTTCTATCATCTTTCTCTTTATGGCAACCCTTTCATTAGTTTTAATCTATTACTGATTTTTTTCAGATGTCTTTTTATCTAGATTTTATATTGTTTTACTCCTTCTTTGCCATTGGTTCTCTAATCTCCGTCGATTCAGTTCCTCCTTTATCTCCCAAATCTTTAGAAATACGGATAGAGATAGACATTTTCTGATGTATAATTGATGCAATTCTGGTTGTTTGCGGTGCATTTTTCTCATATACTGTTATCGGGTTTGGGACGGATCGCTATCCACTTATTTCATGAAGTCGTTAAGTCATTGAAGTGCCACGTCTTTTTCCGTAAGGGTCGCGTCTTCAGGGGCGGGGGATATTTGAGCTCTTAGAATTTGGTCATAAATTTCGCATTCAATATTGTGTTACTGTTTCTGCTGAAGTTGGAATCTGTATTTAGGTTCTGTTTATAACAAGGTAAATTCATATGTGATCACCTCAAGGGATAAATTCTGTTTGCATGTGGCTGTTGCATTGGAGGAGGAAAAATCACCAAGAATTTCTCCGTGACGAAAACGGCAAAGTTAGGAGCCAGCCTTTAAACGATGTTTCTTTCTCACCGGACATATAAACAAATCCCTATTCTATTTGCTATATCACAAACCGATTCATGGAATCTCGCATTGATATCTCTGAAGAAGACAGCGGGAACCCTTCAATTGAATATGACCATGATATTACGGATAGTGAGGTATTTGTATCTTGGTGTTTAATACTCGGTATGGATTACCATCCTCATATGATCCATTTCGATTTAAATTGCAAAATAGGATTATTCTGGTTTTTAAATGATCACCCTTTTCATCGCGATGGCAACACCGTCAATTTCTTCTTGAGTATAATTTGCTTTTAATAACTTTATACTTACCTATCTTGAGTTCTTTGTCTTCAGTATTAATTCCTTATTATTATATAATAATTAAAACTAGATAAACATTGGAAATAAAGGGCTTTCAAGGGGTAACATCCTCTGCTGCCGAAGCGAGTTAGTAAATTGTCAAATCCAATTTTACAATTATGATTTGTAACAGATTCTTTTATAATTGTAAAATAACAGTTGTTTTAGAATATATTATTTGTATTTTTATCAATTTTATATATTTTTAAAATCTTGACAACTAAATTAGTTTTCCGTGTTTATAAATCAACAAGGCTGCTGGTTGCTTGCTGTCGGTTGTCAGTGAACTGAGACCGAAGCTCTTGAGGTAAATAAGAAATTGCGAGGTGTTTGATTATTCTTATGTAATAGTTTTTTGGTATTTGTTATTAATTTTAGGTTAGTAGGTAATATTGTGCTATTTCATTCATCTTTTCCTCTTTATAATCTTGCCTGAAAATTTTTTGTAATTAAAGTGCTTCTGGTACCAAGGAGTATCACCTAACTTGAGAGCTCTTCAGGGTCGATTCAACTGCCCAATTATTTTTGAAAGATGAGGACCTAGTCCTAAATCTGATGCTGATTATTTCTAACTCGAATACCCCCCTTTCATCTGCCTACGTAGGGATTCTGAAATAAAAATTATCAAATAATTTAACCAAACTATCTCTTATAAATAGACATTTATTAACAAACCACAGCAAATTCCAAGACAAACAAGACTTTTTAAGCAAAATTTCAAGGCATAAATGAAATCAGAAGCGTTCGTATATTTTTTCCTCAATCCTTAAAAGCAGCATTAAAGTTGTTTGAAATTTCCTAATCCCTGGTGTACTGATAATAGGAAATAAACTTGTGCAAGTTGGTGATACAATAAAATCTACTACGATATTTTGACGTTAATGCCATACATAGGATATTCAACAAAATGTTATACAAAGTATTAAAGTTGCAGGTCAGTTTGCTTTAAAAATGTTGCAATTATCGCGCAGTTACTTGTATTTGTGATATGACAGCGAAAGTCAATTGGAGAAGTTCTAGCATGCCAAGAGCTGCCGACGCTACTTTCAATACACTTTGATCATTTTATCCAAGTAAAAACCGATCTTTCGTTGTTTATATGGAATTTTTGCTAATAGTTTTTTGTATTTCTCGAGAATGAACTAAAGTAAAGTTTGTTAGTAGTCGGAACCCGTCGATTTTTCGCTTTCCTGGGGATTAAAATCGTATTTGTTCCTCCCATCACGCGCCACTTTTGTAAGGTAAACGCAAGGAGGCGTGACTTTACTTCTAATCACGTCCCTCTTTTGGCTCATGTTCTGCAGCACTCTCAAAGTAAAATGAGGAAGGGAAAGTACAGTGGATTATAAATTGCTAAACCTCATCACGTAAAGTCATTGGTCAAAATAGTCCTCACGAAACCATTATTTATCTCTCCTCTCGTGAACTTGATCAGATGAATTTATCCCTTGAATAAGGATTAATATTTTTTATGCTTCCGCTTCTCCTTAAAGTGTAACCTTGAATAAAGGTGTTGCTGCTGTGTAAAATACTGGAAAATATACTGAAGATAATAGGGATTATATTTTCATAGTTAAAGCTTGTGTCTACCAATGTTTAAATACTAGTAATTTACACAAAAATAGACCTTTGCTCAAATATTACTCGAAATTATCATTTTCTAAATTTACATCAATGGAATGCTTCTCTTCCGTATTTGTATGGTCTTGTGAAAACTCAAGCATAACTACCCTATATAACCTATTATTAACTGAATGGCTTCTGTTATTTATACTTTGTCAAAATCGCTAACTTTTCTAATTACCCTTGTGGGAACTAGTTCCGATTCACATTTATTAATATAATAGGTATGAACTTATTTCTAGACTCAATATTATTCCTTAAATTAAAAACTTTACCCTTTTGAGTTGCAATGTTTGGTTTGTGTTTACTAAAGTTCCACTTCATGAACTTTTAATATTCTTCGGGAAAAACAAGATCAGATTAATCTTCTGGTGCCAAGTGAAACGTTCAATGGAGCTTATTTTGCTATGTATATACTATGAATTGCAATTTTTATTTCAACGTTAAATATTATATTTAAAAATGGTTTAGCTACAGTTTTGTCGAATCTTTATATAGAATTTTTGAGATGAGACTCCACGTACCATTTTAAATTTCACTATCAATTGATCCGTTATATTGATGATGTAATTTGTTTGTGGTCCAATTATAAAGATGTTCATCTTTTCCCCTACAGATCTTAATAATCCTTTTCCGTCAAGTAAATTCACTCTTGATATTAAAATTATTATTACACTCTGTTTTTAGATTTATTAATCAATAGAACACATTCAGGTTCTAGAAAATGTCACCAATGTAAAGGTTGCCAAGGCCGCTGTAACCGAGAATAGTGTGGCCGCAAAGCCCAACTTTCTCCAAATAGAGCACGAAATATCAACAAAAATAATGTGTTGCATATATTATACCACACACTGCAAACCTGACGTGACCTGGCCCTTTTGCAAAAAAGATGAATAATATGCTAATGAAAAACGGCATGGAGGAAATCTGGTTTCCCGAAGATCTTCTGTCGGACGAAATCCTTCGAGTAAACCTCCACTCCGAGCTTATTGTCAAACATTTTTTCATGATATGAAACAAACCTTGCCAAGATAAAGTAAACTTACCTAATATGACGACAAAAAAACAAACAAATTGGACAAACAATTATACTAATTTAATCATATCGATTACGACCTACCGTAGTAGCGAAAACAACCCGTTTGCTACAAAGGCTTTTATGCCATTACTCCATATTCCCACAAATATAAAAACTCCAACAAAATTATATAGAATGCCAAAGATACACTTTCCCCAGGGACCTTTCATTTTCTAAGACTATGATCATCTCTTTCTCAAACGCCAGAGATAGCCTTAAACCTATCGCTGTCATTTATTTCTTTTAAATTTTCTTGAAATTTTTCCGACATCCAAAAATACCCTTTTACCAGGGCTAGAAAAAATATTTTCGGACCTTAACTAAGCTATATCTTTTCAAAAGTTTCACCACTATTCCTTCTCACTATTTGTTCTATTACTCTATCCACATTTCTACCTTTATTATGTCCAATGTCCAATGTCAGGTTTTAAATATTTTATCTATCGTAAACCTACTGAATCTTCCTCATATAATCGTTTTTATTCCTCTTATAATCATAAAGCCAACATTCAAGAGTTTTTTTCTATGTTTCCCGTGGACTCCGGCGTCGTAAGCCCATAAATCTTAGATTAAGAATTCTACCAAATCTTCGTAATTGGCCATAAACTATTCTGCCCTTATCGTTTCTTACAACGCTGTCTAAGGTCTCGAGAAAATCTCTCCAGGAAACCCACAATCTCCTTCATTCACTAGTGGCAATCTGATGGTTTTATCATATTCCGAAACGTTTTCTTGTCTCCCTCGACTCAATTTGCGTGGTTGTTAAATATTTTTTAACTATTCATAAATAATTATTAGTTAAAATGGTGATAGCAAAAACAGAAGTTGTATATAATGTTTAGTTTCCTGTTTTTAATAAATTACTATGGACAAACATAATAATTAGTGCAATTAAATCAACATAATTATAAAGTTATGGGAGACGAAAACAATAGTAATCTCTATAAGAACATGGTCGATCATAATCACAATATCAATTGTAATTCATCTAGATTTATTTATTTTGTCACAAGATTCTATTAAAAGAAATATCATGGAATGCACTCAATTCTAATATTAGCCTTTTATTGTTTAAATTTGATTCTCTAAAACCATTTCCATCAAAATGTTTTATACTTTTTCTCTCCTTTTCTCTCTCACTTTCTTCACTTACCTCTGACCTCAAACTCTGTACTGTTAATTCCTCTCACCATGTCTTTAGAGGCTTCCTTTTTTTGTTGATCCGATTTTCCTAATCTCTCCTCTTGGCTTTGACCTGCAATACCCTTTTGCAGTATATTTCCTAGAACTTGCGACTATTTTCAACTCTAATTCAAGTGTTTACATCATGCTCTCTATTGGTCCTCATTAAATAAAAAGAGCTTTCGTTATTTTTATATTTTCCGTTTTCTCATATCTTGCATTCTTTGAGAAAGAACTCAAATTTAGTTGGAAAGGACTCTGAATCCTTCTATTTTCTCTTTCTTTTTAGGTAAAATCGCATTTGATTCTACCTTAACTCGCCACTTTGGGAGGGTCATCCATCTCATATACGTATACCCATCGTCAAAAGTATAAAGTTCACCATATGGACTCATTCATATAATGTAATTAGACACTTGTGGTAAATAAATTCAGTATATATTACATATTTATTTTTAAGTATTTTAATACTTATTTGGACCCCTTTTGCTTTAATTATTCCGATTATTCTTCTCGCTATAGATTTCACCAAATCTTCACAAATTCCCGACCTATATAATATCTCCATTCAGCTTATAATTGTTTATAGAATTCTGTTTTATTTGTACTTGTGGTACTTGTTATTGCTTTTTCAAACACATTTTCACAAGTGTTCTATTGGCTTGGTGCTGTGAGATGTAATTGCTGGATTGGTGTTTCTAAGTATTGCGAAGTCATGGTGGTATAAGCTGTGGAGTTCATTCTTTATTGGCATAAAATCATCTTTTTCCCCTCTCTGATGAAGACATGCAGCCCCAAACAATGATGGAACCACTTCTATGCTTCATAGTTGGTACCACACAAGTAAGGTGAGATAAAATGTCTCTTCAACTCTTCTTTTTACAAAGGTAACCTTAAAATGCTGAAAATCTGCATTTTTTTAAGTTATTTTTTAAATAAATTTACATGTAAAACAACAATACAATAGTCTTTGCCGCATACCTGATAATTACTTTCATCTGACCAGATAACTTTAAAACATTGTTCGTGTGCCCAATATTTGTGATTTTTGCCATAATAAAGACGATTTTCTGTTGGCTTCAGATACCCATGGCTTCTTTCTCGCCTTCATCATTTTAGTCATTGATCTTTAAGTATCCTTCCAACTGTTTTGGGTGATATTTTTTAACTTGAAGCTTTATTGAACTCTCCAGCAAGTTTAGGTGTTTTTCTGCAGTTTTGTACTGAAGCCCGAATGATAGATTTGTCATCTGTATGTGTTGTAAGTTTTTCTACCCCTTCTCTTACTTGATACAAAGATCTTGGTCTCTTTATATCATATAAAGTGGTTTGGACAGCATATCTTAAAAATGTAATTATTTTAGCAATTCATACTTGTAATAAATACCCTTCGCTATGGAGAAGTTGGATTTGTGCTCACTGTGGTTCTGTACGTTCTTTAGTTTTTGTCAAATTACTAATTAGAACGATTTTGAATACAAAATAGTTATAAATTTAGTCTGCAACGTCATAAATATTGGTTAAACTCTGAATTTAGAAGAAAATACCATTTTATTAATTATATACCATTTAATAAAATACTAAGTATCTCAAAAATATTAATATATTAACAGCGTTGACTGAGCGTTTTGGCTCAGTCAACGCTGTTAATATATTAATAATAACAGTTTTCTGTGACGGTAAACGAGACGACATAAAGGCGTGTCTTTGAAATCAGCTTTTTTGGGCTGATGGATGGGTCATCCCTAAGTGTTGTCTTCCAGTTCAAGGAGGATAGGATCACCTGCTGGACCTGAAGCAGAGCAGTTGTCTAATTATGCCATTACCTTAACCGCACCAATTTGTCTTGGATATTTTTCCATCTTTCGAGCGTTTTGGCTCAGTCAACGCTGTTAATATATTAATAATAACAGTTTTCTGTGACGGTAAACGAGACGACATAAAGGCGTGTCTTTGAAATCAGCTTTTTTGGGCTGATGGATGGGTCATCCCTAAGTGTTGTCTTCCAGTTCAAGGAGGATAGGATCACCTGCTGGACCTGAAGCAGAGCAGTTGTCTAATTATGCCATTACCTTAACCGCACCATATATATATATATATATATATATATATATATATATATATATATATATATATATATATATATATATATAAGGTGTGTCACTAACACCCGAATTTGGAACCGCAATAAAAATAAGACAAAGCAAGATGCAGAAAAAATATATAGTCCCTAAAACGTACATCATGTGCCATTCGGATTCATTTTTAGTCACGTGCGAGTCTAGTCGCGAGCAACTCTATATCTACAAAAATAGGTCGGTCGGTCCCCGTTTAGCTTTTTTTTGTAATTACATTGTAAGTATTCGGCCGATTTAATGACACTTGAAACTGTTATTTTAAATTCCCTTTCGAATGATATAATTACCTAAGTCATCCCAAGGTTATCCAGGGAATTATTTTGTTTTGGCAATATCATAATTATTTGGCCGATTCTAACGAAATTTGAAACCCTCATGTTGTTTTACATTCCCTTTCGAATGCTATAACTGCCAAAGTCCTTCTAAGGTTAGCTCAGGAATTAATTCGTTTTGTCAGTAACATAACTATTCGGCCAATACTCTGCTAGACTAGACTAGGCTAGGCTATAATATGCTATACTCTGATAGGCAAGCCTAGAATAGGCTATACTATGCTAGGCTATTATAGGCTAGGCCAGGCTATACTATTCTAAGCTATGCTAGGATATAATGTACAAGGGTAGGATATACTATGGTAATTTAGGCTATAAAATGCTATGCTAGGATAGCGTATAGTATGTTAGGCTAGACAATACTAAGCTATGCTTGACTAGGGTATAATACGATAGTATAGGCTATACTTGTATAGCCTAATGATAGTTAATGCTAAGCTAGGTTATACTATGCTAGACTAGGCTAGACTAAGCTATACTAGATTAGGCAGGGCTAAACTATGCTATGCTTAGGTAGGCTCAAGTATAATAGGCTAGGGGGACCTATGCTCCGCTATGCCAGTCTATGTTAGGTTACAATAGGCTAGCTAACCTAGGCTATAATAGGCTAAGCTATGCAAGGTTATTCTAGTCTAGGGTATGGTATGCTATACTAGTCTAGGATATACTAGTCTAGGCTATAATATGATACCCTTGGCTATATTATGTTAGGTGTGGTTATGCTAGGATAGGCTATACCAAGCTAGCCTATAGTATGCTAAGCTAGAATATCATATGCAAGGATATATTGGCTAGGCTATAGTAGCCTAATCTAGCTTGGCTATACTAGGCTAGGCTACTCTAGGCGACGCTATGCTAGGCTATAGCATGCAAGGCTAAGCCATACATAGTTGGGCTATAGTAAGCTAGGCTACACTAGGTAAGGCTATACTATGCTAGGCTAAGCTAGGCTATACTATAATATGCTAGGATAGACTGGGTCTACTAAGCTAGACTAGGCTATACTAAGCTAAGGTAGGATAAAGTAAGCTATAATATGCTAGGTTATAATAGGCTAGCTAGATTATACTAAGCTAAGCTAGGTTAGGCTCGGCACAGCTCGGCTATTCTATTTTAGTCAAGGCTATCCTGTTTGGCTACTCTTGGCTATACTAGGCTAAAACAGGATAGGTTATACTTGCTAGACTTGGCTATTATATGTTATGCTATACTAGACAACTTTAGGCTAGGCTATGCTATTCTAGACAATACTACGCTATGCTAGGCTATTCTTTACTATGCTATGCTAAGCGTCTTGGAACGAAAAATGTCCATGGTGTACCAGAGATCTTAAAGCTGCGAAAATGAGCCTACCATGTGAGACGTCCTTCAAAAATATGACCAAAGAAAGTATGCGAATGGTGCGAAGAGTCTCAATGATACCGTATCGCCATGCAGTATCATAGGCCTATTCCAAATCAAAAAAAGACCGTGGCGCAGTGCGTTTTAGCAAAGAAATACTCGCAGATAACATTTACTAGTGAGAGCAGAGCATCCGATGTGCAGTGGAACTTGCAGAAGACGCACTGTGCAGAAGACAGGTGGCCTTCGTTGTCCAGGAAAAAGGCTAATCTAGGATTTACCAATTTTTCTATCAACTTGCACAGGAAGGAGGTTATAGAAATTGGGCAGAAACCAGCCAGGGTAGTGATTTCTCTCAGTTTTGCGAAAATCGAGCACAGTAGCCATTCGCCAACTTTCTGGGAGGGTACACTCTTAACAGAGCCTGTTGAACAAATCTAGCAGAAATGTCATACTTCATTTGCCTAGAGGTCGAAGCATGACATGTAACTTCTCTCGAACAAGGGGTGGTGTCCGCGCCTGGAACGAGAGCGGACAAAACGCACCTAACGTAAACCTGTCGTTGAAGGAATCTCCACCTCTGAGATAAAGTCCAGTCGGCGGCCTTCAGCGACGTCATGACATGCATTAAATGAAAGCGGAGCAGCATCTATGCTAGAGAATGTGTAAACAGCGGTGACGAAAGACTCCTCCACGGATCGCGGAGAACGATATTGCTGTCCCTTTCTTCTTGAGAATTAGAAGAAGGTCCTGTTAGTATTTTAAGTGAAGACATTATGCCAGAAACAAGAGGGAAAGTCCCTCCAATGACCTGCGGCGTTTTGTGATAAGATGATAAATGGTTATTGCATTGATGGTTTCTCATGGTTCAAATCACTTGCAAGTGCCTTTAAATCGCTAAATGAGGCTTCTGCCACTAGATGGCGCCATATCCGATGGCAGATTTTAAATCTTCCAGGGTGAGTAACCCTATGTCCCATGGTCATATGGGTCAGTTCATGGCTCTAAATGGGTACAATGGAACTTTACTCCTTTTAGAAAAAAGCGACGCCTTGATATGGCGCTTCGCTGCATGTAAAAAGGAGCGGCGGGCATGCTTCGAATTATACCACAACCTAGTCCTAGTTCGTCAAAATTCACCGAAGAAGAAATCGTTCTGGCGGAGTTTATAACGCATGTTGGCATATTGCTTTTGTCCGAAAGCTGTCTCGCACTCAGCCGACCACCAAGAACGAGGACAGAGGGGAAAACGACCAGACGTTCTAGGAATAGTAGTTAGGACGACAGCGATGAGGTTGCCGGAGAAAAACTAAAGGGCCTCATCCACCAGAATAAACTTCCACTGAGATAGACATATTAGTCATTTCCAGAAATACGGATGACTGCACCCGCCACGAGCCGCTCGCCGGGCAGCGGCCCCCAAAATGTTAGCTGAATGGGAAATTGATCACTACCATGGAGGCTATCGACCACCTCCTAAACAAAATTAGGATGTACATTCGGAGAGCACAGGGCAAGATCGAAGCATGAAAATGAAGGCGTTTTCGGGCAGTGATGCGTAAACTCATCCACATTTACAGCACCCATCTCCAGCTCGTCGATAAAGTCGACAAGGACCTCAGACCTGGGATTGATCGTGTAGTTGCCCCAGAATGGAGGTATACCGTTCAAATCACCGAGCAGAATAAAGGGCCTCGACAAACATGCCACGACACTGCGGAAGCCCCTCAGGGGGAACTCGGCTGACGGTGGAATGTATGCAGAAATAACAGACTCCTTTTTATCCATGTGTAGCTGCACTTCCACTTCCTGAAAAGAGGTATTCATAGCAAAGAAAAGAACGGAGATACTATGACAGGTGAAAATATCATATCCTTCTGCCTTGCTCCCATTCAGTGGTGATGAGGTCGCAAAATCCTTCTACCGTGAGAGGGTGGGCAGGGTGCATGCGCCAAGCAGGGTCTCCTGCCAAAGTATAGTTAACAGGGAACGTCAGGAGACCAGCCACCGCAGCTCATCCTAGCAATACCGACGCGCGGTAATTCCATTAAGGTTGGGGGTCCCTACTTTGTACGATGGAAGCACTCAAGAAGTTTCGCTTTACGGGAAACGTTCACGCTGGGAGAAAAAGGAAGAACCTTGGTTTTAGCCGGGGCTAGGTGTGAACCATCTGTGTTGCCAGCTCTACCAGTAGCGCGCCCGGGATGATTAGAGCTCGCAGAAGGGTTGCGAATGGGCGCGAAAACGACCGTGTTCGTGGGCCTGAGGGGCTAGTACAGCGGGTGGCCTTTTTTGAATTGAGGTATAAGACTTACCAGGCAGTGCGGTGCGCGCCAAGACCAGGTCCTTACACTCGAAAATGAGAGATTATCCTCGCCTGAATGGTCAGGATTTCCTTCTCCAGAAGATACGCACCACATTACTTCGAAGAGGAAGGATGAGGCTCTCCGCAATTGGCACACTTGGCCATACACGATAGGGACTTATCGTATACGAGCTTGAAGCATCTTACACAAACTTCGGGTAAACCCGACTTTGAACGTCTAGAGAAACGATTCGTATAGCAGAAGCGCTGGCAGTAGTAGCAACTCCGCAGCAGTGGCACGAATGCCTTCACGCGCTAGCGGTACCAAATGACTCGCACTGACTCAAGGAGCCTGTCACTGCCGCACGTGAGAAAGACTGAAATCGAGGGTCTCAATGCCCCTCCATGTTTTCTCATCGCTCGGTTCGTCCTTGACCACCCTAGGGTCAGCCAGATCTAAGATGATGTCTACTATGGAGTAGTGCACGAGTTTCCTCTCAAAACCACTCCTTTCACAAAGCTCATGGTAGAGTGCGGCGTCACACTCATCGGTGATCAATTAAGCGTATGAATGGCTCATTTCCAATCAAGCTAGCTAATGCTCTTCTCTGATAGATCAAGTTGTTGACATCAGTGGAAAGGATGATCAGAAAGCGTTTGAAGCCAGCGGGCTCCAAAACACCAGTTAGTCTCTCAATGAGGGGCCCCAACTTATTCAAGGCTCCGCTTAACACACTTGCCACTTTGGCCTTGGTATGTGCCCCCCTTCTACTGAGTGCGCCTCGGCGCCGGACGTGCAAATCTTGACCGCTCACGCTAGGAGCAGGGAATTTTGGGCCGCCTGCCTACTCTCTTGGCAGTCCCCTGTAATAGTAAAGGAAGAATTGCTGCTAATAGCGATATGGAGTCACCCGGGGGTGCATCCAGGGAATGTGGATAGGGCAAATCCACCGAACCCGTAGGCCTAGGAGAGGAGTAAGCCTTGTCTCCGGTAGAAGAGGGTTGAAGGGGCTCCTGAGAAAGCACAGGGGTGGCCAAATCCTTTTCAGAGGCTGAGCTGCCCGAGAGTGGCTCCAAAGATGGCAAAGGGGAAACCCACTTGCCACGTGGTGATGGTGAGAGGAGACACATCCAGCGGGCGAAGTAGTGCCTCGATTTTCCTCATCCTTCAAGACACCTAGGAAGGGTGAGGCCCCGCTTGGAGGCAGATCTCCATGCACTTTCCCACTATTGCCTTCGGTTGCCACCATGATCAGAGTAAAGTGAAAAATGGGCTCATGGAAAGTAGATACTATGACCTTCCAATGACTCTGGAGATTAAGAGAAAAGTCTCCATAGGATCCAAAATTTCAAAATGTGATCATTTACACATAATCGGTCTCGGTCTAGCGTTTATTGGCTTTGCCATTCTGCCCCGCTTTTCAGGAGGGGAGGAGCTTTAACCATATATGATGGTGGCGGCGTAGGTTCTGGAGGAAAGTGAGCAGAGTTAACGGCTGAGCACACCCGGCACCTAATACTTGCCTTAGCCAGCCGGTTTTGGTCCCTCGCAGCAGATAGGGACATCAAGATATACACAGCCACTAACCTAAGGCTGATAAGAGGACGAAAGTGCGCCAGTAAAACAGAAGCTATAAGGATAGAAGAGCAAGTGTGGAAAGTGGTAGGAGAGTATGTAATAAAGAGAAGTAGAGATAGGAGTGTCCACTAACGAGTAGGGTGGGTGAGCACCTATTATTATCATATCCTGATATTCGATGATCCCAAGAAGGCATGCAGTTCCCCAAGGCACCATGGCTACCGGACCTAACTCTGTACAGGGGGAAACACTCCTGGTACAAAGTACGGGTAGAAATGGTTGAGGGGATAGCCGTAAAGATATAATAAATAATACTTATAATAAATAATATTAATAACATGCTAACAATAATAATAATTAATACTAAGCATAATTAATAATAATAATACGGTGAATTAGTGCTGAGTGGAGGAGAGGGAAAGCACACCAACAACTTTCTCAGGCCCCATCAGAGAGATCAAGTCAGCCCCGTGAAAGGGACTCCCTAATTTGCATTCACGCCGGACTTGCAACTCTTTCAGATACTAGGTCTACCCGGCTACACATAGTACCGCGCGTGGGGCTTCCTTTAACGCCCAGTCACAAGACTGAGGCTTCAATGGGCCATTGAAGTACATGAATTTGGAATTTAGTTACGTTCTCTTCACTGACGAGACCAGGGTGACACTTAGCAAAACTGACAGATGGGCAAATGGTTTGGTCCATTTGGAAGATGAGAGTCACCTACGTTTGCGAAGTCGCAGCAGAGTAGAGGAGGGGATGTTACGGGCAGATATAAGGATTTAAGAGAGAAACAAGTTCGTAAGTTGTTATAAAAGAGGGGGAAGACCACTATGAGATAAAAAAAATTTAAATGAAGGCTTAAAAGATTTATCTGCCAGCATGAACCGAAAGCGCGACCGGTGAACGATAGTTAAAAAGATCTGGAAGCAGGACGACCAGGGAATGGCGAAATAAGGTTATTCCAGCAGAAGATGGGCGACCGATTGACCCACACCACAAAAAAAGGCAAGCAAGAGATAATTCGAGCCCATCCCAAACGAGAAGGCCGTGGCTATGTCTCGTGTGGCCGATGCGAACGCGAAAGGGGTACCTCTAAGGACCGTAGTCTCTGAAGGCTCGAGGTCCAAGAACGAACAGAATTTTTGAAATTATATATCAAAATATAATCTTTAATAAAGGGAAAGAAATTTAGTAAAGGCAATGCAGAGTTATCCAGGCGCCCAGAAGAAGCTGAACAGGCTAGCTGATCAGCCCTTTCGTTGCCATGACATCTACATGCCCATGGACACAAAAAATAGAACTCGATAACGGGACGCATTATGGATCACCCACTTGTAAATTTATACAAGGATGAGGAACACTAAAAGAGGAAATTGCTTGTAAAACACTGCAAAAGTCGGAGGAAATAACTAAATCTTTAAAAGGTAAAATTTGGAACAGTCTAAAAGCTAAAAGAATGGTTGAAGTTTCAGCAGTAAAAATAGAAGCTGCCAGCGGAAAAGAAAAAAGTTAAAAACTCTTCTGAGTAGGCACGCATCTGTCTGAGTTTGTACCCACTGTGTATATCAAGGAATGTTGTGTATGTTAAGTCGCATGCTCGAGGAACAGGCTCTTAAGGGAGCAAGCAAGGGTCCACGGATGACTTGTCCAGACTCCACCTGCTGGTGCAAACTGTGGGAGGTGGAGCAAACCAACTAGAGGTCGGCGATGAAGGAAGGGTAAGAGCCCTTAGAGCGCCCAGGTTGGACAGATGATCGCCTATCCGGAATTTTAAGGGGCAGGGCAAAGACGGCAACCTATAGAATGCCATCGTTGACTCGGCTGCATAAAGGCATCTGTAAACCTCTGATACAGGGGCCTGCCGCACACGATAGAGGTATGTTATCAAGATCTTGAGTCGATGATAAGGCAAAGGAAGCTCTCCCCTCTCACAGTAGACTTTTGATGGGAGATGTACGGAAGGCTCCACTGGAAAGACGAACTGCAAAGTTGCGAATGAGGTTCAGCATTTTAAGGGCTAAGATTAAGCCGAGATGTATATTTGGCACCCATAGTCCAATTTGGATTGTTCGAGAGCAGTGTATAGTGAACAGTGTTCGACGATCACTGCCATACGACGTGTGAGAGAGGGCCTTCAAAATGTCTAAAACCCGCAGACAGCCCGTTTGAAGACGGCGAAGGTGTGTTAAGCAGGATAGCTTAGGATCAAGAGTTACGCCCAGAAACCTAAACTCAGAGACGAACTCTTATCTCTACATCTTGTAGGGAGATAGGTGGCGGAACAAGATTCCTTTTACCCCGGTGGAAATACATTGCGGTCGTTTTACTCGTGGAAAAGCGGAATCGTTAGAATTGTGCACTTTTCGAAACCGCATCGACTGCCAGCTGCAGATGACGCGCCGCTGATGGAATGCGAGGCGAGGAAGAGTATAGTGCCAAGTATTCGACGAACAGTGTCGCCGATACACCCTCTGGAATAAAGGAAATGATATCATTGATCGCAATTAGAGAAAATAATACACTTAAAAATGTTGCTTGAGGAACTTGCTTCTATTGGAGTTGCAGGTCAAAGTAGGTGTCTCCAACACATACCCTAAAGGATCAAGATGCTAAGAAACTTTGAATAAAAGACGGTAAAAGAACTCTCATATCCCAAACGTGTAGCTGTCTTAATACGACGTATTACCTTGTTGTACCGTAGGTTTTCTCAATGCTGAAAATATGGCCAAAACTCGGTGCTTTAATGAGTAAGCTTTCTGGACCGATCACTCAAATGTAATAAGGTCAATAATACTATGGCCCCTGCGAAAACCGCACTGAAATGGAGACAATAAGTGGTCACTCCGATGGACATCAAGGGTTGACAATCGAAAATCAGTGAGACAATCCGGGGAAGAGACAGCTCAATACAATCCCCCTGTAACGAGAGGCATTTCTGACCAGCCAGGAGCGAATCCGTAAAACCAAAGGGTAGGTGGACGTAAAAGAACGAACTGCCTCCAAAGCAGGCCGGGAATCACTAAAAACAATAACAATAAAATCTGAAGAATTGATGGATAAAATAAAATTAAAAGCCAAAAGAATGGCCGTCAACTTTGCGGTAGAAACGGATGCTATAGGAGAGAGGACGCAGCGAAGAGACTCCGTAGAGGACAGCGCGGTCACCCCAGCACCGAGGTCCGACTTCGAGCCGTCAGTATAGATGGGACGCTGGTAAGCATGAGAACACGCATGTTCAAGAAACAGGCACTTTAATAGACGAGGGTCAGTAGACCCTTTCTCGAAATGCCAAAAAGCAGTACAGACCTCGGGAGGGCGAACTCTCCAACACGGAGCCGGCGGGAATGGGAGGGCCAACACCCAGGGAACACCCAGGGAGGCGAGATGGTCCCCAACCCGGAGTCCCAGAGGCCGGGGTATAGATGGCCACCGATCTAAAGATTTCGAAAAGGACGAGGCAAAAAGGCACTCATGGACTGGGGATGAAGGGTATTGCTGAACACGAAACAGGGATCGTAGGCACACCTGCAGCCGGTGATATAGCAAGGAAAGCACGCCTCCCTCACCAAAGAAGCTATGGATAGGTGAGGCACGAAAGGCTCCACTACTAAGACGGGCCCCAAGCGAACGAACAGAGTCGAGTAACTTCAAGGCCGAAGGAGACACTGAAGAGTACACCTGGCACCCTCGTCCAGCCAGGATAGGACCAGTACCGAATAAAGTGACCACAAGGTGCGCCTATCAGTACCCCAAATGGTATGGGATAAAATCCTAAGCAAATCCATAGCCTTCGAACAGGACGCCCTCAAGCGACGCAAATGGGGCACCCAAGTGAGCTTGCTATCAAGCATTAAACACAAGAACTTGAAAACGGGGACATATTCAATCGCCGTGCCATCCAAGATGGGAGGGCACCACGGACACCACGCCCCCAATAAAAATGCATGGCCTTCGTTTTGGTGACCGAAAAACGGAAACCCTTTGAGGCAGCACGACCCGACACGGCATCAATTACCAGCTGTAATCGACGGGCAGCAGAAGGAAAGTGGGGAGATGAACAAAACAACGCCAAGTCATCCACGAAGAGGGAAGCCAAAACCCCTTTCCAGAAGAGTGGACACCAAACTATTAATGGCAACGGCGGAACATGTCATACTTAAAACACACCCTTGGGGAACACCTCCTCTTGAATCCGCAAGCCTGAGAAAGCATCGCCAATACGGACCTTAAAATTACGGGATGATAAAAGTTCTTGAATAAAAACCGGTAAAAAGCCCCTTATACCCCAATCATATAATTGAAGTAAAACACCATATCTCCAGGTGGTATCGTAGGCCTTCTAAATCTCAAAGAACACCGCTACCACCTGATGCCTGGAGTAAAAAGCCTGTAAAACGGAGCCTTCCAAACGAATGATATGGTCAAGAGTACTACGGCCGCTTCGAAAACCGCACTGAAATGGAGAGAGGAGCGAGTTGAACTCAAAAAACCAAGTGAGGCGAACTTGAACAATCTTCTCGAATAACTTACTGGGGCAGCTTGTA
This sequence comes from Ceratothoa steindachneri, assembly GCA_963969495.1. Taxonomy (NCBI): domain Eukaryota; kingdom Metazoa; phylum Arthropoda; class Malacostraca; order Isopoda; family Cymothoidae; genus Ceratothoa; species Ceratothoa steindachneri. The sequence goes on from OZ018319.1 coordinate 18,604,338, forward strand.
AGAGCATTCAGGCGATAGTGACTTGGGTTTAACCCGTCCCTAGTGGGTTTGAGAAATTGTAGAACAACTCCCACACGCTAGGAGGACGGATAGATTCCTTTGACTCAAAGCAGGTTGTAGATATCAACCAAAAATAACTGAGTGGGGATAGAGACGCCGGAGAAAGTCGTAGAGGATGCAATCATAACGGGGAGAGGTGGAGCCACAGTAAGACAAAGCATCCCGCAGCTCATAGACGGAAAAGAGAGCATTATAAGAGTAGGTGGCGCACGTGGTAACATCTAAAAGGCGAGAGACTATGGTGACCTTATGATCGAGAAACCGTCGATGATAGTTATCAGAGCTAGTTACAGAAGCAAAATCGTCAGCCAGAGCTTCGCTGACCAACCGGCTATCGGACACAAGCGAGCCTCCGATGTCCAGAGTGGGCATGGCATGACCAGCGTAGCGACCATGGATCTTATTGACCCGCTTCCAACCCCGATTCAGCGGCGTCAACGAAGAAATGGAAGATACGTACCGGCGCCAAGACTCACGGTGGGCACGACGGAGGGTCTTTTAGCGGATGTCACGAGCCCGGTTCCGATCGACCCTATTCGAGATGGTCGGGTTCTTCCTATAACGGGAATCGGCCAACTGATAGGCAAAAATAGCAGACGCGCAACCCTTCGACCACCAGGGAACGGTGGAGCGCCCCGCAAAGTGCAGGTGTCGAAGGAAACCCGGGAGGCATCAATAAAGGAAGCCTTCCGGAACCCAACCCAATTTGCTCGCCGCATATCCCAACGAGGAGGGAGGGAAAAGCACGGGACAGGAAGGTCGTTCCGAATCGACCACCGGAAATCGAGGAAACAGTCGAGTGAACATAAGGACAAGTCTACATCACTAAAAGAATCCGTTTGGACATGGTAAGAAGTAAAATCACCGGAATTTAAAAGACAAAGATAATCGGATAATAAGAGGGATTCAACCACTCCGCCCCGGAGATTACGGGCAGTATCACCCCAAGATGGGTGGTGAGCATTAAAATTACTAAGTAATAAAAACGGGGTAGGTAACTGACTTGTGAGCGCTAAAAGGTCAGACAGACTCAAATTAAAATCGGAGGGATGTACACAGAACAAATAGTTAAAAGCTTGTAAATAAAAACCCTCGCAGCAACAGCCTGCAAGGTAGTACAGTGGAAGTGGCGCAGAGAATAGCGAAGAGGAAATTAAAAGAGAAGCAACACCATGGGACACGCCCCCGGCCGGAGGGATGGAATTAAACACCTGTTAGTGCGTAGGTGCCGAGAAGGGGCGAGTCCCAAGCTTATTTTATTTTTGCAAACAGACCACCAAGAGTCGAAAGCTAGAAAACAAGAGCTGGAGTTCCTCTCACTTGGGGAGAACCCCTTGATAATTGCACTGTAGGATGACAGACATTACTGTCGTCTCGACACCAACGTCGGGATTCTAGTGACGGAGACCGTCGAAGGTTCCCGACTACTAGAAGGCCCAGAAGGGGCAAGCGACAAAGTGCGATGAGCCGGGGACGCACCCGGCACGGACTTGGCAGCGGGAACAGCGAGAGGCGACAGCTGAAAGCCAGACTAAATCCCCAACATGGAGGACTCATGGCCCGGAGGGAAAGGGAGAAAAGACGGACGAGAACTAAGATGCGAAGATGGAACAGAAGGCGGAACATGGACAGAGGGTGAGAATAGAACAAAGTCAGGGGGTAAGGAGGGAATTAAATCAGGTGGAAAGGAAGAAACAGGGTCAGAAGGTGAGGAGGGAACAGGGTCAGAAAGAGATGAAGGAACAGAGGTAGGAGGCAAGGCAGACAAAACTGGGATAGGAGACATAGAAGGCTGCACAGAGGTAAGAGGTAAGGAAGAAGGGACCGGGCTAGGAGGCAAGGAAGACTGAACGGGGTGAACTTCCGCCAGGACAATAACATCGGTGATGCCAACGGGGTAGGCCAGCGAAGAACGGGGAGCAGAAGACATCAAAACGGAGGACGCCTCAACAACCGACTCGGGGGCAAAACCAGCCTCATCAGAGGCAGCGCGCTTGGACTCCGAATGGGGTGAGGAGGAACCCTTCCGTTTGCGCTGAGGCAAAGGAGCGGAAGGAACTGCCTGATAAACTCCAGCGTCTCAACCCGGGCGGTCTCACGGTCCGCGACCGAGGGAGGAACATGAGAAAAGACCAATGGCAAAGGAGAGGGCGCAACGGAGAAACCGCGATTAGGGACCAAAGGCAGGGGAGAATGAGCAACAAAGGAACCGCGAGAAGACAAAAAAGGAGTGGGACGACCGGGAGGAGGACAGTGGGACCCGTAGAACGTCAGAAGTCCAGCCTGAAGAAGTCCCGAAGAGCCAAGACCTCCTTCTCAAAAGGAATACAGAACTAGAACGGGAAGCCGCCCTATAAAAACCTCCACAATTGACGCAACATTCATGATTCCCACAAGAGGAGCCATGATACGCCAACGTACAGGCCACACAGCGACGAGCCTGCCTACAATTGCTGCTCATTTGGCCAAACTGGTGGCAATTAAAACAACGTCTTGGGAGCTCGACATAACGGGACACAGGGACCTGAATATAAGCAGCACAAAAAAACTGGGGCAGACCCTGACGCTCAAAGGTAACGATGAGCGTACTCGTAGGAACCTTAGCGGGATCACCAGATTTAGAAACCCTATAAACGTTCGTAACCCTCTGGGACAAAAGTTTATCATTTAGTCTCGAAACATCGTATTGCAATAATTCGAGGGTGGGGCACAACCGAAACCGGGACCTCCGAAAGGGAGGACAAATCCCGCACAGCGCCACACTGCTCTCGCGAAGATACCTCAACCACTAAATCGCCACTACCACGGGCCCACATACAGCGGGGCGCACCACAGCGGGACTCAAGAACAAGAATGGTACAAAACAGACGGGTGCTGCGTAAGTCAAGTGGGCGAGCTCGCAGCCATTTTCAAGAAGAGAGGATTCCTTAAAATTTAAAATGTTCTTTAAAAACATAGACTATTGTTAAAAATCTAAAAGATATATAGAAAAAGGAAGAGGGATCAAAAACGTAGAAAAAATAAATGCCTCTAGAATGCTGTAAAATCAAAGTAAAATCATAAGATACGACACGTGTATCTGGTTCTAAAAATGATAAAACATTATATTTCCTTTAAGTGATTTGTCTCTGATAAAAATTTAAACACTCGGTTCATGTTAAAGGTGCACTCATGTTCGGAAAGGATGCTCCTCAGAACCTGCTGGACACATCCCTTGGCAACTAAAAGAAAAAAGCCTTTGCCTCAGAGTATGGAAACTTAGGCATTCAGCAAATAGGTGGAATACAGACATTAGTACTCCGCAGTACCTTCCATTAGGAAGCCATGTGTCAGACGACAATGCCCATTTCTCAGACGGCATAGAATAACATCCTGAGTACGGGTCCTAGTATTGCGTGACCGAGGGCGGACTGACTGTTTGATGGCATGCAGGTGAGTTGGGGGAGTTCATCCCAAGTCCTCTGCCACTAGCCGACCACATACTCACGGATGTATGGCACGGCATCACGGAAATGTTGTTTTTTTTTAATTTTAGGAGCCTATCTGGCGACTGGCATCATGGAAAGGAAGAGGAGCAGGGGTGGAGGTTCCTCGAGATGCAGCTGCCTTGGCAACAACATCTGCTCTCTCATTTCTTATTATACTTATGTGGCTAGGTACCCAACAGAATAAAACTTCGTGGAACGTGGATAAATAAAAAAGCCACTATTGGATCGTTGAAACCAGCGGGTCATCTGGAAATAAAATGACTAAAGCATCCAAAGAGCTGAGGGAATCAGAGAATAGTGTATAAGATCCCGGTGATGAAGAAGCGATGGTATAGAGTGCAGCCAGTATCGCAACAAGCTCAGCCGTGAAGATAGAGGCTGTATTGGGCAGGCACACAGACGCATGACGGGAGGGGAAGATAGCAGAAGCTTCTACCCCATCAGAGGATTTAGATCCATCTGTGTAGATTAAAGTGCTTGATTTGTGGCACAAAGTGTTCATAAAAGATGCTTCGTAGGATTAAAGGCAAGAACTTGGTCTTCAGTTCGCCTGTCAGCACCTTGCAAACCCTCACGGGTGTCAATAGCCATGGGAGTACTTTAGGGATCTGATATGGAATAACTGATAATTCCCTCAGTTGACTTGTATTTCCAGTCATACGCAGGGCAAAGGGGCGAGTCAGTGAAGGAAACCTGTCATATGAGTCCACTGAGTGAATATTATAGGTGCACTCATATACAGGTGAGTGGGAGAGCTGTTGCAGCCTGAAAAAGTACTACAGGTTAAAATTAAGGCGGTGAAAGGATGGTGGAAGGACCTCACTCTCTGCATGGAGACTCCATACTGGGGAGGACTTGAATGCTCCCAAAGCTAGACGCACTCTCTAGTTCCTGATAAAATTGAGCTTATCTAGGTTTAAGGATGAGGCTGAAGAGTACACCTGTGACCCATAATCCAGCTTAGACTGGATCAAAGTTGTATACAAAACATGTGATAAAAGTTTTAAGATATCCATTCTCTTCAAGCAGGATTTTGTCAAGGCAGTTATATTGGTAACCCAGGAGAGCTTTGACTCAAAAATAACCCCAAGAAATTTACAATGAAGCTCAAACGAGATGGGGGAGCCATACAAAGATAAGGTTGGCTGTTCCCAGTCAACTTGCTTAAAATTGTAGAAATTAACTGCCTTTGTCTTTGAGGATGGCAGTCGGAAACCTTTTGCTGCGGCATTCATAGCACTGATGTTAATGGCCAGTTGCAATTTACTGATGACAAATGGCAGCCGAGGCAAAGATAAAAAAGTTGCCAAGTCATCCACATAAAGAGTTGTCATTAACTCCGCAGGAAGATCAGTAATAATGCTGTTGATAGCTACCGAGAAGCAGGTGACGCTCAAAACGCTTCCGTGTGAAACGCCCTCTATCTGATCAACAGGCTCCGATATGACATTTCCTACCCTAACACGGAACGTGCGTCCAGCAAGAAATTGCTGTATGAAGCCAGGAAGATGGCCTTTGATACCCTAGTCATATAGTTGCTTCAGGATACTATACCTCCAGGTGGTACCATATGCTTTTTCTATATCAAAAAATACAGCAATGGAGTGTTGTCTCTTTGAGAAAGCTTGTCGAATGCAATCCTCCATCCTGACCAGCAGGTCTGTGGTGCATTGTCTCTTTCTAAAACCCGACTCTGAGGGAGAACTAAGGTTATGTTTCTCCAGTAACCATACCAATCTGGCATTCACCATCCTTTCAAAAAGCTTGCATGGGGAACAGGTAAGGACAATTAGGCGATAGTATGTCGGAAGCGTCCCTTCCTTTCCTGGTTTACAAAGGAGCTACAAGGAGCTACAAGGAAAAGAAGTACCCTAGGAGACCTTACGGTCCATTCAAAGAGGGTACCTTTGGGCTAACAGTTGAGCAGGCACAGTTCTGCACAACGACTTAAGTGCCCAAACGGTCACTTTTCAAGACTTTGTCCAGTCTTAACTTGAACTGAACAACAGAAGTGTTGTTGACAACTTCCACTGGAAGTGCGTTCCAGCTATCACAGATGCCGTATGTGAAAAATTTCACACACAGATCGCGGTGGTAACGCTTCAGCTCAAGTTTGTAGCCGTGATATCTAGTTCTGCCCTTACTAAGTTGGAAGACATCAGTGTAGTCTACATTGTCGAAGCATCGAAGTATTTTAAACACTTCGAAAAGCTGACCACGCAGTCTCCAGGTCTCCAACGAGGACAGATCTAGTTCCCCTAATCTATCATCGTAACTTTTGTGTCTGATAGAGGGAATCAGTTTGGTTCCCTGGCTTGCACACGTTGCAATCTCGCGATATCCTTTCGAAACAAAGGACTCCAAAATTGTACGGCATACTCCAGGTGCGGTCGGACAAGTGAATTGTCCAAACAGAATACTGTTTCCTTGTTTCGATATTCAAACTGTTGCTTTATATATCCTAACATCCTTTGGGCCTTTTTATCCATCTCTATGCACAGTTTTGAGAACTTGAGGTCACTAGTGATTGTTACACCCAAGTCCTTCCCGGTATCAGTGCGTTTGAGAGCAGTGCCCTTAATGATATACCGTGATTTGGGGTTTCGGTGGCTGATATGCACTGCTTTGCATTTGTTCTCGTTAAAAGGCATTTGCCACGTGTCCGACCACTCCCCAATCTTCCGGAGATCTTCTTGTAGACGGGCAGTGTTTCCTTCCTCTGCAACGTTCATACCAGGCTTGGTATTGTCAGCAAATTTAGAAATCTTCGCAACCATGTCACTATCCATGTCGTTAACATAGATGATGAAAAGTAGTGGTCCCAGGACAGAACCTTGGGGTAGCCCGCTGGAGACTGGCATCCACTTAGAAGCCTGACCATTCAGCACCACATGTTGCCGTCTGCCGCTTAGCCAGTTCTCTATCCAACCTGCTACTTTTTCGTTTATGCCCAGCGCACGCACTTTCCGGAGGAGGCGGCAGTGTGGTACCTTATCGAAGGCTTTTTTAAAGTTTAAGTAGATAACATCCACCGCCTTATCCCGATCATGCTCACTGAAAACGAACTGGAAGAATTCCACAAGGTTCGTTAGGCATGACCGTTGCCTTCGGAAACCGTGCTGGGAACTCTTCAGTAGCAGGTTCGACTCTAAATATGACGTCATTTTTTCCACCATGATGCTTTCCTTGAGTTTACCGACTATTGAGGTTAAGCTAATAGGCGGTAGTTCGACGGCTGGCTAGGGTCTCCTTTCTTGAAGATAGGAGTCACCTCCGCTTCACGCCAGTCTCTAGGAACGCATCCGGTCCGGATTGACATGTTGAAGATTGTGCTCAGATATCATGACACTTCATCGCACACTTCTTTCAACACTTTAGGTAGAAACCTGTCCAGGCCAGGGGACTTATTCGTCTTTTGATCAGTGATTTTTTTCTATTTCTCCTTGGTGAAGTCCATTTCCTCCAGCTTTTCCCGCAAGTAAGAATCCGTGGGCTGGGGGACGGAACCACACTCTCCAGTAAACACTGAAGAGAAGTAGTCGTTCAGGAGGTTAGCATTTTCTGTACCTCAGGTCTTTAATGCCCCCTCCTCATTCACAAAAGGGCCAATCGTGCGATGGATTGGTTTACGGCTATTTACATAACCAAAGAACTCCTTGGGATTTTCCTTGCAGAGTCTCGCCACTCGGAGCTCCTCGGCACGCTTTGCCGCCCTGATGCAGGACTTTACTCTCCTAGCTAGCCTAGGGTAGTCTTCAAAGTCTCCAAAAATCTTTGACTGCCGGTACACCGTTCTCTTCTCCCTCAGTAGTTGACTAATTTCTAGATTAAACCACTTTGGTTGAACAAAAGACCGACGAAGGCTTTTGAAAGGGATGAATCGTGTTGGAAGACTCATGAACGTAGTTTTGAATCTATTCCACGAATCTTCAACATCTCGCACACTTCTAGCCTCGCATCAGTCAATCCAGCAGGAAGACCTGCAAAGTTTGCTCTTCTCAAATCAAGTTTCCTCGATATACTAGTCACAGACCCTACCTTGGGGACCTTGACTATAAATCTGACTAGTCGGTGATCACTGCCACCGAGCTCTTCGCCTACAGAGAGATCCTCAACGATGTCATCCTCAGAGGTGAAAACCAAGTCGAGGGTATTATGGCCTCTCGTCGGCTCTCTCACTCATTGAGTCAGGAACTCGTTGTTCGCGAACTCCAGGAGTAGTGCGTTCTCGCCACAGGGTTCTCTCGTTTTTCAGTCAACTTGGGTATTGAAATCACCCATGGCGATACACACACTGTCTTGAACAAGTTCACCCAGTAGCCAGTATAGATCCCTGTCCTTTTCAATGAGTTAGGCAGAAGGTCTGTAAAGCACCAGGGTCCTGTATCTGGCAGGACCTATACCTAGGTCAACTCCTAGTAGCTCGTGGTCGGATACAATGTTGCAATTCGTAGAATTGAGTGTATCCTTGACATACAACATCATACCGCCAATCTCTCTGTCTGGCCTATCTTTTTGGAAGAGTTGGTAACCGGAATCGTGAATTCACCTTCAAAATCTCGGTTTGAGGTTTTTACCCACGACTCTGTTATGGCTACCATTTCAGGTTCTTCCGTCGCTGCGAGGGCACGAAATTCAAGAAACTTTTTCCTGATCGACCTCGCATTAAACGGAAAAACTTTCAGGTAGTCTCCGAATGTATGACTCCCTATGCTATTCCGTTCCCCGGCTTATTTGTTGGTGAGGAGGCACCTCTCTTTGCGACCTCTGAGAAGGTCTTTCCAGGAGAGACACGGGCGTACTGGCGTACGTCCGCCCTCACTCTGGGCCGGATACTCCTTTGGGTCCTCTTTACGACATCCTGGATCATGTTCGACAGAAAGGCCTTTCCTTTAAAGGAAAGATGTACCCCGTCCCTTTGGTAGAGATCATTCCTACCATAAAATGTGCGGTACGGGTCCACAAAAAAGACCCCCTCTGTCGTACACAAATCTGCCAGGCGCCGGTTCAAAGAGACGTTCATCGAGTGAGCAGTCCGTGTTGGACCTCTCCTCGGGAGCATCCCGACCACACCACGCATGCGGGCTTTCAGCCCACAGTCGTCCACGGCGCCTATGACCGTGTGGAGGATTTTATCCGTAGGGCCTACCCTACCTCCTCTCAGGTAGAGGTCGTTGCCACTTACTCCGTGCTTGAGAATCACTAATAAGGCTGACCCTTGCACATTTGTCTGCAGACAACAGAGTCTTTCCTTTCGGAAGTGACTTGCCGGTTTCCTCTTATTTCTCTACATTTTTCTTCTTCTTCTTTTTCTTGTCTTCCTTTTTTCTCTTCTTCTGTTCTCGTTTCTCTTCTTTTGCTTCTACTTTCTCGTCCTCTGTTTTCACTTTTTTCTACTCTTTCTATTTTCTCTTCTTCTCTTTCTAATTTCTCTTCTTTCTTCTTTCCTTTCTTCCTCTTTCTTTTCTTCTTCTTGGCTCGTTGAGCCAGTCCTGCAGCAGAAAACTCCTGCTCTTGGACGTCGGAAGCCTTCTCGCCTGAACATCTGCACCTCTCTGTTTTTAAGAGTTGAACCTTCCTTTTAAAGAGGGAGTTCTCCTCTCTCAGTTGAGCGATGCTATCTCCCAGGCGCTTCTCTAGTTCGCAGAAATCACAGACACTAACGGCATCTGTGAGCTCCTTGCAAGTTCTGACCCCAAAGTCTTCACTCCATCTATAAACTTTGCAGATTTTGCAGGTTAGCTTGCGGAACGGAGGACCATTTTTCTTCGCCATCTTATAAAACTCTCGGACCATACTCATTAAAAGAGGTTTTTTGTATGTGATTTTCTCTCGCACTAATCACATCCGCCTTTTTCCAGGAGGTTTTCGGTCGTTCGGCCAGCAGAAACTCTTTGACCAAGCACACCAACCCTAAGATCTCCCCTGGGCCGGACGTCCCGAATCGTGCCGCAGCTCTCAACTGAGCAGCACGAGAGCCCCAGTGAACTGGATCTCTGATTTTTCGACAGGGGTGTTTGAGGTGTAACTGTCTTCCTACTAAGCCCCGCTAATCAACTAAAAACGTCCAGACTTAAGGCAAATAGTAAAGCTAATTGCCCACGACTTCATCCGAGATCTTTAGCTGATCTGGCAACCAGCAAGGCACAAAAGCTCTCTCACCAAAGAGTAATTGAGCCTTTGTTCACCAAGTAGCGGTCATAGGGGCTGGTCAGGCCATTACACGTTAGGAGAAAGCTTCTAGCATTACTCCATTAATCGTACCCCAAACGCCTGAGATTCCTTCAATCTCAGTCTCTTGCAACCTATGAGTACTCCAAGGCGTTATTTAAAGAGGTTCCAAAGCCTCTCTTCTCACGCGGCATAAAGTAGCTGGTGAGGCCCTTATTACTGAACAACTTTTGTGTAATAGAGATGAATGTTTGTTTTTTGTTGTTGTTTTTCTTGACAGTTGAAGAGAGTTGGTGAAACTTAGTGCTAACAGAATCGAAGAGGTTAGTAGGGGATGCAAGGAGACGCATCAAAGAAGTGGTAGAGAAGTTTGACAACCCTTAGTCTGGATCCTACTAAAGCTACCTTACTGGCATGGGTTACCCTGCCGGACTAAAGGTCCCCCAGCTTAGCAAACTTAACTCAAACAGATCGCGCAAGCTCTCTCACCGACGGCAAGGTGGTTGTTGAGGGTATGATTGCTTCCCTCCAATTGGAAGGGAAACAGCCCTTAATCCAGATATAGTTAAATATATCGAAAAGATGTGAAATGAGTGTTGAATGCATATTCCTGATCATATCATAAGAGATACCATCAGGACCAGATGCGGTAGATCCACATCTTTTAAGAGCACTTCGAAGTTCATGAATGGAAAAGAGCTTATTGTATGGTTCATTATCCATACAAGGATCCATGAAGTTCAAGAGGCACCGCTCTTGTATTTTCCTGACATGTTGAAATTCTAAGGAATAATTGTTAGGGCTGGAAGTTTCAGCAAATGTCTTTGCCAGGATATTTGAAATTCTCCCAAATGATCGCTTGTTTCAACTATATTAGGGGCAGAGAAACCACTTGCTCTGCTCATGAGCTTTTTCACTATTTTCCAGACTTTGGCTGGTGGAGTTTGGTGGTTGATAGAGTTGATGTACCCTTTTAAGGAAATTCAGCGAGCCTGGCGGAGGGTACGCTGTCGTACTGACCTGGCTCGGCTACGAGCATACTTGTTGATGGCAGTAGGGTTTCGATGGTAGCGACGACAAGCTCGCTTACACCCTGTCACCACTTTGCTGCATTCCTCAGACCAAAAAGGGAGATGGGTCTTTTGGGAAGCAGTTTTGGAGAGAGGCATGGGCGAATTTGCCGCCTGGTTGACATGATCATGAAAGTTCTCCAGGACCATGTCAATGTCACCCTGAGGGAAGTGTCCAGAATGGTGAGAAAGGTATTTAAACTTTGGCCAATTGGCTTTCCTAGTGTTCCACCTATTTCCCGGTGGTAGAGGAGGGCCACCCAGGCATGAGATCAGAACAACTGGGAAGTGATCGCTTCCTCTCAGATCAGGATTCACCGACCAGCTGTAATCTGCTCTACACTCTGAGGAACAAAGTGACAAATCTACACAGGTAGAGCTTTTGGTCTGGACATAGAAGGATGTTGGAATGCCATCATTAAATAATGACACATCCAAGGTCTCCATAAGTCTCACAATCAGATTTCCCAAAGGTTGTGTCTTGCATTAAAGTCTCCAACTAGTAGAAATGGGGTCAGGAGTTGGGAGATGAGATTGGCTAATTTGTTAGCCAAATCTGAAGAAACTACTCCTTTCTCAGGAGGGAGGTACAGTCAGCAGACTGTGTATAAATGGGTGGTATACACACGAATCGCCACTGCTTGAAGGTCGGTTCTCAACTGGATTGCTAAGTGAGAACAGTCTTCACAGACAAAAATAGCCGAACCATGAATGGGGTCTGGTGGATTCTTAAAATATCCTACATAGTGGTGGATATTTGGTAATCTACGAATACCCAATTGGCTCTCCTGTAATGCTATACAAGTAGGGTTATAATCTTGAAGCAGGAGTTTTAATTCTTCATATTTGGAGAAGATCCCTTGTAGATTCCAATGAACAATTGGAAACATATTCATCGTTTAAGAGTAATTACATTTTTCTTTGTACCTGGTGAAAGTGACTGGGGTTTTGAACTTTTTCATTTTTAGGTGTAATTAACACTTTAGGCATAGATAGTTTGAATGTTTTAGGGATGTCACTTTTAATGGAGGGTAAAGAACCATCTGTCAGTTGTGAATATGACAGGGGGGATTTTGCTGGCAAAGATGCCTCCGAAGATATTGGGTCCTCTGTACTGGTAGGTAATAATGTCGAGAGAGATGGTACAGAGTCATTCTGAGAGGTGGTTGGCGGTTCAGCTGGGGTGGGTGAAGAAACATCAAAGGCTGTTTCTCCTCTTCCAAAAGGGCCACAGCCAAAACAGGATCAGAATAAAATCCATTCAGCTTCTTCTGGAGTTACTGATGCTGTGGATATAATAGGCTGTTTAGTTATGACTGATGGACTCAAGGTAGATTCAGTGGGAGGAGGGTGGATGTCCAAAGGTGAAACGAACACCACACGGACATCCTCAGAATCTGCCTCCATGTCTTTAGGACATGTCAATGGTTGGTTGGATACTGATGGAGGGGAATCTGAGGAATGGCGAGTCCTCTGGCGCCTTGGTTCAGGAGAAGCAGGAACCTCCCTAATGATTGGAGATGGAGGAGGCGCATCATTCTGATGCAAAGATTTTAATTTGGTTTCTTTATGGATATTCTGCGGCCGTAAAAGTGGAGCTCTGAATGGTCTCTGCTGTCTGTTACGAACTGGTTTGGTCGCTCTAAGAGCGTCCGCAAAACTCACTCCTGGTTTTATGTATAATTCTTTAGCTCTCCTTCTAGCATCCTTCATGATACTTCGGAATTTATTCCGAAGAGCAACAACCTCTCTCTCATACAAGAAAAAGGTGCACTGCTTAGAGGTGGCTAAATGGTCACCACCACAGTTGGCACAAGGGAGACGAGGGCACAGTGTTCCATGGAAATCAGAGGAACAATTGATACATACCCTCACATGTCTGCAGTGCTCACTGACATGTCCAAAACGTTGACAATGAAAGCACCTAAGGGGATTTTCCACGTAGGGCTTCACGGGAATACACAGATAACCAGCCTTGATATTCTTAGGGAGTAAAAACCTATTGAAAGTTAATATGATAGTAGCGGAAGGAACTCTGGTGCCCTTAACATTACGAGTGACACGGTATGCACCAACTACCTTCTGAGAAGTCAGTTTAGCAACAAGCCGGTCCACATCATATTCAATAAGCTCCGCCGACCTAATAACCCCTTTGCAGGTGTTAAAGGTAGGATGGGCTGAAGATGAGATATTGAGGGAAGCAAGAAAATCCAGTGCTTTGAGTTTTTGATGCTGATCAAATGAATAGGACTCTACAAGGCAGCCATTATTCCTAGGCCATATTTGGGCATGTTCACTAGATTTGGCAACGAAGTCTTCATAGACATTGAAAATGTCAGCCTTACTTAATGGTGTTTCATTGTCTGATTTTAAAACTAAAAATCTATCATAACATAACATAACATAATTTTACGGATGAAAAAAGCCACAAGGGCCTATCAAAGGTCATCCGCATCTGTCAAAACCCACCTACAAAATGCATCCATAAGATTGTGTCAGATCATGCAACTACAATATACAATTTAAACAATCCATAGGATTGTGGCCGATCATGCATCTACAATATACAATTCAAACCATACACAGGAATGTGTCAAAAACAAAAAGCATCATCAGCAAGACTCGTCCAAATCCAAATCAATCGTAATATACAATAATAAAAAACTGCATCCACAGGAATGAGTCCAGAATACCCCCTAAAGTTAACCCTCCCTCCCCATAAAATCATCTAATCTGCGTTTGAATACATTCAAGTTTGGACTGTCTACCGTCTCAGATAGCAAACTATTCCATTAATCCATCACTATATTGGTGAAAAATTATTTTCTAACATCCAACTTGCATCTCTGTTTTTTAATTTTCAAGTGGTGACCCCTAGTCCTATTACTACCTTCAAACTCAAATAAGTTGCTAAAATCAAACTTATCCATCTCAGAACAGATTTTAAAAAGCTTAATCATATCTTCCCTTGTAGGGGTTTGAAGATGTATCAGAGAAATATTCCTTCCAAATCGATAATATAAATAGCTCATTAAATTACCAACTCAGGACGGGCTAAGCCGTGGCGTAATGGCTAAGAGCATCGGCGTTTAAATCTGTCGGTACCGAGTTCGAAACTCAATAGTCCAAAACATTTTACGAAGAAAACGGAAGTCAAGGAAAACGCCAAAGGACCAACTCAAGAAGACTCAAGATAAAATGGATCGCCTCAAGGAAAAAAACGACTTCAAAGACTAACTCATCAAGAAGCAAGACGGGATCATCAACTCAAGATAAATGCAATAAAATGAAGATACATCAAGGAAGAAATCGAAGATAAAGAACTAACCCAGCCAACATAAAGAAGAAGGAATTTCAGTCAAGAAAGAATATTAAGTCAAGATAAATAGAAGAAAATGTTTGAAGGGGCAACTTCAGTCAAGAAGTAGTAAATAGATTCAACAAAAGAGAAAAATGCCCCCCCCCCCCAATCATACCCTCACACATCTTCTCTCAAATGAGAACATATTTAGTACCCTCAGTCTATCTTCATATTCAAGGTGCTTCAGGGAAGGTATTATTTTTGTTGCCCTCCTTTGTACTGACTCTAGCATGTTAATGTCATGTCTAAAATATGGTGACCATGCTGGTATACATCATCAGACCATTTCTGTATCCGATCCAAGTAACATATAGGAATCAGAATGAATTGCATCTAGTAGATCATTTATGTACATGGTGAAAAGTGTGGGGCCCAGAACACTACCCTGATGAATACCACTCAATGCATTGGCTCTAGAGGATCTTGCACCATTAACCACAACTTTCTGATATCTTCCAATTAAAAAAATTTCCAACCACGCAAGAATCTTGCCTTGGACACCGTAACCCTCAAGCTTAGATAGTAGGTGGCAGTGTGGGACAGTGTCAAACGCTCGAGCGTATTCCAAGTATATTACATCTATCACACCACCCTTGGCCACAACTTCAGAACAGTTTTCAAGATAGTGGAGCATCTGCAAAACTGTACATAGAACAGCCATGTATAAAGCCAGATTATCATTGAGAGAGAGCATCATTGGTAAGAAGGTGGTTCACTATTCCATCATAATCAAGATCATCGTTGACCTCGGAACCAAAAGGATCGAGTCTACGGAGATCACGGTCATTGGTGGCACGGGAACCAGAAGTCTGGGGCCTCTTGGAAAAGTTTTATTATTTTTACCCATAAATAGTTGTATTAAAAGAACACGTACCCCTGGGGAAGTGGAGTCATGTTATTGTAGCTGCCCCTAGACTAGGTGCTGTACACCATCCTCAGGGTAGCCCTCCCTCCAAGCTACAGCTGTGGTTTTAAAAACAGTGCAACGTCATGAATGGAAGTTTGACGCCGGCTAGGCTAAGTAAGACCCACGCTGTGAACCGCTATCAGCCCCAGAACAAGTGCGGCCTTCAAGGCGATACCTCCGGTGAACATGATCGGCAACCCGTACAGCGCTACTCAACACAAGGGTGTGAGGATCCTTAGGCTGACTCCTCCACAGTGGCCTGTTCAGCAACGTAGGACCCCTGACGACAGACTGATGGATAACAATGTCCATCACAGTCTTGACTGACATAGCCCACTGTGTCATTGAAGTACACAAACCACTCCATCACGACACGGTGATCCTCATGGAGGGGCAGCGGGACTCCAACTCCTCATTCAAATCAAACACGTCCAATTTAGAAAGCGGAGACCCGGAACTGGAATTCAGCACCAGAAAAACGAGGATAATCCAAATCAGGATCTATCTCTTCTGCGAGAACCAGAAGGAGAATTTTTTTTATTATTACCCATATAAAGTAGAGTATAAAAGGGAGTGCGAACTCACGCAGCGCAGTCACTCTGCCGTTGAGACACCTACTCGGAGCACTGGCCCAACCATTAGGGTAAGACCGTCGACGCCCGACCCAACAATCGTTTTAAAAATGGCCGGCAGCCTCGGAAATTTACCGGTTGGGAAAGCAAAGACCCCCCAAGAGCACCACTCTGGCTCAGGCACCCACCAACCAACACAGGCAGGACCCAGCCATGGGGTCGCGCCCCCAGACGAACAGCTCTGATACACTGAGATCGACAAACAAACGTAGATGGAAAGACGATGCAGGTTGAAAGACAATTGGTACAGAAGACGAAGTAGGGGTTAGCAGAAGGAGAAAAAGGATGTCAAGCTGGGGCGGGACGGGTTGCTGAGTCCCGTCAGCACGGCGGCAATGAGAGCAAATCGCCGTGCCCCTTACGGGGTTAGAGGGATAAAAACGGGGAGGGCAACTGATCTACAAGTTCTAAAAAGTCAGCTCTTGACAAAGGTAAATAGAGCAAACATTAAAAAGCCTAGTAACAAAAACCCTCACGGAAACAGCTTGGAGGGTAGAGTGAAGACAGAGGAAAGATACATGGTGGGACGGCGAAACCATAACTGACACCCTACCTTGAGACTAGCCCCCATCCCCCCCCCCGACACAAGCAATAGAGTTGAGTTGAAAATACGAAGACCGGATGAGTGGGGTAGAGAGGTGTCAAAATAACTTTGAGTTCTTCTCACTTGGGAAGAACGCCCTTACAATTTCATTGTAAAATAGAGGATAATTATTATGTTGCAGGTTAGATATCCCAGTAGATCACTTTTTCTCATTTGTTGCTGAGGTTGAGTTCGAAGTGGGTCCCAAAGAGCTTTAAGGACGAAGAACAGATTTGAAGAGCCTGCTGTAGCAGAGGAAGAGATCCTTGGCGGAGCAGTGACGGGTGATATTTCCGAGGGTTTCGTGGAACCGGCCGAGGTCCCTGCCTATAACTGGGGCGCACAATCCGGCAGAAACGGAAGGTCGAGAAGAGATTTTCAGACGGTAGTTCTGGAATCAGAGGTGGAGCAGGCGATATGGGCAAAGTACGGGGTCCTGTTTGGATCTCTGCTACCGTTTGGACTGGTATGGGGCCA
The DNA here is from genome assembly GCA_963969495.1 of Ceratothoa steindachneri. Taxonomy (NCBI): domain Eukaryota; kingdom Metazoa; phylum Arthropoda; class Malacostraca; order Isopoda; family Cymothoidae; genus Ceratothoa; species Ceratothoa steindachneri. Next base: position 18,621,087 of record OZ018319.1, read on the forward strand.
AGGTCCTCCTGGGAAGGGCGGGACGAGGTTGAGAAAAAAGAATATTCAGCAACGGGAGAAAAGTACATTAAAGACTCGAGGTTCAGCAGAGGCCATCTAGGTAAGGAATCCTTCCTCTCAACACGGAGATGTTGGTCTCGGGGCCAGGTATAAGAACCATCACTGGTCGATATAAAAGATTCTTTCAAATAACGTCTGATGTAATTTAGAGTCTCACCCTGAATGGTGGTCCCGGCTACAGCCTCGGTGGAGAGGGAAGCAACATTAGGTATCTCGGTATGAGAGCGATGCTTCGACGGTATATGGTGAATGCTTCTGACATTAACGGTAGATGGGCGATGAGATCTGACATTAACGGTAGATGCGCGATGAGATGCTTTAGGCATGTCAGAACTCGAACGTGATGATCGGTTTCGTCCACCGTCGCGCAAAACATCTGAGAAGAGACGGTCAAAAGGCTTTGGTAGCCGAGGCATGGCGACAAATAGCCAACGGTGGTACCCTCCAGGGTGGCGTTCTGGGCAGAACCAAGGGGGCCACAGGCCCCGAGAGCTATACCTAGCTCTCTAAGGAGTTTCCTATCCCTAAACCCAAAGGGCTTAGGGTATGACTGGCGTCTCAAGGCGGCATAGTCACGGTCGAAATCAGTTGCGGATGCAGCGAGAGCTGTTGGAGACTAGGGAAGGTGCTGGGCTCGCACGTACAGGCGAATAATGCACTGTTCACGGCGTAGAGCGAGTGGCATCTCCCTAGCATTAAATATTCATGGCGCGGGTACAAGAGACCCAAAGGCTGGCGAAAGGCGAGCACAGTAGCGATTCACCAGGAATCTGGGGCGAGACCCTCCACCCAGATCCTGATGAACAAATCTAACCGAAATGCCATGCCACGCTCACCCAGATGTGAAAGTATGGCGTACGGGACATCGTCCGGACCATGGGCGGTGTCCGCGCACGAAGTAAGAGCGGAACGAAACTCGCTCAAAGTAAACCTGTCGTTTAAGGGTTCTCCGCCTCTGGAGGTAAAGTCCAGCCGTCGGCCTTCCACGACATCACGACGTGCATTGAATGCTGGCGGAGCAGCTTCCCGGCTAGAGAATGCGAAGAAAGCCGTCGCAAAGGATTCCACTCAGGACGCCGGGTCCGAGATTGTGGTCCCATTCTCTTGGAGAACAGGAGGATGGAGGGGGGGGGGGCTGCGAGAACTTGCTTCGAATACTTTTGACTCGTTTCCACACCTCTGCTAGATGGGTCTTCCCGTTAAGTGAAGACACGTATGCCCGCCAAGAAGAGCGGCGGGCGTGCTTCGAAATATACCGGAAACTAACCCGACGAAATTCACCGAGAGCGAAATCGTTCGGGCAGCGCTTATAGCGCATGTAGGCATAACGCTTCTGCTCAAGTGCATTCTCACACTCGGGTGATCACCAAGGGAGTGGGCAGCGTGCAAAACGGCCAGACCTTCTAGGAATTGTAGTTAAGCCCACTGCGATTAGGTTGCCGGAGAAGAACTAAACGGCCTCATCCACCGACATAAACTCCTCGACTGATATAGAGAATTCAGTCATTTCCTGAAATGCAGACCACCACGCCTGCGCCAAGCACCACTGGGGCGGGCTCTCAGGAGGCAGCGGCCCCGACAATGATATTTGAATGGGAAAGTGATCACTACCATGGAGGTCATCGACCACCCCCCAATCAAAATCAGGCTGTGCATCCGAAGAGCACAAAAATAGATCGAGGCAGGAAAATGAAGCGGTTCTCGGGCAGTAATGCGTAAACTCATCCACATTTAGGACACCCATCTCAAGCTCGTCGATAAGGTTGACAAGGAATTGACCCCGGAGATTAATAGAGTAGTCTCCCCAGAAGGGGTTGTCAACCGTTTAGATCTCCGAGCAAGAGAAAGGGCCTCGGCAACCGTGCCCGACGCACTTCCCCGCGTTGAAGTCTGTTGAATATACGCGGAAATAAAGGGTATACCTCCTATCAAGGTGGAGCTGCACAGCTACTCCCTTAAAGGAAGTACCTAAAGCGAAGATAAGAACAGAGACATCATGCCGAGTGTAAATCGTACATCCTCCCGCCCGGCCTCCATCCCGTGGTGGTGGGGTCGCAAACCCCTTATACCCGGGGAGGGTGGGCAGGGGGCATTCGCCCAGCATGATCTCCCGCAAAAAGATAGCTAACGGTAAACAAGAGGAGACGAGCCTCCGCAGCTCCTCCCAGATGGCCCGAAGTCCGCGGCAATTCCATTGAATGAATATGCCCTCCAGGCCTAGCTCGGAGGAGATGCGGGGGACCTCTTCGAACAGAAGACCGTCACGGAAATGATCGCACGCTTCCCGGAGGCAGAACCCCGGGCGCTGTTGGCCAGACAAAGCGCTGAAGGCGCTGTCGCCTTTGAGGACTTATTGGGGGAGGTTGTGCTCGCCAGGCGAGGCGTGGTGGCTTCGGAGGCGGGAAGGCCCTCTTTTCGAGGATCCAGTCTCCGAGCCACCCAGCCCACCATTGGGCGTGGGAGAACGAGACGAAGCTCCTTTAGTGATGTCCTTCTTTCAGATGGCAGCTATAGGAACCCCGGAAGATGACCTGGCAACCAACTTCAGGGGTGTTGCCACCTGTGAGTCTAAGGACTCGGTGGAGGCGCGTGCCGTTTCACGTTACGGGAAACGGTCATGCTGGGAGAAGGGGGAAACGCTGGTTTTAGCCGGGGCTGAGTTTGGACCCTTTGTGCCGCCAGCTTTATCAGGGAAGCGCCCGGGGTGGGTAGAACCCACAGGAGGGTTCCGAATGGGCGCAGAAACGACCGTACTCGTAGGCCTGGAAGGGCCAGGAGCAGAGGGTGTCTTTTTCACCATTGAGGCATAAGACGTCCCAGGCAGAGCCGGGCGCGCCAGGACCAAGTCCTTAGCCTCGCGGAATGAGAGTCGATCCTGGGCCTGAACGGCCAGGATTTCCTTCTCAATGAGATAAGCACCACATTGCTTCGCAGAAGCAAGAGTTTCCTCGCATAAACTACTCCTTTCACGAAGTTCATGGTAGAGTTCGGCGTAACACTCACAGGCGTGCCATCAAGTGTCCGAAGGGCACTAATCATGGCCACCTCGGAGGGATTCGACGCATTTGCCAAAAGGCACCCGTCCGAGAAACGGGTCACCTTCGGCTCTCTACCAATCACACTAGCTAAAGCTCTCCTCTGATAGATCATGTTGCCCTTAGTCAACATGCTGCCATCAATGGAGCGACTAACCAGGAAGCGTTTGAAGCCAGCGGGCTCGAAAACGCCGGGTAGTCTCTGAGTGAGGGGTCCCGACGTAATCGAGGCTCCGCTCTACGCACTTGTCGTTTTACTTATACATTTGGTCTTTGTCAGGGACTCCGCACCTGGGAGGCAGCAGGGCCGGACGTGTCGATCCTGGCTTGGTCGCTTACCGAAGTGGTAGCAGATCCATCCGTCCCCGCAGTCTCCGTGGTTGGAGAGGAGCCCTGAGTCTTCTTCATCTTTTTTTGTTTCTTTTCTTTTTAGGAGAGGAGTGAGGGGAATGAACCCGCTTCTCCCCTCCGCCGATAGGAGCCCCGAGGTCAGATGGAGTGGCCTCAGCAAGGTCCTTCTCCGAGATGGAGAAGGTCCTGGCGGTCGCAGGAGCACTGGCAGTAGGAGATCCCTCCCCTCCTTGTACTGCCTTGGAGACCCGAGCCGTTTGAGGAGGACCTTGCATAGGGGCGGACTAGAGTTTGGTGCTTGGCGCCGAGCCCCTATTCGCCCCCATGGAAGGGCCTACCGTCTGAAGCTGGCTTGCCTCAAGGGCCATAACTATCTCGGGGGGAGCCTCCCCCCCCCCCGGCAGGACATTACAGGTTTCATTGGCAGCGGTGTCATTAGTCGAGTATGGAGGGCACAGGCCTTGACCCCCGCTAGGTTTAATATTCGAGCCAGCAGGTCTTTTGAGGGAAGCGGCCGATGGGCCCTGTCTTCTATCTCCCGCCTAAGGGGGTTTGCCCTACCGAGCTGCTTCAACCGGGAGCGGTCGGTTATGGGTTGCCTACTCGCTTCCTTGGCAGGCCCCTGGGAAAGTAAAGGATGGACTGCCGCTAGGAAGAGGGAGGCACCCGAGGGCACCTCCAGCCAAGGGGGTGAGGGGGAGCCCCCTGCACCCGTAAGCAAAGGAAGGAGTAATACTTCTCTCCGGGTAAAGAGATTTAGAGGGTCCCCTGCGAGAGCACAGAGGGGGGGCGACCTCCAATTTTTCAGTGGAGCTGCCCGAAGGAGGCTCCGTCGATGGTGAGGGGGGAAGGAAAGCAAATGCTAATCACCCCTCGCAGTGGCCCGCTCTGCGAGGGGTGCGCACGAGGCTGGCAGAGCCAGGTGCCGCCATTTTAGGCCACCTCTCCCGCCTGCTGACCTAGCAGCCCTTCGGCATGGTGGCTCCACCTTAGGCACGGCGTAAAAAGGATAGAGTGTGAAGTGAAAAGAAAAACGGATGTGAGGAAGGTATGGGTGGGGATGAAGCAGATTGTTAAAAACCCACCATCCCAAACCGGAGCTCAGGGTTAGGGAACATTGTCCCCTCTCCCATCAGCCCCGATCTGGGATAGTTGGCTGAGGTCAGCATCTACCCTGTGAAAATAGAGGCCGACCAGAGAAAGTTGTGGGAGAGGTTGTAGGGGAAGTGAGGAAGTAGGGGAAAAACACAGGCTGTCTGAAAGAAGGAGAAGAGGTTAAGCTGGGGCCGGTCGGGGCACTGAGTCCCGTCAGCACGGCGGCCAGGAAGGCAAATCACCGCACCCCTTACGAGGCCATTGTAAACAGAAGTGACTTCAGATTCTCCCTCCGGGTTCCCAACCACGGAGGCCTGCAAGTGACTGGCGCTACTTCAACTTCGGTTGCGTCCGGTAGGTCGTCTTGGAGAACGGATACGGATCCACGACACAATCTTTATAGACCGAAGTTGCTCCCTGAGTTGTCCTACACGCGGAGGAAAGGTATCTATGATTGGTTTCTCCTTGGGCATCAACAAAGGAAAGCGGTAGAGATTCCCCAAATCCTCCGAACTTCATGAAATAACAACTCAGAATCAGTCCGATAAAAGCAAACAAGCAGAGGTCAGGTAAACTTCAGGATCACTACAGGAGAAAGAAGAGGGGAAAATAAAGGGCAGTAAAAAAAGTAATAGGGTGGGTCGAAGAGGAGTTTATTAAAAGTCTGGTTCTCAGCACCAGGGAAGCCCTATGGGCTCCAAGGCTGACCCCCCTCCCCACGAGAAGGCCAGAGCCTCTCTAGGACTAACCTCTAAAGAAAGAAATGGTCCCAGAGAGGTAGGAGGCGATGTAAATAGGGTATTCATGTTAATGTTAAGTAAAGTCCATACCCCCAAATTTACCAACTAATTCTATTTCGGTATTATGCAGGAAAGGAGGCAATGGAATTGTTCCCCCCCTTCATTGGGATAAATACATGAATGGTTTTTGTTTCAGAAGAGCGGAACCCTTTGGAAAATGCTTAATGGAATACCATATCGGCAACCAACTGTAGGTGGCGAGCTGCTGAAATAATGCGAGACGCGCAAAATGGCGGAAGGTACTATACAGTGTGTATCCGATTTAAAAGGATCGTTATTGCGGCAATCTATTATTACATCACAATGCCTTCCTGTATTATTATAAGATAAAAAATGTAAGAATATAAATTTCTCTAAAAAAAACCGCGCATGGAATGAGAATAGAGGTCAGGCGAAATGAGGTGTCATGAGATAAAAAGAAAACTATTTATTGAAAACACAAGACATAGAATATAAATAACCTTCGAATATGTTTTACAAAATGAGATGCACATTAAGAGAAGGCAAAACGCATGTCAGAAATCGTGAATACTAGTAATAAAGGAGGGGGGGTGGGGGGTTAATAATAGTTTTTACGTACAGTCCTTATTTAGGCTCAGTGTGCTCCTTTTTTATTGTTCAATCATAATCCTTTCCGGATCCTTCTATATTTCATTCAGTATTTCAGCCTCTTTTACAAATCTCGTATCTTTCCTGTTACGTTGGAGTCATCGCCTAGCGTACTTTTTAGGCTCAGAGGTGTAATGAGGCCATCCGTTCTGTAATGCCTTATTTGGCTCTGCCTATAATTAAGGTATTCACTCAAAATATGATGGAATGCCAAAGGTACGTAGCAATCTTCACACAAAGGTTGTTGTTCTCCTTACAGTAGGTGACCATGAGTGATTCTAGTGTGTCCTGTGCGTAGTCTTGTTAGTAGGGTTTCATTTCTGCATATTTTTGAGTGAGAGGTGTTGAATGGTTGCACTTTGTCTTTGATGTTTCTTAGTTTGTTTTCTCTACATTCCTCTTCCCATTTTCTTAATATGACCCTCTTGCAAGTAGTTTCTATTCCTTGTTGTGTCTTTAGCCATTCTATCTGCTCTTTCATTTTCGGAAATGCCTACATGTCCAGGAAACCAACAAAGGTTTATGCTTATGCCTCTTGATGATAAAATTCCCATCCAGTTATGAATTTCTTGAACTAGAGGGTGGGTGGAGTATTTATTTGTTATAGCAGTAATAACACTCTAAGAGTCTGAGAATATTACAAAGTTTAAGATCCAGTATGTAAGATATATGCAAGTGCCATATATATTGCTCGCAATTCTGCAGTTAGCACTCTGGTGGCTCCCAGCAGACGTCTTGAGTATGATTGGTCTGGAAAGATAGCTGAGCATCCGACACCCTCCGCCTGCCTGGATCCATCAGTGTAGATAGGAGTTTGTCCTCTGTGTTTGATGAGTCTATGAGCTTCATGTTCCATCCGTAAAATAGAGTCAGGAGTACCTGCTCTGCTTTCAGTATATTTCTCACATGGAGGTTGCAAAGATAGATGCCACGGCTCTCTATAGTGATGGACAGAGGCTATAAGTGATGTTGGAATATTTGGTAAGTTGAGCTGGGAATTTAATTGTCTCATTCTATATCCAAGAGTTGTGTGTGTTCTTGGGTTAGCAAACAGGTGGTCATTACTAGTATCTGAAATGATACCATGGGCTGGTGTTCCTGGCATTCCACACAGTCTAGTATATAGTTGGAGGCTTAATTTGTTTCTCCTATCATAAAGGGAGGGTTCTCCTGACTCACAATATAAGCTAGGAATTGGCGATGTTCTGAAGGCTCCTGTACATAGACTAATTCCGAGATGGTGTACTGGGTCCAATAGTTGTAGGGTTGTTTTTGGAGCAGATGCATATATAGGACATCCATAGTCTAGTTTATTCCATATGATCGTCCTATAGATGTGGAGCAAAGATGCTCTGTCAGCACCCCAGCTCTTATATGACAATACTTTCAGTACATTCATGTTCTTGAGGCATTGATTCCGTAGTTTACTATATGTGGCTTCCATGAGTGTTTCCTTTCTATAGTCATTCCGAGGAATTTAATTTGGTCAACCATTTCTAACTGATTTCCACCTAGATATAGGTCAGGTTCAGGATACACTTCTCTTAGTTTTGTTAGTTGCATTGCTTTAGTTTTGATAAGATTAACTAGAAAGCCATGATTTATTAGCCAGCTATACGCTCTGTTTAGTGCAAGTTGGACTCGGCGTACTAAGGATGGCAAATAAGGACCATGAGCATAAACAGCAAAATCATCTACGTATAGAGTGCAGTCAGAATGCTGTGGTAAAATTGTGGAGACCACTGAATGCTAATGAAAATAAAGTACAGCTTAGGACGCTTCCCTGTGGGACACCCTGATGTTGAATATGCTGTTCTGAGTAGTTTTTATTCATCTTTACTTTAAATGACCTGTTAGATAGGAAGTTATTGATAAATTTAGGCATGTTGCCTCTCAGTCCTGCTTTTTGGAGATTTTGTAGTATTCCTTCTCGCCGAGTAGTGTCATATGCCCTTTGCAAGTCAAAGAACACAGCGATTGTATGTTGTTTATTTGCAAAAGCCGTTTTGATAACACTGTCTAATCTAACTAAGACATCTGTTATGCTTCTACCTTGGCGGAATCCATATTGCTTCTCTGATATTACTCTCTTTTTCTCCAGTCCATACAAGTCTTTTATTGACCATCTTTTCCATCAACTTGCACATACAGCTCGTTAGTGCGATTGGTCTATAGTTTCCAGCAATGAGGGGTCTTTTCCTGGCTTCTCATATGGTAATACGATGGCTGAGAGCCATAATGCTGGAAGTCTGTGGCTTATCCAGATACGGTTGTATAGCTGAAGTATATAGTCTATAGTGATGTCCAGTAGGTGTTTTATCATTATATAACTAATTCCATCTTCACCAGGGGCAGATGATGGGTTCATGGTACTTAGTGCATATTTTAATTCTTCCACTGTAAATTCTTTATTATATTTCTCGTCCTCACCTCCATCAAAATTGAGGGGCACAGCAGTCGCTCTACTCATAAACTGTGGATGTTAAGATGCGCATGAGATATTTGAGAGTGTAGTCTCAAACATATCGGCGACCATTCCTGGGTCAGCAACTATCTCACCATTCTCTTTTCAACATAGGTGTGGGTGTTGTTTTGTAGTTACCATTGAGTCTATGGATCTTCTGCCAGATTTTATTGATGTTTGTATCACTATTGATACTTGAAACAAAATTTGACCAGGTTTCTTTTCTCTTCTGTTAGAGAAGTAATCTAAAAGTTGCTCTTGCTCAATTGTATTCCATTTTCTCTATTGCTAGTCTTGTTTTTAAATACTTATACAGTCTTCTACTTTTCTCCTTAGCTGCATTAGCTAGTTCGGAGCACAACTATGGTACCACTTTGGGTCAAATCTTTCCAGTCGACATCGGTATTGATTGCTGAGCTGCACCTTTGATGCATTCATTGAAATGAGCAACAGCAGTATCAACAGAGTAAAATTCATCTACACTACGTAGTGGTACTGCTCGCTCTGCAAATAGTGGCCAATTTGCTTTATCCATAATAAATTTCTGTGTGATGTTTACATTATCCAATGGCTGTAATAAAATCGGAAAATGATCACTGTCATATAGATCCTTACTTATTTTCCATTCAAAATGCAGTCTTACATCAGCTGAGCAGATAGACAGATCAATGTGAGATGTTGTACCAGTTTGAAAATGAATGAAGGTGAGTTGGCTGGCATTCATTTAGTATATCAAAGAGGTTATTCTCTGGGAATGACGCTATCTCCCCCTTACGGATGGTAATTGAATTTCCCCAGAGAGTATGTCTGGCATTGTAGTTTCCAACTATTAGGAATGGTTCTGGGAGCTGATTTGCCAGTGTTTCTAATTGTCTGCGGTCTATTTGACTATCTGGGGAAATATATATGTTGCATACACTGTAAAGTTGATCCAGTTTGATGCGAATTGCCATGGCTTGCAAATTTGTGTCCAGTTATTCTGTCATAGGGTGTCCCATCTCTTATCAAAATTGCAATACCCCAAGCATGTCTTTCTCTTTGGCCATGTTGGTCCAAAAGACTAAATCCTGCAGGAGGTCTCAATTCATGTAAGCCTTCCATGGTTTCCTGGATACACGCACAACTGGAATTTGTGTCCTTGAGTAGCAACCTTAACTGATGGTAGTTAGCACGGTATCCACGTATATTCCATTGAATAATAGACATCTTAGAGAAAAAGGAAAAGTCCATTTTACTTCCACCTGCTCTTCTTCTCTTTCTTCTTTGGTCTTTGTTCTTTAGGTTGTTGAGTTTTGTTGGGATCTATCTTAGTTATATCTTTATCTTTTCTCATTTTATCATATTTCAGTTTGTTTTCTTTCAATGGGGTAGCAGGCTCTGGGGATCAAAGGAAGAGTCCTGTGTACTGAAACTTGTACTCTTAATTTCTGTATGGTGTTTAGATTTGACTGTCTCATGGTTATTATTTGGCTCTTGTTTTAAGTCTTTTGTTTTCATTGCTTGTTTTCTACTTATGGAGTTTTATTCATTTTCTCTTGTTGTTTGGGGGTTTTCTGGTGTTTTTTTTGGTGTTGGTTGGACCAAGTCAGCCTGAGATGTGTTTGCAGGCGGCGGCGGCTTAAGATCGTCCTCAGAGCAGTTCATGTCTCCCCCATCTACAGAGTGCCCATGGCCAGCAGAGTAATCCAACCAATTTTTGCTTTAAGTTTTCCTCTGCGTATTTTCCTTTCTTCAGGAGAATTTGCAGAGGATTGTAAATTTCTCCTTTTTGTTCGCTCTGGAGTTTTTCATTTGATCGATAGGTGTCTTTTGTCTTCAAAAATTCACCATCCCCCACCCGTAGATGACTCAGATGCTGTTACACAGTCATCAGTAGTCATCCCAGAAGTCACAGTCGCCGATGCTCGGTTATCGCCATCTCCATTATGTGATGCAGGGCTAACCCCTACATCCACTCGCATCCTCTTCTGCAGATGATGGTGTTATCTCTTCATCATCTGTATTTCCCCAAAGTGGTATAGGTACAGTTGTGCCAATATCGGTCCTCTCTCTGCGAGGAGTCGGCGCTTCTCTTCCATTTGCACTCCCCTTAGCGGATCGGGGGTGCTGCCCATCCTTCAGCTGTCTTCCGTGGAGGTATAGCCACCACTGACATGAGAGCCTGGGCTTGAGAGTTGGCTACTTTTGGTCTTTCGCAGTTCTTCGATGCCGCTGCAAAGGTAATTCCTTCTCTCACAAACATAGATAATGCTTTTTCTCTTGCTTCCTTGAAGTTTAATCTCATTTTTTTATTACTAGTATTTCCATTTCTAGTAGGTACTTATCACATGTTTTATCCTTTGCAGTATGGGAACCGTCACAGTTGGCACATGTTGGTCCTCTCTGGCATTCCAACATGGCCAAATTTCTGGCATTTATAACATCGTCTAGGTAGAGGTATGTATGGTTTCACTTTTGTCAGCATTCCTGGTCTTATTTGTACTTCATCAGGTAGATCCACTTTATCGAATGTAAGCTTCAAAGCTACAGTATTGATGAGTTCGTCGCCTTCACGTTTTTTTTTATTCTTTCTACATTTAATACACCTCTGTTCTAATCCTTCCAAAATTTCTTGCTCTGTATAATCTAAAAGTTCTTTGTTTTATTATTCTTTGACTTGTATTAAACTTGTGATTGTTCTCAACTATAACATCTATACCACATATGGTTTTTCATTTTCTCACTTTGTTCTTTGCTGTGCACTTGAACAGTCACTGTCTTATCTCTATTGGAGTATGTCTTAGTTGGTTCACCACCCAAGAACTTTTCAACATCTCTATCAAATTTGAAAAAAAGTTTATCTTAGTGATGTCCATCTTTGATTTTACTATAAAATATTGCTTATATTCCTCTCTTGGGCCACATATTGTGTTTCTCCAATTTGGTATAGTGTTATGATGTACATTTCTTTTCTTAACTTTCTCAGGTTGTTTCCCAGTAGCATTGAAACCAGAGACGGCCTGGTGAGCACCGCTCCTTGGGGGGCTTGCATGATTCGGCTCAATGCCCCGACCTTTCTATGCACCCCTTAGAACATCAGCGCTGCCGGCAGTAGCCCCTTCCTGCTCATGGGAGGAGGGGACCACCAAACGTTTTTTCCTTAGAGGACTTTTCATTGTTTTTATGATTTGGTTCACGGCTTCTTATTTATTCGAAGCTACCCTCAGCCAACCATCGCACCGCGGATGTCATTTTCTTAGCAGAAAAGCAACAACAGCCAAGACGGACAGCTGACGACATTCCCCTATCCACCACCCAGGGGACGCGCCCAGTAGGAGTATTGACTCCCCTGGTAATAAAGGAGGTTGAAAGGCGTGTTGAAATTTTGGAGTGGAGACACCCGAGAGCTTTTGGATGCTTACACCGTGAAATCGGTTGGCTACCATCGCATACACCTGGGCAAGATCTACCTAGCCCCGCTGGCTTCAGCAGAGCGGTCCACCAATCTGTGGCCAGAGGTAGAGCGAGGAACGAATGGCTTCGAGATGTTGAAGGTACAAATGAGATTGTGACTGAGATGGCATAAAAATGTTAAGAATAGATGGATGGATGGAAATAGACTTGTGAAAAGAATTATGAGTGTGTCAGGGTGTGTAAAGGGTTGGAGAGCACATAGTGTGTGTCAAAGGTGTGTAAACAGTTGGGAGAGCACGTAAAAGGTCGATCATGTGAATGTATGAGAAAGGACTGATCGAGGAGCAAGTGGACATTGTGTATGGAAGGAGATTGTGAGGGGGTAGAGGTGGGGGGCTTCGGCCCAACGCTGAAGGCTGAGTGGACGAGATTATACCCCGTATATAGCGCCCCATCACTTTGAAGGGCTCTTAGCGTGAAAAAAATATGGCCTGGACCTTAAAATGGCATAAGGGGGAAGGGGGGTAGGAGTGTGGGGCGATGATGCGTGCCAACCCCTTTATGGGAAACGGGTAATGTTTGTATTCACTTCGGCCCAGGGGTTTGATGCAAGATAACGTCTTTGCCACTTACAATAAATGACGCCGCTCTTCCTACCTCTTGAGTGGCAAAACAAAAAAAGTTTAAGAAATACAATTTAAATTTTTATTTAAATTAATTAAAAAAAAACAGCTTTAATAAAATCATTTAACGCTTCAATTAGGAATGTAACAAATTTATGATCCGAACTTTGAATCATATCACAGAAATTTTCAAGCGATAAATCAATTTTCCTTCGAGGTTTCAATCTCGCGAAAACAACGAATTTGAATGACCTTCGGGAACAATATTGACAAGTCATACCATCAAATCGCTAAGCCTTGGCATGACCCCTCGTCTAATGCACTAAATATGCCAAGAAACGGGGGCATTGGACGGACAGTTACCAAATGTTCTTTGCCCAAAATGATTATAAAACTAGTAATATCTAAAACATGAAAAACCCCTTGTAGGGTATAAGACGACAATTTGTTCGATCAAAATTTCTTCATTAAATTAATTAAGATGTCAGGGAGTCGCTGCCTGAGATGGGCCAATGCACATACAACCCAACTTCACTGTTTATGATTTTAAAATTAGACAGATGCTCAATACCTGCATAACCTAGAAAAACACACACACAGCGGCCTGGAACTCTGCAAAAAGCCCAAGTGAAGTAAAAAATATTATCCCTGTAGGTGTCAGTGTGTGTCCTAACTAAATGTGACCACCCGGTCATGAAAGAAAGACACCTTAGCCAACCACTCTCATATATGTAATACTATCAAAGACACTAAAAAATATCAACCCCTATCATGCCCCAAATTCTTGCAAGCTTGGTGGTCTTCTAGCGTCAAGGTGTAGAGTTCAATCAGAGCGAGAGGAGATACAAATGCCAGCACACGTGAGCAATAGGGCACCAGGGGATGGGCCTTTTTTGAGGGGGGAGTAGGTAAGAACCGTCGTAACCCCGGGATATGTGAATACAAATACCCATCGTCAAGATTCATTGGAAGAGAGAAAATGTATGTTGCGCGGTGGAGACAAGGAAAGATAGCGGTGTTGTGATTGGGTGTGTCTGAAATGGCATGTGTAAGATCTACTCATGCGCGCACCGATCGTTGGCCAGGCCTCTACCTGCGATTACGTTATGGCCGTTTTCACTTGGCAATGACCTCGACGATAAAAAGACTAACGCCGCCGTACCCAAGAGGCTAGCCAGATATCTTTTTGCAGGGTTGTATGAGGGTGTTTGGTGAAGTTGACCCAATGCACGTTCAAGTAGATGTTTTTGTGTGCGTCTTTGTTGACCTCTGAGTTGGAAAGTCGCCTAATAATTTTCCAGAATTGTTTTGCTGTCTGTTTAGTGTTTTAAATTGCCGAGGGAGGATTGCCAGTGTCGCTTTTGTTGTTTATATCAGTGCTTGGATGTTTCGTGTGATGTTTTTAATGTCGGTGGGGGTTGGTGTTCGTGGTTGTTTTCTTAGGCTGTTTATTTTTTGTGAGTTGCCTGATCTATGAAAGAAGTTTGGGTTAAAGTGCGTTGTTTGTTTGTTTCCTTTCGGGATGTTTTGTGTTGGCAATTTGTGTAGGTCTTATGTCACTGAACTGTAGGACTGGGAAGCCTTGGAGTTTTTTGTTCAGTATAGTCGGTGAAGAGGTCCCAGACAGCTTTGTTGTAGTGTAAGTGCGTGGGGTGTGAGGAGGTATGGGTTTTCATTGACACTGCTCTCATTTTATAACTTTTTTTCTCCTTCCATAGCAGTCTCGCTCTCATACATAACGTTGAAACCAGCATACTTTACCCAACTTTTTAGCACATTCCTCACCCACTCTAAATTCATTAACGCCCTGATTGCGTCAAAAGTTTCCTACCTTTCATAACATCGTTATCAAAGTCTGTCTCACCCGTATTAGAATAATTCAGGACACAGACTAGGTACTCAAAACATTGCATCTTATTCCCTTTTTTTTAGTAATACCAAGTCAATACTACTAATAATAATAATAACACCTCATTACCAGAATTTCCAGCCAATTTATTTCAATAAAACTTCTGTCTCACTTTTGTGAAAGCAAAAGTACACATCTGCTTCCTCATCACCAGAAGATACTTCAACCCACAACCAATTTAATGATTATAAAAATAGTTAAATATAAACAAACAATTTTCACTTCGCACTCAAAGCAGCCCCAACCACTCTCTTAAATAGTTTAAAAAAATAGCATCAGTCGATCCGATCCAATAGCAAAAATATGCTTTTAAAAACTGAGAATTTGGCAAGAACCCTTAATGCTGGCGTAACATCCAGAGAGGAACAATGAGGAGAAATCCACCTGTGATATAAGCACCTGCGGATCCCAAAGTCCAGAATCCTGCAACAAAAAAAAGTCGTTTTAAGCGACATCTGAGGGTATTTTTTTTATTTTAAAAAGGGGTACTCTGGGTAGTGGGAAACTAAGGATATTACCATGGTGTAAGCCATATCATGCAGGAATAGGGAGGAGCACTGGGTTTAGAACCATCTTATATAATAAACCCACAAAGAAGGTAATATGTTCACTGAACATATAAATAAGTGTAGTTGTGGTTTCTTAGTTTGTGTGAATGTTTTGTGGGAGTAATTTAAACGTGCTAAGGTCTTGTGTGCAAGTTTTTTTTTGTTTGTGACATGCTGTTTGAAAGTCAAACATTGTATGTTTCCTCGTGTATTTTGAGTGTGTAATATATTGTTAGCTGTTGCATGTATTAGTGGTGAGGAGGGTAGTTGTGTACCTGGTTCGGGCTATTTCAAGTGCTTTGTGGTGACTCAGGTTTGTAGTGTGTTGAGGTAGGGTTGATAGAGATAAGTAGCTTCGTTTTTGTGTGTGCATGTGAGAGTTAAGTCTGCATATGAAACTATGTGTATCTGGGATTAGCATGTAGAAGTTGAAGAATGTGCGGGACAGTTCGGACCATTGGGGAGACCATTCTTGGGAATGTTTCTGGTGTGAATAGTATTACTGATGATTTGGGGGCGGAGGAAGGAATTGTTCTAGTGTGTTGATGTATCGTTGTAGTATGTGGTTGCTGTGTTGAGTTTGGTATGTTTTGCTGTTATTGAAATGTCGTCTGCATAGGTGTTTGATTGAGTATTTAGGGAGTGTTTGTAGAATGTTGTGAGTGGATATACGGAAAAATAGGGGTGAGAGTATGGCTCCTTGGGGAACACCATTTTTGGAGTGGTGGTATTCATGATTTGTTTGATTTAAATACTTGTCCTTCTCTGTCCCAAATAATGTTTATTAGCCCCTTCTTTTTCCTATTGTGAGGGTGTTTACATACGATTTTACCGCCGAAGATATATTTAGGTTGTAGATAGCTTAAGAGTAGGAAAGGGGTGCAAAGAAAAATAAAGAAAGTAGCGAAACGAGTTTCGAACGCGCTTCCCGCGTCGCTGGACAGCCTAACGTTAGCGAGTCTTAAACCACTCGGCCATCCTGAGTCCTCCCAAAAAAGACTCATTCAATCAAAGCATTTAAGACGCTCGCTACAAGGTAATGTGTCAAAGTCTTATGTTAATTATTCAGCCAAATGTGTGTGAGGCGGGAGTTTCCATTAAAGCCGTTTAGCGCAATCCTCCAAAGGATGCAGGGTAATACCATGGTGGTGACTCAATGGGGTTTAAGATACTCTGACTGCTATGGCCAAGTGTTTTTTCCCTCCTTTATATCATGTTATAAAAGTCTGCATGAGCTTGGTTAAGGAGAATTATGGTGAAGGGATCTTCTCTGAAACTGTTAAGGTTGTGAGAGGTATTGTCTGGACCTATTCTTTTGAGTATTAGTTTTTCAAGAGTAACCTTTTGTGTAGGTGTGAGGGAACTTTTTTTCTGTCTTCTATGCTTGTATTTTATGAGTGCTTTGTCTATGGATGGAGGAAAATGGTGGACAAAAAAAAATGAATCAAAAAGGGTTAAAAAGGCAATGACACCTCCCTCATCCACTTCTCTGTCCCCATCAAAGACAAAGCCACCCATCACAATTGCCCATGCTGCTTCTTACACCCGCCCTTAGTCACACAAGCGAAACTACTTCGGATAGAATGCAATCTCTTTCCTGTCATCACAAATGCAATAGCCAAAATCGTGTTTACTCCTCCCCACTCAGCTAATTTCACTTCCCTAACTTAACTTTTTTATGGACCCATTTTCAAACACTTTCTGGCACATGCCCTTTTGTTTACCTGCTTAAAAAAAATAATTAAAACTGCGGATAGAAAACTAACGAGAGCATCTCCCGCCGAAAGTTTATAAGGAGAAATATGCAAATAAAATGAGAGGCAAGGAAGAAAAAACTTGTCTCCCTCGACACTACTCACCGAGGCAAGCGATTATGGGGCCAAATGCTCTTGCAAGGGCACCGAGGGATCGCCAGATACCCAGGACTGTTCCCTTCTGGGTCACCGGTGCGAATCCCGCAGCGATTGAGGTCAAACACGGGACCATCAAAGATGAAGCTGAAATGACCAAACATCATATAAGTCAGGGTCAAAATACTAAAAAAAAAAGTGCGGTCAAATGACCATTAATTTGTACGCGACAATTCAAATGTACAACAGGTCTACAGTTAGATGCTTGACAACAGCATGTTGGCTACAATTTGGAATATATATGTTACATAGTTTCAAATAATAAAGTGGATGTGGCCATCTTTCTAAGAAGAACAGGCCATAATTAGTATTCTTTCTTACAGAAAGAACTTGGTTCTACAGACGCTCCTTTGGCCGTGTGGCCTACGGCCTATTTGCTATTCTAAACCGCTTTTTGTAATCCCCTTTATAGACTTTATTTGAACACTCTGAACACCTTTTTCAACATAGATTCCCTGAAACATTTTTTTAAAGTTATTTCACCTTTTATTATATTGTATTTATCCCTTGAAGATTTATATATGGTTGAGAATTTTCCAAACACTTTTTTCAACATATACACCCTGAAACCTATTTTTTAAAGTTACTTCACCCGGTTTGATATATAGAAAAACCTTCGTCAGATCTCTTTTTTCATCTAAATTTGTTTTATATACGAAATGATAGTAAAAAAGCGCCAAAACCCTAATTTTAATACATTTTTTGAACTTCACGATTTGTATGTTTTTTCATTCCAAATCATTCGATAATTATATTTATTTTTTCTGAACTCTTAGAAAGAACTTTGACAAAAGCTCAAAACATACAAAAAACAGCGAATAAAAGTTTCAAATAAACCTAAACTCAAAAACATGAAAGGTTACTTGACCACTAAGAAAAAAAAACGTTTTCAAAAATTTAAAAAATTCACCAAGTTAAATTATAGAGTTAAGGATGCTTTCCCATAGTAGGATTGGAGCACATCAACGCCAATAATTGCGTATGACACTCGCGTGCACCCAACACCAAGAATCAAATAAATCGAGACGATTGTGAGGAAGAGCGAAATGCTGATTTGGTCGCCCATTCCTCGCAGACTCTTTGGCGCCTTCATTCCCCATATGTACAGTAACCCAGCAGAAGATAATCTGGATATCGACCTGGTTCGCGGCAACCGTGGCGTCACGAAAGACACGAACCAGGGGGTGCGGAAATTCCAATGACCCGAGAGTATTCAGAGCACTTTGTGAGTCGCTATAAATCCCAATCCGGTCGCCGGAGTGGGTTCGAGTTATCTCCAGTACCGAATGGAGTATTGCAACAAGCGAGCCGTTAAGACAGACATGGCGACAGTCTTCGGGTGGGATAAGGAGTGGAAGCCGACCATGTGGGTACAAGATGCCCTAAGGCTGTGAATATGGGCCTCCCAGGTGAGACGTCGTAGAAAACAAGAACAAGGAAATGGTGCGAAGCAACCGGTTTCAAGCGAACAATGCTTGTTGGATATACATACATCTGGG